>PUFA01000246.1:1200000-1800000 GCA_003508835.1 Eonycteris spelaea
AACGGCTCAGGGTATTTATTGCCCTATGCTACTAAAAATCTTTTAAAATCTATTTTAGAAAATATTTTTGGATAAAAAAAAATGGAAAATTTGAAAAATATATAGTATTATAAGAAAAACAAAGATGAACCATGATTCTACAACTCATCATGAATACTTCGGGATATTTCCTTCCTTTCTCCTTAAATGTGTTTTCCTTCGCACCCCTGAAATGATACTTTTTGCAGCCTGTTTTCCTTCACTCGTGTGTCTTAAGCAGTTTCCCACAGGATTAACAGTCTTTTCGTGAAATTTATCTTTAACGTCTGCATAACGTTATGGTCTCAGCGACATGTCAGAACGGCACACCCACCCGCAACCCAGCAGGGCGCTTCCTAGCAGTTCAGTTCTGTCTCTTGGGCATGAGACCATCTCCCGTTGGTCACTGTGATGGTCTCTACTTCTTCTTCAGGACGCAGAGTCCCATTTCTCCAGGGATCTTTCACAGTGTCAGAATCCACTTTTGTGAGTCTCTTTCGTTGCTTACACACAGATGTTTTCATTTTGCTCTCCCGCTGAGGTGTCGGTGCTGAGGGTAGTGACCAGTCTGCAGTGCGCACCCACAGGGGAGCCCACATCCCTCAGGCGGCTCGTTCCGTCCCTTCTTCCTCCTCTGGCTCTAGCCTGAATGGAAGTGGTCATTTGTTTCATGATCTTGCTTTTCTGATCACAGGATTGGTTAAGGGCTAGGCCCGTGAGCCAGTCTGAGCCAATCATAATTGTCTATTCCTTAGACCACAGATACTGGTCCATGGAGCAACACGTGACCCAAATGGGGCTAGAACCCTATCCCAAGGGTAGAGGGGGAAAAGCTGGTTCCCCCTGTGTGCAGAAGCTGTGTGAAGGAGAGCCTGGTCATCTCCACCAGAAAAATGATCTGGGAGAGTGGCGGAGATGCACACAGAATTCTCTGTTCATTACTTGTTTAATTATTCAACTATTTAGTCGATTCCAATAGCTATCCTTTCAACGAACCTCCTCCCTGTTTGTTTTATCTGGTTTGAATTCGATTTCTGTCATTTGCAACCAAAGAGTCCTGTTCATATGATATTTAACTTAAAATTTGAAATTCTTATAGCAAAGAGCTGAATAATAATAACCCCTATATGCTGTCTATCATATCTTGCCAATTGTCTTAACTTAAAAAAAGCTATAGAAGAAAATTTTGTTGCCAAAACTCTTTAAATTCTGTCTGGAAATTCTTCCTAATCTATTGACTTCCTTTTGGGTACAACCTAAAAATTGATGCACAATTGAATTTATTTCATCTTCAAATAAGGCAAACTCCAAGCTCTCTAAAGGTATACACTCTTTTTTGCCGACTACCCCTTAAAACTGTAATGTGTTCTTTTTACATAACAAATATTACCAAATGCTTATTTTGAGCCAGGAATTGGGTTGAAATTTTTGCTCATTTGTTCCTCTTGACAAACCTCTGAGGTCAGTACTGTTACTATCTGTTTATAATGAGGAAACGGAAGCACGGACAGATTGAGCAACTTGCCCTGGGTCAGGGAGCTAGAGCCGGCAGAGCTGGAATTAATTCTTCAATCGCATGATGCATAAGGGCAAAATGAAGTTTGCATTGAGGCGTGTGTAAAAATAAATTGACATTCCTGGGACCTACTAATTCAGAACCAGACCGAGGAAGGGTGAGACTATTCTTTAGATTTTTTTTATTTACTAAAAAATTCTGATCTCTCACCTGCAGCCTTTGGTGATCGTGAACTTGGCTGAGAATCCCCGTCACCGCCTCTGACTTCTGCAACAGGATGAGATTCTGCCGCGTGTGATCGCATCTCCTGCACGTCTCTGCGTCCTCACGACCGTCTCCTGAGCTTCCGTCTCTTACGCCGACGATAACTTCCTGACTGGCTGCCCTGCCTCTAGCCTCTGCTTCTTCAGTCCAGCTCCCTCGTCATCACTAGCATTAATTAAACAAAAAAACTCATGACGTCGCTTTCCTGATTAAAACTCTGCAGTGACATCCTTTCCCGGAGAAAAATAGCTGAGCTCCTCGACAGGACACACAAGGCCTGCCACCGCCTGGTCCTGTGGTCCCCCCTGCCCCCCCCCCCCCCCCCGTCTCATCAGCTCCCCTCCTCCCACTTGAAAGCCCCTGGCTCTGGCAATTCTGCGCTCCCAGCAGGTTCCCTGACAGCTCTGCCCTGGACAGCTCTGTGGGTCTCACAGCAAAGTGCCTTTTCAGAGTCTCTCCCTGAAGTCCCCTTTCCCAGGCATCTCCTGATCACTCTTCCTGCCCCTTCGAGAGTCAGATCTTCAGAAAAGGATCAAGCCCAATGCAAAATGTGAGAGAGGCCATCACCAAAGGCTGTCACTCCCCTTCCACGATGCGCCCTCTCTCCCTGGCAACGCTGATGATTTGTTCTGCTGTCTACGCTGTTTATGTTTCTTTAGTTCTGCTAATGAAAATGAACATGCATTTATTTAAAAAATATAAACCCACTTTAAAATCGATTCGCTTTAAATAAACTTATTACATCTTTTTTGTTCAAATTTATTGTAGTCTTCGTAGAAGTAGCAGGAATGACGAGAAACCCCTACAATCTCATCCCCAAATCAAATCAATATTTCATCCGTCCATCTGATACTTAGATCCTACCCACATGCAGGTCCTGTTTCCCGTATCCATGGCAACGTGCTCCGTGGACCTGCGTACTCCTCCTCTTCTGCTAATGATGCCGTACCGTTTTCCCAGTTCGCTTCGGTCTCGCTCGTTCTGGACTTCCCTCCTCGAGGAAGCCGGTGTGGTGTGCCTCATTCCACACCTTTCTCTTGTTTGTCTCATCGCTTCTACCTGGGGAGGGGAAGAGACGGTTTTGTTATTTGTTTTACAGAGATGAGACTATGTCACGCACGTGTCTTTTCCTCTTGCTTTCCTCATTCGGTGATGCATGGAAATCTCTCCCGGCTGACAAACGTAGCCCTGTGTCTTCCGTGCAGCTGCCCGGGATGCTAAGGGAAACAGCTACCACGTGTCCAGCGACTCCCGTGTCCACGGCGGGGCAGGTGGTCTCCAGTTCTTTGCCGTCACCTCCCTCCCCCCATGCTGCAGCAGTGAGCTCACTCCACCCGCCGTGGTCCACTGATGCTTTCGTTTCCGTGGGATTTAGTCCCCCAAACGGGCCTTGTACATAGAGGGTCAGCTGGAGCATGGTTTTTAAGTAAATAAATGCACACAGCCTAGTGGCCTACATTCAGAGACGATCGGGAAGTGAGAGTAATGACAAGGATATTTGACTATGCAGTGCTAGCAGCCTTTTGATGGAAAAAGGTATGTTTTCTGGCAACGAGCAAGTATACATCATCGAACGAGAATTTGTTAGGAAAAGCACAAGAGACAACCCGGCGCGTAGCAACCGAGTGTCCTTGTTGCAAAGCAGTTTTGCTCCTGGACTTGTGGGGCCTTCCACACTCTCTGGAGGGCCGGGAATGTGGGTGCAGAGCCCCGCCGCGAGCTCTTCCCACTGCAAGGCCCTTGCTGCGAGCCTCCAAGACCTCGCTAACTGCCTTGTGTCGAAGCCAGCGACTTAGGCATCAGGAAGGTGTCTGTTTAAGGCAGTGTGTGTGAAAGAGCCTCCTCCTGGGAGTCGGAACACTGACCCTCGGCTCTGCCCACCTGGAGCAAGCCTCAAAATCCCCGTTTCTGAAACCCAGCTCACAAGGGTCTCGCGTCTGCTCTGTAGCGGGGGACAGATGGGATCAGCAGACGGCAGCGCTGTGAGCACTGTCCCTCTACCAGCGCTGCGAACGGCGCTCTGATTCTTGAGGGGGCAAAATACTGGGTACGGTGGCACTGTCCTGTCGCTTGCCTCGCCAGGAAGGAACGTATCACCACTTAAAAGAAGACGATGTGCAGCGGCCGCACTGTGCAGCAGGAAAGAACGGAACGACGATCAAAAACAAGGCCCTCGTGTCAGCCCTTGAAAACCCCGGGCAGGCCGGCCGGTGGACGCTTCTCACGTGAAAACACTGAAAATATAAAATGTAACATGGCTCCAATGTTCCGCAGCACAGGAAAATGAACGGGGACCCCTGCCCCCGAAGTCCCTATTTTTAACTCCTGGCAGCGTGAGATGTGGCATCCCCGCGGCCTCTCGCCGGCCCCGGCCCCTGCCTGCCCTGGCAGTGCACACGTGTGGCAGGGGGCCCGCCGCTCCCGGAGGCTTCCTGCCCCGCGACTGCTGTTTTTACTGTGACGAAGCCACTGGGACTTGGTGCTTCTGGCCACACACGCACCTGGTCTGCCACACGTGGACATACCTGCGGCTGGACTAGCAGAAAGCACCGGCAAACGTGAGGGACCTCGCGCTTCAGACACGGGGATGCTGTGAGCCCTTGCTCCTCGGTAGGACAGAATGTTGGTGTAGGGAGTTCCAGAAATCTCCACGCCAGTTGAAATTTGGCAGTTGGTTCCTTCTGGCTGCTCTTAGAGGTATTCTCTCTACAGGAATTTAGAAGTGCCTCACGGTTATAGCTTAAGATTTTTTTTACATTTCGTAGTTTGTTTCGATTTTCCCCTTTGGAACATGGAGGAAAGTGGGTGTTTATTGAGCAGTGAGGGGCTCATGAAATTCTGTCAAGTTAAACCTGAATCATCACAACGGTCAGTAGCTGGTAGATGCAGAGGGGAAAAATGTCATCACACGCGAAGCACACAAATGAACAATTATTATTAATGTTTTACCTTTGAACTGCACGTGGTGGCAGCAGTAGCAATGCGGGAGAAAGGAAGGCAGAGACTCCTTGGGGTGGTTTCGAGTCTCAGAACTTTCCAGGGCCTAGGAGTCCCCGTTCTCTGGCTTGCCTGTTATGCTTACAAGCGTGCATCAGTTGAAGAAAAAGGAGAAAGAGAGAAAACTGTTGAGATCGAAGCTGCCTTTATGCAAAGTCATTTTTCAGTCTTAATCCTTTTATCCAAAGGGACATTTTGGTTGTGGATCATTTTACATTACTTTAAAGGGTTAACTATTAAAATATAAAATGTAACATGGAATACAGTAAATAAATATTTTGGGACATGCTCCACATTCTTCTTATTCTACCAAGACATGAGGAAAATGTGAATTTTTAAAAACTCTTGGAGAAGAAATATAAAACAGACCGTGGGGAAATGGATGCAGGATACATGCAAACTCTTAGAACCGTCTCTTCAATTTTCTGCCAATCTAAAATTGTCCTTAAAAAAGTGAATTCTATTGAAAAAGGGACAAGAACAAAACTCATTTCCATTTTACTCAATATCCTTGTTCTGGGATTGTTTCCATTATCTATAAGATGTAAGGGTAAAACAAATATAAAAGTATTCCTGCAATATGTTCCTTTCGAAAGCATCATACTTTCTATTTGAACCAATTCCAGATTTTAGTCCAGACTCCTATTTAATGTGACTTAATTTAATACAATGTAGACTTATTTCCTCTGTAAGGAAAGAAACACATGGACAATTTCTTGTTCTCTGTTATCGCTAATAAGTTTAAACTACATAAGTCTTGTTTACAAAGTTAAGATTTTTAGATATAAGAGTGAGCTTTATCTTTAACAGTTAATTAAAGCTAAGAACTAATAAAGCAGATTGTTAGAACTTTTAGAGGACACAATAAAAATGTATGCAATTTTACAACAGCCGATAATGTGAAACTTGATCATCACTTGAACTGGTATTTTTAGTATTTAAAATATACTTATTACTGTCAGTTTATCCTTTTAGCTTTTTTTTAGACATTGATATTAAAAAAATTTACCCACTGAATACAGTAACAAATGTATTCCAATTGCTGTAGTCTAAAACAGTGCTTGGAAGCCCCGATGCTTAGTGCTGTTTCTCTGATTACCTTGACGAGATTTTCTGAGTTTAATTTTTTTTTTTTTTATTTCCCGGCTATCTTTCTGAGACTGGCGTACTGATTTTTCTGATTAACTTTCTCTGTAGCTGGGTTGTTATTTTTATTTTCTATTTCTAAAGAATTGAATAGCACCACGACTCCAAGTGATGCGCTTGTATCTTATCTTATAAATGCTCAAGGTACAGCTTCTAATGTTGAAAAATAGAAAAATAAATTGACCTTGATGAAGTGTGTCTTCTTTTGTCTGTTCCCAGGAAAGTTTATTTCAGGTATTCCTACCGCTGAATGATTAGCGTTAACAGCTTTTCCCCTCCATTTTATTTCACAGGGTCTCTTCATCTTCCTGATATATGGGGTGCATGACACAGAGGTAAGTCTGCTCGGAGTATCTCAAGGCTGACAGAGTGAATGAGAGAAATGACAGGTTTCTTATCTTGATAACTGAGGAACAAAGTTGGCTTTTCATATGAGTGTCCTGCTGCCCTTCATGCTTGGACTGGCTTATATGCATCCCAGCTTACCATTAAACACCGACACCCAGAACAAAGGGACAGCCTCATTTCTCATAGGCGTTGACTGATATTTTACTACTGCCTTAAGTTTTTGAATTCTCAGTCCTGCTTTTGATACTTAACTATACCTGACAGTATTAAAGTGTAACGGTTTTAGTAGCAGAATGCTTACATGTAGTTGCATGGATTTAGAAAAATACTAATATTTCTTATCTCAAAATACTCATTAAATATTATCTTCTAAGTTTTCAAGCAGGCTCAGAGAGGCCCATAAGGAATTGTTAATAATCTTCATGGTTTCGATGGTGAAGTTTCTCAGAGAAGTCATTTATTATTGAATTATGAGACATGGCTAGAAATATTTTGAGAAAAATGGAGTTGTGATTTCATTAAGAAAACGTGCTACGTAAATAAGTTATTGTCCTAGTTCTAGTTCTTTTATGAAAAAATTCCCGTGACTTGTGAATACTTTGTCAGGAGAGTTGCTGGTTTAGATTTTTGCATGCTTAATATGAAAGTGAGTGCCTTGTGTACATTAGGCACTAAACAAATACTTGTTTGATTTTTGTTGAAATAACTTTGATTTCAAGATGTCAACCTTGTAATATTTCCAATTCTCAGGATTGTATATTGGGGAAGCTGAGTGAATCCTAGTGATCTTAGAAGGGCCTGGTGTGCAATTGTTCACGAGTCACACAAGGGGCTAGGCAGCAATGTAACCTGGCAAGCAGGCTCATCAGAGCCAGACTGAGAAGGTGTGGGCATTTAAGCAGCATCTGATGATGAACCTGCGTGTGGGCGTGTCTTACAGGGCTGCTGAACCTGGATTACACGCGTCTTTCTTTTCCAGTAGCCGTCAGGTAGGTTGGCAGCAAGCCTTTTTTTTTTTTTTTTTTTTTGCAACGGTACCTCCAGTGCGGTTTCCAGGTAGGCTCCTCCCGCAAATACAGAGAATGTGCGCCCATTATTGGATTCCCCCCACCGAGGGCAGAAGCGCTGTGCGCCCATTTTTGGAGTCCCCCCACTGAGGACGGAGCGCTGTGCGCCCATTATTGGAGTCCCCCCGCCCACTGAGGACAGAAGCGCCGGGCGCGCGTTATAGGAGTCCCCCCACTGACAGAAGCGCTGTGTGCGAATAGGTCCAGAGCACTTGAAGTTGCCTGTTTCTCGGTGGAATCAAAAGTACCCCAAGGGAGGCGCTTTTGGGTCTAGATAGATTCGATCAATCCCCGGACCGCAAACTGTAAAGTGCAGAGAGCCCCAACATGCAGGCCTCAGTTTGCACCCCCGTCCTCCAGCACCTTCCCGCGGAGCTGCGCAACCCCGGGGTCCCGCCCAAACCCCCTGCCGAGCGCCTCTCCCGCAGAGGCCCGCACCACGTGCGGCTCCTGCACCGCCGCCCACCAATCGCGCCCCGCCGCCGCCGCTGCCGCCGCCGCCGCCGAAGCCTCTTTTCCGAGGGTCCCCAGAGCCCCGCCCCTCCAGCCCCGGGCCGCCCCTCCGCCCAACCGCCCCGGTGATTGACAGGCGAGCCGGGCGGAAGCTGCGGCGCCTGCGCGCTGGCCGCGCAGCGCTCCCCTCGGGCCGGGCCGGGGAGTTCCCAGCAGGCCCCGCGGCGCGCCTGCGCAGTGCGGGGGAGGCTTTTAATTCCATTGTGGAGAGGACGGCGTTATTTTTATTAACTGGAGGCGGCGGCGGCGGCGACGGCGGCGGCGGGACCGTAAGTGCTGCCGCGGGCGGGCGCGGGGCGGGCAGGGCGGCGGGGGGCGGGGGGGCGCGCGCGCGGCGCCGCGGAGAGCGCGCTGCGGGCGGGGCGGGCGCTGCGGCCGGGCGGCGGCGGCGGGGCGGGCGCGGGGTCCCGCGGGCCCGGTCCCACCGCCTCTCCTGTCCCCTCTCCCCGTCCCTCCCTCCGCAGCCAGGCCTCGTCCGGGGCATGAAAGTCGGCAGCGGGTTCCCGAGCGGCGGCGGCGGCGGCAGGCGGGCGGAGATGGAGCCCAGCTTCCCGCAGGGTCTGGTCATGTTCAACCACCGGCTCCCCCCGGTCGCCAGCTTCACCCGGCCGGCCGGCCCGGCCGCCCCTCCCCCGCCGTGCGTGCTCTCCTCCGCTACCTCCGCGGCCCCGGCGGCCGAGCCCCCCCCCGCGCCGGCCCCGGACGTGACTTTCAAGAAGGAGCCGGCGGCGCCCGGCGCGGCCTTCGCGGCGCAGCGGACCCCCTGGGGCTTCCTGCAGTCCCTGGTCAGCATCAAGCAGGAGAAGCCGGCCGAGCCCGACGAGCCGCCGGCCCCGCCGCACCACCACTACGCGGGGCTGTTCGCGGGCGCCGGCGACCGGTCGCCGGGCCTGGGCGGAAGCGCGGACGGGGGCGGCCACGGCGTCATCCAGGACCTCAGCGTCCTCCACCAGCATGCCCCGCCGCCGCCGGCGCAGCACCCCCGCGACGTCCTGCTCGGCGGCGGCCGCCCCGACGAGCGCCACGGCGGCGAGGAGCCAAAGCACGACGGCAGCGTCAAGAAGGCGAAGAGGCCAAAGGCAGAATCTCAGGGAACCAAAGCCAAGCGGAAGCCCAGCGCCCCCTCCAAGCCGGCCCTGGCCGCGGACGGCGCCGGCGCCCTCCTCTCGGCCAGCCAGAAGCCGCACGTGTGCGACCACTGCAGCGCGGCCTTCCGCAGCTCCTACCACCTGCGGCGCCACGTCCTCATCCACACCGGCGAGCGGCCCTTCCAGTGCGGCCAGTGCAGCATGGGCTTCATCCAGAAGTACCTGCTGCAGCGGCACGAGAAGATCCACAGCCGCGAGAAGCCGTTCGGCTGCGACCAGTGCAGCATGAAGTTCATCCAGAAGTACCACATGGAGAGACACAAGCGGACACATAGCGGAGAAAAGCCATACAAGTGTGACACCTGCCAGCAGTACTTTTCGAGGACCGACCGGCTGCTGAAGCACAGGCGCACGTGCGGGGAAGCCATAGCCAAGGGGGCGGCGGGCGCGGAGCCGGGGGCGGCGGCCCATGGCGGCACGGGCCTGGCTGCGGCGTCTCAGGGAACCGCGAGCTCTTCCAGGAGGAAGGCCAAGGCGAAGAGCGTGGCCGCGGACAGCAAGGAGCATAAGGCGGCCAGAGCGAGCGAGGCGCAGATCGCGAATAACGTGGCCATGCAGAGTTACTCGGTGGAGATGCCCCCTCTGGCGGCCGGCGCGGGCGGCGTGGGCGCGGGCGTGGACGACCTGCAGAAGAGGGTGCCAAAGCTGATCTTCAAGAAGGGAAGCAGGAAGAGCACAGACAAGAGCTACCTGAACTTCGTGTCGCCCCTGCCAGACATCGTCGGGCAGAAGTCCCTGTCCGGGAAGCCGGGGGGCTCGCTGGGCATCGCCTCCGGGGCCGGCGTGGAGGCCATCAGCCTCCTCCACGGTGCAGGGGGCAAGCAAGGCCAGATCAGCAGCAATTACGATGATGCCATGCAGTTTTCCAAGAAAAGAAGATACTTACCAACTCCCAGCAGCAACAGTGCCTTCTCTATCAACGTGGGACACGTGGTCTCCCAGCAGTCCGTCATTCAGTCCGCGGGGGTCAGCGTTCTGGACAGTGAGGCCCCACTGTCACTTATCGACTCCTCGGCCCTAAATACTGAAATTAAGTCTTGTCATGACAAGTCCGGGATCCCCGACGAGGTTTTGCAGAGCATTTTGGATCAGTACTCCAGCAAGTCGGAGAGCCAGAAAGAGGACCCCTTCAGCATAGCGGAGCCGCGGGTGGATTTGCACGCCTCAGGGGAGCACTCAGAATTGGTTCAAGAGGAGAACCTGAGCCCTGGCACCCAGACCCCTTCAAGTGATAAGGCAAGCATGTTGCAAGAATACTCCAAATACCTCCAGCAGGCTTTCGAAAAGTCCACTAATGCAGGTTTTACCCTTGGACACGGTTTCCAGTTCGTCAGTTTGTCTTCACCTCTCCACAACCACACTTTGTTCCCAGAGAAACAAATCTACACTACGTCTCCGTTGGAGTGTGGTTTCGGCCAATCTGTTACCTCGGTGTTGCCGTCTTCATTGCCAAAGCCTCCTTTTGGGATGTTGTTTGGATCTCAGCCAGGTCTTTACCTGTCTGCTCTGGATGCCCCCCATCAGCAGCTGACGCCTTCTCAGGAGCTGGATGACCTGATAGACTCTCAGAAGAACTTAGAGACGTCGTCAGCCTTTCAGTCCTCATCTCAGAAACTGACTAGCCAGAAGGAGCAGCAGAAGAACTTAGAGCCCTCCACGGGCTTTCAGATTCCATCTCAGGAGTTAGCTAGCCAGATAGACCCTCAGAAAGACATAGAGCCTAGAACAACCTACCAGATTGAGAACTTTGCACAGGCGTTTGGTTCTCAGTTTAAGTCGGGCAGCAGGGTGCCAATGACCTTTATCAGTACCTCTAATGGAGAAGTGGACCATAGAGTGAGGACTTCGGTGTCAGACTTCTCAGGGTATACGAGTATGATGTCCGATGTCAGTGAGCCATGCAGCACGAGAGTGAAGACGCCCACCAGCCAGAGCTACAGGTAAGGTCCCTGGCGGCCAGGCTGGAGGGCGACCGTGATGCGTTTGATTTTGAGAACACTGCCATTGGAATGTTTCTACACGATCCTGTTAAGAATAATGTAATGCCCTTTCAATGCAACTTTTCATATTTAGTTTATTTTGTTAGCGTGATTTTAGCTGTTTGTATTATGATTTTTAATCAAAATCAATAGATTAAAAAATAGTTTGACATTCAAAGTGACAATGTTTAGCAATCAAATTTACATGTATAGATTGTCAGGGAATAGCCCAAAAGTTTTAAATGCAAAAAAACAAAAAAAAACAAAAAAACCTCTACAAAAAAACTAAACAAAACAAAAAAAAAACAAAAAAACTTTGTTGCTAGGATTAAGGTTATTCTAATTGCTTCACTCTCAGGAAAGTAATAACGCATGGGAATTCTGTACGTTATCACTGTAATGGAATATCCAATTTACAGATAGTATGATACACATTTCATCATTTGAGTAAGGGATCGAGAACATTTCAGATTGCTCTCTCTGGGCTGATAGGATACACATTTCATCGTTTAAGTTAGGGCTCGAAAACGTTTCAGATTGCCATGTCCATCTGGGCTGATCCAGAATTCTGAGATGTTGGCTACCTATATTTTGTTGCAGCTTTTAAACGTACTCTGAACTTCCAGACCACATTCATTCCAGCCTGGTAGAACAAATATTCTTGGATCTTTGATCAAAGCCTGGAATGATAGCTTTAATTAAAGAAGGAAAAAAAAAAAGCACCCTCTCCTTATCCCACTGTATCAAGGCTGTGAAGTCATCAAGAGCCCGCTGACATCTAGCAGTGTTGAAGCCCAAATGGCTGGTTCCAGTATTAGAAGTCAAGTTGGAATTACATAGTTCTTTGAAGTTTGGGGTATGCATTATTATTATCATACATGGCCTAAGGACACCGCCCTCTTGTCTGTATTATTACATGCCACCCACACTTCTGGTGGGTTTTTTTTTTTTTTTTTTTTTTTTTTTTTGCTAGCCTCTTTCTAAGAGTTCTGGGCCTGCCTTGTTCCCTCTTCCGGTCTTGACAGTTTCAATTTTAGAATGATTTACATTCCACAGGTAATTCATTATGCATTTCATATGCCTATGGCATCCAAATACTAAACCATAAGGTGAACGGCCTCCCTCCCTTTTGAGAAAAGCAAACCCAGACAGGTTTCATGTCTAATCAAGCCCGCATACTCGGAGCTGTAGGTACCAATAAAGTAATTCCAACTGGTGACGCAGCCCATGGGAAGGGTCGGAGTGTGACTGCGTTGCAGTGACGTCGGCAGCTCTTGGTGGATCGCAGCCTGTGTGCATTGTGAAGGGTGCGTTAGTCAGTGTTGTACAGGGCTCTGCCGAAGCCCTCCAAACTTGCCATCGATGCTGATTGCCATTTGCAGCTACTCATGGACAGTGGCTCTTCTCTAAACCACTTTTTAGCAATTGTATTTTTTTCTGCTTATATTTTTAACGTGCTTTGGTGTTCATGCGGATGAGTTTCACGTACTTTTGGTGTTCAGTCTTACGTTCTCTTCTGACGCAGGGCAGTGCGCCTGCTTGTTTGCAGTCTTGTTGTGTAATCAGCCTGCCACAGGCTTCCATGTATAATAAAGTAATTAATATTGTGCAAGTGTAAAACACTTCTGTTATGAAAGCAGTGTTTGGAAAATAAGAAATTATTAAAAATGGTTACAAAATACTAGTTAATTTCCTTTCCCCACTTTCCTCCCTCAAGTGTGCTTTACCAGCAAAAGGGTCACCTATTTGTCATTGCAAGATTCTCAGAAAATGTGTTCAATCCTCTTAAATACACTCAGTTCTAAAAAGTCTGTATTTCTCGTTTCGGCGAGTGCGGTGGAGCCTGTTGGGTGCAGAGCACAAGCTGCGATCAGGATGGCGAGGACCTTCCCACTGTATCTCAAGCTGTATTTTCCTCCCGTGTTTTGTTTTATACAGGTTTTGAATTTCTTTAACTTTTATTGTGTGTACTGAATACTGCATATGTATTATTCTGATTGTTTGCTCTAGTTTACTACCAATAAAATACCTGTTAATCACAAAATTGAAGAAAGGAGATATCACTTAATAACCAGTCACACCTTTCAGGTTTTTCTATTATAACTATGTTTCATAAAATATTCATGGTATAATCTGTAGTTTAGGGGCTGGTATTTTTATTGTGTGTGTGTTTTTTTTAAACTTTAATTATATTCACATTTCTAGGTTTATTTGAAAATTGGTTGAATATTTTCTTTCATGTTCGAGGCACACTATATGAAAGGGTAGGAATTAAATATGTAAAATAGAACACATTTTACTGGAACTGGGGTGGCCATCCTAAATATGGTTCCAGAGAGATTATTTATTGAGGCTTAATTTTAAATCAGTTTCCAATATCTTTTGGTTCTAGATGTGTCCTTTTTGCCTCAAAATGGTCGTAATAAAATAAGAGTATGACAAATAAAAATGGTCTTGAGCATTTTTAGTAGGAAAAAAAAGTCTTGCTAAATCATATTGTAATAATGTTTTAAACAGGTTGAAAGAATAGAGAAATGAGAAGGAAAGAGCTAAAACGTGTAAACATTGAAGACGCAGAGCAGGTATTTTGCAAGTTAGTAAACGTTAACCTTTGAAGATGAAGGGTGAATTGTAGATGGCTGTGTAAGATGAGAAAACTGTGCTTTGAAGTTTAGTGCTACAAATGTTGAATTAGTAAAAACCTTAGAGGGCAGAGTAGGCCTCTGAGGCTTTGTCCTCTTTTCATGTATGATGATGCTGTTGTGGGGAAACGGTAAATTATGTCATGCGTACACGTGGATTCCTCTGCCGAGAGGTACCCGCTGGTGGGCGCATGCGATCAGGACGAGTGAACGATGCCCTCAGCTGCCAGGCGGCGGGCCGCTGGCCGTGGGGGTTCTCAGCAGGAGCGGTCACTAGCCGTGGGGTTCTCGTGCACAGGAGTTCTCAGCAGGCCCAGGCTCTGTGTGGACATCCAGCTCCGACTTCTCTGCAGGGGACTTGTTTCTTCCAGGGGGACGCCGGCGTTCCTGTGGCACCCCAGCCACCCCCTCCTGTGGCATGTCGTACCTGAATGGGATCAGCTTAAGGGTTTTAATTTTTAGAGTTTGAAGTGAGAAACCGCTCATTATTTCTGTTGTGCAGCCGTGAATTCAGTTGCTGTCAGTGATTTGGGAGGGGATTCATTAATGAGAACAGGACAATGTGAGAAAAAAATCTGTACTTCAAATTTTAAATTAAAAAAAAATTGCAAGCAGTGATAAAAATGTTTCTTCCTCAAATTTAGTTTTCTGTTTTACACTCATCAGATGAGAGAGGCAGAACTCGCTTGTTCCTGGTTTCTGGCATTTGGTGGAGTCACCGGCTGGTTGCGGCATTGAAGCCTGAACTGGGTGACACACATGCCAGCAGTGTGGCCTCTTGAGGGATGTACATAGCCCTTAGCCTCAAAGCTCTTCTTGTGGACCTGAAGAGCTTCCCTCAAAAATATGAGCTTCTGAACATCAGAGGTACACTTTGAGAGTCAAGTACAGCTGAAGACTCACTTTCTCACTCAGTGTGTGGCCTTCGCATTTTCTCTGATACGTGATGTCAGGATTTCATTTTTAAAATGTGACGCGAGGATCCTATGTTAGTGCATCAGGCCGCGTGAGGCCATGTCTGACGGCCCATGGCTGCATTGTTCCGGGATCCCGCCCGCGACCAGGGGACAGGACCACGCTGGGCGCCCACCCGCCGCCTCCCTCTGCGGCGGGACGCGCTCCTGGGTTTGAGGGCGAACGTTAGTTCCACTCGCTGTGGTTTTGAACGTTCGTAATTTATTGTTAAAATGAACGTTAGCGTGAAGACAGCATCTGGGAGTTCTGTCATCTTCCCCTTGATCAGAAAAAGTCCTGTGAGATGGTGGTTTTCAAAGAGAGGGCGTGTGCTTTTAAAATTATTTCTACCTTCTTTGTACCTGTTTTCTTTTTTAAGGTATTGACTCACGTGAGTGTGACTAACTTAAGGAGAGTCTGTCTGAGCTCCTGGTGACCTTGGCTCTCGAGGAGACCTGCGCAGCGTGTGGTCTTGGGCTCCTGGGGCCACACCCATACCTGGGGACTGTGTTTGCAAGTTGGTGGCGTGCTCACAGAACCCTCCCACCCATAAACGTTTCTTAACCCGTGGACCCCAGGTTAGGAACCCCTGCCTCAGAAGACTGCCTAAATGTTAAAATATTATTGTACAAGTAATTCAGGAAGTCAATACCTAAACTAAAAAAACATCGATATTACAGATACTTTAAGAAGTCCTCATTTACGATGTACTCCTTAGCCTTACGGAGCGCATCCACACAGCCGGAGAGTTCTGTGGTCAGCGGGTGGACCACGAGCTGGATGGAATTTGCAATTCTGTCCAGTTTCTCATCCGCGTGCCACAGGCGGTAGACTTGCCAGCAGGCGGGTCGGCGTCTTCTATCATGGTGCGTGACGGCCAGGGTCACCTGCCACTGGGCTTCGGTCGGGCACAGGTACCCCCGCGAGCTGTGGCAGAAGTGGGAACCCACAGCAACCTGCACCTTTCCACCAAGAATGTCGGGTCTCCGGCTGGCCGGGGTGGGGGACACGAGGCAGGCTGAGCTCCTGGAAGCCCGGACACAGGTGTCGAAATAGTGTCTCTTGGGAAATGTAGGCACATAGCCAGAGAAAGACGTAATGGTTTGGACCTTACACTCCCCGGGGAGAACGGGTTCTCGGTGTCCGTGGGGTGGGCAGGACGCCGGGCAGAGCGGGCACCCGGCAGGCGAGCAGGTGTCGCTTTCGGAGGGAACGGGCCGTCCAGCTTCCTCCAGCGACCCCGGGTCTGGGTGCAGAGGTCTCAGGCCCTCCGTCCTCAGCTGGTCTCGGCTCAGCCTTCGCTCTGTTGTGGAGCAATTAATAAATAACTCCGCAGACACCCGCGGTGACCTTCTGTTTACATTTCCAGCCTAGGAAAAGGGTGGCCAGTCTTCGTGTTTATACATTAAGTCTTTTCCTTAGTAACTCATAAAAACAGCTTCCAGGGGGCAGTGAAAATTTTAAATAACTTTTCTAACCAACAGTTGCAGTCAAAATTACTGTTATGTGTGATTACATGAATGTGCACAGAATTGAGGGATTAAGGCAAAAGCTCTGACTCTCCATCCCCAGCCCACCAGAAAGGAAATTTGTAGGCGCAGTGTAAAGGCACACCATGTGACGGCGAGGGGAAGGCGTGAGTGATCGTCAAAAGTTGGAAACTCCCTCATTAATTATTAGAAGAGCGTTTGGTTTCCACTTGTGACTAGCCCGTGTGTGCCCTACTTGAAGTAAGAAGCGTGTTTTATGTAAGTAAGCTTTGTCTGTTGGGACCTTAAAGTTCTAGCTGGGAGGCGAAGTGTTAACCTCGAGGTTTGAGATAAGTGCAGTTTTTAAGTCGGGAAGTGACAGTCGTAGATGAGTTTTTGGAGACCGGGTTGCAGACTCTAACGGCAGCATCAGCACTCTGCTGTCGGGTGCGTGGCCGCGAGGCTGTGCCTGCAGGAAGCCGAGTGCGGACGTTTGGGCGAGAGTTCTCCTTTCTGGAGGGTCATGAGAACTGTCAGTGGGGGTCACTGTGAGTCTCCACGGAGAGACAGCCCGTGACCCGGCTCCCTTCGCTGGTGGAACTGGGAAAGGTCCTTTCTGAGCCTGCATTTTCTCAGCTAGTGGCCAAGACCACAGAAGTGCCTCGCGGAGGTGAGAACGCAGCCAAGGTGAGGTCTGCGACCCGTGTCGCCGGTGGGCAAGGTCACGGCGTGAGAGTCACCGCGAACGTGTCTGCGGCGGGGTCCGCGCCGTGTGTGAACCTTGCTCACCCGCGAGCGGGGTGGGGGGCCAGGCTTGCCGCCCCGTGCTGGGGTGCGGGTGCCCCGCCGCGCGCGTCGCTGGCAGCCCTTCGGTGGACACCCCAGCACCGTGCGACTGTCGGTAAGGGCGACGTGGTTTCTCAGGTGAATTACGGTGGAGTTTTATTCCTTTGGATTTGGGAGACGATGCTGCCCAAGTTCCAAATGCTTAAAAAATGCCAGTGAAGCCCGCTAACACGCAGACGCATGTGCACGCACTCACTGGGGAGAGCCGGCTGCGCGGCGTTTGGAGAGCCTGTTGGTCTCGCTCTCCAAGGTCTACTTTAAAAATTTGCAAGAGTGATCTGAAACCATGCCACTCTGACATTTTTAATTGACTCACTTTTAGTAAGGAAGAAACTAGGTGATGACCAGGTTAACGAAGATCATTCAGGGTTTTTTTGAATATATGAAAACCTGTGAACGTTGAACATAGTGTAAGAAACAAAGCATTGAAATGGTTGTGACACGTTTATCTGTGAAAGGGAAGGAAGGGCGATTGTGTAAGGAAAGGGCGAAAAGGGACGTACGGAGATGGTGGTGGACGCGTTCACCGTTCGTAGTCAGAAGACCTCAGCGGCGGGGGTCGGAGGCGGGCTGACCTGGCCGGCGCCCCGGGTCACTGCGGTGAGACAGGGCTGTGTCACGGGGGTGAGTGAGCATGCGATGTGAGGTTTCTGGAGGACTGGGAGGGTGAATAGAAAATTACAGTTTTTAGTTTTGTTTGCTCTTTGATTTTATTAAACCTTTAGAACAAATCGATATTTGGCAAGGAGAGAAAAGTATTAATGAGTGATAGAATGGAATTTAGGATGAGAATGCTGGTGTCTGTGACCTATAAAAAGGAGAAGAGAGAGTATTTAGGAAAAGATGAGAGAAAAAGAACCACTTGCATAACACTGTGTTTCTAATAAGCGCATTTAAATGTTCTCTCTCGAAGCTCGGGACTTTGAGTTACGGCGTGTTCCCCGTAACGTGCTGTGTTTCAGGGCGCATACAGGTGTCACCCCCTGCAGCTCGCACCGGAAGCCGGGCTCGGGGTGACGTCATCCTGCCCGCAGGCGGAGAGCTGAGGTGAACCCGGGCGTCTGCGACCTGGAGTGTGTGGACAGCTTGCTCCTGCGCCTCTGCCGGGGTCCCGCACGCCACCTGTCCGTGGTCTGCCTTTGAAGGTGGGCCGCACGGCCCTCTGCGCGTCCCCCGAGTTGGCAGCCGAGAGCTCAGGGCAGAACCTGGCCCCGCCCCCTCCCCGAATTTGGGGCCCTGCCACTGTGAGTGATGACATGAGCTTGTGGGTGAGCCGCGCTGCCCCGGGCTGTCTTCACACTATTCAGGTGGCGTCACGTGGACACACGCTCAGCCCTGCGCCCACAGTGGCCAGTGCTGGTGCGCGGCGTTGCGCCCCCGCGGGGACCGGGTCAACTCGGTCGCAGCTCATACACACCAGGAACATAGAGACGTGGGTTTCGGATGGGAATGGTGGGTTTTTTCTCCCCCGTTTATGTATATTGACTGCTGTGAGCTGAACCCACAGGAAATGGTAAATGTTAAAAAGATATGTGTCCAATTTAGATGGCATTCGTCTTTGACGTACAGTGTCCCTCTGATGTCCCCAGCGATACCAGGTGAACTAGATAGAAATGGGTGTTCTAGAAAGGGCAACAACATATTGATTTTCAGGACTCATGCTCCTCCACCGTGCGTGCCCCTTAATTTAAGAAAAAAGCAACACTTACAACTAATTTGTAGTACAAAGTGTAAGAGAACATTTTCATTCTTAGCTAAACGTCAAGTAGGAAAGAAGGGATCACAACGGGAAACGTAGTCCGCTTGTGAGCCGTGACAGTCCACCTGCGTGTCAGCGAGATGCACAGTGCGCCTGCAGATGTTGCAGGGTAAAGCAGGGTAAACGCACAATCCTGACAGTCTCCAGGCTTCCCGTGGCACCTAGTGATGGACGTTGTACTTCGGATTTCCGAACCCAAAGGAAACACCACGCACTTTATGACTTAACGAACGATCACTCCGGATGACGTTCCGTCACCCCCGGCCGGAAGCGCGAGGCAGAACCTTGCCACCGCCGAAGTACCGTCTGCTACAAAAAAAGTTCAGTCCCGAAATGGCAGGTGGCATTTTGGCCGCTGAAGGTGAGAGCAGAAACGCAAAGTCTTTGTGGGATTTGCCTTTCACAACTCAGTGGTGACCTTGTTTACCAGCCGCGTATAAGAGTTATTAGGTGATCAGATCAATTCTCACGACCTCTCTCCCTCCGCGTACTTGCTTCGTAATATAATAGAACACAGATTACTGGGGCTGAATATATAAACAAGAGTCACCTTTTCAGGTGAGACGTGGCGAGGGCGGATGTCGGGACGTGGCCGAGGGGAGGGGAGAGGAAGCGAGCCCTCCCCCCCCCCACCCCCGGCAGCAGGGAGGAGCCGCCTCTTGACTCGGCTTCCGAAAAAGCTCAAGCTCGTTCCCGACACGCGTGTGGAGAGCATCGTGCTTCGTGGAACAGGTGACAGTTGTGGAATCCTTTGTTCGTCAAGGCTCGAGGCACACACGGTCCCCCTGTGTGCGAGGATGGCCCTTCCGGTCTGCAGGGGACTGCCCAGTGCTGGGTAGCAGCAGGGTCTAGGCTTAGAACCCATTGTAGGTCAAGGTCTTTTTTAGGAGAAAACTGAAATTTTTCACTTGGTAAAATGACAACACATTTCTAGAAAGGTCTGTCAAAAGGTGAAAATGAAAGATACTGAGTTTTTACACTGTGAACACGTGAAATGAGTTATCCCTTACAAAATGATTACTGTCGTGTATTTGAATAGAATAGAACAAAGAAACCACAAACTTAGCTTACGCTTTGGGAATGGACGTCTTAAAAATTAGTTATTTCTTCCTGCCATTTGTTCTGTGAAGCCATTAGGTTAGCTGAAACCATTAATTGGTTTATAAATAATCTAAGTTTAAGTCATATTTTTTCCTCATTTACAAACACAGCACCACTTGATTTTAAATTAGGCGTAGATAAAAAGATGCTTTGACAATTTTATAGCTGTACGTTGCTGGTTTGATTCCTAGTTGCCTTTTGTAATAAAAACGAGTGCAGCCTGTTGTCAGCAGAGGCTTTAAGCTGGGAGTGACTGCTCAGTGCCCCTCTTGATTTTGGTCCCCAATTTGTTATCCAAATGGAAACTGGAGGGACAGCGCCTGGTCTTGAACTTGGGACAGATTCCCGCCTACAGTTAATTCCGTAATTTTCAACTGCTTACGACACCAGCTACTAAGTTCAGAGGTTGTGAGCGTTTGCATTAAGTAATGCGCGATGTGGGAAAGAAGACTTTTGCTGGTCTGTTATTGAAATCGGACGCTCGTTAGTGTTGTGCATTTATCGCTTACATGGCAATCAGAGATCGAGCTAAATATATGGTTAATGTTAAACATATCAGTGTGTTATTTCCCAAACAAGACCACTGTTCTTAGGTGATCACTGCCTTACAAAAACAGGTGATTCTTCAGCCCCGGGGTTCATGCTCATTCCGTGAAGTGTCCGTGCGTCGCATCAGCCTCGGAGGCCGGCGGGAGGGCAGGGCAGAGAACTGCGACCAGCACTTTCTCTGGCAGACGCCTCGCCAGCTTGTCCTCCGCAGCCTGGGTTCCCACCCGGTGCAGCTTGACGTCCTGCCCAGCTGCCCTCTGCTGACCAAGGCCTGGGGTGCCAGGCGAACTAGCCACGGGCGTCACCCAGAAGCGTGCAGAATCCCGCCCCTGTCCCACCCCGGGGGCCTGCGAGCGAGGTCCACCAGGTCCGGGACAGTTGGGACACAGTGTCCTTAAAGTCACGACACCTCCAGCACTCTCCTGGGCGTCCCTTGCTCATCTCAGAAATCAGTCTGATTCCCATGGGTCGTTAGTTCAGGCTGCACCGGTTTGGGTTTTTTTCTTTTTTGTTCACTTTTTTATTTTTGAGGTATAATTGACACAGCCTTGTACCGGCTTCTGGTGTACGCCGGACTGACCAGGTATATGCAGAATGATCGTGGTGGGTCCGGTTAACGTGCATCACCATTCATAGTTACAGTCTCTGGCTTTGTTTTTAAAATCAATCCGCCGAGCAGGTATCTGGGGGCCACTGTGTGCCAGGTGCTATGCTAGGTGACGGGGCACTGGTGCCAAGCGCTATGCTAGGTGGCAGAGCCGAAAGGAGGACGAAGGTAAGTGCCCTTAAACCCCGGCAGGACTGGGGCTGGGCGAACAAGTGTGTCACGTGACACGGGCAGGCTGGATGCGAGGGGGAGGAGGTTTCTTCCAGGTAAGGGGGACCAGGAGGCAGACAGCGGAGCGAGGACCCAGGGAGGTGGGGGGGCCCAGGGGACGGGGTGTCCGGGAGCAGGGACCCACCGATGGGGCTTTGGGTCTGTCATCATCCACATGTCACCCACATGTGCTGTGGGGGGGTGTTTTCTGTCACTGCGCATGGCAGACCCAGGCAGGGAGGTGACTGCTCTCTGAAGGCTGCACCGATCTAGAAACCCCGATTCTAGATCTTGTGGGTTTATTTTGTTAATTTTGATTTGATCTCCTGTACCCCGCTGTGCCTTCTTTGGGGTCCTGTGGTCTTATGGAAAGAGGACAGAAAAGGCCTTAGTTTTAGGCCTCATTAAACCCTGCACTCCCACATGGGACATCCCTTCTGTCACCTGCAGGTCACACCTACCTCGGGCTGGGGCCCTTGGGGCTGAGGAGTTGACAGTGTTGGGTGCTGCTGGGGGGGCACCAGAGCACTGAGTAACCAGGTCCTCAGCTGGGAGCACTTCTGTCCCCCGAGGGCACTGTCTGGAGACATTACTGGTGATCAAGACTTGGAGCCAGGCCGGGTGTGCTGGCATCTAATGGGAGGAGACTGTGGGTGACGCTACCCGCCCCCCCCCCGTGCCAGGACAGCCCCCCAGAGCAGTCACCCAGTGCAGAAACCGCCTCAGGGGTTGCCCTCCACTAGGGCGCTTTGGGGACAGGTGGCAAGAGCTTCTGGAATACTTTGCAGGCCTGGCCAGTCACTTTATAAGAAATGGACAGGGGGCTCAGGTGTGACTGAAAATGGGGCAATTTTTAGTGAGCAGCTTTCCTGGAAAAACATCTTGGGCCGACCTGATTCAGTCATTTAACTTTTAAGCTTGTTTTTAAGCAAGTTACCCTTTCATTTCCGATCGTTTTCTCTGACAACTGTATTGGTTTGTCGAAGGAACTTAACTGCTTCTTGAATTCGAAATTAAAATCGTTGAGTGTTGGTGCACTGAGGTGTGACACAAGCTCTTCCGGTGTGTTCTGGTCATTTCTGGCCCCCCAGATGGCAGGTTTAGGGTTGTTACCTGGTATTTAGCTTTTGACATCAGCCTAATTTCTTTAAGGAGAGTAAATTCTTTGCAGTTAACCAAGACTCCCTATTATATTACCTTCATGTTTACAGTTAGTGTTAAAAAAATTAGTCAAGGAAGAGAGATCTAATCCCACTTTTATTCCAAGACTTTTCTTGATAAAAGAACGGGCCCCCAAAGGCGAGCATAACTGGTGTGCGCCGCCCGTGTCCCTTCCTGCACCCGAAGGTGTGGCCAGGGCTGAGCGGCAGCTGCTGCGGACGCGGCGTCGCGGGGAGAGGCTGAGGCTGCGTGAACCGGCCGGCTGGTCGCAGGTCGCAGCTTCTGCCTTTGAGCCCCGCCTGCTGTGTGCCTGGCACACTCGGGCAGGAGGTGCTGACAGAGTCGCCCGGAAGAGCCCAGGGTGGCCCGTGACCTTTCCACGGGCCGCTGGTGCCGGCCGGGTGTCGCCGTCCGCTGAACGTCTGCTCCGTGCCCGCGAGTTCGGCGCCAGCGTGTCCGGTTCTGCGGACGAGCCCGGGGGCGGGACGCCGGTGCCCTCGTTCACGCGGGGCGCAGCGCACGGCCGGGCGGCGAGAGCGTGCATGGCTGGCCTCGCACCGCGCCGGCTCCCGCACTGGCTCCTGCACCAGCTCCCGCACCTGTACCGGCTTCCCGCAACGGCTTCTGCACACGCATCGGCTCCCGCACCCGCACCGGCTCCTGCAACGGCTCCTGCACCCGCACCGGCTCTGGCACCCGCACCGGCTCGCGCACCGGCTTCGCACCGGCTCTGGCTCCCGCACCTGCTCCGGCTCCCATGTCCGCACCGGCTCCGGCACCGCCACCACGCTAGAAAGATGCCCAGGGCCCAGGCGCCGAACCTCTGAGCCGCGTGATGCCAAGGAAACCAGGCTCCCCGTGCCCTCGCCCCGTGGGCGGAAGCCCGCTCGCGCGCCCGGATCGGGACCGTCGCGCCCCGCTCCGCAGTGGCCACGGCCCGCGGCGCGCACACGTCGCAGTCAGAGCCGGCAGCAGAGCGGGCTCGCCCACGACGCTCAGGGTGGCGGGCCGGCCCGCGCTCCTTTGCAGACTGGCGCGGAGCTGGCAGTGACCCCGCGCGGGCCGGTGGCCGCTGTGGCGCTGGGCTGCTCGCCCCTCCGCGCAGCCCGTTTGCCTGCTGGGCTGGTATTTGGGATTCGCATACTGGGGGCTTTTTCCTTTTTCTTTCTTTCTTTCTTTTCTTTTTTTTTTTAGGAAAGCAAATTTTATAACACGAAAAAGTGGATTATTTCCGATCTCTACATGTTTGGCTTATTTTTATCGTTTTCTTTGGAAAGATGAACATGTAGGAAATTTAGTGTAAATATTACCACCTTCCTCATTTTGTTTCCACAGCACATGACAGTTTATAGAAACAGCTGACTACTTCTTGTTATCCTGCTGTAGCCTTCTTGCTTAATAAATATTGATAAGTAGATCAAAGGAAATACAGTTTTCTCAGAAATAGAATATAAATATGCCAGTGTTGTTTATATACCATGTGGTTTGATTTCATTTTCAGAAAAAACTAGAGAAAAAGTAGAAAATAGTAAAAGCTAGTGTTTAGACAGTAACTTTTTTTTTTTTTTTTTTTTTTTAATTTTCCTCTTTTGGGAAACCTGTGTTCTGAAGCAGTTGAATGTAGGCCTGCTTGGAGCGTGAGCTGAGAAACTAAAGATAATCTGAGAATATTTTGAAACTTTTTAGAAAACAAAAGTGCCGCTTGGACTTCGGCTGCTGTGTTTAGAACCGGTGAGCGGGATGCATCAGTGAGTCCACTTAATCTTTCCTGGAAAATGAGAGAGCGTCACAGACTTTGTCGCTCGGGTTTGGGATTTGACTTTAGGATCCTAAGCGTGTGAATGTTATGCGTGAAACATGATTCAGGAGCGTGGCAGGCTCTGCTAGGTGGTTGTTATCTCATTGAGATGCAGCTCATACCTTTTAATTTCTAAGGATTTAATTGGTTAGTATGCTAGTGATTTTTAGCAGAAAATGTTTTTAAAGATACCTGATGAGATTAATCATATCATAGTTAAGTATAACAGGTTTGCTTCATCGTGACACCTCACATTTTAACATGCCGACATCCACTAATTGGTCTTTTCCAGTGGATTTAATGCCATAAAATTCTTAAGAGGTCATTTTCAGTATTAGCTTTTTAAAATAAAAATTTGCCGGACGGGAATAAATGCACACACATCGGCAGCAAGCGTGTTCGGGTGCACGAGTGGCAGGGGTGTGCCGTGGCTAGGGCGCTGGTTGGTGTGGACCTGCCGGTGCTGGTCGTGAGCCCATTTGATGTCCTCTTCGTAGTGGGCAGTGTTTCCTTCACGTACAGAGGACGGGAGACAAGGTGACCGTGGTGAAAGTCCCAATGATACGACTTCGCTTTTAACTCCAAAAGCACTCCACTCGTCACGTTCTTAAGGGTGCCAGCCCTCCTCGCTGCTGACGCCAGAGTTCAGAATCGGACACGTCCTTCCTCGACCTCGAAGTCTGAAGCAAGGTGTGACGAGCGGGGCAGCCAGGACGCTCCGGAGCCCAGCCTGGCGTAGGGACTGTGGAGACCTGGAGGGCCCGCAGGGGCGAGGCGGCAGAGAGGGGGCGTGGGGAGGCCGGTGTCCACGTTGAGAGTGACCGGGTGACGCAGCAGGTGGTACCTGCTGGGAGGGACAGGCAGCAGAGGGATGTGGGGTGTGGCATCAAGGTGGCATCTCCACTGGACAGAAGGGGACAGGGACAGGACAGAGCCCACGGGCTGAGAAGGCAGCCCGGCTGGAATGAGAGGCGGGGGGCGGGCAGGCTCGGTCACTGGGCTGTGTCGCAGCCTGAGCGGGCCTGGGCCTGCCCGCTGGCCGTGGTGGATGTGACCGAGCTGGCACGGGCCAGGAGGAGCCGGACAGGTGGAGAGGGCTGGGTGGGGCAGCACCGCCTCGCTCCAGCCTGAAGGTGCTGGGGGGCGGCGGGACTGGGGGCCACCGCGCTCCTCGCAGGAAAGGCCGGGCGGCCCAGGTGACAGCCAGGAGGAGGGGCGGAGAGGGACATAGCCCAATGTCACGAGGCCCCAAGGGACTCGTCCTGCAGGGGGGTAGAGTGGGCGGCCAGACGGGAGGACAGCGCCCCGCCCAGCCCCAAACCCTCGTCTGTCCTCGTCCGTCGTGAACCCCGCTGGCCGGCCTGCAGAGCCTTGTCCCCATCGGCGCTCCCCGTCCCGCTGCCAGCCGCTGGTGCCGGCCGCCACCATCCCGGTCCAGCCCTCTTTCACTTCCTCACTCGCCTCCCCTTTCCCGCGTTTCGCCGCCCCCCCCCCCACCGCAATCCGTTTTCTCGAGAATCAGCCCTGTGACGTCACCGCGCTGCCTCGGATGCTTCGGTGGCTTCCTGCTGTCACAGCAGGATCCAGACTTCCTGTGAGGCCCCGCACGGCCTCTCTGCTGTGCCCCTTTGTCAGGCGGCCCCCTGCTCTCCTGACCCGTGGAAGGCCAGCCCACCACCTGGACACCCCGCGTCTGCCGCTCCACTGCTGTGCTCCTCACGCCGGGGGTCGGGGTTTAGGGGACTTCAGTTATGGGGAGCACGTTCCCCAGGGCGCAGAGGAACGCTTCGGGAGGAGGGGGTGGCCGGGAGAGGACGCTCCGGGAATCGGGGATCGTGGCGGTCACGGCCATCGGATGATGGTACAACAGGTCAAGCGAGGAGTAAGTAGAGCAGGACGTCACGTGGCCCAGCTGCCAACACTTCGTAGGGTCCTGGCCACTCGGCCCTCCGGAGTTCAAAGGTCTGCGTTGGGGCGTCGCCATGGAAACCTCACGCCCCAGTTCTTTTTTCTTGCTTGCCAGGAGTCCTCGGGTTGGGGGTCGCTTTTCGATGGGGGCGGGAAGAAGAGTTTGCTGGTGGCGTCACTGTTTCTCCGTCACACCCGACCCTTTCGCGCTTCCCTCCGTGACCCGGCCGCCAAAGGTGCAGGTTCCCGGTTCCCCACGGGTGTCTGCTCATCTGCGGACGTGACACCCGTGCCAGGCCTGGCTCGCACCGCTGGCCGGCCCGCACGCGGCCTGCGCGCGTGGGGCGAGCGAGCGGGTTTCCGACTCTACGGTGCTTGCGGGTGGTTCTGTTGGCAGTAAATCCTGATCCCCCCCTTTTCTTTTTGAAGGAAATTGATTTTTAAAGAGAGACTGAATGGGGTTGTCTCGTTAGCCACATGACTGTTAAGGGACATGATAGAAATTCGTTCTGATCCATCTAAGCTGTGTCTTCAGTAGGTGTAACCATCACGCCACCCTCTGGAGCTCCTGGCTTTGCTCTCATTCTTGGGGGGGACTGTCTCCCCATACTCTGGATCGTCCTCGGGGGGACCGTCTCCCCCACGCCCTGGATCGTCCTCGGGGGGACCGTCTCCCCCACGCCCTGGATCGTCCTCGGGGGGGACCGTCTCCCCCACATCCTGGATCGTCCTTAGCGGGGACCATCTCCCCCACGCCCTGGATCGTCCTCGGAGGGGACCGTCTCCCCTACGCCCTGGATCGTCCTTGGGGGGACTGTCTCCCCCACGCCATGGATCGTCCTCGGGGGGACCATCTCCTGCACGCCCTGGATCGTCCTCGGGGGGACCGTCTCCCCCACGCCCTGGATCGTCCTCGGGGGGCCGTCTCCCCCACGCCCTGGATCGTCCTTGGGGGGGCCGTCTCCCGCACGCCCTGGATCGTCCTCGGGGGGACCGTCTCCCGCACGCCCTGGATCGTCCTCGGGGGGGCCGTCTCCCCCATGCCCTGGAATCTTACTCTAGTTTTCGTCATTGCTGAAGCCACAGCATCTCATCGGCTCACTTTTGATGCCGCTCTCGGCATTCGCCCGTTACCAAAAGCCACAGGTGAGCATCTCACGGGGCCGGGGGCGGCGCTCGGGAAGAGGCTTCGGTGCGGGCCGCGGCGGGATGCGGGCAGAGACCTCCGTGGGGCCGGGCGGAGTGTAGGGTCTGCTGAGCTCCTGAGGGCCCTTTTCTCAGACACCTGTCTGGAAAAGCTTGGGGCGCTATTTGGGGATGGCGGGCGCTGTACCCCACAGACACTGTCGATCACCGTCCGTTCACAAGCAGACCGGAAGGCAGCTGGGCGAAGCCGCCGCTCTGTCTGTGTGGTCTCTCTGTCGCGTTTTCCTGTCTCCCCCGCTCCCCATTCCAGCAGACGGGAGTGAGGCTGTGTCCCGGAGCGTCCCTGGCGGGCCCAGTGCTCTGTGTCCTTCCGCTGCCCTCCTCCTGTGCAGGGGGTTCTGACGCAGAGATCTGTCATGTGACACGTGGGGCAGTCAGCCCGTCAAGGACTGTGAGTGGGAGAGAATCCTGCCCGCCTCCCTCGGACGTGGGCGCGCAGACCCCCCTCAGCCTCTTAACGTCCAGTCCACAAGTGGCACCCGATCCCAACCTGCCTGGCAATTCCCGGGGTCCAGGCACCGTCCTGTGAACGAAACAGGTCACGGCCCTCTGCACAACCAGATGTCAGTGGCTCAGAAATGATCTAACGGACGTGCAGTTAGATCATTTCAGGAATAATTTACTGCAGAACGGCGCTAAGGAAAACGGAGGTGTCCTGGGACACATGTGCCAAGCGGCCACAGAGGACCACGGCTTCCCATAAAGTCCCGGGCTGGACAGACCCGTCATCACCTCTGACTTCTTTCCTGTTTCTTTAGTGCTTGTCTTGACGTAAACAGCATTTTAATATTCAGTGTGTATTTCCCGGAACACCCGATTACTCATGCTTCTGAGAACAAACTTTTCAGTCTGGGTTTAAATGTAATCAAGATGTGACAGCGTTCATCGCCTTTGATTTGGTAAATCCCAGGCCAAGAGCTTGCCTTGGAATCTAGTGAGAGGTGAGAGGTAGCCACAGTGTTATTCTTGATGCCCCCGTCCCCACCCCCAAACAGGACAAATGCCTAACGCCCACAGAAGGAGCATAAAACATCACAGAATGTTATCCGATGGCATGTTTAACCACCAAAATTATAAGTACAAAGTGTCTGGCAACAGGGAATTGTATAAAAAAGGACATTATGGAAAAAGCTGTACCTACACAAAGGACAAGACCACGAACACGGTGTGTGCTGTGAACGCAGTTTGAAGTGGCGTCTTCATGGACAGGGAGCGAGGCGATTGCTCTGGCAGTATCACACCGCTCACACTTTCTTCCTTTTGATGCTGATTTCCGTTAGCGTGGCGTATTTGTGGAAGAGCTGAGCTGACGCGCCCACACCGGGCTTGGCATCGTCTCACCTGTGGACGTGGGCGAGCGCCTTCCCCAGGTACCGACCCCGGGTACAGAAAGGCGGGGCAAAGCCTCGAAAGGGGCTGGACACACGCGTCGAGCTTCACGCTTGCTCTGTGTCTAGCTCCGACTTCGACGCGGGCGCCGGGCCGTGTCACTGGGCCGCGTCTGCTGGGGACACGGGCTGCAAGCAGGCTGCCTGGCGCCGGCTCACCCGGGCCGTGGGGTCCCACAGTCAGCGAACGGTGTGCATTGACGCCTGCACAGTCTTCCGTCCCCAGGCTTGCTCAGCAGAGACCGTCCTGTCCCGCAGGCGAACGTGCCCGGGGACCCCGACCGGATCGGAGAGCCCCGCGTCGTGCAGGGAGCTCAGAGGGAGGGCACCCTGAGTGCCTGAGCTGGATCGGAACCAGCGGCAAGGTTAGAGCAGCCCAGCCCCAGAGCGGGGCTGGGGCGTGAGTCTCTCCCTGCGAAGCCGGCTCGCTGTGGCGCGGGCGCGTCCTCCGCGTGTGGGTCAAGGCAAAAGAAGGTGAAACGTCTCCGTCTGACTGAGTTCCTACAGATTCGGTGTCGCGTTAGTAAACCGAGTGTTTTTACTGTACCAGGGACGCTTAAGAAGCGTGACAGGAAGTGTGTAGTTCCTCGTTAAACTGATTGGGCTGTGGCTGGGATCTCGCAGGTTTCAATACCTTAGTTAAAAAAAAATTTTAGGAATGTAGGCCACTCCTTAAGTGTAAGAGCGCTCGGAACTTTGAACTGTCCAGACCTTCGGTGGACTCGGGCTGGAAGGCTTAGCTCACGCATCCGTGGGTCACGTGGCACCTACTTAGACAGCCTTTTGCCGGATCTCATTTTAAAACGGAATTCTCTATGGTCATCAGCGGCTGAGCGTGGCGGCCTGGGAACATTGGTACTTGCGCCTCACCCTGGACGCCCAGCTCTCTTACCCCTCGTTCCTTCCTTCTGAAGCACCCGAGTCCCGGCTGGTGTCAGTGACAGACCGGGACCGCCAGGGTGCTTGCTGAGCTGGAAGTAACGTTCTGGGGTTGGGGGGGGGAGCAGACGGGACTGCAGACGAGGAGGACAGGCCGGGGCGCCTGGAGGGGTTGCTGGGACTGAGTCTGGGACCCCAGCGCTCACGGGCACGGCCTGTGAGCCCTCAGTTTCACGGCGAGCGACGGGGCGAGCGAGGGGGCGAGCGAGAGGGTCCGGCCGCGCAGCTTCTGGACCTCCGGCGTGACGGCTTCCAGGGACGGTGTCGCGGGGCCGCCCCGCCGTGGTGTCCTTGATGCTCTAGCCGCGCCGAACCGTCACACGCAGTGTCCGAACACCGCGTGCAGCGGCCCTCGGGGCAGAGCCCCCGGCCTGACCCCCGCGGCGAGCACCGTGGTTCCCCATCTCGGGCTGTGCTCCGTTCGCCACTGGTGCATCCATCACCCCACGGACACTGGGGCCCGGAGACACGGCAGCGGGCGGGAAATGCTGCAGGGCCCCCCGCTCCCGCGGAGGCAGAGGCCCTGGTTCTGCCACGCGACTCCCCGTCTTTTCCGACCTGCCGCCGACCCCACCGCGTAACAGAGCGCCGCGCTGGAGGACGGCGGCTCTGGGTGCGAACGGCACGCCCTGCCCTGTGCTGCTGGTAGCGACGCCCAGACGTCATGGTCGGCCTGGTGTTCGCTCTCTGGGACGTCAGACACCCAGTCCTGGGCCGCGAGCGCGTCCCCTCGTCCCGTGCACACGGCACTTGTCCCTGCCCGGCTGCACGGTCGTGACTCGGCCGGGGCGAGGATCCAGCGTCACACGTTCCGAGACAAATCATCGCCGCGTTGGGGCTCAAGTGGCCGTGTCAGCGCGGAGAAGCGCCTTCCTGCTGCGAGCCAACGCGAGCGTCTCCTTGACCCACGGTCCAACCGTTTTTGAGCAACGTCGGTTTGATGGTCTAGAAAGAGCTCGAGAGACGAAAGGAAGTCTCGCGGAGGTAAAAGTCTCCCTGTGAAGAATCGCTCACAGGAGCCCTCGTCGGACGCGGGGTCCTTCGTGCATCTCGATGAGGACCACGGGGTCCCCTGCCGTTTCCGCCGTTTGCTGACACGCCAAGGTGACCGTGTCCGCGTGGACGGGGCGTCGGCGTAGCGGTGGCCCGGCTTCCTTAGGCGGGATTCTGAGTTCCCGTGAGCATGTAGATCTCAAGACGCTGAAGCAGAGCTGTGGAACCGAGTAGATGTTTTCCTCTTTTGTGGGTGACGTGTCTGCGGGACACAGTGCCCTGCAGTCCGGATGGGCGCATTCGCCGCACTGTTTGCGGGGCGACCAGCTCCCCCAGGGGCAGGCCAGCCCCGGGGTCAGCACCCCTGTCCACCTGCCTGCGGGAGCCGTGGGTCTGGAGAGCTGCTCCCCAGGCACCCTGGGTTTGAAAGACCCGTTTTTGAGAAACAGACATCGAAACGGAGGCCGCACGGCGGAGGACTCGCCGACCTTTGGGTGCAGGGTCCAACGTCCAGTCTGGCGAGGGCTGGCTGGCCCTCCGGAGCAGGCGGTGGCTGCGGCGGGGGGGCGGGGGGAGGAGGAATGGACCCGTGACAAACCCGTCTTCTCCGGAAGTCACAGGTCTGGGACACAGACCCCACCCCAGGGCTGGGCTCCCCAGGAGGTGGCCTGAGCCGGGAGCTCCCGGGGCAGAGAGGGCCCTTCGCAGAGGTCGGCGGGTCCGGGCAGAGCCCATGGGAACGTTCCGCCAGCTGCCGGACGCTGGGCGAGCACCCGGCGTTTCTAAAGGACAAATGTTTGAAACGAGCTTTGCTGTTTTAAAGTATTTTTGTGCCGATTTACTTACAGAGCAGAGCATAAAGCACTGTACACAACCCCGTTTCCTTTTGGAAATTATGAGGACAGTGGATTAATATTGCCCAAAGTTAGGGGAAAACGGGGAAAAATCACCCACGACGCTGCCTCCCGTTTTCCCCGCGTGAAACTACGTTCGAACGTGGTCGTGGTTACCACGCAGACATTCTCGATGTTCTGCTCTCAAACTCAGCGTCGTCCTCCGCCCTTCCCGCGGTGTGCCGCCAGTCTTCGTGGTTCGTTTTTCATGGCTGCATCGTACTTCAGGACGAAGACGAACTGTCATCACCATGTTTCCTACGGGGCGCTTAGGTGGACTCCGATTTGCTGGTGGGCATCTGCTGGCTTTTGGCTCGTTGCTTTAGATCAGTTTCCAGCAACAAGATTACGGTGTCAAAGGGAACAGACGTTCTCAGGACTGTCGTTAAATTGCTTTACAAAAGGTTTGACCTTTTTCTTTGCACTTGAAGGTGAATCATCAGCCATGAGCCAGTGCTCACATTTTTGGGCGGTTAATTATTATTTCCATATTAGGCAGCGAGAGAGGCTGTGTGCACACTCGAATTTCGTGACATCGCTTTCATTGCTCAAGGGCCAACTTGCGGAGAAGGATGTCCAGGCTGCGAGGCATCACTTCCGAACGGTCTGGACCGGTCCCAAGGTCGTAATCAGTTCCCAGAGCTGTTCATATTTCTCTTGGCGGAGACGTCTGTCTCTGTGGTCAGATGCAGCCGTGTGGTTTGAAGTTACGGGGCAGCTGATCCAGGTGCCTGTTCTAGCATTAGTCTGTGGCCAGGTGTCTGGGTGTTTTGAGGGAAGTCCTTTTGAAAAGTAATTTGCAATTCATAACCGTGAATAGCATCACAAGAGTCAACGTGCGTGTCCTCTGTGGAAATGCTCTCTCTCCGCCTCCCCCTCCTGACTCTTCTCCCCCGTTTTCCCTCTCCCCCCCTTTCTCTCTCTCTCTCCCCGCCTCTCTCCCGTCTCTTCCCCCCACCCACCTACTCTGTCTCCCTCTCCCAGTGCCAGTACCAGCTGGAGGTCACCCTTGCTTAGGTTTTGGTGAAAACACAGACGTCAGATGCCTTGGTCGCGGTGACCGCGCTTCACGGCAGATCCTGGACCTGGTTTCCCCTTCTGACAAGGGAGGACGTTGGGGGCAGGAGTCCCAAAGTCCCTAAAACCTTTGGGTTCTCTGTCTGGTGGGCGACTCCTGCCGCATCTTCGTTTTTGTAGCCGAAGACGCGATTTCCCCGCTCACCGGAGCCCCTGGCAGGCGGCCATGGAGAAGAACAGAATGTGAAGCACAGATGTTCACGGTGTGACGTTTCTCCGACAGGGTTCGTGGCCGACACTGCTTTAACTTCCCAGGGCTGGAATCTACTTAGGCCGCATGGTCCCTACGTGCACGTCAAACATAGAACCAGTGGGAAAAACCGCGTTCATGCTGGCGGGCGGGTTAAGAGCGGCCTGTCTGTGGGACTGGTCTCGGCGTTCCTGGCCGTTGCGTTCTTTGCCGGCCGTGAAGGTTTTAGCATGGAAGACAGTGCCATCGGCAGTGCCGTCCTCAGACGTGACGGCCGGCAGCGTGTGGCCCAGCGCTGGGCACAGCACTCGGCGGCGTCGGCTCCCGTGAGGGCTCAGTCAGAGGGGACATCGGGTCACAAAGCTGTGGTCGCTTCAGCGCGTGTCCCGGTAGCTGCCGGCGGAAGGGTTTTTCGCCTTGAGACGCAGGCGACGGTGAGGGTGGCCGAGCTGTGCAGGGCCGGCGGTCACCTCTGCGTCCTGAGTGGATTAGAGCTCACACGGCACACAGCCACAGCGCGCGGCCGCCCTCTGGGCTGCAGGAAGGTGCTGGGTCCCGGGCCGCGGGGGGCGCTGCTGGAAGGAGTGTGAACACCAGGACCCGTCCCCGTTCTTCCTTCAAACGCGACGCTTTTCTTGAGGTTCTGTTGTGAGCCAGGCATTGTGTCCGGTGTTGGGGACACGGGTGTGAACAGGGCAGAAGCTGCGCCCTGCTTGGGGCGGGGGGGGGACAGACACGAAGAAGTAAAAGGACACGACGTGGCCCTGGCCAGAGGCGCTGGCGCCGACAAGGGACGGCGGGTGAGGAGCTGGGGAGAGACGGGGCGGGCGGTGCTGTCTGGCTGAGGCTTCAGGCCACTGGGGCCCGTCAGCCTCCTCGTCAGACCTGGGGGAGCCTTGGGGGCGGCCGGCCCAGACGGCTACTTGCTCCCTCCACTGCAGAAGCCGGTGGGTGTGGCCGGGGCGGACGGGCCAGGGGATGGGACAGTGGCCCAGGCCCATGACACCTGTCGTTTCGGCGAGGCCCCCCCTCAGCTCTGGTTTTGAGTGAGACAGGAAGCCCTGGAGGTTTCAGCACAGAGCGGGGACAGCACCTGACGCCAAGGGAGCTTCCCCTGCCTGTCGCGGGCCGGGGAGGGGGCGCGGCGGACAGGGACGGGTGGGGCCGTGCCTCCCACCGCCGTGGCCCCCCGCGGCGGCTCCGTTAATGCAAACGAATCGTGAGAGATCAGGGTGGTCTACGAAGTGGATATACACGGCACATTAATGTAATTAAGGTGGATAATGAACATTCTCGCAAGTTGAAGTTCTCATCCTCCATTGCCCCGCCGTGTTTCATGTGCTCCGTAGCTACGTGGCTGGCGGCGGCTGCATCGGACAGTGACTGCAGGTCATTTGCATCTTCACAGGAAGTACCGGATGGGCCGACGAGTCTCCAGGGCCTTTGTGGGGACTTTGGCTGCGGCTCGGGTGAGTGGAAGCCCCTGGGCGGTGAAGGCACAGGAGGGACGTGCTCCCGGTTGTGACTTCAGAAGGCCCCTCGGGCTGCCAAGTTGAGGACAAACTGTGCAGGGCAGTGGTGGCAGCTGGGGAGGGACCATCCTGTCATCTCCGTGAGAGGCGACTGTGTCTGGGATGAGGTGGGCGCCAAGCGGCCCATGAGAAGGTTGGATTTTGAATGTTTTGAAGGCAGAGCCAGTAGGCTGACGTGCGCTTTGGGAAGTGAGAAGGTGTGTGGGTGGCAACAGGGACAGGAGGCAGAGCTCAGGAGGGGACCCCGGGCTCATCCTGCTGGAGCACAGGCGGGGCGGGGGCAGGACCCCCAGAGCCCTCACCTGAGGAAGGAGGGCAGAGGCAGGGAAGGTGCAGCGGACGTTTAAGGTGGAGAGAGTCCCCAAGGGTTGTCGGGAAAGTGAGTTTAAAAGAGAAACAAAATGTAATGGCTGTTAGTGTCAAGGACTCATTCGGAATGAATGGGTGATCTTGAACCCGTTCGCCCCTTGACCTTCTCAGAGCACGAGGGCTCACGTGTAGGCAGATGCAAGGTGGGGAGAGGTGGGAGTCCACACACCTTCCTGGATGGATCTGTGGGAAACACAGGGATGGCGGGGACAGGCCTCGAGGGACGTCAGGAAGGGCTTGTGCCAGACCATGTGCCTGTGGAGGACAGTGAAGAGCAGAGGACGTTGCTCGGGCAGAAAGCACAGGGCTCCCTCATGGGGGCGGGGCACGTTTCTAAGAACTGTTGAGAGTCGAACACTGCACCGGTCGGAATGGGAGATGCTCGAGTCACTCATTTCGCGGGGGGTGACAAGGCCGGGCCTTCGAAACCCGTGCCAGTGGCCTTTGTGAGGCACCGCCTTGCGAAGTCCCACTTCTGTCCGACACCACCTCACTGCTCAGATCATGTCTGAGCAGGTTTGGGCACCAAGAGTGCGGGGCGGGGAGCCTAGGGACGCACCTCGCAGCTCGGGGCCGTCACCAGCTGGCTGCGTAAGGCAGGCCTGGAGGACGTGAACTTGGGGTCCCTCCCGTCTGTGATCCGTGACTCGATAGCCACCGTCTCGTCTTTCCCCACACGCTGACCTTCAGTACCTCTTGGAAAACTAAACTCTTGGACAGCTGCCTTCTGGATCACACGACACAGTCTCAACCACGTAGTCATGTGAGCGGCCGTGACAGTGACCGTGTACCAGCAGCGTCTGGGTCCAGGGACTCTCCCCGCCCCTCCAGCCTCCCCGGCTAGCTGGCATGCTCAATCTCTCTCTCTCTCTCTCTCTCCTCTCTCCCTGCTGCTAGTGCTGTGTGGGCACACTCCTGCAGCATATTGATGGGGGCTCTTGCTCTCGGGGATTTGGGATCAGGGATTTGGGGACCTGTCCTCCCTGTGAACATTCGAGCACTTTGTTGATCTGTGTTGAGGCAAGATTCCAGGAGGCAGAGCTGCCCCTTCTCTTCCCCTGCCACCCCCCCCCCCAATCCCACCTCCCTCTCCAGGGCAGAGGGAGAATTAAGAACAATGAAAGGTAAATTTTTCACAGGACGGGCTAGCTGGGGCCGTGGAGGCTTGACTGATGAAGTATGTGGCTGCTTTTAGCTGAAGTAACTGTGTTGTTTGCAGGAGATTTTCTCCTGTGTTTTCCGGCGTCATTAGCGTGACCTAACTGCCTTACCTGCTGTTTGAACTGGTGGGGACAGAAAAGAAAAAGGGTGTCGAAATGCAAACAGATAGTCCTGGGTTCCAGTCCCTGGCTGTGCGATAAAGCCAACACAGACCTCAAGGTCTCCGCCGAGGTCTGTGCGGAGGCTCCAGAAAAATCTCACAAGGCGTATTTCTTTTCAGGCATTGGAGTCCCGAGGTAGGAGGTAGGTGAGAAAAACAAAAACAAAATAAAACAAACAAAGGATTCCATGCTTGGAATTTGCTCGGTGCCAGTTGAATAGCTAATTGTTTCTTGTTTTCACCCCCCCCCCCCTTTTCTGCCTGAATAGATAATCCTTACAAAACGTCTATTCATTCTACGAGTGAAAATTTCAGGAATACTGATACTGACCTTGGCAAGACTAATGGGCTGAGATTGAGTGATGGATCTGCGTGTGTTGTGGCCGACATACATTTTGGCGCGCTGGATGCCAGTTTAAGAATCTTTCAGCACGAGAAACGGAAGATTTATGGCATTGTGTTAGTGAATATAACGAAGGCTTAAACTTGGAGATCAAATTATTAAAAACACAACATTATTTTTATAGCTTATCTTTGAGCACAGACGTGATTGTTTTTGTGTCTTCAAGAAAGGGCCTGGCTTTCTTTTCTATTTCAGTGCGACCCCTTTAATGGCGATGTAAACAATTATTTTTTAAGGGAAATAAAAGGACGCAATAGAGCCTGGCTAAAAGTGCACGCGATGAGAGTCTTACTTGCCAAATTGTTTGTGCTCTTATTCCATTTCTGCTATGAACTGGCTGTGTGACTTTGGGTAAGTTATTTAGCTTTTTTTTTTTTTTAATTATAACATTAGAATAAGAAATATGTGATAGCGAAAAAAAATATGTTTGAAAGCATTTTAAAGTCCCATAGGAAAAGCACAATCAGAAACCAGTACTGCAACTTTATTCTGGTGGACTAACCTCTTGAAGCCTATACACACAGTCCCTAACTGTTGGCTTTATAAGGTCAGTCCCAGCAGACCGGCCTGTGGCAGTCAGGAGCTCAGCGGGTCCAAGATAGCACCAATTCAAACAAACGCAGAACAGCAAATAGTGTCAACGGTAGATGGATGCGAATGCAGCCGGGTCTGAGCGGAGGGCTCTAAAAAACTCACCAGCCAAGTGGCACTGACTGGAGGTGGCCGGGTTCTGGCCGTGGAGCTCCGCTTCGTCTTGTGGAAAGAGCAACGGTTGGAGAGTGGAATCTCCTAAATCCAGACATTCTTAAACTGGTGGAGACCACGTCCGGCAGGCGAATGCTTCTGGCTGCCCGCGACCGGCGAAGGAGGAAGCAGTCCCTCTGCGGCCTCGCCGCTGGTCTGGTGACGGAGTGAATCGTGCTGCGACAGCCCTCCCGGGTTCTGAGTGCGAGTCCGGCCGGCCCCTGAGTGCCCTGACCAGCCTCCCGCTGCCCTGCGCTGCCTCTTAGAGAAGCCCTGAGACCAGTGACTTTCTCAGGGGTTGTGACACGTGGGCGGGGGGCGGGGAGGGAAGGGCGGGTGCTGTGCCCCCACGTGGATGTGAAGGCCAGAGGGTGCCTTCTGACTTTTGGCGGAGAAGCACGTCACCGCGAGGTGACCGGAAGTTGCTGGTCTTTGTGTAAGGATGGGGGGTGTGATTTCAAGTTTGAAGTGTTTTGTTTGAACAGTGTGACTCTGGGTCATCGTTTGCTCTCCGAAGGTGTTACGGGAAGGGACCAGCTGCCTGACCGGAGAGGTCGAGTATCCGAGATCAGACTCCAGCTCCGAAATGCGTGTTAAAACCTCCCAACCTGATATGGACGAGGGAGACCACGTGCCTGGAGCACACGGGCTGCTGCGCGGCACGAATGCAGCGAAGTCCCCTAGGGACCTTTTTCCTGCTTTTTAAAGGAAATTGGTTGATGAGCTGCCTCATCCTCCCTCTCCCGGGACAGCCATTAAGCGGCAGCCTGGCTTTTGGGGTCCGCTGCCGGCGGGACACCACGGGTGTGGCTCGTTAATCCCGCCCCTTCCCAAGGACGTGATGTTTCAGCTCCTTTCATGGCGTGGCCAGCCTGTCCTCCTGGCGAAACTTTAACTCCGCCTTTTCAGCGGCGTTTGCGCTGCTCCCCCGCCAGCTCTGCGGTCCTCGCGTCCCCCCACCCTCGTCCGCGGTCCTTCTCCGATCCCGGCGAAACCGTGCTGTAGTCCCGGGCCAACGTAACTATCATTTTTGTCGCGTCGGTTTCCATTTTTTTAATGAGATGAAACATCAGCGTTTAGGTCAGAGGGGGCACATCCGGGGGGATGTGGGTGCAGGGAGACCCCAGCGGGGGATATGGGTCTGTGGGTGCAGGGGGACCCCAGCGGGGGATATGGGTGCAGGGAGACCCCAGCGGGGGGTGTGGGTGCAGGGGGACCCAGGGGAATTCCAGCCAGCAGGTGCCCAGGGGCTTCGCAGAGCTGGCCTCACCCTCCGAGCGGTGACGCAGAGCCAGGGCGAGAGCGCCCGGCTCTTGGGACGGCCGGGTCCTCGGCACGCCGGGGACAGGAGCCGCTCGGCTTTGCTGCCGCTCCTGCCCCGCGCCCCGTGCCACCGTAGCAGGTCCTCACGGCGGCCCGGCCCCGAGCTTCTGCGCCACGCGGTGTCCCCACCACCGCGACGCCCGAGTGGCCCGTTGGGGTCTCCGCGTCTGTTCTTGCCGAGAGCTCATTTACTTTCATGTCACTTTTGTTTGTGCTTCACGAGGGACAATGCTCGACTGTCTCCAGTGCGGACAGTGGGGGAGGACGGGGGCACTGCGGGCAACGCCCGTCTGTCCCGAGCCGGGACGACCCGAGGCCCAGCGGAGCGAGCCCCTGGGCTGCAGCCGCGACGCAGACGGCGCCGCGCACGGCCGGGACCCGCGGTGACCCGCCAAGGCCTTCCTTCCCGCGCGCAGGTGTCCTCGGGTCGCCAACGCCCTGCGCGGGGCACTGTGCCCGCGCCCCGCGGATGGAGACGCGGCGCCTCGTCCCGGCGCGGGGACCCTCTCCTGCCCCGCGGCAGCAACGGCGACATTGTGCACCGGACATCGACGTGCGTTCCCAGGTGGCTTCTGGCCCTGGGTCTGCAGGGCCATCTCCGGTCACGCGTCAGAGCTGCCGCACAGAGCGAGGAGCTGGTGGGAAGGTCCTGGCCTGTCCCCAGGTCGCAGCACGAGGGAGCGCGGGGCCGGCGTTTGGATGCGGGGCTTCGGCCACTTCCACGCCAGCACCGGTCCCCGCCCCGCCCCGGCCTCCCCCCCCACCCGCGCCCCCGCTTCCCGAGGCGGCTGCGGCCTCAGCCCGGGCGGCCCCCCTCTCCGTGGCGTCGCGCACCAGGCGCCTGGCTGGGGGGGAGGCGGGGGGGGGGGCGGGGGGCGGGGCTGGTCCGCTCACTCCCGGCTGGGGCCGGGGCGGAGCCTGGCGTGCGGTTGGCTCCCAGGGCTCAGCCTCTCCCAGGCCGAGGACCGGAGCCTCCGTTTTGAGCAGGAAAACGGCTCCTGGGTTCCCGCGGACATGCTGCCCCTGAAACCGCCCAGGGCGGAGGCCGAGGACCCGTTCTTCCCGCTGACCCCTCTCCAGGCTGGTCCCGCCTGCTAGCCATTGCTGAAGCGGCCTGCTCAGAACCCCGCTCGCTGCCGCCCTCCCCTCGGGTCTCCTTTCCTGTCCCCAGCCTGGCTGGCGATGTGCATCACTGGCCACGTGGAGACCTTGGAGATGCCCCGTGTTCTCCTGCCCCTCCTGCCCTCCGGCCACAGCCACCTGGCTCCTGACAGGGAGGCTCCAGCATCAGCATCGTGGCCTCCGCCTGGCCGCAGCCCCGCCTGTCCCCGTGGTCCCTTCCCCTGGCCTCAGGCCCTGCCTTTCCCAAGTGCCAACCCAGTGCCAGGACAGCGTCCTGTCAAACCGCTGCCAGCTCCCTCTGCATCTTTTAAAGTCGAGATGTGCCACCTGGCCCCATGTCCCCCGAGCCCAGTGAGTACACCAGCCCTGAGATGCTGCAAGATTTGAACAGATCCAAGTCTCACCTTAAATTCCTCCCAGCGACCAAGCAACCAGCAAAACCAGCGACAGCTCAGGCCCTGCTGGCACCTGCCCTGGGTGGGAACCTGAGCTCTGTCGCTGGGACAAGTGACAGTCTCAGAGGGTCCTCACCTGTGGAATGGGGGGGGGGCGGACGACAGCAGCTGTCCCCAGGGGCTGCTGTGCCCATTAACCCGGGAGCTCGCAGCGCCTGGAGAAGGGGTCTTGGTGGCAGACGGAGATGCGTTAGGTCATCACTGTGAAAGGACCTGCTGGGAGGCAAGGTCACACCCCAAAGTAACTTTTCAAAGTTGGGGCTTCTCTGGGATTTGAGCAGGTGAGACAGTCAAGGGCTCTGCCAGCATTTACCAGCAACGTTGCCGTAGGAAGCGCGTCCCCCCGAATTTTAAAGTCTTGACTCTTTGCCCACACGAGGACAGGCTGGGGATAGGCTGGGGACGTGAGATTCAGCTGGCCTGGCTGCCCTTTCTTGCTCTAGGCTGACCTAGCACAGGCATCTCAGGTGAGCGGTTTACGGATTCCAGGCCTGTACCACACCCACGATGCAGACTGACGGGCGAGGATGTACTTTCATTTGTGAAGATCTCCCCCTGGGGTTTCCACCACAAACACCACAGGAAAAGCCTGGTGCTCAAAATCCTCAGCTTCTCAGCCTTAGAGTCTTCGTAATAAACAGATTTAGTTGATTTGCCCTCTCCCAAACCTTAGCCATCTCTGCCTGTTTCACCTTGCTGTGGTCTGTTTATCCTGACGGCGGAAAAAACAAAACAAAACTGGTTTCACTTTAAAAATAGGAGAAAACAAAAGGTGCAAACTTCACCAGCTTCCCCACTTTTTAGCATCTGGGAGGTGGCTCCCCGTCGGGACCATTTAAATGCTAATGCAATGCACAGCAACCTTCTTGGCTCTCAGAGGGAACGTGTGCTCACCGCTCTTTTCTCCGTTTTGTTGCTGGTGAGATTCTCTGACCTTGCAAACCAGTCGGGCCTGACATGGGCAGAGCCTGCAGGAGAGGCAGGCATCCGCCCTGTCAACCTGAGGACCAGCAGTTTGCATGCGCTGAGTCACCCAGTCTCTGCAGGGGCTAACCCTTTGCACCTAGGAAAAGTACTGCAGAAAATCAAACTGTGAGCTGCCCTCTTGTTATTTAAATAGGAATGAGGTGACTGGGAAGGGGATAATGCAGAGATACATAGTAACTTATTAACCTGGTAATTTTTAAGCTGGATTTTAAGGGTTCCTAATGGTCCAGTAAGTCCTGTTTCTGGTTAGAACTGCTTGTTAATGCCTATTGGTTGATGAAGTTCTTCATTTCTCCCTGTCCTTAGAAAGTGAAAATGAATATAAGTGGTAAAAGCAGTTGTCTTGTGATATTTGGGAAAAGGAAAACATTAGTCTTTGCCATTATTCTGAAGTTTGGCATCATTAAGATTCTTGAATTTAGTTTCTTTTAAAGAATTAATAAGGGAAAAAATAAAAAAAGAGAAAGATACAGCAATGAAGCAGATACTGAGAGTTGACTCCTAGCATTCGTTAGACCTGTAGGAAGTCTTGTTTTCCTATTTTGATTGTGTAGTTGAATAGACAGGAGATGCTACTTCAACTGTGTTAATAGGGGAAGTGGCAGGAAGCGACGGAGTTTCCTTAGGATCAGAAAGAAAGTTTACAGAACCCACGATGGGAATGTGGACTGTGGAGAAAGATAAAAAGTCGGCATAATTTGTATTTAGAACTTCTGATTTATTTTTTATAATGTAAAAGCGGTTCCCTTTCAAGTAAGTGCTTGGGACTTAAGAGAGGAGAATGCAAACATCCCTTCCACAAGGAAGTCAGAAATGTCTGTTTACCACCATTAAAAGACATCCCAAGGTCATTTCAAGGTGGGGATTTACTGCAGAGCCGGCTGGCCTGACCTCCGGAGTGTGAGTCGGGGCAGCTGGGGCCTCCTCAGAGTCAGGGCCCTCTTCGTCGGTCTGTGGCTGGGATGTTGGGGACCGGCCCTCGCGATGGAGTGGCCCCCACGCCGAGTGCCACAGCTGTGCCAAGCGGGGCCGCTGCATCCCCTCATTCCTTACGTAACGTCACCTACCAAGGAAGAACTGCTTGTTAGTGCCTCGAAGCTGGCCACCTTGGAACTTCGCGGCTCGGTGGCTCCCACAGCAGCGTGGGAGTCGGAACCCAGGCGGGGTGACCCTCTGCCCTGCGGCTTCTCCCCATGGAGCGCTCCTCTTAGCTCGTAAAGACGACTCCTCACTGGCAAAGGATGCTAAATACGGAAAGAACATCGCTGAGTCAGTTGGAGTTCTTGCTTTCTCTCTGAGCCCCCCGGGGACGGGTGGGACGGGGTGGGGGGGGTGGTGAGAAGACAGACAGATGGATGGACGAACGGACAGCCTCCCGGGAGCCCAGAAAGATTCTCCTTAGTACACTTTTCTGCTCTGCGCTGTTCTGTGACGAAAACGTGAAATCTATTAAAAATCTGTTGTGTTTCCTCCAGCTTAGATGGACAGACATAACACAATGACTTGGCATTAAGAGAACAAACAAATGAAACCCTAAGCGAACTGCCTTCTCCAGCTGCCCCCTGGCTGGAGCCGGGGCCAGCACAGCCTGACGGAGGGGCCGTGCGGACATGGGCAGACAGGGTTTTAAGGCTCAGTTGCTTATCAGCCTGGCAAGTGACAAGTGACCTGATCTGAGGTTAGGACAGTGCCTTCTCTTCCCAGGTGGAGACACTCAGCTAAGGGGATTTTTTATTCCCCCTTCCTCAGGCCGGGGTGTAGAAGGCCCAACACAGCATTCTGGGGCCTGTGCCACCCCAGCTGCCCGGAGCAGCCACCACTGGGAAGGAGCTGGGGTTGCTGAGCGAGCCACGTGGGCCCGTGATGGGACAGCTCCCAGGCACAGAGAGCAACCGAGGCAGAACAGGAGGCTGCCTCCTGGAGGGGAGTGGTGACAGCGAGGAACAGGCAGGTGAGGGGCGAGTGGGAGAGGGTGGGGTCAGGTGGAGGGGTCCGCTGTTCAGCGGCATCTACGGACTTGGAGTTTTATCTTGAGGGAAATATGGAGCCTTTGCTGGGTGTGGGGCAAGTGGGGACATGCTGTGACTGAGGCTCAAAGCAGGCAGGCTGGTCAGGAGCCATCGCTGTGACCCAGACCGATGGGGTGGATGGGCTCTGGCCAGGGTTCACGATGGCAGGCTGCCAAGAAGGGGTCTGTGTGCCAAAGGCAGAGCCGGCAGGGTTTTTACCGCAGGGTCAGATGGGGTGTGTTTTGGGCGTGAGCAAGTGGAAGGTTGGAGTTTGCAACATGGGCTGGGGAGGATGTGCAGAGGGCACAGATCAGGGGGGACCAGGAGTCCATTTTGTCCCTGTGGAGATGTCCACTTGCTATCCAGCAGTGGGAAAGGGAGTGAGGTCGGACCCGGTGGCACGTTTGGACATGAGCGGCATCTCAGTGAGTGAAGCCCGGAGGTGTCAGAGGTCATAAAGGACTGTGACCGGGGCAGGTGGGGGTCCGAGGGACTGTGGAACGCCTCAACGTCGAGTCCTGGACAGAGGGGGCGAGGTTGGCCGAGGAGACGGGCAGGCCATCGGTGAGGCCACTGTGAAGGTGGCGTTGGCCGGGCCGATGGCACAGAGAGCTCTGGATGAGGGCAGGGATACAGAGACCCGGAGGTCAGCACGTGGTGCTGCAGGGGGAGCCCGTGGGCAGGGTGGGCGGGGCCGGGGCGAGCCAGGAAGGGACTTCCCCGAGGACCCTGGCCCGGACACTCGCGACTTCGGTGGTTTCACGGTGACGACGGCGCCGAGGTATCAGGTCTCGCTGTGACTCGCCAGGTGCCAGGTGTCACGCCCAGCAGGCCACACACGTTTCATCACTTCCTCCTCCCTCCTTCCCGAAGACAGTGTCGTCATCCTCCATGGACAAGAAGCCGGCAGAGGGGGGGCAGCTGCGCCCTGAGACAATAGCCACTCGCCGGGGGCTACTCCCAAGTCCCGCCGGCAGGGATGAGGTCGCTGACCTTGGCACACTCCGTCGAGCGCATCGACTGCGGTCCAGTGCGGAGGCCGGGGGCTGGAAACGGCCGGGGGTGGGCGCAGAGACCCGGGGACGGAAGTGGGGGCATCACCGTGGACACGGAGACGCGGGTGCCCTGTGGTCACTCTCGGCTGAAGCGGAGTAAGGGCGGTGGTCGCCCTTCCCGGGGGCAGTCTGTGTGACTGTGTCCGCAGACACCGGGTAAGCAGCTGCGGGTGACGGTGGGGACAGAGGTGTGCCTTCCTGCAGCATGCGAGGGGTCCTCAGGTCACGGTGCCTCCTGCTCCCGTGAGCTGGGGCCGTCCTCGGCAGGTGGCAGGGGGCCACTGCGGGCGGATGCTCAGGTCTGCGGCGGCCAGTGCCTGCATCGCACAGGTGTGGCCTTGCGGAGGGTCAGGGCCCAGGCAGGTCAGCAGGCCCACGCCACACTCCTGTGAAGGTGGCTGAGTGAGGGTCGGCGTGGCCGAGTGTCCTGGGGTAAACGTCTTTACTCCCCTTGTTCGTTGGAATGCGCGTCAGGAAACCGACCCACCTGAGATGGCGAAGGGCCAGGCCGGGCCGGGGCGGAGGAGGCTGGAGGAGGCTGGAAACGCCCAGGCACAGGACAGCCCAGGTGCTCCTCGGCCACTGCCACTGCGGTTCCCCGGACCGATTTCATTACTTTGACCGGCTTGTGAAATGCTGGCAGCTGTAACGGCGGCAACAGAAAGAGAAGAAAGGCCACGCTTCGTGGCGGCAGCGGCGTGGCGGGGACAGGGCCTCTTGCGTCAGTCGCTGCTGCAACGGGCAGGAAGAGGCCAGGCGGGGGGGCCCGTGCTGCTGCGTTTCGGGGTCACGGCCAGGGGACTGGCTTCCTGCCCCAAACCCCTCCATCCTCACAGGTTCTCGTGGTTTCACGCCGATGCCTGGGGGGTCGGGGACCGTGCAGCCGGGGGGCTGGCAGCGGTGTCGTCCCGCGCGGATGAGTGCGGAGCAGCCTCGCGGTCAGGGCACGGCTCGCTGTAAGCATAGCAGTAGTCATGGCAACAGTTCCTAGCAGGAGAAAGTACATCTTGTCTTGGAGCTTCTGCTTGACGCCGTTAGGGCCGCGGTGTTCGGGGCTCGGTGTGACCCCCCCCCCCCGGGTGCTCAGGGCTCCGGGGCACAGCCACGTGCCGCACCGTCTCTCGCAGTCACCGCTCTCATCCAGGCGTCCCTGGGCCCTGTCCTGGGTGGACCTCGGGGCCTTGTGGGTTTGGATGGAGAACGGGAGCAGCTGGGAAACGTTCCGGAGCCCAGCCCGGGCGGCCGGTCGGGACCCCCCTGCGCCGAGGCCGCGAAGGCCACGGGGCATCCCGCGCGCCAGCGATGCCGCCGCGCCGCCTCGCTCGGCGCCTCGGGGGCAAGCATTATTTTCCAGGTTCCAGAACTAGGAAATGGCGTGTTGGAGAGAATTAATACCCCCAAATGGAGTGAGTCGGGGCAGCCCGAGGACTGCACAGGACCCTGATCACGGCCTTGCTGGGAGGCTCGTGGTTTCAAAGAAAATACGGTCATTTCACCTTGGTGTTTGTCTCGTTGGGGTGGTGATCACCTTGAATTGAAGCTGGAGGCGTTAAGGGTTTGTTTTCTTTTTCTCCGGAAAACGTTCCCCGCTCGGTGAGCGCCACCCTGTGTGGGCTCATCACCTGTTGAATTCGACAGCCCGTGGACACTGCTTTGTGCAGGCGGCTTTACAGGCGCCAGGGGACAGCGCGCTGGGCAGACCGGGTGTGACTGCCGCGGGGAGGACACACAGGGCGTCTTACCCTCCTCGGGGTCAAGGAGGATTGAGCATCTGGTGACGGTTATGGGTCCTCTCTCCCCGGAAAACGCACCCAGGCGCACACGCACACGCATGCACGCTTCTGCAGTGGTTTCTGAGTGTTTAGAGCCGCCTCTGACGCTGGCCTGGAGGGGAGCTCAGGGCGAGTGTTTGGCGCATGAAGTGAAATAATAGTGCCTGTCAGAGAAGCAGGAAGCCCCGGTGCCCGACTGGACAGAGGAAGACGACATGACGATGAACCATCCGGAGCAACCACAGACAGGCGGCAGGGGTCACACGCTCAGTGACAGCAAAAGCAGGTGAGTTTCCCCTCCCCCTCCCCAGTAAAATCGTCTGTTTTATTTTTTCCTTTTATTCATTTATTTATTTTCGGGTGGGGGGTGCGGGCACGAACTTGTGAATAGTACCTACGTGTTGTGCCGAATTAAGGAAGACAAAAATCAGAAGTTTCAGGCAGCGCACCTTTCGTCTCTTTTGATCCAGAACGCCCTCCCTCCTGCCCTGATTTTGGACTTGGTGATGGTCGACATTTTAAGAATCCAGGCCAGCGATTCTGCAGAATGCCCCGGGTTTGTCTGGCCTCTCAGGGTTCCGGCAACACCCTTTCCTGCTGTCTTTGCAGCCCCAGGAATCTGCGCTTCTCCCTGGGGCTCCCCGCACCCTGTCCGCCCTCACACGCAGCCCCTTTCTTCAGTTCCGCTGGTCTTATCTGGACTTGGGGATGCCATCTGTTCCCCGGTGGGTACACTTCGAGTTGACAGAAAATGCTGATTCCTTAGAAATGTCCACTGTGCTTCACACTTGGTGTGCCTGGTGCACTGCTGCCGTAAATGCTCCTTGACCAGTTCTCTATTTCATACTCATTATTTTCCAGAAAAATCTAGCTCTTATTCATATTTTAAATTTCTTTTTGTTTTTTCTTCAATCACCCTAAATTCCAAACCTTACGCTCTTTGCCGAATGCACATCACATCCTCAATCTAGTAGAGTTTTTCCTTTTCCTCCACTTCCTGCCCATAAGTGAAGCATTGTATTGATCATGAGACAACAGCAGCATTGATTGAGAGGCCCCAGCCCATGTCCAGGGGACTTTTCTCCCTCCTAGTAGCTTCTGGAGACAGCGTATGTCCTGAGGTGTTTGCATATGTCACATGATTGCCTGTTTGGTCATTAAATACTGTGCCCTTCAAACGTGGAGGAAAGCTGGTCTCGACTCTCCCCTCGCGTTCACACGGGCCGCTGTGTGGGTGGTCAGGGCAGAGAGGGGCCGCCACTTTTGAAACTTAGGCTAAAAGCCCTCTTACAGCCAGCCTTTCCTGCAGAAGCTTCCAGACACGCCACCGCTCAGGTTTTGTTAAGTCCCAGATAAATGTAGGCAATGGTGAAACAATGTCATCCACACGGGGACCTAAGACACTTTGTGTTTATCATTTCCCAGTGAAAAAGCCTTGTCATCAGGCCATCCCTAAGGGTATGGCGAGGGCTTCGATGGGACGTGACAATTGATAATCGGCAAATCTGACTGCTCTGATTTGCACATGACATTGAACCTGCCACATGAAACAGCCTCCCGCACTTCCTTTGCAAAGCACAGGCCGTGAGCACTTCGGATTAACCGTGATAATGATGACATGCGGAGGTGCTAGCGGGGGTGGGGGGTGGGAGGGGGTGGCTGGTAGGTTAGTCGTGCCCGAGGTAAGGACAGGGCACTGCAGGCACAGGGAATGACATGGATTATTTGGGGAAATGGAATAAATTCAGAACCCCCATGGGTCGCCGACCATGTGCCAGGCTCCGCTGACTGGCACCTCCGCTGACTGGCACCGCCTCAGGTGGCTACTTCGTTCACGGCCTTCCTGATCGCTATCCTCATTCCTGTCTTTGAAACGGGCCCTGAGGAGGTAAGGTCCAAATCCCAGAATTTCAGCTAATTCCTCCCTTTCCAGGGACTCCACAGAGCACGGGACTGGGGACTTCAGGCATGCCATCCATCATCATGTCTGTGCCCTCTGGACCAGGCACCCGGCCTGGAACTACCTTGGTTAGCATCTGCTTCTCCTGCCCAGACCACGTCCCCAGACCATGTCCCTGAGGGACTTTGCCTGTTCCTCGTCCCTGCGTGTGTGTGTGTCCTTGGCATCTCAGAGGACAGTCCTGGCAAACAATAGGTCCTGACAAATAGTCTGTCCCCTTCCTACTTCCTTGTCTATGTGTCTCTTAGGTCTCCTTGGAACACAGGTGGCAAACTGGCTCAAGGGTCAAATCCGGCTGCTACTTGTTTTTATGTGGCCTGAGAACTAAAAGTGATGTTTACATTTTTAAGCAGTTGAAAAACATTAAAGGAAGAATTTGTGACATGGGCACATTACACAAACTTCAGATTGCCGTGTGGAATGGAGAGCTTCATTTACATGTTTCACATTTACATATCTGTCGGTTACATCTTATCTGTGCTGTTTTTAAACTACACTGCTGCCTTGAATAGCTCCAGTGGATTCCCCCTGGGCTGCAGAGCCTAATGTTTATCCTCCCGCTCTGCAGAAGGACCTTCGCCCACCCCTATCTGAAAGGATAAGCAGAACTCGCTCTGTTAAGGTGGCGCGTGACTAGGAAGCTGCCCAGCGTCCCAGGGGGGCTGGAGCCCAAGCCTGTGGCGTGATCAGTGGGAGGTGTGTGGGCCGGCTGTCACAGACAGTTTTACCTGTTCCCTTGAGCAGAATCTTTGAACTTTTTCAGTTTGGGGCTCGCCTGTCACCTCGTTGGCCTCAGAAGATCTGAGCCCTGCGTTTGCAAATCCATCAAAACCGTCTGCAGGGCCCCAGACTCTCCCACCACGGTTTGCATTTCCTGCCCCCTGTCCCGCTGTTAGAACTGCATCAGCTGAGGAGGAGGGTCAAAGGGCTGAGAAATAACAGCCTCGGCACAAGGAAGTGCCCGGAGCAGGGTTCTGGGTGCTTTTACAGGCATTGTCCTTTCTAATCTTTTTGTCAAAATCTCTTCTTGAAAAGGTAGGGACTTTTTATTGTTCTCCTGTTTCTGAGAGGCTCTGATTGGAGCCATCTGCCCAAGGCCACATTGCCTTGGAGTCAAATAGCCTGGGGCCTGAGCAGGCATCTATCTGATCCTGAGCTCTAGGTCTTCCCCTGGATGGTGACAGGCCAGGTGACAGGCCAGGCATTCTGGCAGCTCTGTGGCAGGGCTGTGGGTAGAAAACCTGGGTGCTTTTTTTTTTTTTTCTTGGTCATGGCATTTTTGGTAATTCCCTTGGGTATGTGCCAAAGAGAAAATTGACGGTGACTGTCGGGCTCTGTGTCCCTCATTTCAGAATGACCATTTTCTACCAAGGGGCTTGAGACACCTGACCGGCCGGAAGCGGATCGAAGGACGGGAAGACCTGCATGAGCTTCCTGCCGGCGTGGGGACGTCATTCCTGTGCCGAGTGAAAACACCCTGACAACCGAGGCTGTCTCGACTCAAACCGGGATTGCCCAGCGTGTCGGGAGCTGAAGGTTCAGCAGAAGTGACCAGACCAGCAGGGTCCCAGGTGTCTGTGGAATGTTAGTCCTGTGACCAGACAGAAGGAGTGTTGGAATAAGTAGGGGGAATGTTGACAGACTGAAGCACACTTCTGCAGCCCTCCAGGAGCGGGTGCTGTACAGAATAGTGACAGACGTGGGCCAGGAGCCAAGGGCCACCTCATGGGACAGGTGTGCCGGGAGCTCTGGATGAAGCTGCCCGCGGCCCTGCCTTTTCTGTCTGCGTTTTGGTTTACGAAGTCCCAAACACTTCAGGGACTAGAGGGATGTTTGTGTCTTCTGTCGACCCACTGCACTTCCAGGCCAGGGAAGGAATGTTCCAGACAGTGGGAAAACTCTGTTAGGAGAGGGTGTTGAATTAACCATACAAAGTTAGATAGGTTTTTTTTTTTTTTTTTTCTGAGAACCGTGCAGTGACGACTCAGGAAAAATCAAAGTAGGTTGGGGTCACATAAGCCTTTCTCAAGGGTCGATGTTTTCTGTACTTTTCGTTTGTCCAGACCTTTATCGGTTGCTTGAGCTTCGAGTGAGACCTCCGAGCGCACAGCGTGCTTCGCTTCGGGGGGCACTTGCAGCGCCCGCCATGTGACGGAGACAAGGGCAGCAGCTCGTGGGCTCCCATGAAGTCAGCCCGGGAATGCGTGGAATTCGCTTGTAGTTTTCAGGAAATAAGGTGTCATTGTTAGGGTAGTTTCCTGTCATAAAAATTTCTCTAATTTGGTTTTAAAATAGCAGCCTCTGATGTTGGTTTTGACTCAGCAATCTATAGGAAATCTAAAATCGTATGTTTTTTCTTTCTTTCTTTTTTCTTTCCTTTTTTTTTTTTTTGGTGAAAGAATGTTCCATATTTTCCACAGACAAGAAATGAGCCGTTTCTATTCCTGGCGGTGCATAATGCGATGATGTGTATCCTCACCCCGTGCTCACGTGGAAGCGGCCTGATAGAAGCCGGGGACCGCTGACCAGGGCGAAAGGTCCCTCCTTCCTCCTCAGGTGTTTCCCCAGCCCCGCATCCTGAGAGCTGGTCACCCCAGTGGGCTTACAGTTACAATCTGTGGCCATCAGACTTTTTCTTTTTCCCTGAAGCTTCTTCAACTCATACCTCATTACAAGCTTTAAAACAGAGCTAAACTTAAAAGCGGCCAAGCGTTTCTGGGTAGATCAAACAGTGACTCGCTTTTACAAGTGAAACGTAGTTTGTTCTTGGTTCCTTTATGTAAAGTATCAGGAAAATTGATACTTTGCAGAAGTCTTTTCAGATTAAAGGAGGTAAGTGTCCAAGGTTCAAAACCCAATTTGAGAATTCTCAAAAAAAACAAACAACAAAAAAAAACAAAACCCTGCCAGGGAAGGGGGGTGCTGCGGTTTGCGGAAGGAGAGCCAGACTGTGGCTGAGGGGCGGGTGTGGGGGGCGGGGAGGGGGCGACCTGCCGCTGCTGCCGCCGCTGCTGCCAGTGCTGATGGTGCTGATGGTGCCGAAGCCGACGGTGCCGAAGCCGATGGTGCGGATGCTGACAGTGCCGGTGCCGAAGCTCTCCGTGGGCTGTGGTCATAGGGCCCAGTCCTCAGGATCTCACGACCTGCTTGCCTTCTTTCACCTTTAAAGATACTTTTCCCAGTGTAACATACACGGCACAACTCACGAGTCTGCTGGTGTAAAGTGTACGGCTGGGGCACTCAGCGCGGTGTCGTGCAGCCAGCACCGCCGTCCACTTCCAGAGCGTCGGCGCCGCCCGCGCGCCCCGGCGGGCCGCGACCCGCCAAGCAGCGCTCCCATTCTCCCGCGGCTGCCAGGCCGGCCTGTCCTGGACGCGTCATGTGGGTGGAGTCGTGACCTGTGGCTGTTGTGGCTTCTTTCACTCAGCCTAGCGCGTCCGAGGCTCATCCGCGCTGCAGGTGTCAGCTCTGCATGCTTTTCTGGGCTGAGTAATACTCCACCGCACGGACGGACCGCGTTCCATTCACCCTTCCCGCTCCGTGGCCATCTGCGCTGTTTCCGCCTTTTGGCGATGGTGAATAATGCCGCCGCGAACATTCATACGCAGGGTAACGGGACACCTTTTTCGGGTCTTGGGGCATAGACCTGGGAGTGGAGTTCCTGGGTCATGTGGCTGAGTTTATTGAGGAACTGCCAGACTTTCTCTTGCCTTCCTAATGCTTTCCTAAAAATAAAAATTCACAACATTGGTATTTCAAAATCAATTATAGGACGGTTAAAGGATTTCTAGACTGAATGTTAAAATCTTAAGAGGTTTCTCCGAGGCCAAAATTCATTTGGAACACTGCTAAATCAATGAGCAGGCTCGAGACAGTTACCGTATTTGTTTACCTCCAGCCACGGCTGGTTCTTTCCTAAAACATTCGGCCTTTTTCAAAATTCGGTATCTCTTTAGAGAATGGTTATAAATAGATTATACTATCACTATTCACTTTGGTTTTATACTTTTTCTGGGTCAAATGGAAGCTCTCTAATCTCTTCTGCGATTTGGTTAAATGTAGATTAATCCAAGGCAAATCCGAGTTACTGACCCATCTTCCTTTTTATGGTGCCTTTTGCTTAAATTTCGTAGTTGCCCAGGACAGGGTAGAAGAGAAATAAAATGATTACAGATAATATCACAGAGAATGCTGATAATTTCCCAACCGTAAATTGGCTGGTGACAATCTCGTCCCAGCTTAAAGTGAACCCTATGAAGAATGGGGGTGTTGGATGTCCCAGACATGGTGAGTGCTCTGTGTGCCCACCCATTCCTGTGGGGGCAGCCCCCTCCATCCCCAGGGCTCCCTGGTTCGGGGAAGCTATTCGGGAATCTTCTCCACGAGAGGACTGCTGTCACCCAGGGCTGAGATCCAAACTATTTAACCATCAATAGTGCACAGGTGGGTCCGCACAGAGGACGTGAGCATCCTGTGACATGGCAGGTTCTACAAGTCCCACCCCATGTCCAGCTCAGTGCTGTAGCTGCTGTGACATAGGATGGTCTTGGGGTTTGGGCTGGCATTGAGTGGCCCTGGGTGGGGATGTTAGGGTAGCAAGTCGTTACCAATTGATACACGAGAACTTTAATATTTTAACAACCAGTGCGACTGCACCGCTGGATTAGACACCTGGTACCAGAAACCGTGGTGACATCCCCCTCCAATAGCGTCCTTCGCCATGAGTCTTCAGGTCATGACCGTGCCATGATCTGCAGGAAGCAGTTTCCACTTTTCCCACCAGGGCAGGCAGGATCCTGCCTACTTAGCTTGGCTTCTGACCGTGAGGAGATACCTGTTCTAGAAGGCTCCCGTCGTGGCCAGGGCTTCCTTGTGCATCCAGAAAGTCTCTGCTCTGTTGCACTTGGCATGGCTGTAGTCTTTTTTCCCTAAACTCCCAGTTGCACTTTGTCACTGTCCTGTTTAATAACTGCCAATGTTTTTTCAGTGTCTAAAAATGACGTCAGAAGCCAGATCTGTGGAAGGGGGTGGGTGGACTCCTCCCCAGCAGCATGCACCTGCCTGTGGGAACCAGCCAGCAAGGCTGAGCTGAGCGGGTCAGACATCCAGGTGGCAAGGGGAGGGGGCGTCCCTCTCAGTGTCCCAGCATTGGCTTCCCCTGTCTGCATCAGCCCCTGCCCTGTCCTCAGACACGGCGCCCACCCCGGGGGATTTGCGTCCAAGCAGATCGTGGCTCTGCACTAACCAGGACCAGCCCTGATCAAGCCTCCGGGGCTCAAGTTCCTGACCACTGGGCTTCCGGGCTGCTGCGCTGCCCAGTGCCACCTCATCCTGACCCTGCCAGGAGTCCTGAGCCCCCTGCAGCCACACAGGTCACACAGGTGAGCCTTTGCTCTGTCCTGCTGCAGCCCCCTCAGCCCTCCCACCCCCACCTGGGGCCCCGCCTTTCATGGACACAAAAGTCAGTAACATTGACTTTCTTTTTCTCAGGTGATGAAACTAACACATGCTCAGTGCAGAAAACTTGGAAAATACAGAAGAAACTAAAAAATCACCCATGATCCTACCTCCCAGTGATAACCGTTATTAACATGCAAAAGTGTTCCTCTGTGTGTATAATTTTTGTAGTAAAACAGGATAATATTCTTTATGTAGCTTTGTCTTTAAATTTTTTTTTTCCTTTTTAGTTCTATTGAAATATTATTGACATACAGCCCTGGGTACTTTTAAAGTGCACAGCATATTGACTTAACTTCCATTCATTGTGAAATGATCACACGATAACCTTAGTTAACATCCCGTCTTGTATAGGTAAAACATTTTTCTTCTTGTGACGAGAACAGCTAGGATTGACACTCTTAGCAGCTTTTAGATGTTCCATGCAGCCGTGTTAACTAGGCATCGAGTTGCAAGTGTAGCTTTTTCCTTAACTTTGAGTCGTGAATATTTTCATGGCTGCGTAACAGTGTCTTTACGCATCCTCTTCTCTGCTCCCCGTTGTCTGTCCCCTCCCCCTGCCCGTGCACCTTCCTTGGGGGTGGAATTTGGGCCGTGGGGCCCCCGGGGCCTGCATTCCTCTCTTCCTGTGGACTGCTAGGAGCCCTCACTGCCAGGTCTCCTCCCTCTTCCAGGCCTCACTCAGGCGCACCTGACCCTTCCAAGTGGGCATGTCCTGTCCCTGGGAACTCACTCTTCTCTGTCTTTCTCCCTCCCTCCTGCGTATCCTGCAGAATGTGATGGACAGTCTCCTCTGACCCCGCCCAGGACCTCTAGTCCAAAACTGAACGCAGGAGCTTAACCTGGAAGCACATATTTTATTTTGAACTAACTGGATTAATTCCCTCTTTAAAAAAATGCACTTTTGTCTTGATTATAGAAAGAAATAATTGTTCATTGTGCAATCATTGGAAAGTACAGAGCAGTAAAAGGAGGAAAATTAAAATCTAGGACTGTACTACCCAGAGATGATGTTACAAGTTGGTGTATTTTCTTCTCGATACACACACACGTAGATACATATATCTACAAATGGGCTTGCATGCATGTGTACACGTAGGAGCGGACATAACTGGGAGAAGACTATATATATACTTCCGCCTCCTTTTCTAATTTTCATCTTCTCATCCTTCTTGAGGAATTTCCTTCGGGTTGCTACGTGTAATAATTCATACCAGGGTAATATCTGGGGCTGCCAGAGAGGAAGGCTTGATACTTCAAACAGCTACATTAACAGGCTTTTGGTTACTTCTTGGTTTTTCTGTAGATCACATTTGGTTGAAGAAGATGAGGGTGGTGGTTACATGAGTATTTTCACTTTTAAACTTGAAAATTCATCAAGAGTACGATTTGGGACTTCTATTTGTAAAAATTGAAAATATTATTCCTTAAAATAGTGTGATTTACTTGAACAAGTCAGCCTGTACTCTAATAATAGAAACTACTTAGAATGTTATGAATACTGTTAGTAATTTAAAATTTATTACGGTTACTTTTTCCATTTTCCATTAATCTTACTGGCCCATAAATGTTGATGGCAGTTTTCGATATAATTATTACGTGGCTGCTAGAATTTTGCTGGTAGGAATGGTTCAAAATTGAAGATGACACCCCCACCCTCCCCATTCATTGAGGTGTAGCGGACAGCTGAAAATCGTATCTACCGCTTTGGGTGGTAAAATATGACGGCCAAGAATGGACTTTCTGATCACCTGCAACACAGACACTTTGCTATTTACCCTCTGCTGCGGGCCGCCGCAGAATGCAGATACCTACGTGCCCGTGGCAGACGTCGTCCCTGTCACCCGGCATCTCCGCGCGTGTCTGCGCCGCGCCGCGCCTGCTTCAGTGGAGGCACGTGCGGCCCCGGCCGCGGAACGAGGCCGCCGCGCGCAGGCCCCGCCCCGGGGGCGGCGCCGGCTTCTCATTGGCGGCCGCGTTTCCCGCCTCGGGGGGGAGTCCCCGGATGTGCGCGGCGGCCACGGCCACGCTTCCCGCCCGCGAGGGCGGCACGGGTGTCGGCGGCCACGCAGCGCGGGCCCCGCGCCCCGCCTGGCCCGGGGCGCCTGGAAGCAGCGTGTCCTGAGGTGCGAGCCGAGCCGCCGCGGCCACCGTGGGAGCCGGAGGCGCGGCCGGGGCGACGTCCGCGGCGGCCGGTCAGTCAGCGCGCGGTGACTCGCGGCGCCGGTCCGCGGCGTCTGAGGCGGGGAACGTCCCGGGGTCCCGGCCGCGTCGACTGGGGGGGCGCCGGGTCCCCCGCGTGCCCCGCGTCCCCGGCGCTGGCCTTGGCGAGGCCCGCGATGGCTCCCGGTCGACGCTGTCCCTGTCTGTCGGGCGGGCGGCGAGGCGGGTGGCGCGTGAGGGGGACGCCGGGCCGCAGGCGGACTCGGACCCGGGCCCGGAGAGGGCTGCGCGCCCCGGCCCGGCCCCCCCGCGCGTCCCCGCCCCCCTTCACGCCCCCGCGTCGCCCTCGCCCGCGCGTCCCCGCGTCGCCCTCACACCCGCGCGTCCCGCGTCGCCCTCACACCCGCGCGTCCCCGCGTCGCCCTCGCCCGCGCGTCCCCGCGCCCCTTCACGCCCCCGCTCGCCCTCACACCGCGCGCCCCGCGTCGCCCTCGCCCGCGCGCCCCCGCGTTCGAAGCCCCGCACGCCTGGGAAGCTCGGGGAGGGCTGGCCCGGGAGGTGGCCGCCCCCTGAGCCGGGGGCTCCGGGACACGCCCCGCGACGGCGACAGGCCGATGCCGGGCCTGTTCGTGACGGCCCTGCGTGCCGCGCAGAGCAAGCGGGGCGCTGCCGGGTTCCCGCCCCCCGTGCACCGTCAGGGCGCCGCGGGCCTGTAGCGGCCCCCAGCACCCACACGCGCCTGGTGTGCGGGTGGCGGCGAGGACCCGGGGGCGGGGTGGCGGGGACTCCTTACTCAGGACGCCAGCAGGCGGCTGGTGAGAAATGGACGCGGGGAAGCATTTGAAGCCGCGTTTAGGAGCCGGCGAAGAGGAAAGCTGCGGGCAGGTGACAGGCGCAGAGCCGGCCTGGGCTTGCACCCTGCGGCAGGTGCGGGCTCCAGGTGCGGGCTCCAGGGCGCCCCGCGCTCCTCTCCGCCTTCCGCTCTTGGGGAAGGTGGACCAGAAGTTGCGGGAGAGGGAGGAGTGAGAGGTTCAGCGCTGAGCCCCAGCTCTGGGGACAGACAGCCTGGATCTGAACGATGACACTTTCCCTCCACAGTCGCGTGTGCTGGGACGAGTGACTGTGCCTCCGTGTCATCATCCACCAAGTGGCAGGACTGGACTGGATGGCGAGGACGAAGCAGCCGATACTGCGGGATGCGGCCAGTGCAGTCCCTGGGGTGCAGTGAGTCCTGTCGCCATGAGTTGCCCTCACTGACCTCTGATGGTTTCCCGGGATACGTCGTGTCTTTTAGACATATTACCTAACTTCACACGATGGACTAGAGATTTCTTACATTTTATAAGAAACTGGGGCTCGTATGGCACATTCGCCTTGCTGGCCGGCGAGAAGCACAGTAGGATTTGCGCTCACATAGCCGGTTGTGTCTGAGACTTGTCCCGTGTACTGGGCCGCCTGGTCTGGACCGTCGCTGTGTCCCCAGAGCCTGGACCACTGCCTGGCACCCAGGTGCCCCGTAAGTATGTGTTGGCTGGTGAACGTCTGATGTCTCCTCACCGTGACAGTCCCTCTGTCCTGTTTGTTGGGCGCCGAGTGTTTGGCTCTCACTGTGATCCGCTCCAGTCACGAGTACGCTGCCGGGTCTCTCAGCCTGTGTGTGTTGCCACTGCCGCTGGCAGACAGGGATTTTCAGAAGGCTGGGTTGCCTTGTACTCACACACACGGGGAACTAAGCCCAGCATTTTCGAGCCGCAGTAGCACTTTCCAGAAAGGTGGTTTCGAGCATCTGAGGATGGAGTATCCCAGTCTTTTTTTTTATAAAGATTCAGATATCAAATGCACACTTGGCCAGTGAGACTTCTAAGCTAGGGTCAAATGTGTGGCGCCGTTTTCACATGGGTAGCTCAGCCAAAAATGAGTGTTGTGTGTGCTTAAGCCAATGTCGCTGCTCTTGATTTTGGAGGCTGGGAGAGTCAGGGACAAGCACTGGACTCGGGGTTTGAGCCATGTCACTCAGACCTCTGCATTCCCACCTGTAACACCAGAAGGAACGTGCATGCCCCCGCCTCACTCAGAGCGCGGTGAGGGCGGAAGAGGCATGTCTGACGGGCACGAGTATTGTGGAGTATCACTGGAAAAGGATCAGCCGTAGAGTTTATTAGTAAAAAAGGGGAGTGGAATAGAGCCTGAGTTGCCAGTTTTAATAAATAGAATTTCAAAAGAATAAGTACAATAAAATTCCGTTTTTGTTTTCTCTGGGTGATGAGATTATGGGTAATATTATTTTCTTGGTTTTGCCCATCTACATTTCCTAATTTTGCTATTTATGAATTTTTTTTGGCTTCGTCGAGTCGTTAAAAACAGTTATTAAAGATATCCATTGAAAAGGTTGTAACTTACACTTTGCGATCTCATTGACACTTGAGGTTCATCATCACAAATATCCGCTATTGTGCAATTGACATATCCAAGTGACAGTGTGACGAATCTAAGACAGCAGGGTTTTTCCATCGATTTTTTTAGAGGCTGTGGTTTTCCTGTCACAGTCTGATGGGTGGTTTGGTTACACCTGCCAGCCTGGCCTCTAGTGTGTGGCTTAGGGTAGGACATCAGGCCTGTGACAGCTGGGTCCTCTGGGCTCTCCCCTCCTCAGGCTCCCGGGTTTGCTGTTGTGAGGTCAAGCACGTCCCTCCATGCGAAGCAGTTAGCACGGAGCCTGCGGTGCGCCACGCCCGGGGTAGATGTCCGCCGCTGAGTTCGCCTCGACGCGCAGGCGCTGCAGGGGCCGCGGAGTTGCCCTTTCAGTCTTATTTCTTAGACCATGGCTCTTTGGTGCACAAGGGACTCTACCCCACGGGCCTGATCTTCTGCACAGTGTTCGAGCTTTGGGATCCCAGGGCCCGAGTCTGGGAGCCTAAGGCTCGTTGCTGCTGCATGTGGGGGCTGCCCGCCCCAGCCGTGCGCACTCATTTCCAGTCAGCCTCACGGGGCGAGCGGAAACACTGTAAGCCGCAGACCAGGAGGGTGGACCTCTGAATGCCCACAGTTATTTTTCTGTGCTCAGAATAGTGTCTAGGATGGCAAGGTGCAGACGGCCGGCACTTGGAGTCGCCCAGAGGGTCACCTGCACAAAACGCATGTAAAGGCAGAGCTGCAAGTAACAATACCAAAGTACCTCAATCCTTCTATCGACAACTGTTCTATTGGGTTACACGGTTTTAATCCCAGAGGAGTTGTCTCTTGACATTAAACTGTCCAAACAGTATTTATATCTGTGGCTGCCCTGCAAGATCACTTAACCCTGCACGGCCGTTTAAAGGTAGTTAATGAGAGAACCGGCACGACTCGTCCCTTATGAATGATCACATAAGTTCGACCCGGGCTGTCACGGTTTATGGACGAAGGCAGTTTGTCCATAGCCTGCTTCAGCCACAGTAGGTAATTTGAAATGAAACGAGACAGTTGCTACAAGCAGATTGATTTGGGAATCTTGCCTGTTCTTCCCTTTGACCCTTGACAAGTTGACACTCCAAAGATTGTGACTTTAAAAAATGATTGGGTGCAAAGACACTTAGGTAGATGATTCATTGTGTGCCGAAGCAAGGACAGTGCCTTTGAGTGAGGCCGTGAGAGAAGGTGACTGTGAACCTTAACAACTCAGGGTTGATGTGTCTGTATCTTATCAATTATCCTAGTGGGCGAATCTGCTAATAACCCTTGATCCAGAGCTGTGTATTCCTGGTGAGACACTAGGTGCCTAATCTCCAGATCAAGAGATACAGCATTTATGATGCGCTTATTAAAAGTCACTGAATCAATTGGTTATTTTGGTTGAAAACCACAGCCTGCATATGAAGATAGGAAATTGAATTTGCTTTCATAAATTTTATTTTTTCTTCTTGTTTTTAGATTTTTTTTTTTTTTTGGTAAATACAGTTAATTACATACAAGAGGAAATGCTGTGATTAAAAGGATGGTAGGTTTGAGTTACCAGACACACCAGAAAAAAAAGAAAACTCAACTCTGCATTAACAAAGACTTTTGCTTAATCCTCTGAAATCACATGCAGATTTTCACACCAAATAATACGTAATATTGCAACAGATATTTCTTGTATTATTTTGACTCCATTCTTCAATGCAGTTTTTCTCTTAGAAGTGAAGTTTTGTCATCAATAAATATTATCCACAGAATTTAAAAATCAACTGTTTTCTGAAACGATAGGAAGATTTTTTTTTAAAAAGCGGTTATCTCCATCCACAATTCCCTACTATTTATGCCTAGATTATTTTAAGTGAATGCTGCGGCTGCATTGATTTATGAGTCTCTGGATTCGCCTTGAAGCACCCACGCTCCATCCACTGGAGCCTCGGCTCTCCCCTGATGCTTTTGTGCTTCTCTCTGTTCTAACCACTTTGTTTGAAATATAATTTTGAAGATGCTCGTGAAAAGTATAACAAATTCCCTATTGGTTTCCATTTAAATTATTTACTGCCCGTCTGAGCCATATCTTCATTGAACTATGTTAAAAGTATTTTGCTGGGATGTCTCTTTATGTTGTCCATCGGGTTTCAGGGACGTTTAATAAGCTCCCCACCTGTAAGGATGGGCCGTTTGACCTCTGTGCCCCGCCACTGGCAGACACAGTGTAAGATTGCTTTGTGGAATAAAGCTGTCGGTAACATCAACAAAATAAAAAATGATCGTATTCCAATACTCTCTGCTGAGGACTATGACAGCACTGAAATATGGAATAAAATTGAAAGTAGATTAGTTTTGGGTCTTAAGTCATGTTTTGACAAGAAATAGGAGAGGAGAACATATCTTTGAACTTTTAGTTTTAAAGTTTTTTAATGAAAATATTTATCATTTTGTAAGGTTCCTTCTTTCTTTATCACATCTAGGCCATGCGCCCTTAAAACAATCCTTGTCTTTATTGCAGAGGATATAAATACTGCTCTATCTTTATATTAAATACCATAAAGGTGACTTGCGCGGTGAGATGGTTTGACACTTGTGAGTTCAAGAGTGTCACGCTAATAAAAAAGCTTATTGAAGAGGCTGGGAAATCTGTCATTAATGAGCTCCGTCTTCGGGTATGTACGGCATGTAAATGATGGAGACAGGAAGGCCGCACAGCGCTGTTTTTGTCCACCCTTTCGAACGGTCTGAGTCTTAAGAGAAAGAACTACGTGGGAGCGGAGAGCCTGGCTGCCCGTTGCTTTGCACCTGGGCAGATCTGAAAATCAAGGGGATGCGCGGACTGCCCAGTGACTTCTCCCGCCGCTATGGTGTGCGGTAATGGGGGAAACTGGGTGAACACGGGCGCTGACGCTCAGCCGAGGGCGTGGGTGGTGGCCCTGCGCCCTAGGAGTGCCGCCCACGGGGGTCCGGGCTGTCACGAGCGCGGGCGGAGCCCGCTCAGAATGGACTTGCCCTCTTCGGCATCACCCTGAGACCCCTGGCTGTGCAGACTCGACGCAGGCCTGGCGGCCGCGCCATCACTGCCCCAAACCTCTGTCCAAATTCGGGGGCGTGCGGGCCCCCTGACCCTCCTCACAGTGGCTTTGAAAACACCACAGGGTGATGGGTGGTAGTGCAGGGCTGGAACTGGTGGGACACCAACATCCTGCCTTCAGTGGGGAGAAAGACGGTCGGGTCACCCGAAGTTTCCGCGGTCAGGACTCATCAACGTGGCCTGGAAAGCGAGATGGCGTTGGCTCAAAGCTCCGTGGATGAGTCTGTAAGTTTCCAGAGTTCGTCCTGAGACACCTGAAAGCTGTGACAAGGGAAAGTTTTTTTCTTAAATTCACGTGCACCTGCACTGAAGCTCCGTTTCCGAGTAGCTGAGGGCTATGCCAAGCCCTCTGGAGGTCCTGTGCTGTCACGCCTTAATCTGTTCATTTTTAAATTGTTTTCACCCTGACTCTGCTAAATAACATCTTTAACTAGGACAGTGAATTACTGTGGTGTCATTATCTCAGTGCCATTTGTCATCATCGGTCTAGGCTTGAATAACTATATAGTTATCAACGATCCACACCAAATATGCATGTGTGTTTCCTTTATGGTTTTTCTGTCAAGAACCAAGAGGGGCCCTGAGCATCCTGGGAAGGCCCAGAGTCTGATGCAGGTCCCCAGGAGGCTGGGGACAGTCACACCCTGGGAACCCTGTCTGGTGGAGGTCACCAGCCAGAGGAAAGGTGACTGTGTAAGGTTAACACAAATCAGAGTTGAGATCAATTTTATCATTCTAGAAGATAAGAGAGGAAAGGAGTATGGATAGAAAATTGACAGTAATGATAGCCTGTGATAGCAAAGGAATTTAAAAGTCGTTCCATTGTGAAGAGCTCCCTACTGAAATAGGGGAGGGACAGCTTTCACAGTGGCTTCCATGTTACGAGAAGGCTTGCACTTGAGTGTTTGCCTGGGGGTCGGGTGTTCATTCTGCAGCTTGAACAGCGCTGGTGCCTTTAGCAAAAGGCATGAAGCTGCCTAGTGTCAAGTTCTTAACCATGAAGATAAGACCGTGCTGGTGTGTGAATTAAACAAGTGTCCCCAACCTTTTTGGCACCAGGGACTGGTGCTCCTAAGAGCATTTAACGCCTGAGGATCTGAGGTGGAGCTGAGGTGGCGATGCTGGTGCTGGGAGCAGCTGCAAATGCAGATGAAGCTTTGTCACTTGCCCACAGCTCACTCGCTGTGTGGCCCGGTTCCTGACAGGCCGCAGACTGGTCCCTGTCCATGGCCCAGGGGTTGGGGACCCCTGAATTAAATTAAATAACCTACTCAAAAGTGCCCAGCTTGGTGGCAGACCCACAGCACCTGCCCAGTAAACACTTGTAGCCTCCTCTTCTCTCTTCTCTTTCTGAAATAAGGATACCAGCCTGTCTTCCCTTCAGGCTCTATAAGCCTTCTCCTCCCATCTCATTGACAAAGCTTGCTGGGGGCTGAGAGGAGGGATGTGGCTGACCCCTGGGCTTTGGTGGTGGAGCTGTGTGGCAGGGCTGCTGTCCCCTGTGATGGGGACCCTGGAAGGAGGCTACAGTGGTTTTGTTCTGGATAAGCTGCATCTGGAGTCCTCATTTTTATTTTTACTGATGCCAAGAATATAGTCAAAATGTTAATATCTTCACATGAAATTTTATAAGAACTGATGCCATGGTCAACATCTCGTGTTGTCTCATAAAATGGAGCCTATGTGAACGTGTTCATTTTATTCCTTGTACAGCATCACTTTACATTTATAAAGCACATTTAAGGTCATCTTTGGAACAAGACCTGTTACTGAAGAGAAAGCTTTGAGTGTAATTGCTTCTAAAACGTCGACTTGCGGACAGACTTGTGTAAGCCACCATTAATTCTTTGTATAATTAATGTATAAAATGCAGTTTCTATTGATGGAAAAGGAACCTCAAGCATCACACTGATACTATCAATCACATGCATTTGTAATTACATACTGTAGATGACTGTAAAAGCTACGTTTTATTACATCCATAAAACGCACAAACTCGTGAAGCCACGCAGGACTGGCCACAGCACCATCGGGGCTGGGACTCTTTTGGATTGCTTTTAGCTGGTGGTCGCACTGGGGATCCCTCCCGCTGTAAAATACCGAGGGTTTCTTTTTCAAGGTAAAACATCGTGTGCTGGTGGAGTAACACGCTCCAACAGGGTTATCAGAATAACCAAGCGAAGAGGAAGATGAACCCGATGAGAGCGCAAGCGGCAGGCAAGAATCGCCTGTCCCCCTGGGCAGATGGGGCGACTGGCTGCGTGTGATGCGTGTAAAAGCAGCTTCGTCCCCGCGTCCGCACCAGATGCTGGGGGTGTCATGGAGGGGGAGCATCTAGGGTTTTGTGCCTCCTGAGTCAATGCCTGGCCACATGACAGGTGCGAGGCCCCGGTGTCTGGACTGACTGGACCAATCGATACCTCTTTAGGTGCCTGCCAATCACTCCATTAGGGAGGAAGATGGGGCGGATTAGTTCTAGCAGTTTCTCAGATGCTCTGAAGACGCGGCTGGCCTCCCCTCCCTAGGTGGGAAACGGAGGGGTGGCTTTGTTCTTAGGAGGGGGGCCCGTGTCCAGATAGCACTGGGCAGTGTTCACAGCAGCTGGCTCCCTGTGCAGCCTTTGCTGCAGATATGTTCATGGAAACACAGGACATTTCTGTAAACCGAATAAACAGGCCTCATGAGCCAGGCTGTGACATTCAGGGGACCCAGCTGGGGGAGGATTTAAGGCATCAACAGTGGGGGTGTCGAAAGCCTAGCATCTCTGCCGGAAATAGCACCCAGAATTCCCAGGGAGCCTCTTCCATCAATAAGCGCTGAGATCAAATCCAACCTTTCTCGGCTGCAGGAAGGTTTTTTTTCTTTCAATAATGACCAACTTTGAACTAAAGATCTCTTGATGTCAAAATTTTCTTCTGAATCTCACATGCTGATCAGCCTCCCAGAATGATTACTTCCTTCCTTTTTACAGACTTCTCAGCGTAGCACAGAAAAGGAGGTAACTGCTGAATGTGTGTCTGGAAGGCAAGCACGGCTGGTCTGCAGGCTGTGCAGAGTCGTCTACCAAAACTTTTTGTGTATGTGTTTTCTTCCAGGTAGGGGTCCAGGGCTTTCATAATATTCTCCGAAGGGTCTGTGCGCTCCCCTTCTCCCATTTAAGAAGCATTTATGGACCTAACAAATACAGCACGAGGACCACGTGCCAGTTTCCTTTCCTCTCCTGCGATGTCTTTCCTCTTAAGACCAACAGGTGGCAGCAGAGACACCAGCCTGCAGCTGCCCCGTTTTCCTGACCCCAGAGAACTTGCAAGGGTAAAACGTCAGGGTTTCAGGTCAGGAGAACCCATCCGTAACCCTGCTTTTTTGGTAGGTCGTGGACACATGTCCCATCGAGCAGCCCTGTAATACTCCTGGAGGAGTCGGGGAAGGTCGAGTGAGCAGTCCTGGACATAAAGTCACCTAGATTGAAAGACAGCATTTGGTAAAGGCCTTTTTTGTTAAGGAGTTGAGCACCCACTGCCCCAGAGCACTGCAGAGCCTGACCGCTGGCTGCGTCCAAGGCACTTGCCCCCTGTGAAACCGAGTATAATTTCCCAAGCTGTGAGCAGAGCTCTCCTCTACTACATTGTGATCATGGTTTAAATACTATTTCACCTGTTTTAAGATGTTATTTCTTGTGAACAGAAAATGCTTGCTTCTTTGAGCCAACACTGAAAGATTTCTTTCAGTTCTTCCACTCCTATGGGGATTGAAAATAACAAAAAGGGAAGTTGCTTCGCACGTGTAGATTCAGAAGATTTGTCTTTTGATAATTAAGTATCACTTTCATTTTCTGTGAAAGTATGAGAAACATGGGTCTCTGCTTACAAATTCTTAACCAGCTGCATGCTGGGTAACTTCTTCAACTTTAAATACATCTAGCCAATTCATATATAAACATTTTAAGTAGTAGATTCTGAGTCTTCAGGTGGCTGATTACAATGAAATTTCACAGGATGGACTCACTCGTTTGTTGATAAATGTTACGTGATACTCGTAATTCTTAGTGATAGAATTAAGCCTGTGCTTGTATCTTAAACACATCAAGCAATCCTTTGGTGGGCTTAGATGAAATATATTTTGCCTATATTTTCTATTCCTTTGAAAAGTTTCCATAATATTCATCATTATTAGATAAAAGAAAGCAAAAAGTACAGTTTCAGGCCGTTTTGTATGGGAGAAGATGATCAATGCGAAGGGGCTGGTGGCATTTGACAAATACCGACAGAAGTAATGCAAATTTTGTGGGTGGAATAGAATCTGAGAAATATTTGCTGGCCTGTTTTGGTTCATTTTTCACAGTCCAGTTTAAACTGTGAGGCTTCTTTGTAATAGAAATAACCTCCAGGGTAAAAAGGGAACAAAGTGTTTGCAGCCTATATCCAGCTTCTCTCTGATGATAAATAACTTTAAAAGGGCCATTAGTCAATCAATTGACTAATCAATTGATTAGTTTTTATGCAGCATTTATATTTTTGCTTAGTCCTCTGCTAAGTATTGTGAGAATATGAGACAAATTTAGTGCATCGTTTCTTGGTTATTCTCGTGTTACCTTTTGTGCCTTAACATATGAGTTGGGTGGCGGATACAGTGTCCTGTTGGGAGCCCTGGGCGCGGGGTGTCCAAGGTAGGCTGGTACCTCTTCTCATGTAGATGCGTCTTCCTCACTTTCTGAAGACTGTGTGGTTGAGAAGGACTAAACATGACTCTTTCCCTTTGACTGCTCCCCACTTCCTCTTCACCCAGGTGCCTGACACATCTGGAGTCCTTTTATAAAACGCTCTCATCGCGTAAAAATCGGTCCAGATGGGCCACAGTTTGATCAGCCTTTAGGCTGCTCGTTTGTGGGTCTTATTCTCAAGGGGTGTGTGTGTGTGTGTGTGTGTGTGTGTGTGTGTGTGTGTGTTGTCTGTTAACTCTGCCACAAGGGAAAGAATGCATAAAAGGCCTGTCGACCATACAGAGCTTCTGGAGCACAGAGCCTGTTGGGCGCCTGGTTATCTTTTGGGGATGAAGGCGTGAGCAGAATGACAGCTTTGGAAGGGTGGCACTTTCTCCTGAGCACTGAGTTCACCCCCGAGTGCTCTGTCTCGGGGTTGTTCTTAGTATTCCAGGTGTGTGCGGGCCGATGGGGAGGCTGACTAAACAAAGTGGACTCCATCACACTGCGGGTTATTCTTCCCGTGGGAGAAGAGGGATATTTTTGGAACCTCCTTATTCTGCACAGCGTCAGGCTTCTGACACCCTGTCTATTCACCTAGACACTTAAGGCATTTTGTAAAATCACAGTGGCTTTATGAAACCACCTGCCTTAGTGTGATCTGCAAACGTCCAAGGTGGAGAAGGTGCAGGGTGTCCCACGTCTAAAGTGAGGATCCCATGAAGGTTCATGTTCCGAAAACCCTTCTTTTCCCAAAACAGGTCTGGTAAATCTTGGGCCTTTTGGGTGTAATTTACCATCGGAAACGTAACGGCGCCGATGGATGCATCGGAAGAGTTTATTTATCCTCTTGAATGAACAAATTCGTGCGGTGGCAGTGCCACAAGGCACTCACAGAGGGAGAAATGCTCCCCTGGATGCTATGCCAAGAGGGACCCTGGCTTCTTGCACACAGCATGGGAGTGTGCCACAAAAAGGATGTGCCTGGTGGCGTGCACCGGCCAGCCAGTATCAGTGAGCTCAGGCCAGCAGGGAGCAGGGCGTGATCTGGTGCCTCCATGCTGTGGCCTGTGCTCTGTCTGGGTGTTTGGAGAAAAGAATGCCACTGGTCTCTTGCTCCCGGCTCTGCGTTGCAGCTACAGTAGTCTGGGGCAGTGTAGCTGGTCTCTGATTTGGGGCTTATTAAAAGGCGTCCATAGCAAGATCATAGATAAAAACCACGGGCACTAAGCATGTCTAAAGTGTGGCAATTTGTGCTGACGCAGGAAGGAAAGTGAGGACAATGTGGTTCCGAGTCCCACTCCCAGGGTGTGTGCCAGGCGCAGAGCATCCCTGCAGGATGGTGGTCCCTGGAGGACTGGGCTGTTGGGGACAGGTTTCTAGAGGAGAGCGTAACTTTCCCAACAGTCCCGCTCTTGGGATAGTAGCTCTCTGAATGTGGGGATAAGCGTCGTAGTAAACACAGCACTGCCCGCCGGCCGTGTACCTCATGGGTTTTGCAGCGCAGATGCGAATCTCCCAGTCAAGAGGCCAGGCGAGTGCGTGTTCAAGCTCTGTCTGCCCTTTGCAAGAGCTCGTACCCCGGGAAGCCACCCTGCTTAGCCTGCCTGTGGATCCTGCAGCCACGAGGCTCCTTCCGCTGTGGGGCTGCGGGGCTGCGATCCAGGGCGTGCAGGGCTGTGTCCAGTGGTGTGCCCACATGGCAGGGGCGGTCATTTAACAGGAATCAGTTGACCCTTAGAGGTTTGCGAGAATTCCTCGCAGGAGGACACACGCGGCAGCGCCGTGTGCGGAGGCTGCAGATCCGCCACAGGGGCCCAAAGGGCTGGGATGGGGGCGAACACCCCGAGCTGTCAGCTAGCTGCCTCCTCCTGTGTCCAGGTGCTCAGTGAGCTGGTAAAGGCTTGCAGTGCACAGCGTGTCACCGCACACCACGGCCTCGTTGGTGTGGGTTACCAAGATCGTGTCTGAGAACTTACGCCGTGGGAAAATTCACTGCAAATTCCGAGGAACCAGCTGGGACGTGGTCAGCTGCGGACTCTCTCATATGAAATGGCGACATAAAGTGTCCTGGGAATGCTTACCTGGACAACACCTGTTCTGTTACAAATGGCCAGATATCGTTTGAGTTGGCAAATGAAAAAAGTCATTTCTCTATTGTAGCTTATGTTTTATTTTTCTGTGGTTCAGAATTTAAGACACTTCTATTACATTTGCAGATAATGTTTTATTCTTATCTCCAAGGAGAAAGTAGAGTTCACTGACAGCGTTGGTTGTCAGTCAGTTCTTGATCACTGGCCTCTCAAAGTGGTCCTAGGGTGGTTTTATTGTCTTGGGGTTTTAGAGTCAGTGGTTAATGTGGTTACAAGATGTCACTCTTAGACACTTGTCTGGGTAAGAACAACAGAGAGCTCAATCACGGCGCATTTAAAAAATGAATCCTCTTAAACAGATGACATTTTATTCCTGCATCACTGTCAGCTGCCTGCTGGCCATCCCAGTCAGCAGTGGCAACACACCTGACACTTATGACAGGCTGACTGTGTGCCCAGCACCACACGTGGAGAAGTCGTCTCTTAGACTATCTAGTAACATTTGCCAGCAAAAACTATTTCTGCCAAATGTTGGAGAGAACCGCATAAGCCATTATCCCAAGACCATTTTTTTTTTTTGGTCAATAAACACGGAGCACCTCTGTGTACCAGACACTGTGCTAGACACTGGGAACTCAGTCCTGGTTCAAACGAATCCCCGTCATCACAGAATGTCAAGTTGGAAAGGCGCATAGTTCAGCTAATGATTAAGTCTTCCAGGCACACAGAGCGCTGTGCAGGTGTCGTGCAGAGTGCTCGGGGAGCATGTGGCAGGGGTCTGTTCTTAGGGCAGAGTGGTCAGGGAGGGTCTTACAGGTGTGACGTGCAGGGCAGGTAAGCAGGAGTTAGCCCGGCAAGCAGGAGAGTGGCCCTGCGGAGGAGGGAGAGTGTGGGGTGCAGAGGCCAGTGCAGCGTGGGGTTTGGAGAACTGACAGGTCGGGTGCGGTTGGAGATGAGAAGCTGGCTGAGAAGCTGCGGATCTGAGATGAGGCTGGAGAGGTGACAGAAGGATTGGTCAGGGGCAGGTGGCCTCCTGAATTGATCTTTATGCTGAGGGCACCAGGAAACCATTGGAGACCTCGAAGGCAAGAACGATCAGATTCGTATTATGCAAGTTGTCACTTCAGCAGTAGAGGATGGATTGGAGGGTTCAAGGGTAAAGGGGCTAGTTAGATGGCGATGGCTTAGGTCCAGTGATATATGAAGGAGGCGTGGGCCAGATGGTGACTCTGGGGTCAGTGGCAACGAAGATTCGAGGCATATACCGTGTTAGACTGATTCCACGTTTCATCTCCATCTCTGGCATTGTGACAAGGCCTGGCACTGGCTCTGCCTTTTCTTTCTTGGAGGTGCACGAGACAGTGGTGCACGTGATGATGGGTGGCCTCTGTGTTAGATGGGGTGCGGTGTGTGGGAGAGAAGCTTGCAGGACTTGGGGTGGCATGGGGCTCGGGGGCAGGACCATGGCAGCCAGCAAAATGGTGGGGTTGTAGCTGGTGGCAGAGAAAGACTTTGTGGGAATGGTTTTATTCTTCAGCTTTCTTTTCTTTTCTTTTCTTTTCTTTTTTAAATATGGCAATGTCCAAGCTAGAAAAGTCATCGGTTAATACATGCTAGGACTCGAGTTGCCAGTTATAAAAGCTATGAAGTAGAATACCTCCGTTGTAACTGTTTTGTTAATTGTGGATTAACTGTGCATTAGGCCATCCCCTGCCCGCACCGCTGACCCCTCGGTCTGCACAGTCCCCCAAAGGCAGTGTGGTGGCCTTCCTGCTGACTCATAGCATTGCTTTCTATCGATTTTAGTCCCTGTCTCTTGAAGACACAGTTGCTTTAATTTGTGCATGAGTGACCGTGTGGTGATTCTGAATAGTTGTCATATGTTGGTGTCTTTATGGCTCAAATGCTCTGAATTGCCCTCTCTCACTGCTTCTTAGCAAAGCACCCAATTTCAGTGTCATAGTTGCAAGGAAACAGGAGTCACTAGAGGTAAATGTTGAGGAGACGGCTGTCTTTCAGGTATGCAGCTTGGAGGTTGCTTCTAGCTCATGGATAATAGGCCTCTGGGTTCTAGCTGTTAGTTACCTGGACAGGGAGTCAGAGTTGCTGCCACATGTGTCCTGGACTTGTCCCCTCAGGGGTGGAGTGATTCACGGAAGTGAGCTGAGCAGAGGGAGCTCAGCTTGGAGGGTGGTGTCCAGTGGGTGGCCGCGGTTCCTGGGCGTCACTGGGCTGCAGGTCCATGAGTGGTGCTGACTTAACTCTCCCACGTCTACACTTGAGGCTTTCTGGCTCCTGGAGTTGAGAAAGCAGAAACACGAAAAGTAAAACAGTAAGAGCTGCGCACAGTGGTTAAAGCGTGGCTCTTTTGCCCACGGCCACTCATAGTAATTTAGTGAGTCCTGTCTGTGTGTGCATGCACGCCAGTGTATGCAGTTAAGGGGACAACCAGGGTCATTTATCTAGAACGCAGGGCATCATTTCATTAGTCAGACTGATAGCGATCATCTCATGACACGCCGTGCGGGCCGGCCGGCTCCTGAAGGCCCTGGAGGGGACCTCAGCCCTGTATCCCGTGTCACTTGTTTCGCCGGCTTCACGACAGAGATCTGTGGGCGGGCAGCAGGGTGCCAGGGAGTGAGCCTGCCTGTGGTTTCCACCGTCAAGTCCAGATGCTGACACCTTGTCAAGTGGGCACAGTGTCAAGCCTTCCGATCATGAATGTGAAGCATGATTAACATCTTAGAGTTTTATGGGATCGTTTAGAAACACACAGGTACTCGAATGCTGAGTCTTTCTCTTGGCTGTTTCTTGAGAGTCCTTCATCATCCTCCGTGACTCATGTTTATTATTAACTAAGTGATAGGAAATTAAAGCATCTGACAGTAGCGAACGTGCTATCTTTGATGGACGTATGAAAGGGGTTGAAGTTCCACTAGAGAGCATTACGGCGTGGCGTGGTGTCCTGGTGGCGAAGCCTGTCCTCGGCTGGGTGGAGCTGGGCTGCTGCTTCTGTCGTGTTCCTGGTGAAGGCTTCATGGTCACACCATCAAAATGACTTTCCCTTTCACACCGGTCTAGCCTCTGGTTCCATCAATCAAAACAGTCGCCGAGCCCCGCTGGCGGAGAAGTAAGGCCTGCGCTAGTACTGGAGGCGCCCCCGGGGAGCTCCAGGCAGCAGACAAAGGTCCCTGCTCAAAGCCAGCAAAGGGGCAGGCAGGGTCCTTATCTCCCCACGGGCAGTCCAGGTCCTCTGTCCCATTCAGGTTTCCTCCCTCCTTCTCCCTGCTTTGCCACCCCCTAGTGGCCTCCATCGAAAGTCCAGGCACCTTCTTGGGGCTCTGGCCTTTTGAAAGCCCCTCTGCATCCTGGCTCCTTACCCCTTTTTCTGCGGGGGAGTCAGAGGTGTGCTGAACGCAGAAAAGTTGACACAGCCCAGGGTTTTAAGCGTGAAAAGGTCCAGATTTCGTGTCTTCTACTCCGCACTTGGGACCGAGCATGACTTAATTAGCCCCCTTTTCCATCTATAACACCTGTGATGCATGTCCCAGCTACAGTCGTAAGAATATGTGAAGAGACAGTGCTCATTCCGTGGAGTATTATGCATCTGTCACCAAGAGCACATCGTAGCTGCGTCTGCTCTCCTGGGCGGGGACTGTGACGTAGTCTTAAAAGAGAAAAGCAGTTGCAGAGATGTGGATTATGAACCCAGTTTCGTTAAACTGGATCACACACACCCTGACAGGTGTGTCTACTGGTTTAAGATCAAACGACCCTGGAGAGACCCTGCCCATGCCATTGGCAGGGGTCACCTGCTGGGGGGTGCAGGGAGATAAAAAAAAAAAAAAAGACTGTCGAAGACTAGGGGGAAATCCCATGATAGATAAGTAGTTCAATAAAAAAACTAGAACACAAAAGTCTACCTCTGGTATCACTTAAAATGTGTCAACAGTGAAATGCAAATAAACAAGGATGAGACCATGACGTGAATGACAGAAACGCTGGGGAAGAGGATTATGAGCAAAAGGAATAATGTATAGATGCGAAACAACACTACGTCACTATCCAGACAAACACAACTGCCATTAAATGCCGGGGCCCCTCGCTGCCTGGGGGTGGAGGAGAGGGCACGAGCGTTGGCCGGTGACGACGATGCGCCACAGGTAGAGGCATCTGATGGGAGCAGCTCTGCACCTGTGGTGAAACTCAACAGGCCTCCCCTTGGGAAGCTTGTGGAAAGGGCACCTGTGACAGCCCCCCATAGAATCTGCTGTTCCATAGGGCGTGACCCAAGGGTGACTGTGGTGAGCCAGGTCCCCAGAGATACAGTGACAGCAGTTCAGGAGGGGTCTGCGTGAGATCTCCTGAGTGTCAGTCTTGTTGCAGGTATGGGACTTCCCAGACTCGGTCCAGAGCTACCTGCAATGACCTGAGGGGGTGGACTGTCCAGCCCTCAGCGCTGTTTCTCCTTCAAACTCCAGGGGAACGTTAGCTATTAATTAGTTCCCTTAAACAGTGGCCTCAGGTACGAGTCAGGTCAGGTGGGCAGGCTGGGTTTTGCCAGGCCGAATTTGGGAACCGGGAAGAGTTGCATACGATTGCTGTAGGCACCCTCACTGCCCGCTGGGGGCGGTCTGGCCTACTGAGCCATGTCTTTGCCATGGCCCTCGTTATGGTCAACGAGCTGTTAGTCCTTCCATTCAGTCATTCGTTCATGGTGTATAACCTGTAACCACAATCATTTGCTTAATTCCATGACTGTAGTAACAAGCGAGTGGCCTGACCCCGGCTCTCGCTTGGGCAGGGGGCGTGGGCCCTGCCTGGGTTTGTCCCCTGCAAAGGGAAACACATTTGGGAACCAGAAATTTTTCCCTTGTTTTTTTCTTCCTTTACACTCAAATCAGGCAGTAGCTCAATAGCAAGGAGGCCCGAGGGCCTGGAGTCGGGGAGAGAGTGGGGCAGAGCAGTGTGGGTAGGGACAATCACGTCCCTAGGACTTCCAGGCCACCTAACGACTCAGAGTGAGGTGCCAAGCAGAGTGCGAAGGATTCGGAGTGGGGAGCAGGGGCAGGAGTTGCCGGCCAGGCGCGGGAACCCAGGCGGGAGGCCGTGGTCCACATCAGAGGCCGGTGGGGTGAGAGAGGGGAGGTGCTCGTGCTGACACCCGGCTCTAAAATCCCGTTCCTTTTCGAATTTGGAGGTGTGGTTGGTGGCTTGGTGTGGCACTAGTGTTGTCGAATGTCACAGCCCTAAAAAGAAAGGGCATTTCGATGTCGCCACTTGATTGATTCAGACACCTTACATTACTTGTTAGCTAAAGGCCCCGTAACCGAGCCTGCTGTATGGCGAGTTTTAGTTATTTGAGGACATTAAATGGCATGATTGGTTTTGATGTCTCGTGTTCCTTAAGGGAGGGAAGGACAGTGTAGTCACTGGTGTATGTGGTGGTGGCAGCAGGGCCGGAGGCTGGCCAGAGAGGCCAGGAGTCCCAATCATAACCCACTGGCTTCATAGTTAACCCTCTAGCTATTAAAGCAGAAACTCCCAAGGACCCGTGCATGGCTGGGGATTAGCTGCCATGGGAATCCAGGCTGCTGTGCCATGAGATTGTTGTCATATCATCGTGCTCACGATATCCAGAACCTCTGACTTTTAAACGCCAGCAGCTGTCGACGTGCAGACGTCATGTCAACTTTCTCACGACTGTCAGATTTATGAAGATGTTTGTGGGCACGTGTGTGTGACCTTTTCGGTTTAATCGTACTCTTTGCGGTGTCAGGAAGCTGTCTCGGTCACAAGAAGGGCTGGCGCGGGGAGCAGAGAGAGAATGCGAGCACGTGCTTCTCTTTGCCATGTCAGTGCATGTACGTTCTGAGCCCCTCGCACCCTGATTGGGCAGCGGCCATCGGTCAAGTAAAGAAGTGTTTCTGCTGGAGGTGGTGGCCTCATCGGGGCACGGCTACCACGGTACTTGCTGCTGAGGGCCTTTGCTGGTGGAGAGTTGTCCATCGAGTCACCCATTTTTCCTTCCACGTGGGACCAGTTCCCGCATAACGCACGTGAGACGAAGACGAACACTCTGCACGTATCAACAGACCTGTTGGAGACGAAGAGATGTTAGGTGGCAGGCAGTGGCACCGACACTTGCGCCTGTCCCACAGGTTGGGTGTCACCAGTTGAACTGGGGCTTTTAATATGGTGGAGTCAAACCTGCCACCTTTGCCTTATTTCTCTGCCAAATGTTCTTCGTTCCCGTCTTCCCCCTTTCCTGCTTTATTTGGTAAATGGAATATTTCTTAGTATTCCGCTTTCCCTGCTCCATGGACTTCTTGTGTGTGTGTGTGTTTTAGTGGCTGCTTCAAACGTTACCACATGCATCTTTAACTCATCACACTCTTCCCTCAAATATTATTGTATTACTCTTTTATCTTCACTTTAGTTAATTTTTGATATGATCATGAGGGAAAGCAATCAATGCTTTACCTGCTATTTTAGGTGCAGATTAGCTGCTTTCGGATTTGCATTTTAAAATCGATGTGGAAGCAGAGGTCTCCTCTGCCTAATCACAGAATTGATCGTGCAGCTCACGGCTTGGCTGGTGGCTGGTTGCTTGCTTACCCGGGTATTTCATTTCTTCAGAGACAACTCTGTTTTTCTCTTTTGAAATAACTCATGTAAATTAAGAAAACAAAAGGAAGCATTTAGCAGAAGTTTTGCTTTCAAGGAGAGTTAAAGCAGGCCTGCCCGGTAAACAGCCTTGTTTTTTAAGCAAAGTGACGGGAGTTGTCACCTCTCAGACCCTGGAACCGTCTTGCTGAGGTTTGACTTGACCAGCTCGTAGTCTGAGAATGTGAATGGACGTGAGCAACTCTGTTTAGGAGTGACTGTCCTTTGCATTAGACAGAACCTCTTGGCATTGATCTTCTGTCTTTCACAGACAGCCCCTTCTTGCCTTCCTGTGTGACGTGTGGTTACAACCCACTTAGCACCTCTGCGTGGATCCCAGAAGTTAGCACCTTATGGGCAGAAGGGCGAGGATCGGTTCCTGGCACAGTGTTGTGTATTGTGAATTGCTTAGTAGTCTCAGTGGTCAGACATAAACCTTAACGAGGCCACTATCCCCAAAGAAGCGGTTAAAAAGCGGCGGGGCCTGTACAGGTTGCATGGTGAAGTATCGCCCTGCCTGTGACATGACTGGTTTGAGCTCCAAATGGTGAACCCCGTGAAGTTGCATCTGTCATGGTTTCACGATGCACAGGAGCACGTGCCGCACATCGGGAGTGCGTGTGGTGTTCGGCGCGTCGTACCTCACGGGGCTGCGCACGGCGTCGTCACAGCGGCTGCACATGGCGGTGCTTTCGTGGCTGGCAGCGGCAGCGGGCGGGTAGAGCCACAGCACCGGCGATGGAGCCGGGAAACAGTACGCCTCCCTGTTTAGGTCACTTCCCGCAGTGCCTGCCGTGTGACGTGCACAGCCACCGTCACAGGACCCTCGTTGGGAACTGTTTTGCTTTCAGCCGGCTGCCTGCGTTAGCTGCTTTCCAGGGTCTTGTTGGGAACTACAACCTCGGACTCACCACCATTACCAGCTTTCCCAAGCACGGGGAGAGAGGCAAGGTTCATGGGCTGCCCGAAGTATTTGCTGTCCCTCCAGTTTTAGACAAGTCATCACCAGCTGCTGCTGTACAGCCCCGGGGAGCATGGAGCCGTTGGGCAGCTGCCGGCAGGTCCCCTGTTGAAGCGGTTACAGTGTTTCTGTCACTGTTCTCCGTAAGGACACAGTGGCATCGTTTAAGGGAACAGCCTTTTTTAGCACCCAGGCCTCTGCTTAGAGGGAGAAAATCATGTGACGGGATCTGGGCTGGAGTCTCTGGCCTTTGAACTGACCCTCTGCATTGCATACTTGTCTTTGGCTTTGTAGGACTCTGGACAGAGTCGTGCAGCCCCCGAGTTGGGCTGGGTCACTCGTGCACGCGTGCACCGTGAGGGCCGTGCACGGCTGACACCGGGGTGGTGTGGCACGTCCCAGGGAGCTGGTGCATTTCCCATGATGCTCAGTGCTGGTCCCTGTACTTGGCAGCCTCAGAGGTGGTGAAGACCTCTGCTTTCCATCTCCATTTTTACAATATCGGTGCAGAAAAGGATCGTGCTTTTGCGAGGGAAGCAGAAAGGATCTCTGTCTCGCTTTTTCCAGGAGAAAGTCTGTTGGAGAATTTAAACCTCCACGTTCACTGCCACTGGCACTGGAGTTTGTATGTCGGGCAGTCCGCGTGCGTGGGGCTGGGGCGGGTCAGGCCTTGGCGGAGTCTCGGCATGCTGGGTGTGCAAAGCCCTTCCTTGTGGAGGAGAGAAAGAGGCCCAGGGCGTTTTATAAATGCTGGCATTAAGTCAGCACAGACGCGGTGCCAGTGGGTACCTCGGGGTGGGTGACACTGACAGTGGAGTTGGAACCGCTCGGGTGCGCGTGAGAGTCACACTGAGGTGCTTGTGAATGAGGCCACGGCTGGCGTGGGCATGCAAAGCCTCTGCAGCGACCAGCGAGGACTCTGCCCAGGGCCCTACGTGGGGTGCGGGCTCGGAGGGGTGGGGGTGAGGAGTGAAGGGCGTGGGGGGTGGACTCGCCTCCCTGCTTGAGTTTCCAGTGTCACAGGAATATCAGTCAGTGTTGGGCAAAAGCCCCGTCCTTACGATCCAGTGGAGGCAAAATGCATATAAGCCAGGGAGATTTCAGGCGGAAGGCGAGTGCGGACTCAGCGTGGCTGGGCATTCTCCGCTGTCACTGCTGTCACCACTGTCACTCGGCCTGCTTATGGCTCTTCTCATTAACACAAGGGTGAATGAGCTGCAGTGCGGATGTGGCTGTCGGGTCCAGGGAAGAGCGTTCGTGATGAATGGTCCTCTTCCCGTAAAGTGCTTTATTCACAGGTTTTTGAACTTCCTTTCATGAGGATTTCAAGCAAAAACGTGCCCTTTGCCCATGTGCTTCATTTGGCATTCTTTGCTCCTCAGTTCGCCTGCCCTCTTGGGCGTAACAGAGGTCACCCTGGGAAATAGATTATTGACCCAACCAAAGTATTACTACCGGAAATGGTGAGCTGGGTCAATCCTAGGGAAATAAAATCGATGTTAAATCTGGTCACTTGGAAGAGTTTTAGCTAACACAAAATTTAAACGATGTGATGCCTCCCCATCCTTAATAAACTGATGAGTTTAGCGAAGGACCGGCTGCCTGCCACTCACTGGGCCTCTGGGCACATGGTGACATCTGGCTTCCTTCTGAGTGTAGGACAGTCTGCCTGCAAGGGCCTGTGTGTCCTCAGGGAGTGAGGGGTCAAGGGGCTGGCTGGCCACTGGCATTGAACCCCAGGAAGTTTTGCATTTCTGGGGCTGGGGAGAGAGGTTACGGGCTGGCTCCGGGCCACACCCTGGTGACAGTGGCTCTGCGGGCCATTTCCAGCTGTGCACAGCTTTGTAGCCTGATGTGGGCACAGCCCCTAGTGGCTTCCCGCATGACGTGTGCATGCTGTGGGCACACAGAGGGAAGCGTTAGTCTCCTGTTCTGTGTTGGGCTCATCCCTCGTGTTAACCCACTTTTCTGTAGATGTTTCACAGTGTACCTCATATAGGGGTGTGGGTTCACAGCCCTCTTCCACAGTCCCGGGGCCCACACAGCCCTGGGAGCCAGACACCACTCTGTCACTCACTTGCTGACATGGCCTGAACCGACCTGAATCGACATGTAGCTGTTCGTAGCTTTTATTTAGCATGACGAGTGCATCGTCAGTACGATCGGACACCTGCCTGCAGATGTGTTTCATTACGGGGCGCTGCCCTAGTTCCCCAGGGGAGGGTTGCCTAACCTGTGGGGAATGCTGCCCGTGACCTTGTCAAAACCGGAAAAGTCCCAGAGCACTTTTGAGTATAAGGGTTTGGGCAAGGCTGCGGGACCTGGCGTGGTGTACAGTTTGTAGGTGACTAAATGCATGCAGCTGAGGGTGTGGGCTCAAAGGTCTTTCCTGGTAAGGACTTGCCATCAAAGGGTCTTGGTGTCCACTGTGTCGGCTGCCATGGCCCTGACACTGATCCCATCAGGACAAGAGCCTCTGGTCCCCACACGATGGCCTTCGCTGAGCACCACCTGAGGTTGCACGCCAGACACATGGAGTAAGGGGTGCTGGGGGCCTCATAGGGAGGGGCTGCAGCCCGGAACCCCATGAGGCATTTCCTCAGGCGGGGACCTGTGGCTGAATTCTAGAAGTTTATTTTCTAGCCATGTAAAACAGTATTTCTTGGTAATAAAATCTCTAAATATTGAAAACGGTGTGACCAAGTGCATGGCATCCCCCAAACATTCTAAATTAGCTTCCCTTGGCCTTTTCATGCGTCATCACGATGGTCGTTTTATACTCAGCCTTAAAAAACAAACTCGGTACAGTTCTGAGGGTTTGTTCGTAACCTTTGCAAACCTTTGCAATTGCCGCTGTGCAGAGGTGCCGAGGTCCAGGCCTCCTTTCCTCCAAGGGCCCGGGGCATGTGTCGTGGTGTTTGCTCCACGGTAGCAGGGGCCTGGGCGGGGTTCGCTGCTGGAGGTTTTCAGTTGACTCTGGGGACACCGAGTGTCACTCCAGCTCCAGTAAGTAATGCCGGTGGCATAGGTAGACGGATCTGATGGGCCTCAGGACTCAGGGCTCAGCCGCCGTTCTCCAGCGAAGGCTATTCATCAGCGCCTGGGTCTGCCGGAGCTGGAGAGGGTGACAAGGGAGTAACATCCCTTTCTCTCCCATCGACAGGGTAATAACTCCTCGCTCCCTGGGGACAGATTGTAAAAGCCAATAGCCAGGAGCTGTGAAGCAGGGAGGGCAGAGGAATTGAAAATTAAAGAAGGAGTGGAAATTTTGCGTAAGGCTTTAGTGAGATGGAGTAAAGCGTCAAACGTCAGTCTTTTAATTGTCCCATGGTTGACGTGGGGGTTTGCCAGCGTTGGTTTTGCCTGCTTCATTATCGTAGGCTGATTATTAAAACCACGTACCTCACACAAATGTGGTGTGTGTAGATGTCTCACTAGCGAACATTATAATGCTGCTGCTCACTCTCCGAGTATTTTAGAAGTCATTGTTGGAAAGTCTTGATTGACAAGATATTTTAAAATCTCTCCATGAAGACAGATGTTGGAGTCCATCAGGGTGCTTAAAATGTTTAATATGACATCTTTATTTCCTCTTGCAGACGCGTGCAGTGGCACGTGCGGGCGGTCAGTTTGTGTGCATCCTATGCAGCATATTTCAGCTGTTCAGAATTCCAGTTTTCAAGCAACAATCAAAATGACGTAAATGCCTTGTGACTTTAGCCTTCTAAGTGGCAACTGATGAGGCCCAGATGGTTGCTGAGGGTGTAGCTTCAAGGGGAGCTTCGTGTTCGTGGTCCCACACGGATAAACGAGTTTTGGGGCCCAAACATTGGTTTGAGCTCAATGCAGCAGAAAGAAAAATCTAACTTTTTAGCAAACTGCATGATTCAGAGAGGCACTCGAACGCCACCTGCTTTATGGGAAACGCCGTTCTTTCGCTTTTAAACCAGAACTGGTGTTTAGTTAAATCTCCCGTGGACTCAGTTCACTGAAGGTGACAGAAGTACTCACTCGAGCTCAATGAGAAGTAGACGTGACAGTAAATTTTTCAGGCGGCGACAGCAGATCTTGTTATAGGAGTGAGAACGGGGGTCAGGGCGAGCCCGCTGGTGATGGAGGAAAAGGAGTAAATTCATTCTGCTCTGTGCACTTTGTCAAGTGCCAGGAGCTCACACTGAGAGCCAGTCACCCGTTCTCGTCTTACGGCCCCAGAGGTCACTCGCTTGCTATAAATCAAGGCACCGCGGACACGCAGCCACCGAGTGCCACTCGGGACGAAATAAAAAGAGGGATGCCGCCCAGCGTGGCGGGGACGCAGCATTCCAGCACGTGCTGGGCTTTAATGCCGTCTGCGCTCGGGTATTGATCTCCCGAATCAAGTCATTAAAATGTGCAGTTTTTGTTTATTGGAATGAAGCAATTAAATGGTCCAGTTATGCCAGGCCTTACCTTTTCTGATGAAAACTATTGATTTCTTGCCACAGCTTTATAAGCGACAATGTTTTTGATTACTCTTGACAAACCTCCTTGGAGTGTTAATTAAAACTGCAGCAGCTGAGCAGGTGTGGGGGGGTCAGGTGCTGGCCGCCCGACTCCCGGCTCCGGCGTGTTCTGCCGCCTTGCATAATGAGCGGGGCGCACGGGGGCAGATATCTTCATCAGCAGAATTAGCATCTTCACTTCCCAGGAAACTCGGTGACATTATGTTTCGGAGTACACGTGTTTAAATTGCCAGCTCACTCCTGCCACGGCCGTCGACCAAAATGTGCTCTTTATGCTTTCTTTTCATTTTTTCTGTCTCCATTGAGTGGCCGTTTTTGCTTCCGAAGTAGCCAATATTAAACACATATTTATACAGGAAATCGAGGGATCACATAAGGTCCTTCCCGTGCTTCTGCAGATGGAGCCATGAATATGCTTGTGATTCCATTTAACACTTTCAAAACCCCATCAGTGGGAGAGCCTCAGGTCAGTTTTAAGAAATATTTAAGAAATATTTCCCTGCTCATCTTCGGGACCTGCATAGAATATGATTATTTAGGCTTATGCTCTCTCAAAGACTATATTCTATTAATTTATAATCATACCTTTCCTCTAGCTGTTAGGAGATTCCTTTTAAAAATTAAAAACACTCAATGGTTATTTATACAATGGAGGCAAATGATATTCATGTTTTCGCGAAGCTAATGATCTTTCCATTAACGCTATTTGTTCTGAATCTGGATTCACCGATGAATTCGTTAGCACGGGCATCGAGGTGGACTGTTTGAGTTTTTGCATAATGCCCGGAATATAAGTAATTGAAATTAGCTTTAGAATCCTCTGTGATCTGTTGTACATAGATGCCAAGGCAGCTTGCACGTCTCAGATTTATAGCCCTGAAAAGAACTTTAAAAGGTCATCTAATCCAATCCCCTGCTGCCTAAGTAGCTGCTTAAAAATGCACTATTTTTCATTAGTCTGGAATTTTAAAAAGGATTAATGAATTTGTAAATGTATTATTTACAATGTTCTGATTGCATAGGTCTAACTGGAGCTGTTTGTTAGACTGTGAAATGAAAAGTTTTTTTTTTTTTTAATCACCTTCTCTCAGTAGAATGTCTTGTGGTTTACAAAGTTTTTTTTTTTCCCACTTATATTCTTTCACTCAATCAATAATCAAGCTTTGTAGCTCAAGAAAATGTTTCATAATTTCTTTTTTTTTTTTTTATAAACCTCTGGCTCAGTTTACTCAACTGACTTAATAACGATTGTATGCTTTAATTATTTGAAACTAAATCACAATTTCATTGCTTCTGGAAAGCATAAGTAAATTGTAAACCGTTTCTTATATTTTGGAGGTGAGAGAAATAAGAAGTTCAGATAACTCCAATATAGTGTTAGTACTAAAATTTAACCCCCTATTTCTAACACACTACACAAATAGTAACTGTGTTCTGCCAACCACTCAAGCAAAACATTATAAATAACAAACATAGAACGGCTTTGCAGCATCTCAGAATTCTAATCTTGGAAACTGTATTTACTTCTGCATAACCAGCCACCCTTAAACTTAGTGGTCTAAAACAAAGAAATCATGTATTTTGTTCCTGAGTCTGCATTTTGCTCAGAGCTTGTCAGCTGGGGAGGCTGGACCAGAGGCTGGAGCATCCGCTTTTCAGATGCTGCCTCGGGTAGCTGGCTGTCAGCTAGGAGCTCAGTGTGGCTGGGGGCCGGGGCCTAGCCATGTGGGTCCCCCATAGTCTGTGGGGGCTGCCTTCTAGCATGGGGGCTGGCTCTCAAGAGAGCAAGGCAGAAGGACATGGCATTTTAAAATCAGAGCCTCAGAAGGCACATAGCACCCCTTGTGCCATGGCCGAGACATGATTGAGGCCTGCTCAGGTCAAGTACAAGGGACAGAGACCCCACCCCCTGAAAAGAAGAGCTTCAAGGTCAAATCTTCAGAAGAGCTTGTGGGATGACAGATGTGGCCATTTTTTGGATGATACAATTTGCCACAGAAACCATTTATTCAATCCCTTTGTAAACATGTTGTTTTGAATATGACTTAATTCGAGAGAGGTAACACGCAATTCTAATAATCAACGATATTATTTAAACAATACGTTCTACATTGTGTTTTATTTCAGAGAAAAGAGAATAAAGATAGGTCATTTCTATTGAGATAATAGGTATGAACACTTTGAAATCTGTAATCTATAATATAAGATACAATGGGAAATACAAACCATAGATTTAAAAAAGTAGTAATTGTTTAGCCAATATCTATGTCACTATCCTTTGAAAATCAGTTACATTTTGATGAAAAGGGTACACTGTTTCAGAAAATTTTATTTGGTCCATTGTCATATATTGTTACATTGGAAACTCTGTGTCATTTGCTGTGGCAATTGGGTTTGATGTTTGCTGAAAGCCGAGATTGCTGTATTGTAGAATTATGTACCTGGCATCTTCCAGTGCTCTTTCACTCATTCAATGAATATTTATTATGCTTCTGTAATGGGCCAGGCACTATTCTAGCCACTTTAAGAATTACTTGCTGAATGGTACTTTTAATGTCCGCAATAATGTATGTGTAAATTTTATTTAACAGATACATTTCTCTGTGCTCTGCTCTTTTGAACCATTGAATAGGATTTCTTTAAAAATTTTTTAATCATGAGAAGAAGTAAACGACAGAGGCAATTTTTAGAAGCTATTGGAGGGGTTCATCTTGTTCTTGTTATGTAATTAATCCATAAATGGAACTAGTACTGTTTGATATAGATTGTTCATTAGAACATAGAGACGTCTCTCAAAAAAAAAACTTATTTAGCCATTTATTGACGTATTTTTAAAACATCTGCCCATATAACAATTTCACTGACTCAAAATTCCAGCATAGATTTCCTAATGATAATTGTCAACCAACATTTGTTGAGACACATTACACTGTCCCGGGCATCTTTGCATGCATATGCAAAGCTTGATCTTGAGAAGAAATCTCCGAAGGCGTATGATGGCCCCGTTTCCCAGATTAGTCTCCCAGCTCTCACCGTCTCTTCCCACAGGCTCACCCTTACCTATGTCACACCTCCCATGACAAAGAATGGGGGCGCCACAGTAGTGGTGCTCATTAGAACCACACGTTACCTAAGTCACGTGCCCGGGCTTAGCGAGATCATAGATTTCACTTACACATAAAACCACCCGCCCATCTACTGTCCATTGAGATCTGGCCGGGCCCCAAGCATGAGGGGCATCATTATGTCCCTGATGTGGGTAATCTGAGATTGTGTCCTTAGATGTATATTATCTACCCTCTGCGTCTCCTGCACTAAAGTGAAGTTCCATTTATTAAAGTGTTTTCACAGTGATATAGTAAAAAACAAAAACAAAACAAAAACAAAAAAATACCAGAAACCAAACGAACAGAAAAAGGAGCAATGTTTTCATCTCGAGCCCTCCCAAATCCATTGCTCTCGTGTCCCCAGTTTGAGCCAGGCAGCAGTGACAGCAGGGACAGCAGTGGGTGTGAGAAACGCCGGAGGTGTGGATTCGGCATCCCCCAGGTGTCCCGTGAGGGCGCGTCCCCCCGGTCCCTCCTTCACTGTGCTTACACCACCTTCACGCTCAGCCACGTGGGCTGTGCAGTCCCCTCTCTCTCTTCCTAGTGGCACGTGTCACTCTGGAATAACTCTGTTTTGTGCACCACTGGGAGGAGCGCGGGGAGGCCGCGTCCATGTGGCACGTCACAGAGCGGTCGGCGCACACGGAGGCGAGCGTGTGTCCAGGGACGGCCCGTCCTTCGCAGCATGCTCGCCGCTTTCTGTTTGTCGGTGGGTGTTCCTGGGCGGGGTTTTACTGGCTTGTCTGTCAGACGTGGCACATGTCCACAAGCAAAGCCTGCGTTCCCTGCGGAGCTGTGTCACTCTTCTCTTCCCTCCATAAGAAGATCGCTCCTGCCAGCCGTGCTCTCAAGCTGCCTGCGAGAACTTTGGCACAGTTTCCCTAACCTCCAACGGTAAAAGCAAAGCTCCCCTTTGATGAAAGAGCCGGAGGCCTTTGGCACGTAGCCACTAAGGATGCAGGCGACTCGCTGCTATCTGATAGAATATTCCACCAAACACTGAAAAGTTCTCTCTCAGGTCCCCAGAGATGGCCCGGGCACTTTGCTGGTACTTAACATATATCAACTGTCACCCGTCGGCCGTCGGTGTCAAGCCGAACACAATGGAACATCCAGATGGCCTAAACAAAGCGAACAAATGTTCACCGCTATTAAAAGCTGTTTACATCAACTTCCAGGATTTCATGTAGTGGCGTTTACATTGTGTCACCGTGGAGCCGCTCAGCTCTGTCCCTGGCGAAGACTGGCCTTTGTAAACTGTTGCTGGGGCTCTGGGCATCTCTGTGGGGTGGACCTGGAGGGTTCTAGGACACCGAGTAATGTCGGCCGGTCATGCAATTCCAGACCTCTTAAGTGACTTGCCCCCAGTTCTGCCGAGTGAGCTGTCTGCCGCAGCCTGGGAGCTGGCGGGAGTGAGTCACGGTGGGTGGGTGGAGGGGGCTGTCTGCTGCTGCACACAGGTTTCCAGCCCCCCAGCTCCTCGCTGGGGACATTGACGCAGCAAATGGTTTTGTTTTCTTCCTCCCAGAGGCGGTGATGCTACGTCCTGTCTCACTGAGGGTTAACATCCACGAGTGATAAACCCTACATTTTTCTGTCTTCTTCCTCTGACCTCTCTATTGAGTCCCCTTTAAAATTCTAGATGCATGCCTGCTCTGCTGAACCTTTGTTGTGTTGCCATTAGTAACTAATATGAAGGACATGCAGCTTCCTTCTGGTTAAAGGAGGATCTAGAAAAACTGTCCCTGTTTTAAGGGTAATCACTATTTCTTTTGTCATAATGTACCTAAAACAATAAGTAAATATTGGAGGCGAACTGTTTGTTCATTTGCCCTAAAATTCTAAGATTAGCAAGAACAGAAAAGACCCTCACATGTGCAAGCTCAACAATTAATTTGAACAACTACTTTCTCTATAAATAGATAATTTTAATGTAATTTTATGTCACATTTAGGTGACATTGTATACATTTGAAAAATTAGTAAATGTCATTGGTTGTGTCATTTCTAAGTCATCCTGCTTCAAGTTTTCTGATGTGTTTTTTAAAGATGGATAAACTCTCATTAATCAAACTCAAATGTTTGAGGAAATATGATTTGTTGGCCTATTTTCTCCAGAAATAACCTTTGTTTTTAAGTTAAGATCAAGGAGGGGATTGGACGATGTCCTGTGCCATGACACAGAAGTAGGTTTTACTGGCGGTGTGTCACCCTCTCAGAGAGCGACGTGGGGCTGTTGTGAGCACAGGGAAGGGCTCCACGTCAACTGCAGCGGGAACACTTGCATTTTCACAGTTCCGGTAAATCGGATCCTTCCCACAAACTCGCTAAGGAACGGGTCTGGAGGGCCTATGTGCTTGTAGGGTCATAGACCTTTATGTCATCACGTGAGAGTCAGCACTGTAGCACCCGTGTTTAAGTTTAAAGAAAAATCAATTGTCCATAAAAAGTTAATCTACAACAGTTAGATTCCACATGTGTGGCGGTAGGGGTGCACGGGACACACGAGGTCCTCAGGAGCCTGTGACACCTGTCGCTGGTCGTGCTCTCGTAGATGGTCAGCCAGGAGGGCAGCGTGACAGCAGTGACGGCGTCGTCCGCACCACGGCGGTTTGGATCAGGGAGATCATTTTATCGGTCCTTGGTATGTGCGGGATTTTTCATGGATGTCTCGGAGCGATCGGATAGGATTTTGAAAAATGAGAATGAGGAGAACTCAGATGTGACAAGAAAATGTAGCAAAACAACAGCTTCAGCTTTTGCCAAGGGTCAAGCCCTGTGCCCACTCTCCATCAGCCATTCCCGGCCGGCCTGTTGTCCCCGTGCGAGCGGCCGGCTTCCTGTTTATGCCGGTGCACAGCCCCACATCCGGGCGCTCGCCGACGACCCAGGGTTTTCCGCACACCCCGGGGGAGCTCTTCCTTAACATGGCTCATTATTTATCATTCGAGTGAGCCATTGGAATTTTGTTAATTCCTGTTTTACTTAGCACACACACAATGCCATCATTATCTAGGAGAAGATGATGTTAACTTGTAACCATTACCCATAGTGCTAATTAAGTGACCTTTGCAAAACAAACCCGGCCACGGAATGGATGAAATAGGGCAAATGCCAAGTTTGTTTACCTCCCAGGCCTTCAGCTATAAGCCCGAGGTTAATAGCCATGAAAACCCGTGTCGCTGTGCGAAGGCAGTCAGCACTTTGTTTTTACTAATTTGGTCACAATTTAGAAAACTCTTTAGCTTCAACTAAATATTGAGTTACCTGAAGTTTAGCTTGTGTCATCCTCATCGTTTTTGCTTCTTTCTATCTCTTAGGTGTCCAGATTCTTCATCATTTCTCCCTGTCCCTTACCAACATGTGGCGAGATCATGAGAAAAGAAACTAGTTCATACTCAGGTATAAACAACAGTTTGCTTAGTAGTCAGCTGTTCCTAGGGCTGTTTGTATTTTAAAATAAGGTAGAATCCTAAGCTCAGGGAAAAAATTCTGGACGTTTAGGCTTCATTTATCTCGGGAGAGGTCTTTCTGGCAGTGTGCAGATACTTCCCAGTCACCTGGAGTCATAGGAACTAAAAAATGCTTCATCAAAGCCCGATCCACATGCATTTTCTTATATGTATTAGGCAATGTGGTGTATTTTAAAAAACGATTCAAATTTAGATACAGTTCAAGTTTAGACTTGTGTTGCGAGAAGTTACATACTTGAGATGTCTTATTTATTTTCTTCCCCCTAAAGTCATCTAATGAATGCTAAATTCTAAATTTTACTGACTTCTTATAAAGTACCTATTTTCAAAGCCAAACCTTAAATGCCATCCCAGTTTTTAATTCGCCCCTGCTCACTTGCTCACATAAGCTGGGCGTATGTGTCCTGGGCATCAAATGTCACTCAGGTATTTTGGGAATGAGAGTATAAAATGTGTAAAATAAATGGCGACAGGCTCTTGTTGAGAAGCTGACAAAAATGAATATTCTGATTGAAGATCGTTTGTGATGAATGAATGCTTTGTTTTGGATTCTATAGCATTTGCAATATTTATTTGTAGCTTCTGCCTTAATCATTACGCTAAGAGGAATACGTTTGCTTCATAGTAATTGATGGAGAAATCTTTCAACACACTGCACACTGATCTGTAAATGAGCGCAGGGTAAAGCTGGGAGACCTGGTTTAATCTGACACTAGGCTTCCCTGTCACACACCTGATACGTGTGTGATGACGGTAAGCATGCAATATGTGGTTAAGGGAGTGTATCCCAATAGTTAAAACACCCCAACAAACCAATGACTCAGTAACTTCAGAAGGAGCTAAAAACATGGCACTCGCTTATCTGGTGAGGGCTGAAATGCATCCACCTCCACATATAAGACTCCACGGCACAGGATTGACAAGCTGGGACTGTCATCGCCCATTGTTGTTGGTTTTACTGGGCCTTGGGGAGGCAGCTGGCAAAGTCTCGTGACCTACAAGGGGTCTGGTGGCTCTAATGTGACACGATTTGGTTGCTTCCTCAGTGTGCTCCCCCTCTTCGATACACAGTCTTCTTTCGAACGTCCTTATTGTACCGAGCTCCCCCATTACCGCAGCTCTGAGTTTATATTTAGAACACCCGGCAGTATTGTTTACCTATGCTCCCTTTTCTATTTTCTTAAAGAAAATTTTCATGACTCGCCTTCATTTTGGGTCGTATGGCTAATTGATTAAAAGGGAGTAAAAATTCAGGTTCTAGGCAAGTGCTCCACAATCAGCTGTGTTTATAAACACAGCTTTCTAAACAGAGGGCCTGATGTGCTGCTGGCCATAGATCGACTAAACACGCAAAGCCCTGGAGGGTCGTGCGCGCACGTGTCATAGCTCTCGCCAGGCGAGCGTCCCTTTTGAAGGCTTTTCCCCCCTGCAATCAAGGTTGAAGTCAGAGGAAATTGTGTTCCCTTCGGAGGACACGTCAAGGCAAGATGAGTGGGTTTAGGAGGCTGCCCACCTGGATCACCTATGACAACATCATTTTAACCAAATGTGACTTTCCTTACCCACTGCCAAGAGGGCTGTGGACTCTTTTCTTAAGAAAAGCTCGACTTCTAATACCTTTTGTATGGTGGCAGAGTGTACGATTTCTTTTATTACTACACTTTATCTTTTCTTCAATTGCTTGTTACAAAGATTGTCGTAAGATTTATTTGGTTCCGTACTCACATGTCAACAGATTTTTAGCAATGTTTAAATGTGTTAGAAGCCGTAAAGTAATGTTTCCTATTCACAGGTCAGTTCTTAAGGATGGTTCATTCTCTTTCTCTAACCCTAGGCTGTCCTCGTCCTTTGTCACAGTAAGGTGGTTCAGCCCCCAGATTCAGACCTACTATGTGCCACTCACTTGGGACACAGCGGGGCCATCACAGTCCCAGGAGCCTCATGTTTAACAGGGGAGGCGATGTTCACTGTACTGTGTGAAATGCAGGATGAGGGTAGGGACTGGCTTTCCCATCGGGAAGAGCCGGGGAGAAAGGACACTGGCTGCGTCTCAGCGAGAACCAGAGTTAGTCCCGCGGACGTGGTGGGGACAGGGCAGGATACACACCTCCGCGGTGGCAACGGCTTGTGCAAACACAGGACGGCGACAGCGACTCGGAGGCTGACTGGGACGTGTGTGTAGGAGAGAGGAGGGACTTTGGCCGGCAGGCAGGGCTTGGATGGTGAAGGCTCTGTGGGCAAAATGGGGAGCCCCGGGGGTCCGAGGTGACCCACTGGTGTGACCCGAAGGGATGCCTGGTGGCCGGGGGTGCCCTGTGTGGGTTGAACCCCATCCCGTTTGCACCTCCAGTGCCCGTTTCCTCTCTGGGAATAACCTCGACCCAAAGGTGGTGAGGGTCAACGAGTTGCTGCCGGCAGGCATCCTTACTTGCTGCGTCAGCCCAGGGGCAGGGGCGAGAGCGTGACCGGGGCAGTGGCAGCAGGGGATGAGGAGCTGTACATCGTGGGGTTGAGAAGGTGCGGGCAGCCCCTGGACATGGAGGGGCTGGGGCAGGACCCCGAAGGAGATGGGGGTTGAGGGTGGCCCAGGGCTCTGAGTGGGAGTTCGGGTGGCCGACAGACTCAGTCAGCTGATGCAGAGGGAGCAGGTGTTGGTGGAGAGGTCAGTTCCGTTTACCTTGGAAGCGTTGGGTCTGGGGCTAGAGTCGTCGATGGAGCGACTCAGCTTCTGGGTGGCATCTGAGCCACTCGCCTTGGGCAGAGTACTTTGGGCTCCAACTCCAAGTGACTTGGAGATCAAGAGAGATTTGTCATCTTGGAAAAATGAAAAAGCCCAGAGGCCAGGCGGTGACCGGGCTTGTGTGTCTGTGGCTGGTGGCCGATGGCTCCATCAGCCCCAGGCCTCATGCTTGGGCACATTCCACCACGTCTGGAGGAAGAGGGACCATGCTTGAAACATCTCTCTTGAAAGAACGAGGCCCAGAGGCCTTTCCTGAAGCTCTTCGGCCCAGCCACCCAAAGAGAGAGGCTCCGGGGCTCAGCTGTGCGGGAGGAGGCGGAGACGCTTGGGGAGAATGGGCTTTCTGTGGGGAAAAGGAGTGGGGCGGATGCCGACGAGGCCCCTGTATGGATGGACCATGGAGGCAACCCAGCGGCTTCACGGGAGCGGTGACACATGAGAGGAAAAGCAGCCAGGACAGAGTCCCGGGGGACAGCAGACCTCAGGAGGCTCTGGGGAAGGAAGAAGCCCGAGTTGCTTGGAAGCGCATCTGAGCCTTGGCTTGGCTCCCTGGTTGCACTGAGCAGGGCTGTGAGTGGAGAGAGCGGATGCAGGAAGCAGCTCGTGGCGAAGGAGAGAGTGTTACGGGTGTAGAGCGCTGTGGTGGCTCGCGGGGACTCTCGCCAGACCATGTGTTAATGACAAGTGGCATCAGTCAAACTGGAGCCTCTGTCAAGTTCCCATTTCATCTTCCCGGGAACCCCCAGGAGCCACAAACTCTTGAGTGTCACCGTTTGCAGAGGGTAAGGCTCACGGAGACGAAATATGTAGTGGGGCCTCACTCTGAGGAAGTGGCAGAGGAGGACTTGGAGCTGGGCACGTGTCAGAGCGTCTGAGCATGGCGTGTCCTGCTTGGCCCTTCTCTGCAGGCCTGTCTCCCTCTCCCGAGTGGATCAGCTGCTTCGCCTCATCAGCTTCCTGGGTTCTCTGTGGCCCAGACGTTGATGCATTATTCTGGGGACAAGCCAGTGAGAACTGCGTTAATGAAAAACGTCAAATGATCCAAAGTTTTTTCTTCTGCTTTCCTTTCAGGCTTGTTGTCACAAGGTTGCTACTCTTGAAATGCCGTAGTTTTTAAAAATATGAGCATTTCCTATTCATTGCACACTAGCTTGTGAGCCGAGAACCTCCTGCAGTTCAGATCACGCTCATCGGTCAGGGTGAACAGCCCTGTGGGGAGCAGCCCCAGCGCCGGCCGGAATGCCGCTGGGTTTTGTAGGAGTTCATTGAGATGATCCAGGTTGAAAGCTTTGCAACATTTGCTATAAATTTTAGTGAGGAATCGAGCAAGATGCAACGGGATAGGAAAATGAAAATGAAATGGGGGTGAGCGTGGCAGCGCTGGAGGGGGGATCATGAGAACTAGGCCCCTCCCCCTGTGGCGCAGTTTTCCTAAGTGGATGGCTGCCTATCATGGCCAAGGGGACTCTGTCCCCGATGAGACAACACAGCCCATTCATTCGTTTTTTGGATGTCATTTAAACTCATCGCATCCATTTCGGACATGTGGATTAGACAGAGCGATTACATGCTTTGCCTCAGACTCGATTTCCAGATTCTGCATTGGGTTATACGGCTTAATATGACGAGAAGGCATAGTGTTAAGTTCTCTTTTAAAAAACCAGCTGCTTAATTTCCAGTACCTGTGATTTGTGTGACATTGATTTGCTTCAAATTTTCTAAACGAATGCACCTCCCTTTCATTTTTAAGTACAATACTCTCTTAAAAATGACGGCTCTGCTTTTCATTTTCATAGTATATCTTAATTTATGATTTTAAAAGTCTATTTTCTCACAGTAGCATTTGAAATGATTCCAGTCCCGGCATTCCTTTTTCTTTCCTGCTAAAATCTGATGATTTCTTTAAAGACCTTTGGATAGTGTGTGCCAAGGACTTAAATTTTTTTTGCTCAACAGTGCACACTTACCTAATCAATTTGTTTGCAAGCAATTTAACATCCGGGAATGCCACACACAAACTCACGGTGTTTCTTAATTGTTTCTGCAGGAGCACAGAACAGATAAGGCGTGTCAGAGTTAACTCCATGTGAGTTTGCTTATTTTACAATGTTTTCAGTTGCTGCATGAACTTGCTCTCTTGTTGTTGAAATTTCAGACCTTAAAGGTAGATGGATGACTTTAGGATCTGTTTACTGCTCAGTGAAAAGCAGCTGAGACTGAGAGGGAAGAAGGAGGCGGGCAAAAGCATTTTTAGAAAGCAGCCTTATGATTTAGGATACCAGTAAATTACTAGGAAGTTGTGCAACTACTTTTTAATGGACATAAACTAATTATAGCCCATGCGCGGCGTGTCTCATCCTGCGGATATACAATATAATTCCTTTTAGAGAAGCAATAACATGCTGTTAATACTGTGCTGTATCAGCTTATGCAAAGGGGTTTCTTAGAAAGGGGCGTGGCGAAGGGCCAGCCATCTGAGCTTTGGACTGTGAACCGGACCGCAGCAGCTCTATGGTTAATGGAACCACATAACCGGCAGTCCCTAGCCATAGCGCTCTACTCTGCGGTGTATCTCTAAAACCCACTCTTATTTGTTGGTGACAATAATAATTACGGTAGCTGACAATTATCGAACGCTTACTCTTCGCTAAGTGGTTTGTAGACCTTTGCTATTTTGGTCCTGCCCGTAACCCTGAGATCATGTTATTCCATTATTTTATAACAGAGGGAAAATGGTCACTCAGAGAGGTCAAGGGCCTTGCCCAATGTCACATAGTTAGGAAGCCGGGATTCCAACCCAGGTCGGCCTGTGCAGTCTCACTCATCCTAGGGGATGGGGGTGTGTTCGCGGTGCTATTTTCAGCTCCGGGGCTCCGTGCCACTGTGACTTTTGCTGCATCTGAAGCTCTCCTGTTGGAGGGTAAAGGCAGTTGCCCCTTGAGACCCAAAGGGGTGTTTTCTAGTCTTGGTCAAAGGGGGTCCTGAGGCAAGAGGTGGAATGTGAGCCTAGTGGTTTTTCTGGTTGATTTTGAAGGATTTTCTGAATATTTTCATGATAACTTTTGACTTAGATTAAAGAAATTTTAGAACTTCTATTCATTTGTTCATTCACTCGTTTGTCTGTTAGTTCATTCGCCATCTCCCGTGTGTCGGCGACGTTTTGGGCTCCGGGGGTACAGGCAGACAAGGTCACCACCCTTGCTGGACTTATGCCCTGATGGTGGTAGAGCTGACAAAATAAACAAGCCCAGAAATGAAACCCGGGCCAGGAGGAAGAGCCGTGCAGGGAGACTGACGTGTGAGAAGGGGTTGGGGGCTGGCGACTTCACTTCACTTGGACGCAATGGTGGCGAGGGTCCTTGCCCAGAGGGTGGCTCTTAGGTGAGATGTGACTGGCACACAGTACCAGCCTCATGGGTCCTGACGATAATGCTTTAGCGGGAGCCAAGCCCCATCCAGGAGGAGAGAGGGCAGTGGGCTGGGACGTGAAGGGTGGGAGGGGGCTGGGTTCCATCAACGCTCAGCTTTCTGTGCGGGAACGTGGCCCCCGGCTTTGGGCTGCACACAAAGTCTGACCATTTAGCAGGCATGCTTGCTCACTCATTCTTCAGAGAGGGCACATGTGCGGTGTGCCATGCAGTGGTGGTTGCTGGGTATGTAACAGTGAGAAAGAGCCTCTGGGAGCCTCCGATATGGGAGGCAGCATGAGAAGGGAGCCTACGAGCGCAGTGCAGTGTGACGGAGGGTGCAGGGCTGCAGCAGGCTGTGGGGACTCAGAGGAGAAGCATCCAACTCAGTGAAGGGCCACGCCTCCGGAGGATGCCTCCTGGGGTAAGTGAAGCCTAAGCCGAGACTCCAAGTACCAGGAGTAACTGGCCAGGCGGAGGATGGAGAGCGAGGGTCCCAGTGGAAGAGCTGCTTAAGTAGAGGTCTGGAGTTAAGGACAGTGCTAGGTGGGGACCTCACAGTGAGAGGTGGGCAGAGAAGGGGGGTGGGGCTGGTTCTGCAGGATGTGCCAACGGTACTTGATAAAGCAATGCACAAATACATTTTTTAAAAATTAAAGTATAACTATATAACATCATATTAGTTTCAGGTATACAACATAAGGATTTGATATTTGTGTATGTTGCAAAATAATCACCATGAAAGTCTAATTACCATCTGTCACCATACACTCATCCACGCATGCATGTTTGAATTTCAGAAACAATATCCTCTAATGTTGTGAAATATTAAAGAACATAAAGAGGGAAAGAAATGTGAAGTGTCTGTGCTCTTCAGCGCAAAGTGTTTACCCGGAGGATCTCTCTAAGCCGATGTTGTAGGTTCAGACCCCTCCCTCATGGAACTGAGACCAGAGGGGGCGTCTTGCTGTCTCGTCTGATCCTGGAATTCACTTTGACGACACACCCCAGGTAAGGCATGTAACCCTTGTTCTCAGATACAAGCACTTCCATAAACAACTTATCTTGGTAACAAAGGATGTAACACCAGCAGGAAGGAAGGTCAAGAAGAGACTAGAGTTGCTGGGGAAACGCTGAGTGCTTGACCACGCTTTTTTTCCTGGGAAGAAGTGTTTTGCCTCAGAAAAGTGTCACATGGCTCTTGCTGCGCTCAGTCCCACGTCTGCAGTGATGCTGAGGTTCAGGGCGCAGAGCTCGTCTCTGCCAGACACACATGATCCCTGGACAGTGAGAAAGGATGGGGGTCTGTCCCCTGCACGTGAAGCAAACATGCCCTGTCCCTAGCCTGACGGGAAATAGCTCTTGCGTTCTCGGCCAGCTCCGTGTGCACCCGAGTGCGGGAGGAGGAAGGCGCGCGGCCAGTGCGGGAGGTGGAATCAGGTCGAGTGACACCCGCTCGCTGTGTGGTCTCTCGGACTCTGTAAACCCTGGTTCGGTGCCCTGCTGAGACTTGGGGAGTTTGGACGGGGGAGCTGGCAGATGCTTGTTCCAGTTGTGCTCTCCCAAGGGTGTGTCTCATGGACCTGGGAAACGAGTGCTTTGTAGTGAATGTGCCTTTTCTTCTATCATGACAATTCAGTTGACTCTCAAGAGCTCTGACTGGTCTGTGGGAAAAGTTAGGAGAATTGGGGGGGATCTCGTGTGGATGAGTGAAAGCACTTGTGTTTACTCGAAGTCATTGATCTGTGCAAGTACGAAGAGACAGGACTCCGCAGGAAACTATAATAATATCTGTTTCTTAATAAGAATTCTGATCAGTTTCTAATTTCCTTTGAAGAATCCAGACAAAAATGGCCAAGTACTTTAGTCTTTATATGGGCGAGCGTTTTCAGCTATTCTTTGTGGTAAAGAAACTGCAGATTGTGTACTTCTCTGCACATCTCACTGTATCTTCCTGTATCCAACCATGTCTAAAAATGATACTGTAGCTCTTCGAACTTCAACCTTCAGAAAGAAATGATTTGAGTACAATGGTAAGGAGTGCACGGATGTTTCATTGTGCGCCCTGACTTAAGGGACTTGTAAGCAGAGTTTCCTTCCTCTTTGCAAATAACCAACATAGGTTATCCATAAAGTCAGGAAACAGGCAAATATGTGTGTGATGCATTAAGAATATCTTCGTTCTTCACAACGGATTGCGTAAGATATCTGTTTCCCGCCTCTAGGGACACCCTGTGTTAGACACCTGTGTTGAGGAAGGTGCCTTGTGAGAGAAGCACGTGGCGTGTGGCAGGCCCGCTTCTCTGCCCCTGGAGCAGTACTTCCATGCCCTCCCCACTGCCGAGCCCAGCCCTGCTCCGAGTGGGTCACATGTCCCCACAGGGCACTCTTTCTGAAGTTCCTGAAGTCGAAGTTATTGAGCTTCTCGGAGGAAGGGCAAGTGACAATGCAAAGTAGCAAATGAGGGAAGCTAAGGGATATTCTGCATCGGGGGAAGTCAAGGAGGCTTCCTGCAGGAGGTGGGACTTACGCTTGGCTTTTAAAGGAGCAGCGGGATCTAGGCCAAGTGCAGAAGATGAGGGTGGGTGCTCATTCTGGCCAGAGAAACGACCCTTTTTGGGGGACACAGAAAACAGTGGTAATGAACCCCTGCGAATGCTCTGGGAATCGTCGGCACTTCCTGTGCCTTTTGTAAGACTGGGCTTGGCCTCTGCTCTCTGAGGCCCCTGGCAGCTCTGCGCTTAGCTGAGTTTATGAGAAACCAGGCTCCCGTGTGTGCGTGTGTGTGTGCATGTGGTGTGCATGCATTTGTGCACACGCACATGCACGCACACATGTTGGTGTGTGTGTACATGCGTGTTCATGGTGTGCGCACATGTGTGTAGTGTGCACGTATGTGTAGTGTGTGTGTTCAGACCTTTCCCAAGTGAGGGGGACTCCGTTCAGCAGTTGTGATTTGCCACGAGGACTGGGCTAAAGGCCCCGCTGTTATCCACGCAGTTATCAGTGCGATCATTCCACTCTTGCTTCTTTGCCAATTCGCAGTGTGCTTAAAACAGTGAAGGCTCAAGGCTGTCCCGTGGGAGATTTGAGATTTAGATTTAAATCCCTCCAACACATTGGAAATCCCTCAGGGAGAACCTTCACTCTAAACACACGCACGCGTGCGCGCACACACACTCATGTGACAAGGAAGAGGAGGCGTGGGTGGAGGCGCTGCAGATGTCACGCGTGTGCAACCAGCTCACCCCTGGGTGTGCTGAAGGATGCCTCTGCCCAGATATGGTCCAGGACCCTTTGAAAATTTGGGTAGAAATTGCTGGAACTACTGTTAGGAAAACAACCGCTTTATGAGTGCGCAGTTGTAACATCAAACTGGAGAGCCTGGAAAGCTCGCAGACCCCTGCGTTCAGTGGCGATATGATCTTTATGAGGTTTGGATAAGTTATTTTAAAATGAACCTGGAAGCGGGGTACAGAGTCATTTGACCATGGAAGAATGATGCCCAGCAAAGCGTCCTGACTTCCTCCGGAGGACCTGCACCCTCACAGCTCCCAAGAACACATATTTTTACTGTGGAAACTTAAAAAATCGTATTTACTGAGAATAAGTTTAAAAAATACAAAACTTATCTTGATCTTTCTAGCCGTTGCTACGGTTCTGAGTAATACATCATCGAGGCCGTGGCACCCCAGTGATGTATTAGGGCCATCTATCATAACAGTGCCATGGCTTTGATGATGTATTAATGTCATACATTGCGAAGGCGCCATTGGCCCCGTGATGTATTACTCAAAACACTGCCGATTGGTTAGATCAACACACAGGGCCCTGTGTGTCCGGGACAGGAGAAGGCCGGTGGTATCTGGACCAAACACAGTCGAACTCCTCAGCGATGTCTCGCCAACAAAGCAGTCCTGTAAGACGGGGCGGGCTTCCCAGGCCCACCCCCGAGTGCTGGGGTCGAGCTGGCGGTGACAGCAACGGTGACATCTGCTCTGAGTCCACTGGACACCGGCGTCCGCAGCCAGGCTTTCTGGGGACAGAGGAGCGTGCCACATTTGCCCCGCAGCCGGCCAAGCTGCGTGATGTCACGTCCTCCCTGGAAGGCCCCGAGGCGTGATCACCAGGAGTTAGAGACAGGAAGCTGTGGTTCTGAGAGGCAGGGTCAGAGTGAACCCCGTCTGTGTTTGCGGCTCTGGAGCTGGCTGGGGGCTCCACATGGGCTTTGTGTGCTCCATTTGAGGGATTCTAAAGGGAAACGGAGAGCGAGCCGTCCTCCTGTCCCCTAGCTCCCTCGCCCCCATCGACACCCAGAGGCAGCGTTTTAAGGGCAGACCTGGGAAGCTGCAGGCAGCATTCGGGGGCTTCTGGTGGCAGCCCTGATTCTCGGAGTCCTGCCCTGTGCCTGGGCCGTGGCCGAGGGAGGGATGGCCCGGGAAGGCGGTTCTGCTGCTGACCAAAAGCTCAACTTCGCTGCTTCATTCTCAGAACGGCCTGGACGTGTTTTAAAGCAATGGTGACATCATGAGATTTGAACATTAAAAAGACACTTCTGGCTTCAGTCTGAACAGACAGGGCAGAGAGGTGGTGGAGACCAGCTGGAGGCTCTTACTGTGGTGTGGGCGAGGGTGACACCGGCCTGGACTAGGAGGTGACAGAGCTGGCTCCATCTTCCTACTGTTACATGTCATGGTCACTGTGTGTACCCTGGACTGCCTCGTGGACCTAACAGATCGATAGGGCTGAAGACAGTGAGGACTTCAGTCCCACTTCTTTTCTTTTGGTTAAGTTTTAAAATATTTTCTCCTTATTTCAAGAGTAAGTTCATTCCGTTCATCCAATAAGAAGCCAATTTCTCTCTCATCTTTTCCCACACGAAGTCCGACCTTTTTCATCTGCATCACAGGCACTGGTTTGTCAGAGAAACAAACCTTCCTGTTATTTCTTACACTAAGTGACATTTTGCACAGTAGGATGTGTCGGTCATGCAGTGACACGTAGTGAGTTGGCTGGACACGTTGCAGAAGGTGTTCGTATCTCTTGCAGTTTCTGTGAGTCATGAAAACGGGGGACACTGAGCGTGAGTTCCTGGCTCGGATTCCCTCCAGAAACTGGGTACAAAACGCCCATTGGGGCTGAGGTCAGCTGAGGGCTTGACTGGGGCCAGAGCTCTGTGTCCATGGCCACTGGCTCACATGGTGGCAGCCCGGCTATTGCCGGGAGGCCTCAGCCCCTGTCACACACGCCTCTCTGAGGAGTGCGTGAGGAGCTTGCAACAGGGCAGCTGGCTTCTCCGAGGGAGCAGTCCAGCAGGGCATGAGGGGGTGGGGGCTGCAGTGTCTCTGCTGTGGCCTTGGAAGTCACACGCCTTCACTTCCTCAATGTCCTGTTGCTTACAGGTGGGCCCTGTCCCCTTGGGAAGAGACTGGAGCTACGGGGGCATGAAGGCCAGCCAGCAGGACCCGCCAGAGCCATCTCGGAAGCTGGCTACTGGGAGAGGCGAGACTCAGAATGACAAACACAGACACGCGTGCGCGTCTGGCTTTACTTAGTAATTGCTCGTGATTAAACAACATGCCCAATTAGAATTCCCTTTGGCAAATCAAATGGGTGAATATGATTGGTGCTTATTGAGGGCCCTAGTTAGGGCTCCCGAGGTTGTGGTGGGGAGGGGCGCCTCGTGGTTCTCGAAGAGATGAAGCAGACACTCGTGAAAACTAGAAAGAACAGCACAGAAACATAGACGAAGGATGATGTCCTGTGGCTGGTGCTAACTGACTTGTACTGACAGCAGATGCTCGAGCCGCTCAAAGGAGGAAGGGAGGGGTCCTGCAGGACAGGGGCCGAGGCTGATGGAAATGAAGGATCTGAGCTGTGCCCTACACGGCACAACAAATCGATCATTTAATCAATCCATCCATCAAGGAGTAATTGGTCAACTCAAGAAGTTGTTAATCACCTATTTCATATTTTGTATGTTTACATTTTATCTAACATCAGGCTAGATGAATATAAAATGATTTCTGCCTCCCAAACCCTTTGGACCTGTCTGTGAGGTAACCAGAGGCTGAGGCGGTGTCCCCTGCAGAGGGACCAGCAGGGCCACGGCCTGAGGCTGCTTCGAGCCCGCTCGCCCGCGGTGGGCGGTTTCGTGAGTGATCAGGGGTCCAGGCAGTGGGCGGCTAAGGGGCGTCTAGACTTTTTCCTGCAGCTGATGAGGAATCACTGAAGCACTGCGACCGTCTGTGCCCTTTCTGTGCTCTCCCCAGCTGTGCCTGTCGTGCCAAGCACATGGATTGTCTTTTGAGGAAAATAACATGACTAAATCCGGGCCTGCCCGATGCCAAGCCCCGCGTCCAGTGCGAGGTGGTTCAGGTCGAGGCGGAGCGCAGTAAGGAGGGACCCACAGCCCTGCGGGGGGCACAGAGAGGCGGGCTGAGAGAATATGTGCGGAGAACTGAACAAGGCCGCCTTGGAGCCAATAGCTTCTCTCACAGCCTGAAAACAGGGCCAGGGTGCAGATGCCAACGGCTCTTCCGTGCAGGCCGCTGCGGCCGGCATTTCGTCAGCACCCCATGTTGCGTGCTTTCTCCAGCTATCGTGGGTTCCATCCACCAAGACTGGGGCCGGCTTTGCACGTGCTCGGGGAGCCCTCCTCTCTGGTTTTCCAGTTCTCCCCTTCGCACCCGCCTGTGAGTTCGCTAAGACCACAAAGTCTAACACTGACACGCGAAGCCCGCAGGCTTGACAGCCAGACACAGTCAGGGAGCTGCTACAAGCTGTAGCCGCTACGGGTCACAGCCAGCCTGTCACTCTGAGGCAAAGTGACAGGAGGCATGTTCAGAACCAGCAGATGCCTCTTAGCCATTCCCTTTGATCCTTGCATGCCGTTCGCAAGGTGTCTCATTGTGACTGTCACTTTCCATCATTGCAGGGCTTGTCTGATGGGTCTGAGTCTGTGGTAGGAGTGGTGAAGGATCATGGTGTCACTCAGGCAGGGCCCAGAAATCTCCCCAGGTGTGCGAGTGGTTGGGGGAGGCTGGCTGGCAGTGAGGGCGCAGGTGACAGATGAGGAGGCAGGTGGCAATTGCGGTGAATGAATGTGCTGAGCTGTGTGTCCCCGAGCTCCTGGCCGCTGAGCCAGACATAAGAGGTGACAGCTATAAGGAGACAAACATGGGCATCTTCTGATGGTCTCTAACGTTTCCTTCTGCAGAGTTTCTGGGGTGGCTGTGTTTGCAAAGGGGCCAGAAGTCCCTGCAGTGTGATGCGCGTACGTGTGCTGTCCCGGATGCAAGGAGGGTCTGGTTGCAGGCCTCGCTGTGGAATCCCATGTCACGCGCAGCAGGTTCTGACTCACCGGGCTGGTGACTGGGTGTGAACCACTGGTCCAGCATCCGGGCTTGCATGCCTGGCACCATATTTGCCGTGTGTCAGAAAGAGGATGCTGGACAGCTGTCAGAACTAGGAAAACATGGAAACCGTGTCATTTGTTTCAATTTCTAAAGCCCTTTAAATCGCTAAAGTTGTTTAAGAATTTGTTAACACACTAGAAGAAACTAGAATTAAGAGGAAAAAGGTAAACGGGACAGATCACTTGAGGCTTTCTTCCATCCCTAGAATGCTCCGCCGTGATAGTGGTTTATGAGCAGGGCAAGCCAAGCGTTAGGGGAACGGATTTGGGGGGCTTCATGAGGCCCTGCTGCAGAGGGCTGACCTCGATCCTTTGGGGTTTGGAGAAGCTGCTGCAGTGTGTAGGGTTGGGGCTCAGACATCAGTGATTCCACTCCAAAGTCTGGCAACAAGTAAACACGCAACAGTTTTTATATGCTGAGTCTTCTCAGATGGTCCCCGACGTGTGAAGGTTCAACTAATGATTTTTTGACTTTGCATCATTTACACGCACATATCTATGTATCTATGTATTTGTCATCTTCTCTTTTTGAATTTACTTTTAACGAGTTGTATCATATTATGCATATTGCTCTTCAGCTGGCTTTTCAGCTAATAATATTCTTAGCATCTTTCCACATTGGCACACAACGACTTTATTAGCAGCTGCATAATATCCTGTAAGATGGACGCACTATAATGTGTTCAGCCATTTCCCTATTAGTGAGCATTTATGTTATTTTCACGATTGTACTTCAGATAGTTTTGTCATGTATATGTGGTGCCACAGCTCAGCATGATTCTGCAAGTATATCTGGAAGCTGCGTTCCTAGAAGTGAAACTGTTTGTCCCAAGGGCACATCCACTTGACAAAGTGACTGCTGAGAGGGCCAGACCAATTTCCCCTCACGCCAGCAGCACTGAGAGCGCCCCCTTCCCTCCACCCAGGGGCACTGGGGGCTGAACCCGCATCTTTGCTCCACCTGATGGTGCAAACGGTGCATCGTTGTTACTCTCATTTTAAAGTTAAAATGTAGCTGAGCATCTTTCGGTATGTTGAGTCAGTTGTATTTAATTTCTGTGAACTTAGAATCTGTTTTTCATACCCAGCATGAAGTATCAGTGGCAGACGACTTCATACTGTGCTTTCCCTTTGGGGTCATGGAGCAGGATGCGTGCAGCTTTACCGGTCACCAAACCCCAGGTGTTAGAGCTGGAGGAGCTCTCGAGGGCCTTCCATGATCCGTTCCCATTTACAGATGAGGAGACTGAGGTCCGGGGAGGCAAGACGCACTGCCCGCCATGGGAGCCTGGTCAGGACCAGGCCGGCGCTGTCCGCGGTGCTGCCCAGGCCTTCCTGCCGTGGCCTCTGAACCGCACTGTGACCTGTTATCACCCCAGTGAGTTCCTCATGGCCGTCGCTACCCAACTGGCGAGCGGCTTCTCCATTCACTGTTTCACGTAACAGCGCATTTTGTCCCAGCCGCCTGCGGCCCAGCTCCGTGCAGCGTGTTTAGCTCCTGTTTAAGGGCAGCCGTGAACCCTTCAGCATGGTGGACGGTCAGCGCACGGGGCCTCCTGCGCTCCCTCAGCACCGGCTCAGGTGAGGAGCAGCATTGTCTCGCTCCCGCTGGTACTACTTTGTGGGTCATTGAATGCAGGAAAATGGTCACGGGCAGACATTCTAAAACGCCATGTTTTATTTCTTCTTTATATAGCTATCCCAAATTCCTCATGAAATTATATCCACTTAACTTCAGTCTTGCAGTTAGGGTTGCACCTTCTTTACATTCCTTATGGGACGTTAAGTAATTACCCAAGTCCGAGTTTACCTCCAGGGGAGTTGACAGGTGAGATTCAGTCTGTCACAGACTGCGATGCAGGCGCCCACGTACAGTGTCACCACTTCTGCTGGTTCACCTTGGGTCCTTATAATTTAGATACATCAGGGTCTTCTCTTCTTCAGCTAAGTGTTTTAAAAAATTTAAAGAACTTATACATCAGTTATAAATTATTGATGTAATTTTCTGACTGATTAAAAGACAAGACTTTGAAGAAAGGGTATTGAACGAAACAAAAATAAATGGCAACTTAATATTTAAGCTACCTGTTTCCAAGTCATCTGCATCAGGAAGCAAAAAAAAAAAAAAAAAGAGTGAGGTTTTAAATATGGAAAAAAGAAAAGGGGTGTGTGTGTGTTTCAGATACTACAAGGGCTGGAAACACCTCAGCTTCTTTTTCAGGCAAACGTGCTCACCTGGGCGTCCGTGCCGAGGGGCCTAAGCGCACTGCTTCTGTTTTCCGAGGAGGTCTTTTCTTCTTTTCCCTTTTTCGTTCCCCGCTTCCGTTCAGTTACTGGCTGGGACCAGGCACTGTGTCCCACCACGTGAATACTGACCTCTGCGGGGAGTGGAGGGGGTGTGGGGTGCAGGGGTTTCCGGGCTTGTTTCGTCTGCCTTCTCTGGAAGAACATTGATAAGAAATGGTGTTTAAATCAGTTGAATTGAACCTCTGGTGTCAATGAAATGCAACTAGGAACTAGCTTATTAAATGCTAACGAAGATGCTCCGGCTTCCAGAAGTTACTTTCTGTGAAAATAATGGGAAATGGGGCTATTTATAGTACATCTCCAAGAACAACGACTTCCCCTGGGGACACAAGGGCCCAGTCGGTGACGCGGTGACGCAGGGGCCCAGTCCGTGACGTCGGGAACGACCCATCCTCCATGTTCCCACAGACGGGGGCGACACTGAGGGCGGACCAGGGAGTGGGTGATGGAGAACGTCTCCACCTGTGAAGACACTTGGGGAAATGCCTGGCTGCGGCAGGAATCAGAGGCCTCTGCAGAGGGCGAGGGGCGGTGGCCAGGCTGTCTGGCTTGGGCGCTGTGGCCGAGACCGGTGCAGGTGCCAAGCTTGGGACCTTTGAGGGGAACCAGGGGGTGGGAGGGCTTCGTCTGTCGGGTCTGGCCCACTGGATGGGTGATGCTGGGGGACCATCCATGAAGGGGGTCTGGGGTCTTTCGAATGAGGACCCTTGTCACTCACTGGCCAGAGCCCTTTCCCGCGGTGGGTGCAGAGGGACCGAGGGTCCAGGAGGACAGCGCCCTCTGTGACGGACAGGTGGTGGAGCTGCAGGCCAAGCCTTGGAGGCACACGGGCTCCGTGCTCCACACCCTCCGCCACAAAGTGCCACACGGCAGCTCTGGGTCAGAGTCAGACTGAGCGCGTGGCCCGCGAGCCAGTGCCCGTCACCAGCATGGGGCCCACAGACCATGGGCGGCGGGCCTGGGGCCTGGGACCTGGCCCGACCTGGGACCTGGAGGGTGCTCAGGGCCCAGCGGAGGAGGAGACGTTCAGCGCGGGTGCGGCCGTGGCTGGCAGCGGAAGGACTTGCAGGCTCAGTGACCATGGGGCCGAGGATGCAAGGGGCTGCGGTCTGCGCCCTGGGTCTGGAGCAGCGGTCAGGGCGGGTAAAGCACCCGGAGTTTTATGTGTCCATTTCAAAGCTGAGATTTTTGGGGCAGAGAGTATTTTGAGTTTTACCCTCAGTTTTACAGAGCCAATCAATGGAGTTAGGATAAAAATTTTTGTTGTCCTTGTCGAAGCTGTTTTTGCAGGCACCAGGTAGATGGCCATTTTGCTAATTATTGATCTGTTAATTGTATTTCATAGCCTTTACTGTGTATGCTTTTTGTGCTATCGTGTTCACATAAACCGATTTTTTCATGTAAAAAGACATGGTTCATGTCTCGAATGAGTGAGAAGCAGCCTGTGTCACAGTGCTCCTCGGATGTGCCCCTGTCCTGTCCCCAGGCCCTGCAGCTCATGGCTAGGGTGGGCTCTCCAGTGCACACATCTGATTCTCCGAAAGCCCCCGTCGCCTGCTGGCGTCCTTGCTAACCCTCACCTCCGCCTCATCTCACGCCCTCCCCACAGGCGCTCGATCCAGTCGCCCACATCACCGGCGATTCCAGGGGCCTTTGTGACCAGCAGGGCTGTGCCCAAGCCCACCAGGCCTGTCCCTGCCCTGTGTCTGCAGTAGTATCAGCGTAAACAACAACCTCAATTTTTCATGAAACATTCTCCGAAAATCAGCATGCCAGAATTTTTGTAAAACTACTTTTACGAATGAGCTTAAGCTTGTATATGGTTTCAGGAGAATGGTTAAAAAATCTGAATTACAGAATTACGTTATAAGAAATAAAACTGTGTTACTGTCCATTCTCCTTGGCAGTGCTTTGGAAGGTGGGTGCAGGATCACCTGCAGATCTCGTTAGAGTGCAGATTCTGACAGTGGGTGGGGTGGGGCCACCGTCAGCATTTGTAACAAGCCCCCAGGTGACTCGATGGGCCAAGGAAAGTAGCAGGGACCTGTAAGCTGAGAAACTAGGCTAAGAATAAATTGACCAGGAGACATCCTTTATAGAAGAAGCTTAGTAGGTAGAAAGGAAGCATTCCTTCAGGAAGTAGTCGCTGAGTGGCCATGGAGGACCACAAAGCATGAGATGCTGGGGCTCGGGCACGGGGGAGGGCACCCCGACTGCTGAGGGGGAGGCTGTGTAAACAAGAGGCAGCACCCAGGGCGCTGGGACTGGAGGCTCTTTGGGGGCAGGTGCTGCTGGTTTGGGTGTGCCGTGACCTGACTTCAGGGTGCTGACAACACGGTGGGAGCGTGGGGACAAGCTGTGGGGAGAGGCGCTCTCTCCCTCCACCCCTCCGCCCCTCCGCCCCCAATGGTGACTCTGTGATGTCACAGATAAACGAGGGCAGGCCTACCCCTCACCCTGTTTGCAAAGCCTGTCACTTCCTTCCCTGGCGTCCACATCCCTGCCCAAGGGCCGAAGTCATGGGCCCCGCATGGGCATTGACGGGGTGATACCAGGCATTATCTGTCCCCTTCTGGGGGACAGAAGGGACATCTCATGCCTTTGTCTGTCTGCTGGGAGAACCAGAAGCAAGCTCAGCTGCCCGGCAAGCGGTGGAGTACAGGAGACACCGGCTCTGGGTTCCCCGCTTCCCGCAGGGGTAAGAGCTGGGGTCATATGAGTGAAAACACTGGGGTCCTGGGGTCCCCGGACAGCACGGAAGCAGTGACCACTCCCCTCTCCTCCCCACCCTCCCACCAGGGCCCTGTGTCTCTCAGGCTTTGTCCAGCATCAGCTCAGATTCGAGAAGGTTTCCGCAGTGCTTGAAAAACAGGAAGCTGGCATCTTTGTGGATCGTAAATCAGAGCTGGGTGGAAACCCCCTTCTGGCTCCGCATGCATCTGGTCAGGCTGCACCTCGCAGAGGGCACGGGAGTCCTGGGGGCGCTCCAGCGCCACAGAAGAGGTCACGCTGCCACGCGGAGGCCCCAGGTCCCGGGCCCAAAGCACAGGTCTGCACGCCAGCTGTGCTGCGGGCCTCTGCAGCGTGAGCCCACGCGGTGCCGGTTTACACCGCAGTTACCTGGCTGATGGCGAATCATGTGCTCTTCCTTTTCCCCATGTGACAGCCGCATCACACCTGCTTTTTTCCCCTAAATCCCTCCGTTTTAAGCTCACACTTTGTCCCTTGCAGGCCCTTGTCATCTGATCTCTCCTTTGCCCTGTCTGCGGCCCTCTCCTGGCGGTCACCTGTTGTTCAGCCTTTTACACCCACATTGAAGTTGTGGCTGTGGGTCTCCCCAAGGCCTGACTGGGGGGCCCTGGTCTTAGATGTCAGTGGTCATAACTAAGCTTAGGTTCCTGTTGAGGCAAAGACAATTTGTGTTTTTGGTGCCATCTTAAAAAAAAATGTGTCACTTGCACATGTTTTGAACCCTAAAAGAAATGCTCGTGGGCTGAGTGACCAGGGTTGTGTGGTGCCTCGCTGCGTGCTTTCAGGAAGGCACCAAGCCGACGGTTAAATGTGGGGCCTTTGGAATCAAGCAGACTGCGGGGACCCTGGCCCCTTGCTCCTGGGCAGATCACTCAGCTCCCGTAACGTCAGCTGCGTCAGCATGGCTTGGGCTTGTTCTGGGGGTGCCGTGACGTCACGTCGTGTGTCAGGGCGGATGCTGAGCTTTGGAAACAGAGACCCCGGGATGCAGAGGCTTCTTTCCCTCTTGCCCACATCTCACCATGTCATCGGGGGACCCAAGTCCTTCCATCTTGTTGCCCCTCAAACCCCTGGTCATCTGACCATGTCCACACCTGGGGACCAGCCAAGGAGGGGACAAGCACTGAGGTCGGGGAAGTGGCTTGTTTCCGGCGTTGGAGAAGCTCGTGGGGGTGGCGCCGGCTGCCGGATGGGGTGTGGCTTGGAGGGTGCTGGGCAGGGTGGTGGGTGACCCTCCGGAGGCGTGTCTGTCGTCCAGGCCCGACAGACCAAGGGCCTGGCCCAAGGCTGCAAGGCCAGATGGGGTGGGTGTGAGGGCGTCTGCAACAGCTGCGGCTGGACCAGGACCGTGGGGCCCACGGGGGCGGGGGTGGCGGGCGCCTGGACAGAGGCTGGCAGGGAGCACTTGGGGGTGCATCTGGAGGGGGATCTGGGAGGCTCCCCTCCATGTCATCCAAGTGCTGTGGGCGCAGCACAGGCAGAACCGCTGGGCTGGGCTTCCTCAGGCCCTGGGGTGAGGACGGCTGGCTGCTGGGCCCACACACACGGGAGCACCCAACTCCACAACCCTGAAGTGTTCGGCGCGAGCCAGGTGTCAGCGTCCCCTTGGCACAACACCCGTGTCTCCCCTCGGCTGCTTCTGACTGACACTCTCTGCCTGTCACAGGCAGCTCGGCCTGGGATCCCACAACACAACCTGGGGTCTGGGGCACGCCGGCCTCAGCACCCCGGCCGGAGTCCACTGGTTCTTAGTGGTTTGTGTGAAACTCACTTCAGGGGCGCTGGGCAGTTAGTCTGATTGCACCCCGTTTTGCCTCTTCCTCTATTTCCAGCAACAACTAAACAACAATGTTTCAGATTGGTCTTTACCTCGTCCACAAACGAAACCCCAATTGCAGCCCGATATCGGTCCCTGAATTATTAACCCCTCACTTAACATAAAACAAATGCCTCGGGAGACCACGTGTCGCTGGAGTGTTTACTGGGAGTGACTCAGCTATAGCTTCCTGTTCGGCGTTAAGGAAAATTGGTCTTCATTTTCCAGGGAAATGTCAAGCTCACTAAGTTTCACAGCATTTTGACCTGCGTTATGCTGAACACACTCTCCATGTGTTTCTCATAAAAACACACGTCAGAGGTGGCTCCAGGCCGAACGTCAAACTTCGTTAAGGGACCAGCCTCTCTGAAGGTGTCGTATCAGACACAGCCGAGTGCACACCGCGCGAGCCTCTTTCTCGGGGCCGCCTCGTGCTGACGGGTCCAGCGCCTTCGTGCGCGTTATTCCAGGCCACACCACAAGGCCTTGCCCCTTGTCAGAAGGACCTCTCCTGGCCGCCGGGCTGGACTTTCCAGAAACTCCCTCTTCACCATTTTTTAAAAATATATATGACCACTTATAAAAACATTTTAAAAATTACGTTCTGTGTCTCGCTTGAGCTGTGTGGTGGTTTCCTGTGTGTGCGCAGATGTGAACGTTTATCAAACTGCAAACTCTCCGTTTGTTAGTTCAATTAGATATGATTATACATTTTCATACTCCGTGGAAGGCCAATGAGAGGATTTTAAGTTCTTGCTAGTAAGAGGCTGACAAGGGAGATGTGGTTTGTAGGTCACCATTTAGTGGCTTAAAAATCTTAGCTCTGTAGTTGGCTGTAGGACCCTAAGTGTGGTGTTTGGAATTTGGTCCCCGGTCTCTTGGCAAGACTCTGCGGGACGCTGAGAGAACTCAGTGTTTGGCAAAGGGATAATGGCAGCCACTTACCTTGGTGGAGGCAGGGACCGGAGGCGGGGACCAGGGGGCTGTGGGGGTGGGGGCTGCGGCTGGGTGGCCACGTTTCATTTCGTACGCACTGCTGAGTGTTTTGTGGCACTGTCTCTACTTTGTAACAGATAATTATTCGTTTCCAGAATGGATGTTGTAGGTATTTTCCCACTTCAAACATTTCCTGAGGCTCAATGGCACTGAGGGAGGCTGAGCAAATTTCTGTGACTTCTCAGGGTTAAACTCCAGAAAGTGTGAAGGCTTTTGTTTCCGAGTTATTGTCACTTGTACAGTTGGTGGCGATGTGATGCCTGACTTTTTTCTCTAATAGCTTTTCCTTTTGAAGTGACTCCTAAGGGTCACCCTGGTGTACAGACAAGACGGGGCTGCATGTAAGAACGCAGATCCTGGAACCTGACTGCCTGGTTCAAACCCTCGCCCTGCTACCTAGTGCCTTGCTAAGGGCGAGAAGCTTTGATGATGATAGTAACAGCTCATTCTAAAGAGCTGAGGGCCAGTTGAGTAAATACAGCTCTGAGGGAAGTTGTTAGGGCCGAGCAGGCTCTACAGACAGGTTAGATACCTAGGCTGTGGCTGTAAAAGACATGAAATGCTTCGTGTGGAAAGATTAGATGCGCAGATTGAGTCTAATGCTTCAAGGAGCCAATCAAGAATGATGGATCACTCTAGAAAATACCCAGGGAGGGAAAAGTGTCTATTCGTGTGGAATTCTTTTGACTCCATTTCTAGTCAAGTATTATACTTACTTAGAAGCTTCAGTGTCCAATAGAATGAGAACAGCATAAAGACTTTAAAAATTATCAGGCTGGACATATCAATATTTATTGAAATACTGAAAAAAAATCCATTTTGTTGAGAAATTCCTGGTGAAAACAGACATGACAAGATGTATTTCACTGACACAGTAAGAAAACGTCAACAAGTACCCCACTTCACACTCTAAACATTGCGTGGGTTCAGGTCCGAGGTCACTGCGAATCGTCCGTTTACAAACAGAGACCCACGGTGCCCAGCCAGGCTCAGCCAAAACCCTTCCTGGCGGAGCCTGCTTTCGCTGGTGAGTCCTGTCACTGGTCAGGCAGTGGTTACATAGAGGTCTAGTTACAAACTGGTCGACAATGAACACCGGGGATGTTTTATCTGCCAGACCCCGGTGGTGGTGCGTTCTTGTTTATCAGCCTCTGTCCTTGATGTCACCAGCAGGCAGTGTGGACGGAACCGCTGCGTGTTGCCCGTCTCTCTAACTGCTCTCGTGGTGTAAGTTACTCGGTTACCAGCTACCAACATTTGACTTTTTTTGGTTTAATATTCACTGGGGAGCACTGTATATTTAAACGAAGAAAACATGGTGTGTTTGTTAGTTTTTGTTGTTGTTTTCTTTGCAACGTTAAGTAAGGACTCCAAATAACTAGCCAACCCCCCCCCCACCGGTGTCCCACATGTGTGATGGATCCGCTTCGCTGGCTGGCGGCAATGCCCCCCTCAGCGCCTGCCTTCTAGCCAACTTGGCTTTCAACTGGGAGAGCAAGGGTGCTGCCCTCCTGCTCAGCGCTTTGCGTGTGCCGCCGATGGGCTGTTTCTGTTGTCCTTTGAGCCATGAAGAGAATGCAGGGGACGGAGACTGGGTGAGGAGCTGTGGACACTCAACTACTGTGCACCCTTCATTGTGGACGAGTCTTAAAGGTGATTAATAGAAATAACAAAGTAACCCTTTTTGTCCACACAGAGGTCGTAACTAATATCTTTGGTATGCGACTTACGATGCTTGGAAAGGAAAACCAGGTGACAGGCCACCCTGACCGAAGTCACTCAAAAACAGAGGAAGCTACAAGTCACATAATTTACAACAGATATTAAATAAACTACAGACAGGATTATGAAGATTTACAGACATTTAATCAAGTGAATGATTTTAATTCATTAAGAGCCTTTCGTCCTTGAACTATGTCCTGCTAACTTGAAGACATGCTACAGTAAACACATATATTTGGTTTCTTCAGTCTTGGCTATATCTTATACAGAGGTGAAACCAAGGAACAATAAATTAGCATCATAATTGTCTACAGTTGAAACTATGATATACAATATAAATAAACTATTCCAAAGCCAGACACACTTATGAAAAAATTAAGGGGCTAGGAGATACTTTTATTTTTTTACAGTTTCTACAAGTGATTGTGCCGCTGATAATCTCAAAAAAAATTAAAGACTAAATGCGATTTCTGTTTTTGATTTTAGTGTCTCACGACATACAATAATTAAGTACTGTTAGAAATAATTACCAATCAGAAAAATAACATTAAGGAAATTACTGCTTTAGCTATTTTGTCTTATCACAGTCCCCCCCCCCCCACAGGACCTAAAGAATGTAAACACTATATTTTATTTGACTTTAAAGTATTAATACTTTATTTTCAACCCAACATTGATGCACATCTGCACAGCTACCTTTCAGAATTGTGAAATAAGGCAAGACTTCCATACCTGCAGCACTGGCCAAGAGTAACACTGAGTAGCGCCAGTGGTCTGCCTGGCCGCTTGTCCCACGGCAGGCTCCGTCCGGCCTAGGCCTTAGAAGGGTCAGTCTCCCCGCCTCCCTCTCCCTTCTGGGGAAGGCGGGACTTCCTCTAGCATCTCTCCAGGCAACGCGTGGAAATCACCGATTCCGTCCTGGTTCAGGGCCGTCGGAGCGCAGTGCGCACCTCGAGTCGGTGTGTTGGCTCCTCGGCTCCCGTGTTTTCGCAGTTTGCATAGCTCAACACGCTTCCAATTAGTGTGAAGCTGCTCACGACTGACTGTGTGACATCCTGGCAAAACAGGCGGTCTGCTTGATTTCTAAATGAGCGACAACCTTTGATGGTGAAAAACACTGATGTGTCCCTAACAAGCCTTTCGGCCAGAAATTTTTATGAACTCCAACCACGCCAAAGCCCCCAATTCAGTAACAGTAGTGGAAATAAGGTGTAGCTTGGTTCAGCTGTGGTGCATTCGCTCTAAAAGTTTGTACTCATTTCCCTTAATATCAATGCACACTTACATAAGATCAGGAGAATTTCAACATTATGAACACATGACAAAACAAACCAGAACAGATTGAAAATGGCAAGCTAACATAGTAATAGACAGTTCTTATTGGATGTTTGCAGGTCTAAGACACAGACATTGAAATCAGGCTTTTCATGGTTTGGCGAAGCTTCTAGTGGGTGTGGCTGAGCGCGAGTCCTCGGTCCAGACGCGCAGTCACAGGGCAGGACGTGAGAGGAAGAGGCAGAGCTATTGTAGGCGCAGCCAACGGATTCTCGGGACCTGTTTAGTTCAGCGTCACCAGGGAGGAGTTCTGTAAGCTCAGGTTCCCTGCCTCAGAAGCCTGATGAATCACGCACGCCAGTCACCAGATCTTCACAGCGGGGATCAGCGTAAAGACACAGAACCGTTCTGTCCGTTCCCATCCCGATGTGGCATTGGGATCCACTCCACGACAGTCATTTCTGTGGACGCCTTTGGGGTTGTGAAGCGTTCAATTCACAGTTTGCAATACAAATACCCTGATACGTCATTTATTCGCTATTAAGTGTTTGATTATTATGTCTTTTTAAATTTGATCTTTAAACCAAGTTTTTAATTAGTGTCACGTGGAGCAAGTTCAGAGTATTTTTCTTTCCCTTCCTTCCTTCCCGTTCTGCCCCCGCCGCTTGCGCCTGCGGAAGCAGAGCTCCGAGGGGCCGTGGCTAAGCCCGCTTGGCGTGCAGCATCTCAATGAGGAGGTTGTTGTAGGGCACGTCCCCGTTCAGGTGCTTGTAGTACAGGTACTCCTCCGCCTGCAGGCTGATGGCCCGGATCTCTGGCAGGCGCAGAAGCAGCTGCCCGAACTTCTCCGTCTGCTGCGGGTAGTTGCACAGAGTGTAGTCCAGCAGGGCTGCGTTCACTTGCTCCTGGACGCCTTCCACCAGCTGGAAGTTCTCGAGGTTTTTGACATCTGGATTGAGAAAGGAAAAAAAAAAAAAAAAAGAAGGTGGCCCATGTCAATGGCTTTCCATCCCGTTTGCTACAGCCGCACGTGCATTTGTGGCGGAATTTTGCTCCTGAAAGGAAGCATGTTTTCTGGCTGCTGAGTCTCACTGAGCCCCGCTCACCCAGCTTCCCGGGCAAGTGGTCACAAAAGAGCTCGGGAAGAATGTCTTGTTGAAATTCTGCATATACCTCGCATCAATTAGACAATGGGTTTCGAGCAAGGTCAACTCTATTCATATCTTACAAAGGGAAAGGTTTGCGGGTTCAGAAAGCAGAGGGATCATAATATATTGCCAGCAAATGAGTCCCTGGAGAAAGACCTATCTTAACCCAGTATATTGCACAATTCATATAATTCTGTATTAATTTTTCTGACCCAAGGTGAAATCTGTGTCCAGGCGATGATGTAGTTAATTCTAATAAAAAGTGACAGGGTTCTTGTTTCTGTCTGACATTTTCTAAATGGTTCTGAAAGCCTCTGACTTGTCTAACCTATGCTAATGAGCCAGCTGGTACACTCCAGTGGCTGCCAACGGAGCCCTTGCTACTGGGAACGTTCTAAAATACACATCTTGGTGACTAATGGCCTTCATCAAATGAAAGCCCTGTCACCGAGGAGGGACACAGGCCAGGGTGGCCAGTGCCCTTTAACCTGGATGTGGTATCTGAAGTCGGATACTTTGCTTTCATTTTTGTCTCGGATCACTCAGAGACGACAGACACGGGCAGCTCGTTCGGCCTCCCTCCTGGTAACCGTCCAGCCGTCATAAAGCATCTGCCTACGGGGCCCTTCTAACACCGGTGACGGGGAGATGGAGTCAAAAGGAGACAGACAGGCACACACACGTGCACACACACATGCGCACGCACACATGCGGACAGTGACCCACAGGAGTGGTGTGCTAGGGTTTCTTTTCTGGAGTTTACCTACGTCGACAGTGTGGCTTCTATGCGATGTACTTATAGAAGCCTCTGGAAGAATATGGGGAGATGTGTACGTGTTTATACACATCTGTGCTAAGGAAGTAAGGCTCCACCCCGCTTCACGTCCCAGTCAGACACAGTACCCAGTGTGATTCTGAAGGAAACCATGCAGCACTGTGACTCAGGGAAATGCACCGCGCCCCGGTCACCGTCACCACGCTGGTCCCCAGCTGGCATTCGGTGCTGTAAACTCAGCCTCTGCACAGGCGCACTGCCACCCCGGGTCTCAGGTGCTGCTACCCTCAGGCCTCGCCTGATGAAACCTGTCCAGGATGACTTCCAGGTTTACATTTTGAGCCATGACTTTGCATTAAACGCGCCTCCCCTTAGTACTGAAGTAGACAGATCACATGAGCCTCGCATGCCGCACCTATTTCAAATCGAGATGGGAGAATCAAAAATAGGCGATGCTGTATTAATGAAATGCGTGGCAGGTGCCATGCCATTCCCAGCTCCGCCCCTTCTTGGGGTCTTTAAACTGGCAGCCGGGTCGTTGCCTACTTCACCTACTACTATATGCGTGGCACTTCACAGTCAAAGCATTTTCCACCCATCTTACGTAAAATATTGAAAACTTATTATAAATTATTTAAAACTACTTATAAGTATCAGTTACGTTTGGTTCAGTGTTACGACGTGTCAACAGTGGGAAACACCTTCGACACACCGAACACAGGTCCTGGATCACTCAGCCCCATCTGTCACACTGGCACAGGCTCCCTTTCTGGTGACAGACACGGGTCTTTCATAAAGCATCACAGCAGAGAGCAAAGATGATTTAAAAACAGTCCATCTGAATTCTGACAGAATTCTCTGAGCTGCTGCTCCTTGCCTTCCACCCCACTTAAGACAGAATTTAGCTTTCTTTATGCACGGTGAAGAAGCTAAAAAAAGAAAATAAGTAATGTTTGGGTATTATGGCGATTTAAACACAAATTCTAGAAAAAAAATGGAAATGGAGGATTATTTTACATTGCAATGAAAGATACTCCGACAAGCAAGAAAAGCAATCAATAGTCACAGAGATCAGTAGGGTGTAGGAATCTGCAGCGTGAAATGTAAGGTAAACAAATAATAGTCTTTTTGAAAAGCTGCTTTTGAAACTTTTTTTTTCTTATAAATGTATTTTTTTTGAGAACTAGGCTCAACATCTTATGATAAATTATGCCAGTCAGTTAGGCAAGAAAAAACTACTAACAAACTGGAGACATACTCCAATTAACGTGTGCTTTATGTGATGGGTGCATATGTCCAATACTGATGCGAGTGTGAAATGACCTGTTACAGTCACTCTTAAGTCTCTTATAAGCCAGTTTCCTTTCCTCTGCTAACAGCTTTCAAATGCTGATGAACTTGAGCTCTCCCCGAACAAAATACTGCAAACGTCACAGTGAATTCTCTCTACATCCTTTGCTGAACCTTTTTCTGACCCGAATATCAAGTCTTGATTGATGTGTTTTGCCAATGAGGGTTTCGCCTGGTGGGTTTGCTTCAAGGCAGACGTGCCTCCCGTTTACACCTAAATTTGGGTCTCTGGTTCCTGAGTCTCCCTCTTCTCATTTTCCCGCTGAGGTTGAGATGGCTCACAAGGGACCCATAGGGGTGGAGAAGGCAGGGTGCCAGGACTGAGGTGGCAGCTCTGCTGGAGGACTTGAGAACTGTATTCAGTTTTTAGGGAGACTCCACAGTTGTGCTCCCGTAAGACCCATGGAATTGGTTTTTGTGCCAATTCATGCCCTTTTGTGAAAATTTGAACATTGACAGCATTACCCATGGCCTCTGGGACATCCGTCCTACAAATCAAGCCCATTTCATGTTGAGGAATGAATGGGAGCTGGGTCTCAACTTTTCTACGGCAGGAGGCTGCCATACCGGAGATTCAAGAATGAATGGACATTAAATTATACGAGAAAACAAATCTGGACAAATTGCCACATGTTCTGTGGTCCTCAGAAACAGATGTTTTTGAGATTTGCTCTTCAGTCCTTGTATTCAGATTTTAGAAAAAGACCCAGTTTGAGGAGTAGAAATTGACATGAGGCTAAAATCCCCACCAATTCTTCTCTGGCATTTTATGCTGGATCTCAAAGTCTCCTGGTTCGGCATTCTGTGAGCGCCTTTGAAATTTATGTAAGCTTCATTGTCATACAATTTAAAAACTCAAGTTAATGAACCCTATCATTACACATTCTAGGTTGCAAATGGTATGTAAACAGACAGAGGCATTTTCTCAACCCTTTCTCCACAGCCTTTAAATTTTGATGACTGGCAAAGCATTTTGCGTTTCTCCTCTAAGTATCAATCTCTTATCATCTGTTCTACTTTATTCACTCAGGGACTAATTACCAACTTTTTATATGAGGCCGCATTATGATAAGCTCGCAGTGGGGTGCTCAGATTTTTTCCATCCTTATTGGAAAGTAAACCCTTAGGTCTTCTTGAATATATTATAGCACGCTGGCTTTTCGGTTGTACAGAGAGCTTGGGCTTTCTCTGAGGATGAAGATGCTGAGTTCTGCCTCCCTGGTTCCTGCCACGTGGCCACGGCCTGTGGATGTCCCTAGTCAGCACACTTTTCTGTGATGGGTCCTCAGCTGAGCCAGAGGCTGTGGGGCTAGGAGGTGCCAATGGGGTGTCCTAGAAGGTGACTATCTTTGTAATTTGCCTGACGTGGGGCAAAAACTCCCATTTTGCCCTTTGAAAGATATAAAAGTGGGGAAAAGAGGCATCTGGTTGTGTGAGAGGACATGTGTTCCGGAGCTTTGGGAGGGATGACACATCTGTAAATTGGCACAATTTGTCCTCAAAGACCCTTTCCTTAAGCCAGAAAAGGAGAAAGGAAATAAATTTCTGTAAGACATTTCTAAAATTATTCTTAAAAGGGCTATACTGCAGTAATCTGAATGCGTAACTCTGTGAGGACTCTGCAGATCAACACGCCACTTCTCTTCATGGGAACAGAGCCCACGTCACAGGGGCCGAGGGCTGGCAGGGTTAGACAGGGAGAATGCGGCGCTGTCAGTGCCGACGTCGAAGGCCCACTGTTCCCAGCAAAACTCCCAGGCCAAGATTTCAAGTCCATCACTATTAAGTCCTTTATAAAAAGCATATGTGTGCGTGTGCTTTTCATCCCAAGAACTATTTTTAGTAACCAGAACATACAATCACGTGCCTCCATATGCACAATACCAACGAGAAAACGCAACTCTTTTTGGCAAGAGCTGTGTGTACAAATGTGGACATACAGCATATGCGTCGTTCATGTACGTAGAAATAGTAACAAAAAATAATAGATGATGTGAGAGTACTTGGGACAGTACACAGCAGTGGTGAGGAGTAGCGCCTTATTATTCCCACATCTATAAATGACACACAGGCGACATGTCTGCATTTTACAACTCCTGCCAAGGAGTTGCATTTTCCAGATTGCACACCTTCACGTGGGGACAGTATATGCATTCATCCATCCGTCTGTCCGTCCGTCCACCCTGACAGCCCCAGGCCAGGCCCTGGGCCAGGTGTTAAAGGCGCAGGAGTGACAGACACAGTCTCTGTGTGGAGGTCTGTGATGTGGCAGGTCAGCAGTGGGTGCACAGATGGGCCCCTCACCCAGGGCTTGGGGGCCACAAAGGGCTCCTGGGAGAGGTGATGGCAGAGGAGTTTGAAAAATGAGCGCTGCACATGTGAAGCCTCAGGGACGAGAGCCCGAGGAAGTCTTCGATGCCTAGAAGGCAGCTGAACCTCCATGGAGAAGGAGATGGGAGACGGTGGGGGCGGGTAGGATGAGGATGGACCACAAGGCCAAAGACTGAGCAGAGCCAGGCTGGTTCCGTCCTGAATGCAGTTCAGAAGCAGTGAGGTCTGGAGGTGGAAGGACGTGGCCAGCAGTGTGGTTCAGAGGAGTGCTCTGCCGGGCGTGCGTGTGCGGGGCAGGGCGGTGCACGCTGGAGGGAAGGGGCAGTGTGCGGGGGAAGGGCAGTGTGTGCAGGGGCGGGGGATGGCGGGGGTTCCGAGGAGAGAGCTGACTCGGGGAGGGGCGTCAGGAGGTCTGCCGCAGGGACACAGGAGAGCAGAATATGGTATGTGCTTGCAGTGGGGCACCGCTCAGCATTCAGGCGGGGAGGATCCCTCACATGTGCTGCCACATGGGTGACCTCGGAGGACACTGTGCTCCATGGCATAAGCCGGTCACAACAGGGCGAATGCCATGCGATTCCACTTGCATCGTCTCTAGAGGGGTGGCATCCATGGAGAGAGAAAGTAGGTGGTGGTGCCAGGGCCCCAGGGCAGGGCGATGGGGCTCGTGTCACTGACATAGAGGGTCGGTTTGCAGACGAGCTGCGTTCTGGAAGTGGCTGTGCAGCAGACGCACGTGGCGGGAGTCCTGATGGTTTATTGACCCACGTATTGTACCACATTGAAAAGATTTTACATGTGTTTTTAAACGTAATGTACCGAACGCCAGTGACTCCGCCACCACCGGACAGCACCGTCGGCCTTCGGGCTCCCTGAGCCAGCTCCGAGGCCCTGGAGTGACCCTCCCACTTCATGCTGCCCCGCTCCTTCCTTCCACCCCTAAACCACGCGTTCTGGTATGGCCCATTTGGCTGGCTGACGCCTGGCATTTGTCTAAGTTTAAAGCTGCCTGTCGCCCCGCTCTAGGGCAGGGGCGGGGGCTGCGCAGGCCATGTGCATGGCCTCGCCTGCAACCGCACCCCTGGCGCCCAGACCAGACACGGTCCTGGATGAACACGCGTGGGACAGGGTCACACAGCTCTCCATTAAACACTGCTTGACCTCGACCTAAATCTTCTTTTTTTTGCCTTTGACACGCCCCCCTCCTTCCACATCAAATCCACTCAGACGTTATTTTCGTTCCTCATAGAATTGTCTCATTAACAGCGAGCAAACAGCCCAAGCTCCAGTAAGTACTGTGCTTTCTGGGGAGACAGATTTGAAGAGGGGGTCTGGCTGGGTGCCTTGACGGATGCCCAGCCTGCCTGTGTTCTCGAATTCTCTGGCCCTCTCTGCTCACGGGACATTTACCCTGCCATACCCCGCGCCATCCCCGCTGGCTTGGTGGCCTGCGCTGGCACTGCAGTGCAGAGCAGCCCTTTCTCAGGCCCCGTGGAAACAGTTTTTCCTGGACATGTCTCCCTGAGTGGCGAGTGGCGTCCCCAACCAGCAGCGTCTACACTCACCTCCATCGCAGGGTTGCTTCTGCTATCTGTCCTCCAGCAGGTAGCAAAGCGGTATGCCCAGCATCAGACGTCACCGCCTCTGGGGAGCCTGCCAAGCTCCTCTCTGTTCATTCCGCACACATCACACAGACACTGGGTGCAACCTGACTGTCAACTGGGGACCTTGTGCACAGTGGTCACCTGGCTGCCCTGGGCCTAGCACGGAGCTTGGACACAGCAGGAACCCGCCTCTTGCTTATTGGATGAAAGACTATTCCCAATCACTTCATACACCAGTCTCCTCCTGACTTACGTCTGAAAGATCTTGTACGTCATTCCAGTTGTATCTTCCTTGCTAGGCTTTCCAGCCTGTCTTCTGTGTCTTATTTCCCACCTGCACGAGTGTGTCACCACACGCACAGTGACAGCCAGGACCCGTGTGCTCTCGAACCTACTGATCTGAGCCAAGCTCCCGTGAAGACCGAGCATGGGCAGTTTCACTCGCTAGGAGTGTGGTGAGTGTTTCTCGGGAGCCGAGTCCTAGTTCGAAAGCCCCTCGTCTTGTTAAGTTCGGAACCAATGTCAAATATGACAGAGCACATTTCCTATTGTCTATCGCTAGTGAAGTGCAGTTTGATTCAAAACCATCTAAGAAATTGGGTTCAATGAATAGGAGAAGGAGCAACACTTGGTTTGTTCGTGGTTTGAAGGAGTCATGTGACTGTGGTGGGGGACACCTGGGTTGGGGGCCCTGCCGTGTCCGGGTCCATGTCAGCTGATGTGGAACCTTCCTGTTTTCCAGCTGGGTTTCCCAGAATTCTTAGGGATAAAACCGGGGAAGGAAGGCTGCACTAAAGGCTTTTTAAGATAATGAATTGCAACATGATGGGTTTTATCAGTCTCTACACACCAGATGAGAAAACCACGTAAAACACACGGAGAGTCAAAGGCCAAACTAAGGCCTCTGGCTGGGAATTGACTGGATATTTTGAGCCAGGAGATAGAATTTAAAGGGAAGGCACAGGGCGAGAGCATGTCCTAGTCCCCAAATTTCAGAAAAAGTGGTACCAGATCAATTTAGCACCGAGAATCACATGTTAAGTGCACACAGGACGCAGAGCTGCAGCTGGCCTGGCCGGCTGTCCTTATTATAAAGACCATCTGTCCCCTCAGAACCAGAAACATCCTCATGATACAAAGCAGCCCCTCCACGCATAAAAGCTGACCCTCCATTCTCCTGGCTACATCCTGACGCAGGGTTTGAGGTGCACGTTTGCCTTTGGTTTCCATTCAGGAACTTCTGTGGGTTTTTGCCAAGTTGTCTTATTCTCTTAGAATAAGATCTGAGGTACAGTTTGTTCAGGTGGCAAGTCGGGACTATGAATAAACCAACGTTATCATATGAAAGAGAATTAAACAGGCAGATCCAAGTGGGGATATATTAAGCCAAATTTAAGCTCCGGTTGCTGAGTTTAGCTTGTGCTAGATGTCTGCTTTGCCTCGGGATAAATTCAGCTTTCCAGCAAATCGAAAGGGGAAAACCGCCTCAGGTGTGATAAAATTTACAAGAGAACGCTGTGGACCAGTTCTTGTTAAAAATATTAGCTTAAAGGCATTCTTATCGTCTTTGGGATGAAGACTGTATTTGCATTTAATTATTTGACTTCAAACTTTTATGAACCTGGATCAAATATTAGCTTAGCCAATTAAAATATTATTTTGTGTGCACGCAGCTAAGAACCTGATAACAGCGTGATACTCCGTGGTGTCCGTGACTTCCCAAGAGAACAAACAAGTCACGCTCAGGAGCATGAATGTACATGCAGCAGACAAGGCGCTCTGTCTGAAGTAGACAGGTGACCCGAAACGTCTCTCCACATGATAGCGTTATTCTGGAAGACAAAAGACATATTCTTCCAGGTGTTTCTTCCCACCCATACAATCAATACTCCTTCATAATTCAGCATTTGAAAGAAATCCCTTTCTTTTAAACTACTCATGTTCGCCCGGCCATTGTGCAGTCACATGGCCTGAAGCAGCTTCCTGTCACTTTGTTCCCCACGGAGGGCTGCTTAGAGCTATCTTCTCCTCCTGGATGGCTCTAGGTCTTGGGGACGCTGGGGACACTGCTTATGCAGAAGAGGGACAGGGATGGCGAGGGGAGAGGGTGCCAGTGGGGAGAGGTTTACAGACACTAAAGAACAGCAGAACGGTCTGCAAGGTCACCGGCTGCTCATGTGGCTGGTGTCCCCCAGCCCCCCACACCCCCAACTGAAGGGACAGGAAACTTCGCAAGGCCTCCTGTTGGACTCGGCCCTCTGCGCCAAGGCCGTGACACTTCAGGACACAGACATGGTCCTCGCGGTGCTGCTGTGCTCCCAACCCCAGCTCCTTGGGTAATGCGACCCTGGGGGAAGCTTTGCAGTGAGGTGGCAGCAATGCCTCCCGTGGTTGGCTGTGACCGGATGCGCATGCAGCCGAAATGGGGCGATGCTGTTGCCCTGGTCTGCGGTCCCACCTCGCCTGCCTCGGCAGACCCTGAAAACCACGACATGGACACGACACGGACACGACACACTTGTCCCTAGAAAGATTAAGTATCAGCCATTTCCAAAGAATGAAACCCAAGACAGCCAAGTCAACACAGCGCGTAACAGGGATGGAAACTTTGCCTCACAAGCAGCAAGAAATACAGAACCCGGAAAACAGCCCGCGTCCTGCATTGTCTGTTGTCACTTCACTAATTAAGACTCAGAAACTTGAACTCTGTGCCAACTCAGACACTGCATTTGGGCTTTATTTTTCATAGGAAGTTTAAAGAATGCCTTTCTGTTTCCTACTGAGTAGCTAACTCATGAGAAATAAATTTTGTCTAAAACCAGCAGCAGAAGCAGAAATTCAGTGGATTAAAGACTATAGTTGTGGTGTCATCTATTTTAAAATCCAATTTAAACATTAAAGATCTTTTATAAGGTACTTTATGGAATAGAGGCTTATTGTATATCATGATATTTGAGGACAAAGTATTTACTTAGTTCTTTGAACCTGTATCATCTCACTTTTTACTTTCATGTAACTTCTCCCAACACTCCTAGCCAGCCCTGTACTGAGACACACAATGAGTTAATGAAATTAATGAAAGAGTTGGGGAGGACTAGGTATTTTAACTCGAGAGTCTGATGCTCCCTAGCCCCTTTTAATTGCAATGCACTGTGTTAACTACATCACTTAAGAGAAAGCGGGCTTGAGGTCGCTACAATAGCATTTAAAGCACGTGAAGTCAGCTTTTTGTTTCCCAGTGGCATTGTTCTGAATTAGTGAGGTTTATTCTACTTCGTATGTTCTGTTTCCACTTGTACTAAAAAGTAACATCACAATCAGTCAAATTCTTGCGACCTGATGCCCATATGAGAACTGTTATTTACCTAAGTCTATTCTAAATATCCACTTTTTTTTTAAGTTTGTATAGTTACAATGAAACTACTCTTTAAGAGCTAGATATACTTGTTACTTATTACTACATCATTTCCCTTAGCTTATTAAAATTCTGCTCAGTAAGATCAGAGGTTGAAATAAAGGGGAAAAAATCATTCAGCTGACCAATGCTTATTCTGAATCGTTTGGACTGTAAAAAGGAAAGAGAGGTCTTTGGGGTGAAGAAGTAAAAGGGGGAAGGGAAACTGATGACATAACGAGATCATTAAAGCCAAGTACTTATCAGTTTTTTTGGACATAAATTAATAATTCATCCAATTGCTCAGGGATATGTATTTGTACGTGAAAGACAGAAAATCTATATTACCAATTTGTTTTGTATTTATTTTCACCATGTGGCAGAGAAAATAACAGGAAAGATTAGTCTAAAAGGGCCTGGAACGTTTTGCAAAGGAAGCTGTCCTTTCGTTTACTTTTTTCACATGCTCACGCATTTTGCTAAGACAGCGACAGTGGGGACACTGAAGTATCCGACATCAGACTGTCTTTGTTTCATCAGGTGCCTGCATAGGAAGGGAGCTACGAATGTCGCCATACCTTTTCACACCTGAGTGTCATCACCTTCCTTGTGGGAAGATGTTTATGCTGCCGCAGCCTCATGGTTTTCAACTCCTGATTGTTCAGGGGACTTACTGATCCTCACGTTGCCACGTGGACGCTGGCAAAAATGAGGAGGTGCTTTACGTCTGCCAGCACCGACCTGGTCAAGCGACCGGAATGAGGGAACGGCCCTAAGTCTCAGGGCCTGTGCCTCCTAAGTCGTGTTAATGAACAGCGACTGCCACGTGGGAGGACAGTGAGCTTCTGGCTCGTGAAGTCCCATTGGCTGTGGCATCTTCCCGCAGTGAGGACTCTGTCTCCACTGTCCGGCCCACCTCATGCATGAGGAAGGCTCAGACGTGCGAGGTTCTCCCTAAGCCTGCCTCAGCCAGCCTTCCTGGAGAGCACTCTGACCCTGAGGGAATACTCAGGCCCAGGGACAGTCCTGCAGCTGGTGGGGGCACCCGTGCCCAGTCCCCCTGTGGAGTCTGCCCTACAGAACCACCACCATCTCTCCAAAAGTACGAGTCCAGGACATCAGACAGAACTCCCAACACCCTCCCTATGAGCCTCATGGTGGTGAATGCAGCCACTTCAAGTTCAAAGGCAGCCCAGACCCACTCCAAGCTTCACTGGGCATTTAATTAGCAATAGGTCTCTCCTTGTGAAGTTGAGGATTCAAACAGCTTAAAATTTGGGCTTTTAGGTTATCTGACTCTCACTACAGAGAGTCAGAGCTCACTCTAAGTTTCCACAGTGAATTAGATCGCGGACCGCAAGTTGCCATCAATCCAGCAGTGATCAGTCAGTGGTGACATTAGGGCCACTCACTTCCGTGTGGGCATCTCCAGGAACAAACCATGCTGTGGTTACTCCTTGCCCGTGAAGAAAAGGGGCTTCCATTTCTCAAATTCTAAAGTAAACACTTCTTTGAAGCGTTAGACATGTCTTAAAAATGCGATTCTTGAGATGCTCACCTGTCTTTTTCTCGGTCAGTTGTGTAATAGTGAAAACTATGTCATTTGAGTTGTATTTTATTTTATTATTGTATTTTTTTCACCTACAGCACCTGGTCTTCCTTGGTGGTCTCCCATCGAAGCACTAACCAGGCCTGACCCTGCTTAGCTTCCAAAATGAATTGTATTTTAAACTTGATAAATATATCACTTGGATATAGAACTGTTTGTTTTAAAAATGTGCAAATCTCAGATCGTACAAGGTGAGCAGAGCCGCTGTTCGCAACACTATTTCAAAGCAAGCACCGCCCCCGCGCCCTGCTGACGCCTGATCCAGAACAGTCGTCTCCCTGGCCAGGACAGTTGTGGAGGAGGGAGGTTGGTTTCACGTGTGGAGACAGATGTAACCCTGCCACAGCTGCCTAAGCATTTCAGCCTGTACATGAGGAGCCTTTATACTTATCGTCGCTGACCTCTTAACTGATAATGATACCGGGAGGGAGGGTGCCCCTCTGGCTCTGAGTGTCCCTCATGGCTCCAGGGTGACACATGATGACGGCTGCCATCAGCTGAGCCAAGGCCAGGCCAGCAGCTCGTCCTTGCTTGTGGCTGGACTAGAGGCAGCTAAGAGGGCGCTTGGCCTCTGCCTCAGTCCCTTTCCCGAACACGTCACGTGTGAGCACCGCCACCAGCGGGTGGGAAGTCTGGCACAGGAAATCACGCCACCTGTGAGGCTAGCCTCGGAGTGGCCTCGCACACAACGGCACATCCTGCTTACTGCGCACAGCATGGCCGGGACAATCCTGTAGGGGACACGCGCCCAGGAGCTGGGGGTGGCCGGAGCGGGCCGGGAGCCCCGGGGATGGGAAGATACTGCTGGGATCGCGTGGTGACACACACGAAAATATTCCCAATTGTGTTTTCTTAAATGACTGGCATGAATAATGCATCAACACAGCTGCATTCTAGAATAATGCCGGTGTAATTTCAGGACAGTTTGACACATGAATTTCCTTTGCTTTTTCTTAATTAGGAAGAAAATCCAAATCTGGTATGATTAGGGCGTGCAGTTACTAGTGCATGTTTGATTTTTCTCCTCTTCCCCTTCTTTTTTTCCTTCTTCCCATCCTTCCTCTTCCTCCCTGCCTCTCTCTCTCCTGTTTTTTTTTGCTTCTACATTATTCCTTCATTCTCAGTGCATTCTCAACTTCTGCTTTAAATGAATTCTTTCACTACACATATTTGAAAACATGTGTCGAACACCTACCACATGTGCAGATGTCTGACCAGCAGCCTCTCGGGCGGGGAGCCAGGTGCGTCGGTGGCAAATTTGCCGTCATTCTGGATTTCCCCATAATGTGGTCCCCGGGGGCTTAGAAAGGCTGGCGCGGAAAGTCCCTCCACGTATCCTGCCCTGGCTCCTCCTGGCAGGGCGGACCCTGCCCATGTGGGCGCTGTGGCACCCACCTCCCCCCGCCACCAGCTCAGGGGAGCAGCAGCGGCACCTTTGGTAGTGGGGTTCAGCATGCTATGGAAGGGTTTCTTTTTTAACCAAGGAAGTGTGGCTCAGAACGCACTCTCACTGCCCGGGGACAGCATCAGTCAGAAGAGCAGGAGCGTGACGCAGAGGGGAGCGCCGCTCAGGCCCGGCTGCCAGCCGCCCAGACAACACCACGTGGCAGCCTTAGACCCCAGTTACGGTTAGGACAACCACATCTGAAAACATGGAGAAATACGGCGTGTAAAACACAGGCAAAACATCCACCAGGAGAGCAGCAAAAGGAATCACTGATAAAAGACTATTAGAGAGTAGCATCGCAGGAACTGTTTTTACAGTTTTAATCGTTAGGGATCTTGGCAAGTAAAAAGGCTAATTGACCTAGTGGATGTCACTGCCACCTGATTAGCCAGCGGAAGACTCTGTCTTTGAGGCAGGGATGCAGGAGGGAGATGCACTAGTCACTATCACTGAGTCCTCTGAGGCACCCGGCATGGGCCGGGTGACCTTGTCACCACCCTCATGGACTGAGCCTTTGGCTCATCGGATGCTTAACGAGGTGCCCAGAGCTGCATGACAGTTCATTGTGTCACCAGGATGTCAAAGGACATCTAAAATCCTGACACAGTTTCTGTTTGCATAAAAATGTGGAAGAAGAAAAAAGAAAACCCAGAAGTTGGGAAAAACATGAAAGAAAATGGAATATTTGAGAAGTTCGTCACTGAAATATTCCTCCCCAAATCAACCCACGCAGAGAAATTGCGCATCTTGTAGTCTCGTCGGTGCTTTGAAACGGTGTCTGGGAGTTTTGCTCTGCTGCTCATGGCTTTGGGCGTTTGCCATTTGTTCATCGTCACGGTTCCAAACACTCCTGTGGTTAAGACTCTTACACGAATGCCAAAGTTAGCAAGGCACAAGTTGCCACCTTGTCCCTAAATATATCATCTCTAAAGATAATCATCATAACTGGGGTATGGGGTTGGATCGTAATAATGACCTACAAAAAGCCTTTATGCAGGTCACTGCTGTCAGAAAGTAGTGTGTTTGCACAAATGTATGTGTGAGTGTGCATATGTGTGCATATGTGCATGCATGCATGCATGTGTGCATGTACATGTGTGAGTGTGAGCATATATGTGCATATGCGTATGTGAGTATGCGTGTACATGTGTGAGTGTATGTGCACATATGTGCATGTATGTGTGTGTGCATGTGTGTGTGTATGTGTGAGCACGTTTCACTGTTCAGAGGTTCCGACATGGGGGTCCCCAGGATCAACCCCACAGGGCCCCCCTCGGGCTGCCCGAACTGACCGGAAATGCCGGAGGAGCCCGAGCCCTGGCCAGCACAGACCATCGGTGCGCGGTATGCTTTGGAGCATCTTGATTTGCTGGCGCTGACCGCCAGCTAACGCGCTCCCCGAGGCAAATAATGGTGTTCGTCGCTTTGAAAGCCCATGTTTTCCTTTTCCCCACTGCGTGCTTTGGAAGGGAACTGACCTTCGCGCCTGTTGTGTCTGGGTCCCGCTGCCTGGGTTGGGCTGTGGCTGCTGGGCCAGTCACGTGGATCAGGGTCCCCTCTGCTCTGCTGGGAGCCACCGACTTCAGGGCGGGGACTTTCTGCCCACAGTCAACCTAGTAAATGTTAATCTGGCCCTCGGGCCCTAAGCAGGCGCCCGAGGGGACAAGGCTGTTCTCCTTTCGGAAAGTGACTACAGCCCGTGGCCGTGCCCCCTGAGTGGCCTTCCCAGGCGCCTCCTTCCTCCTTTTCAGAGAAGGCCGGTGTTTCGGTGTTTCGTGCTCCCTGCAGTTGCCCTGGGGGCTCTACCATTTCTGAGTCTGGAGAGAGCCAGTCCCGCGGGGCCCCTTCCGCCAGGCGTGCAGCAGTGAGGGGCGCACGGGAAAGCGAGCCCGCACTGACTTCCTGTGGCTGCTGGTAACCAGCAGAGCTGACACGTCAGGAGCAAAGGGGAGCTGGCCCGCCGTTTCTCAGGAGGGAGGCAGAGAACCAGTGGCTCAGACGCTCTGAGGGTGGAGTGCGGTGGAATCTTAGGGACTGAAGGGTGGTCCCTGCCGACTTGAAACCCGCAACTTTCCCTAGGAAGACTGCCCTGCGATCGGCCCACAGGCCCCGACAGGCCGCCCAGCACAGCGCTAAAAGGACACGGGGCAGCGACCCTCTCCCGGGGGTGCGCCTTGCAGTCTGGAGCCCCATTTCCCTTCTCACCTCTTCCTGGAGCTGGCATGTCACAGATGCCAAGAAAGCCCTGCGCGTAGGTCACTACTGAGAACAGCCAGCCACAGGGGGAAAATGAGCCATCACAAATCCCTAACACCCCAGGGTCTGGAACGAGATGCATTGCCCCAACGGGACCCACAGGGGCTGTGGGAGAAGTTTAGCTCCTGGCTCAGAAAAGGTGACGGGCTGAGAGGGCCTGCACTGCAGCAGCCTCCACCGCCCCGAGAGGCCCCGGGTCGCGAGGCTCAGGGGGAGGCTCTGGTGTGACGAGAGGCGTGCTCAGAAGTGCTGCGGCGGGCGTCAGGCTGCCTTCACAGAGTCTTTAAAAACTCTTACATCGGCAGCTCAGATCTCTGCACTGGTGTGATAGCTCAGAATCTCTCTCCCACTCTCTCCTCCTTCACTGCCTTCACTGGACATTTAACCACATTTACATGGCTCTAAAACAATCACACCCATGCTGTCCTATGAGTGTGTAAGTCGTCGCACAAGCCTCTCTCATAATTAGTCCATTAATTGCCAGAGCTTTGAGCATGGTTTGAAGCTTGCCCCCACCCAACCTATTAATTATTTAATGTGGAGCCATATTTTTAAGTGGTGCTGATAATCATCTAGGGTTTTACTGCTATAAACATAGAGGCATTAAATATAAATGAAACTTACTAGTGTCCAGGACTGTTTTTGTCTTTACACCGATTGATGTTACAGAGACAAGCTAGTGATGGATAAACTGGTTTACCTATTAACTGCCTGTATGAATAGCATGATTTCCAGCTCTAAGTATCTACCAAGGATGACAAAATACAGGGTTGGTTCTTAGTTTTCCATTGGATTTTGGCTTCCTTTATGTCATTCTGAATGAACTGGGATAGCATAAGAGAAAATGTGTAGCGCGTGCTTCTGCAAATGGCTTGACGTGGCTTCTAATCAATGACGTGGCTTCTGATCCATCCATCCATCATCCATCCATCCATCAATACATTTTACCCATCATGCATGCATCCATCTCGTTTGCTTAGACTGTTTGACAAACAAAAAAAGGGACTTATTCATGAAGAGAAAAATTATGAAGCAATATGGGGAAAAATTAAACACTAATAGGTACATGTGAAACATACCCTATTAGAAATCTTTAAAACAAAAAAATAATTATTCAGATAAAAGAAATGGGATTTAGGCTAGACTGGATACAGCTAAAGAGAGAATTAGAAGATGTCATTAACACAAGGAGCAGCACCACGAGATGAGGGGGAAACGGTATAAAAAAGGAGCCCTAGCAGAGGGGTTCACACAGCAGCAACACGTGAAAGGAGAATTACGGAGACTTTTCCAGCATTCTCTGATTGAGTGTGCACTTCCTGTGTAAACCTCTACTTAGGCACCTGGCATTGAGCATGTAGGACACCAGAAATAAGGAGAAAACCTGAAAGTTAGCAGAAGGAACAGGCAGTGAACTTGTGATAGCCTTCTCAAGTGTCATGACAGTCTTGCCAAACTGAAGGTTTATAGCCAATTAAACTATCATTTGAGATTCAAAACATTTTAAAACATACAAAGACTAGGATGGTTTACCAGTAAATAGATAAACTCACCTCTTAAAATATAGAATATAAATATGTCCTTGCTGTATGGGCCAGAAAATGGATTCTTGGAGATTCTTGGGGATATCCCAGAGAAATGAAAACATGTCTGAACAAAAAATCTGTACATCACATTTATAGCACCTTGGTTTGTAATACCCTAAACCTAGGACAACTCAGGCATCCTTCAGCAGACCAATCGTTGAGCAAATTCTGGTCCATCTATGCCGTGGAATACTATACGGCCATGAAAAGGCGCCAACTCCTGGGTGAGCATTGAGGGAATGTTGCCAAGTGAAAAGAGCCAGTCCCCAAAAGTCACAAACTGTAGAATCAGCAACCCCGAAATATAGCAAAGTTACAGAGATGGGGGACAGATTAGTGGTCACCAGGTCGTGACGACAGGAAGAATTGGGAGTGGCTACAGAGGAAAAAGTCTGTGTCATGACTGTGCTGGTGGCTCCACACATCTGCCTGTGTGGCCAAAATGCAGGAGCCACATGCAGACACCCCTGCAGAGTGAGCGCACATAACATGGTGAAGCTGGCCAGCAGAGTCCGCCGTGGACCACGCCGGAGCCATCTTCCTGCTTTTTACATGGACTATAGTTGTGTAAGGTTGTGGCACTGGGCAGCTGGATGCAGGGTACTTGTAACTTCCTATAAATTTATGATATTCTTAAAATTATAAGTTACAAAGGTATTACAGACAGGATTTAAAAAAAAAAAAAAACAAGACAAAGTCTAGCCACAGACTGGTCATGCTGCCCACAGAAACCCACTGAAATCACAGAAACCATGGCTGTGCCGAGCGGCGACTTCCCAACGCCAACGCGTACGGGCGGCAGAAGCGCGGGATGTCAGCTCAGGGCGCTGGACTGAGAACAGCATGACGGAGATGAGTGCCAGGCTTGCTGAACTAGCGGGCAAAGAAGGGGAATAAAGCGTCGCCAAGACCAACAGCTTTTACAAAAAGAACGCAGGACTTAAGAAATACCCTCACTGAAGACTGGAATAGGATGAGAGCACTTGTTCTTCACAGCTCCGAGTCAGCACCATCCAGTCCATAAGATAAGGCAAGAAAAGGCAATGGGAAAGGCAAGCGGTAACTCTGTATTTATCTGCAGACTGTGATTGTCGACGTAGAAGATAAACTATAAGAAAAGCCGTTTCAAATGACAGAATTTAGTAAATTTGTTCAATATAAAAAAATCAGTTATGTGTATATAAATCAATTAGAAAATATAAGAGAAAATGTTTATATTCTCAATAACAACAAATTCTCCAGTAGCTAGAACACAGGAATGACGAATGATACCTCTGGGGAGAAAATGACGAGGCAGTCCCCAAGGACACTGACAACACACCAGATGGAGGGGGGGGGCGGTCTGCCCGCGGGTGGGACGGCTCAACTGGTGACAAGAACCATTCCCCCCTAATTAATCTCTAAATGCAGTGCAATCCTATTCAAAATCCCAACCAGCAAGCCAATCCCAAAATTCATGTGGAAAAGCCAAAGCAGAAGGATAATTAAGACTACTTTGAAATAAAAGGTAGAGATATCAAGATTTATTATAATACTTAAAACCCATGGAATCAGCAGCACAATGATTAAATAGATCCATGGAACAAAGCAGAAAGTCCAGAGAGAGCGCCACAAAACAATAGGAGAGGCAGCGTCACAAAGAGTGGGAAAGACAAGTGTCAGAACAACTGCCCACCTGTGAAGAAAGTAAAAAGAGGCAAAACAGAAGCCAGATCGCCCCCTCAGTCTACCCACAAAAGTAAACTCTCGCTTTAATATTCAAGATCTAAGTGTGAAAAGCAAGGTTTTAATGTGTTTGGAAAAAAAGCTAAAGGAGAATGAATTTCATGACTTCAAGAGTAGGAAAGGATTTCTTAAAGATGCTACAAGATGCAAACACCATACAGGAAAATATTGATGAACGTGGCTACATCTGTGAAAGAAAAGATAGAAAAAGTGAAACGAAAAGCCAAATTAATCTTATCTTGAGAGGGACCTTCAGATCAATAAGGCCTAGATTCCAATGGGCAAAGGATGCACACAGGTACCTCAGAGGAACAGAAAAAGGTCCCTAATCTCACTTGTCATCAGAATGCAAACCAAAGCAGAATAAGACAGAAGCTGAGCTATGGCGCTGACGAGATGGACAGGTGGGGACTCTCAGTTACCGTGGCCAGGAAAGCAATGTGGTCCAGCTGCTGGAGGGCGCATTGGCCATTTCCAGAGCCGGAGAAGACTGCCCGGCCGTATGCGCAGGGGAAGGCGTGTAGAAAACTGTTCCCTTGGCATCATTTGTAACACACATCCACCGACTCAAGAAGGAATCGATGAATCATGGCGTACGTGAAATCACAAACCGCTGTGGGCAGGGGAAGGATGACCTGGTCTCCGAACTGCTTACGGATTCCAGAGCAACATGAAGTAACTTGGAAATCTGAAGCAAAGAGGGGAAATTAAGACGGTTTTTACTCCTGAAAGCCTCATTCTTTGTTAGGTAAGAACAGCTTCTGCAGCTCTGTCTTTGGGAGAGGAAGTTCCTTGAAGTTATAATTAGAAATGATACTGTTACAGTGTTCATGACCCTGGTCCCTTCTGATGGCTCATCCTGGACAAATGCCAGCACATGTGCTTATTCAATTTGCCTAGAATTTCTTGTGCCAGCAATAACAACAATAACTTTTTTTTTTTAATTTTTAAGAGAAATTGCTAATTACTAAAACTATCCTGATAGGAGTATCAGGAATATGCCAAAGAATTTATGAAGAAACTTCTATTGTGGTATTCTTAAAATACTTCAAAATGTGCACAAATTCATCTTTTGACCCCCATTTCCTACTATCCACTCTACGCGGTCCAGTCTTTGGAGTGCGAAGCTGGTAATATCAGCAAAGGAAGAATCTGTGAATAATTCAGGCTACGACTCTGATAAATGATCAGATCTGTTCACGACACTGATTCATAGAAGCTGGGAATTTGGGCACCAGCTGCTTCTTTACACGCAAAAGATCTGCGTGGAATCGGCAGGTCCGCTGGAAAATGCCCCAGAATCCCAGCGGCGCTTCTGACTTCGCAGACAAAACCTGCCGCCCACTCTGAAAATGGGGGCAAGAGAAACAAACCAGTCACGCTTGGCATGGCCGTGGGGGTGGTGCTGATGGCAGGGGCATTGCTAGCCTGTAAGAGGGTGACTTTCAAGAAAGATCTAGAAGGATCAGAAGCCACTGTGTCCCCGGCTCAGCAGGGCTGGGTGCCGCCTGTACAGCAGGACCCGCGTCGGCACAGCGTTCGGCGTCCTCCCTCCGTTTGCCCCGCCAACCTGCCTGCGAAAAATCATCTCTAAACAGCAGCGCTTAGCGCAGTGACAGTGTCAGCATTACACCCCAAAATAATATTTTCAGGCATACGCTCTTCAGAAATATGCCCAAATAAATGCAATTTAGGCAATTATGTTCTCATGCTGGCAGATAACAGATGACCATCACCCCTTCCGTGGCTGTAAATACATATCGATTAAGCTCCAGCTTAGGGCTCCAGAATGAATTATATCTGGTCCTTGCTAAACTGCTTTGCTCACGGAAAGGAAAAAAAGTCCACACAACACCTATTACACTGCACTTAATTAAGACAAGCATCAACTTTATGTGCCATTATTCGCTTCTGCCGACTCTGTGCTGTAAACGGCGGCCCCTCCTGAATGCTGATCAATGCTTCCTGAATTTCAGAGGATGACATGCATCGCAGGAAACATTGGCCAGCAGCTGCGTACCCATCAGCGAGGCCATCGTGGGAAGATACGCTTAGCTATTCGGCCTGCATCTAGTGAGAGCTTTTCTGAATTAGGGTACCATGTGGAGTGGAAACGGGGAGGGGGTGCTAATTGAAAGACAACCAGGATGTCTCCTTTGCTTATCTGGCTTCACGAGGAGCGCTTTAACCAACACGCCTGGGAACAGGTGTGGGGCGGTCGGATCCATCACCAGGCTGCGCGGGCCGGTCCGTGAGAGTGTGGTGTGTGCGTGAGTGCGATGGTTATGGGGTGTGGTGCACGTGCACACGTGTGTGAGCGTGTGTGCGGTGACTGCATGTACAGGAAGGCTGTAATAAAGCCGTGTGACTGGCCTCAGGAAGGCCCGTGGGCACGTCGGGGAGGTAGGTCATGGCCGTCTGCAGACCACCCTTTGCGCAGGCCGCTGCCTCTGTCTCCGGATTGCGAGAGAGAAACTACGCAATCCGCCTCCTCAAAGCCGCTTTACTGCATGGAAGAAAAGCGTCTCTGCCACCCCCTTCTACAGCTCATCTTGGCACCTGACACTCAGTGCCACAGCTGCGAATAGACCCTAAATGCTGATGGTCACTATGGTCACTGCTTGATTCCATTTATTATTTTATTTACTAAAGGACTCTGTTTAGACTCCTTTTCCTTGCAAGACTCCCCTTCATAGTGTGAAGACTTATATTTTGATATTTTTACTATCTAAAGTAAAAAATTGCCAAATTCTTTAATATTTATGCATACGATCTATTCACTAGTCTCTCTGCAAATTTCATGCTCGTATTTTTTTAAACTACTTTTTTCCAGTTCCTGTTACTTTTTTTTTTAACCTAAAAGTTGGAAGGAACATTCTTTCATTCATGAATTCAATAAATATTTATTAAAACCTAACTATCTGTCAGGTAGTATGCCAGGGGCAAAGCAGACAGACTTCCCGTGCTCACGGACCTGTAGCTTATCGATCTGATGGATAAAAGGCCGTCGCTTCACTAAGAACATGAGAACAACAGCAGAGTAAGTCTCGACAACAAACGAGGAGAAACACGCTCCGCCCTGCTGCAGAAACACCTCATTTCTTTCCCAAAGGGTCACTTTTAAGACTCGAAGATGTCACCCCCATCCATTTCCAAAACCGTTTCCAACTCGTGGGTCAAGTTACACAAACCCTGTTTTGTTCTGGGACGTTTTAGCAATTGCTCGGAATGTCACCTGTGTTTAAGACAGGGAAGGGACCTCCTTTAAGGCCGAGGAGCTCGACTGACACCACAGAACCGACCCTGGGGAGGAGGCAAAGAGGCTTCGCCCTTGCGCGGTGCCCTGGCACATTTGGTGCTTCTCCAGAGAGGACCTGGGTGATGAGGGCGTCCGGTGGCACTTCCCAGGTGAGACATCCCCACAGCAAGCATGACCCGTGTCCCCTGGGCATCTGCTTCCAGGAGAGCGAGTCTCACGTGGGTAATGAGCGCCACATTCAAAACCTAGATCTTTAAGGGGAAGCAAAGAACCTCTGCGGTGAAGAGGGATGTGGTTTTGTCCACCCGTCTAACGTGAACGGGATTCTGGGGCACGCACTGGCTCTTGGTGTGGGCCAGACACCGCGGTCTCCCGCGCTCGGATCGGTCACGCGTTTAACAACTGATTTCAGCCATGACGTCCTCTCTAATCGTCCCGCGAGTTTGTTTTGCCAAGGAACTTATACATGTCTCCCCATAAACCAAGAGGATGCAGAATGGTAACAAGCAGGTTAGTGCTGAGGTGACACCTGTTAGAGGGTCCTTGGGGAAAGCTCGTTTCAGAAAACCAAACTGCGCTCAAGGCGTGTCTTTGTGGCTCGACGGCCTACTGTCCCATGTCACACGCCATGTGATAGGCTTTGCTTCGGGCATAGAATCAAGTCAGGCCGTTCACACGTGTTGGATCAGAAAAGGTCCCCAAGTTTGCCCCACGAGCCAGGCGATGTGCTCGAAGCCCGGGACACAGGGCGAGGGAGGGGCCGTGTCCAACCGAGTGCAGGTGGGTCAGCGTGGGTTCCACTGCACCCAGGACTCAGCCCCTCGCCTGCAAACCTAGTGGGTTAGAGACGCGAGGCAGCTCCCCACTGCTCTGTGGGACGGGAAGCCCATCTCTAAGTCGGCGGAATGGCAGGATGCACCTTCAGACACAGTGGCCACCAGAGAAGAGTAATTTGCAGCAAGTCAAAGCCACTCACAGGGGTGGGATGTGGCGTGCGGTTTTCCTCACCGCCTGCGGCATCTGGCCACCGAGTCTCCAGGCCAAGGGAAGTCAGGGGCCATGGTGACATCTGAGTGGCACTGTCTGGTCACTCGTTGCTTCGTGCACTTAAGCCACCTGGACGCACCTGGTGGGTCTGAGTGTGGAGGATATCGTTCAGGACACCACGCTGGAGCCTGCCTCCCAGCTCCGCGTGTATTTTCAGGTGACCCGGTTGGTGGGGACTGTACCCGTCTTTGGGACTCACACCAAAGTGACATGATTTGAAGACCAGGGCCCTACACACTTCTTCCCTGTGAGACTTATTTCTGCATCGATTGGTGACAGACAGCAAATTCCCTTCCATCAGTCACTTGGGTTCCTTTATAGAAGAAAGCAGGAATGCAGACCAATAAACAGACTCGGAAAGCTTTATTTTGGCCTCTCTTGGGGCATCGATTTTAACTGGCCAACTTAGAATATCTCCTTTCCTGCCAAGTTCTCAGGGGGCTCAGATCATATTATCTCACAGTGAGGCAAAAAATAAAATAAAATAAAAAGTAAAGCTCCCTGCAGGATCAGGAGGCTCCAGGCAGCCTGGGGTTCCAGGCTCAGGTGCTGGGTCACACAAGTTTGGGTGCAGGCCCTGGCTTTGGGGTGGCTTTCGGAGTGGCTCTGGTCTGGTTTCACTCCCATCACGAGTGAAGTGGGCATCTGAGCTTAGTCACCCATGTACCTCAACAAAGTTGCCCTTCAAATAGTGATTATTGTTTCTACGTGGGGGTGGGGGGGGAGTTTTCTATTCACAAACTGGACACTTTGTGAACTTGAGTCCCAATTAAGTTTGCTTCGTTCTCACTTCTTTAAAAAGAAACTAATGGCTGACACCCCGAAAGCCATGCTTTTATTTCTTCTTTAGACAACATTTGGGCAGAGTTTTAAGGGATATTTGGGCTAGTTGGTCACTGGTACCCAGCCTCCAAATAGTCAGCATTCAATAAATGAGGACAAGTGTGACTGAGGTTCTGGTGACTACATGGCCCATTGCTCAAGAGATGATTTTTGAGGGTCAAAGTTTGAAAGCACTTCAGAGCACCCTAGCACCGCCTCCTCACCCCAGTATTGGCGGAGAATGTAATAATTTTGAAAAATGAAGAAGAAAAGATAAAAGCAATGGAAGCTAAACATGGCTCATGGTTCATTTCTACATCTTCAAATGAAACTCAATGATTCAACTAATTTAAAATACCATTGAAGTGACATGACTCTCTTTAAATATTTTATCACGAAGATGCTATAAGATTTCTTGCCCATATATTACCCCATTTTTCATTTAATTACTGATCAAATGTGCTAGTCGAAAAGACTAAGATCTTGCATCACCCAGAATAATTTGTGAGATTACAGCAAGCAGGCCTACGCCATCTTCGTCTTGACTTTGTAAAAACCATTCTGGGGTAAAAGATGGAGATTTCCTTGGCAAGAACTCTCCTGTTTATTGTGGTTAGCACAGAAACCACACAGGACCCAGTCCTGGAGTGGCGAACCTTTGAACACTACATCTATGAAATTCTGTTGTCTTTTCAAATTTTCAGTAACATTTCTTTTCGCTATATTTATCACATTTTCCAAAATATGAAAATGTTCTTTTCATTTTAAACGTTGACTACATGTGAAAAATTAACTCTGGTTATATTACTCCAAACTATTCCTTTATTAGCAACAGTTGTGCAGTGATGTCAAGAAGAATTTTAAAACCAAAGTACCGAATTTCAAGAGTGGACACATCTGTTTCGCTTTGCCGTTTGTTTTATTGTTTTATTTCTTGGGATATGAATTCACAACTATCTTATAACCGAAGACTAAAGAAAAAACATATGTTGGTAAATCTGATTTCTGCTTTTTTTTTTTTTGTAAGGGAAGTTGCCTCCCTCAGCTGTCTGCCAATAAGTAATAAATGGACTTGGCAAAAAGTTTATTTAAGTTGGCTTTATTAAGCCAACAAAATACAGAAATCAAGTATAGGACAGGCAGAAAAATCTGTTCCTTTGAAGTCAATAAAAATCCATCTCCTTAATCCTTTTTTTTTATTCCAAGCGGTGGTGATTTTTCTCAGCTGACTCACTGAGAACCTTGATTTAGCTAATCTGTCTTGCTTAGTTATCTTTCTTCTGCAAAGCTTTCCTAAAGAAGCACCCTTTCCCCTTGACAACCGTCATCTTTTATCCATGCATGGCGATGCATCTGGTTATAAACACTTTCTAGTTAATCCGGATGGAGGTTTCAGAAATAGGTTCTTAATTACGGCCCGTATTTTACAAGAATAAAAACAGCGGTAGGTAGCAAGCTGAAACAACAGACCCACAGAGACGGTCAGCGGCAGCAGGCTGGCTACAATCTCGTACCCCTGCCACAGCTTCCTAAGGGTGCTGCCTACTCATTACAGCCATGAAGGAAGAAAACCAGGACCTGAGCCCGTTACCTCTGTCTCCACACCCTAACCCCCATAGCAGGGCGCCGGCTCAGGCACTCCGGCAAACACACGCACTCATGCTGGAGGGGTGCGTGACTCGCACAGAAAGCCACGATCTCGGTGCGACAGAAAGCTGAACAGACCTGGAGCCAGCCCGCAGCCGGCATCCGTCCCGCCCACGGCTCCTTACCTAAGCTGAAGAGCACCAGGAATTTCAGACACACAAACTCCCGCTGGTCGAACTGCAGCGCCCGCAGCTTCGTCACCAAGTCCTGCGCGTGGCCCATGAGGCTGCTGAGCGTGGCCCCCGCCTGTGGCACGATCGTGGCACACTCCACCTGCAGCACAGAGCCAGCATCAGCGGCAGCCGGGCTCGGGGAGCCCCCCACCCCGAGGGTGTCGGAGACACGTCCTGGCGTTACCACATGCGCTTTGATTGGTTTGCTAAATCTGAGCATTCTGATAGCTTCGGAGGGAACTGGTCTTGACTACGTTTGCAGATACTTTTATACACACACACACACATGTATATATGTATATCTATACACATACATACATACATACATACATACTTTTTTCTATTGTAAAATTGTATTGTCACACAAGATTAGAATGTTTTAACTCTCACGCATATGTTCAAAGAAAAATATACTGTCCATAAGGAGTGAATCCAGCACAGCGTTCTGTGTGCACACAATGAAACCAGCACACGAGGGAGATGAAGGCAGAAGCACGTGTCTGTTTTTATTTTATGGAGACTATGAGGTCATCGTCGTCTAAGACCATGTGCTCGTGGATGATGGTAGAATCATGGTCAGACAATTCTTCAGTTTGCTGTTTCCTAAAACACTGTTTTCACATGGTTATTAATACATTTCTCTCTAAAGACAGCATGTTCTTATTTACAAGAATAATGACCGGGAAAACAAAACCAAAAAGAAATAAAAGGTATCGTGAGGCGCTGATCCTGGGCTATTCACGGGGACGTGAGAAGTTCCGTTTGTCCTAAGTTAAGACGTTGGGGTGGCTGTGAGCGATCGTGCGGCTTTGCGGTGGCAGTGCCAGCCCAACGGGGACAGCCCCACGGACACCTGGCGCTCCCACCACCCTCCCGGGATCTCTCAGCAGCCACGTGGACTGTTAGGTGCATTTAATATTTGCAGCAGCAGCAAATTTGTCTGGGAGGCAAGTCCTCATCTGCCACTCACCCGGAGCAGACTGTATTAAATTTTTATATTTATTGACATTTCATTAGCATAATTGACTGCACTTGCTTCTGCAGGAGAAGGCACAGGGCTGACTCCCGAGCAGGGGAACTTGTCCCTCGAGTGGAATTTGCAATTAAAAACAAGGCAGAATGGATTTTTTTTTTATTGTGTAAATATGATGAGTTGAATTTTCAGCTTTAACTAGAGAATAGTGGATGTACAGAAACCTTTTTTGAGAGTGAAAAATTATGAGTCAGTGGAAAGACGACCCCAAAGGTGTCAATCAGTTTGTACAGAGTCAACTACGCATGAAAAAGCTGCAGTTACAGTGGCTTCCGCGAGAGCCTCATGTCCCGCACGGCCCCGTCCTGCCTGCTTTGTCCCCGTGCTGGCGTCGGTCCCCGGCACCTCAACATCAAGGCTTCTAAGAGCCCCTTTGGTTCCTGGCTCAGAACGCACGACAGAAGGGGCAGCGCCCAGGCGGCCTGAGCCTGGGCCTGAGCCTGAGCTGGCAGTGGGGACTGGGCAGGGCACGTGGCAGTGTCCGCCTGGCACACAGGGTCTTGGTGATCGTGTCACCCGTGCTCTTACTGAAAAGAGCTGCCGAGCTCTGAATCTTTCCAAGTCCACTACGCCAGGTACGAAGACTCTTAATCCCCCAGGGACAAATGGGGCAGAGGAGTGAATGACAGCTGGGCCCGGAGGTGAAAGAATCCTGGGACAAGAGACAGGGAGGTCCAGGCCAGCGTGCCACGTCCAAGCGGAGAGCCTTGGGCAAGCCGTGTGAAGTCTCTGGCCCTCGATCTTTAAAGAAGGCAGTTAAGCCAGGTGGCGTAAGGTGCCACCCGCTTCAGCGATTATCTGGGACTGACGGAAGTTGGGACGATGCAGCCAGCGGTTGACTGCGCCATAGCTGTGGCCATCACGAGCGAAGCCCTCGGCCAGCAGGTGCACGAAGACAACCCCGCATGTGTCGGCATCAACCTTTCCGTTACTGAGGTGGCCAAGCCAGCGCTGGCGCGTGCAGCTCTGACAGGTGGGAAGTCAGTCCGGCTGCCGGAAGTGCAGACTTGGGAGCGTGGCACACGCCCGGGATGCACCCGGGTGGCCTCGGGGTCCCAGTGGCTCGGGGTGGCCTCCAGGAGACCCAGGCATGCCGGCACCGTCGCAGCCCAGCTGTTTACCCACAGGCGGCCTTGAGCTCAGACATGCTTGTTAAGTGGGGCCGTAACGTTACCTTCCACGGTAACTTATCAGCTCATGACGGCTCCGAGGTGGGGCAGGCGACTCACCCCGGAAGCAGCGCGCAGAGCCTCAGCTTCCCGGCGTCTCCCCACAAGCAGAGTCCTCACCGTCGAACGCGCTCGCTCAGGAGCCGCTGGCCTTCCCGGTCCCCTGTGCACGTGGGGACATTGATTTACTGCCCTCTTACACGCGATCTTCGTGCCTCTGAATTCCAGGCAGGTATTGAAGGAACACTGGTGTCCCTTCGGGTAAACGTGTCGTCATGCAGGTAGAAACGGTTTTAGCTAAATTGCTTCTGGTTCCAACAGCCGAGATTTTTGATGACTTGACTATTGTAAGATGCCTGTCATTCGAATACGACCCATGATGATAGAAGATAATGAATAAGTGGCCGGTAGACCGTAGGGTGATGTTGCAGTGGCTGGTAGTTAGTGACAATGTGTAAACACTAGAAAGGCGACCCCGCTTCCTGTCACGTATGTAATCTGCAGGTAGATGTAGATTCTACATACACAGAGTATATATACACGTACAGATGTATGTTTGGTGTGCAATTAGTTTTAAAATACTGGATAGAAGTGAATTCCTGTCATAACTCTAAGGCAATACATAGATTGGATACCGCTTACTATTACTGATGATCATTACTTCTTTCTGCTTGACGAGGTGATGATTTAATAGACACCATAGAGACGCCTGGTTAAAAGAATCAGAACATGACGGCAGCTCTCGGGAGCTGTGGCAGTCGGGGGCAGCACCGCCTCCTGGTGCTGGACTGGACAGTCGGTGGCTCTGGTTCGGAATGGGCACTGTGAGGTTTGGGTTTGAAGGCGTCACAGGCCCCATGCCAGCGCTGGGCCGACGAGGGGAGCGGCCGTTTCGTGTCTCTCCCCGAACCCCAAGTAGCCGTTCCCTGGAAATCCCCGCGTTCCGACGTCCGTCCGCCGCCGCCGTCTCCTCTGCGGGAGGCGCATTGCGCGTCCACCCGGAGCCGCGAGCAGCCGGAGAAAGCCACAGGGGGCTGCACGCCTCGCTTGTCCCCCACGTTGCCACCAAGCACGTCCGTGCTTCAGGGGCACAGTCTGCTGTCTGGTCAGGACCGTGGCCCTGGTTTTGTGGATGGAGACACATGTTTCGTCACTACCCACTCCTCTCGGAACACTCAGCACAGAGCTTTCCACAAGGCCAGGAGGAGTCGCCATGGGCAGTTGAGTGTGTTCCACGCGCGGACCCAGGGTTCACACCGGTGATGGGAGCGTGTGCCGTGTTTCCTGTAAGGGAGCTGAGAGGGGTGCCAGGTTCAGAGTGTACCTGTGTTGCCTCGTCACTGACCTCTGACCCCGGGGTGCAGGGAGGCCAGTGTGGTCAGACCCCTCAATCCAGGGTCAGGCGCTTCCTAGGCGCTTCCTTCTAGAAGCTGGGTCATGGGTGGGCAGCTTCGAATGCCACTGAGCCCTGGAACCCTTCCCTGAAACTCCTGCCATCACATCTGAACGTGCCATGGGGCTCGGCTGCGGAAGCCCGTGGTGCAGAGCGCCACCGAAGGTCACAGGTTGGCCACCGGGGCCACCGACCAGGCGAGCGGGCCACCTGCCCCAGCGCGCGTGGGGCTCTGTCTGACTTCGCCCTCCTTTGCTGACTTCAGAAGTGTATTCTGAAACCACGTGGATGAAGCTGTTCTCGTTTTGTAATTGGGGCCTTCGGCTGCCCGCAGGGAATTGCGCACTTTTTTTTGTTTTTTGAAATAACGCCGTTTAATTTTCCCCGTGACGACAGCCTCACGACCAGATGCGACGCGTCACAGACACAGACTCCGCTCTGCACACGTCCGCGGCGGCGTGTCAGCGTCTCGGGCAGACGCACTGCCTTGTTTGCGTGCGTTCCATGTGCGCTTCCTCACGGGTCGGGAGGGAACTGAGCGAAAGCCGCTGCCGTGGGCGGTGGCACGTGAACGCTTTTCCCTTCCTTCCTAGCTTTACCTTAATGCTGAAATGACTTCATCACAGTAAGCAGTAATCACGTTGAAATCGCTTCTGGACCATGCAGATCTGCTTTCACAATGTGTTTACAACGCCACGCCGAAAAGATGAAGACATCTGGCCCAACGACCTTGTTGTGCTGGCGGTCCCACAGAGGCCGCCCTGCCCGCACTGACACGCGGGCCTCGGGCAAGTGCAGGCTCGGGGACAGGCATGTCACACAGGGACGCAGGGCCTGCTGAGGAAGAACAAGCTGTGCCCCGGGCGGCCGTGGTCTGAGTGTTCTGCCACTTCTCCTATCAACTGTCCCCTCTCTGCCTCGGTTCCTCATCTGCGAAATGGGGACAGTAATGACAATAACAGGACTTCCTTGCCAGGTCCTTGGCTCGGCAGATGCCGTCTTGGCTTTCATGACGTCTCGCTCCCATGGCAGCGCTTTGCAGAACCACTTCCATGGTTCTCTCTGCAGTCCCGTCTGGGCTGGCGAGGACGGTCGAGGGACTTGCTAAGGTGATGCAGAGAGGAGGCTTGGGAAAGGGAACACACGTGGCCGACCGGACTCCACACTGGGCACACACGGGCACACACGCACCATTTCACGCCAGAGAGTGCGCCGTCCGCGCTGACGAAAACGCACCCTTCAGTTAGACTGAACATAACGAAGACGAAGTCCTCTGGTTTTTGTTTTCTTCGACTACGTCCATAACTCTGTCTTTTAAAAATTACCCCTCGAATATCGCCCTGCTCTTACTCAATATAGCCTTTCTGTCATTTCATCGTTCTTTGACCTTCTTCTTAAAATTGGCATATACCAAATAACTTATTATTGTTATTGTTGTGTTAACACAAATCTCGTTTTCCTTGCAAATCGAGGAAGCCTCTACATGCTCAGAAAGGAGGCTTAGCGTCTCCACAAACGTGTCTGGCCCCAGGGCAGGGAGCGGGCCAGGTCTGTGGCCAAAGGCACTTCGGTCTGCTCTGTGGGACCACGCCTCAGCCACATGCCCTAGTAGAAGGGCAGGGACGAGATGAGGAACCCTGGTGAGGACAGGTGGTCTGGGTCTCACGTCCAGGTTAACCTGTCCCAGCCGAGCACCGAGGTTAGCGATCATTAGTTCTGCTGTAGAGTGATCAGCTGACATTCGTCCTGTGCCTGACCTCTCCAGCATCAAGCAGGAGAGGAGACGTAGAAGGACACCGTGGCCCGCCTTAAAGTGTCCTTCTCATTCTGTTAACGGAAAGCCCTCCTCCTCAGAAGTCGCGGGGAGCCCAGACACACTTGGGGTGCCTGGTCTAGCTTATCCCACCAAGAAAAGTTCTGCTCTGTTATTTTCTTAAACGAGAAGGCGCAGCTACGACGAATCATAACCCGGCTGTTCACCTGCACTAGAAAAGCGTGGCCAGAGGTTTGACAGAAACATGACCTTTCCAGGGGGACAGAGCCAGAGATGTTCTAATTACGAGGTGCAGTGTCGGGGGCTGCTGGACTGAGTAAGGAGCATAACATAATGTGGGATCACTGTGTTGCACACCTGAAACTAATATAACATTTTATGTCAACCATCATTTTAAAATAATTTTTTTAAAAAGTGGGGGAGGAACTGAAGAACTGGGCTGTGAGGAGGTGACTAGCTTGCTACGGAGCGGGGTCCCCCTCCCTCGACTGTGATGGCAACACACCAAGTAGCAATAACTGACACTAAAGACCATAAATGCCATGTGTTCCTTGACTGTTCTTGGTTTTGAAAATCAGAAAGACAAGAAATGCACTTTCTCTACTTTTTAAGTGGTAATTACCTCTACCCAGGGGCAGCACTTAAGGGAAAATGAAATGTGAGGCAAGGAATATTTCTAAAGAGCAGGCATGAAAGTGCTTCGAGAAAGGATGGCACAAACCATTTCATCTCTGCAACTCAGAAGGAAATGAAATCACATTAATTTGTGGGCTGCGTCTTGTTCTCTTGATGCAGCTCCTGGCTGGGCGGGGACAGGAGGGTGGGCTGCGGGCCCAGCCAGCGACCATACTCTGGGAATGGAGACGTCCCCGCCAAAGACGTGGGCCACGGGGCGAAAGTGCCAAACACAAATTTGAAAGCGCAGGAAGTCAAACCCACTGAGCCTTTATTTTCTTGTCTGGAATGCCAACGGCAGGAAGCAGGCAGTGAGGGCGCTGGTCGATAGTCGAATTGATTCAATTTGCAGAAACTCTGAAACAGCGCTTGCCTCTACTCTGATTGGGAAAATGTGATTTATTTAATAACACAGCGAATGGCATGGAGACGGCCTTTCGGCTTCAGCTGTGCCCTGCCCTGCGTGGCTTCACGGCACACACACAGCTGTGGCCACATGTCAAAGACCTCGGTGCCCGGTGCCGAGCCCTGAGCGCTGCCGGACCCCTCAGTGACGCCCGGTGGGAAAGCGGAGACCCGCGGGAGGGATCGCTGTGTCCCACGCACTTATTTTAATGACGCCTCAGTTACAGGAGGGAGGGCGAGAAATGGGGGGGCCCGCCGGGTTCCTGCGAAGCTGGGCTTAGGTCCGCTGAGACGTTCTCGGCCCCAGGTACCCGCAAGGCTGACTGCCCCCTCCTCCAAGGCGTCCCTCACCGTCACCTTCTCAATACGGCCATGCCGAGCACTCCTGTTTTCGCCCCGCGCCCTGGGCCGCCCCGTCCTCTCCCCCCTCACAGCCTCCGGCCTCTGCGCGTGGCTGTCCCCGGGGTTCCGTGCGGGCGGCTTCCCCGGTGGCAGCGGCACGTGTCACGAGGGCAGGACGCTTTTCCTGTTTTGTCCACCAGCGTGTGCCGAGGCCCCAGGAGGGTGACCGGCCCCCTAGGGGACACGCCGCACGTGTTCACTGACAGAACAAATAGCTATTCAGAGAAGGGTAGGACCCGAGAGTAATTTTCTCTCTCTTCCTTTTGAGCGATGGCACCTGAAAACTCATCTTCCTGTCCCCTCTCATTCACCTGTCCTCATGCCACGTGTTTAGATGACATTTGCCATTTGCACCAGTCTCTTCCACCAATACGAATCCAAAACAGTAACGATTCCATAATTAATGTTTTTGTTACTGTTTGTGTTTTAATCGCTGACACACAAGTGTGGCTGATGAATGCAGAAGCTCGAGGAGAAAAACTCCGGGCGCTGAATCTTAATTTCGACCCCACGATGGTTTGACCCTTCACCCCCCGACTTCCAGTCCCCGCAGCCTGGCCGTGGTCTGTGTTGTGACTGTGTGCGTTGGGACACTTCACTGTGACCGCCAGGGTCGGGACGGACCAGACCAAGGCCGTGGTGACCAGACCACAGCCCGCGAGGGCTTCCGGCCCGGTCAGAGGCCCGCCCTTCCGAACACGGTTTGCAGATGCGCTTTTCGGGTCCCCATACTCACTTGCTGTCCAGTCACCAGGAAGATGGACCCCTCCTTCCCGTGCACCACCTGCCGGTAAAGGTGGTCGAGGACCAGGAGCTCGCTCCAGCAGTTCTGAAGCAGCTTCATTTGGTCGTCTACCTGTGAAAAAGCAGGGAAAGTGGCACCGTCATTCGCTACTTCCTTATTCGTGCGTATTTCTCGACAGAAGAGCTCACCATAAGCAGGGAGGTGCCCGCCCAGGACCCCCGAAGCACAGACACCCTGCAGTCAGTCACAGCCCTGCTCCTGAAAATCGTCATTTTCATTCGGACGAACACTCCATAGTCCGCCTAGAAATGCTTAAGCTAAGTATTTGGAGTCGGTGAGCTGCTAGGAAAAGCTGCCCACTCGATCACTCTAGCCACATCCGCAGAGCGGGGGTGGAGTTGGCCCGTGGGGGGAGGGCGCGCAGCCTGTCCCCAGCAGACCCCATCGGGACCCCAGGCAGCCTGTGCGTGCGCGCCTGGTGGCTGGCACGGCGAGCCGCTGAGATGGGGCACAGACTTGAGCAGCGGCCGAGCCCGGAGGACTCGCACCAAGGCAGCGGGACTCTCGGAGATGGACACACCTGCCACCGTCATCGGATCACAAAACCCAGGTCCTGGCTGTCCCAGCCACCCCACATGGCCGCAGCGCTACCCACCAGCCACCCCGCGTGGCCGCAACGCTGACCACGGTCGCTTTCTGTTCGCACGGTGTCCGCACAACCTCCCCGAACTTCAGTGTCTCCATCTGGAAATGGGCCAGGGACAGCACCCATGCCACAGGGCGCCCTCGAGGGCGTCTTAGCCACGCTCCGCCTCACCCTCCAGGGGACAGCCGCGTCCAGGACAGGCACGCCTGTTGCAGGTACTGCCCAGAGACCACAGTCTTCACGCCAAGAGCATGCCGGCCTAAGACCTGTGCTCCCGAGGGCGGTGGCCATGTTCGACCTGCCTGTGCCTTTAAAAATAACGCCTGGCATCGCTAAACTTTTTGAGATTGTGCATATTGTCTTTGACATGGTCCACAGAGCGTGCCTTCGAAGTCAGAATGGACATCGTTACGCTCGGTTTTCAGATGGGACCCAGGGCCTTAGGGAGGGCTGGCGGCCTGCCCACAGGACGACTCTGCCCGAGATTAGGCCGCCTCCAGATGACATTGTCAGGTGCTAGAATGTTCTACACCAAATTAATCTGATTTGCTTTTTTTAAAAACAAGTGTGTGTTTAAGTAGCCATCTGTGGGGCTCTGGGCATTGGGTGACGAGGAAGAATCATACGGCGGTGACGCCAGCCAGGGGCCGACTTGGCATCTATGTGTCCAGGGCACAGGGACAGTGGCTGACAGCACCAAACAGCTCCGTGCGCTCCAGCGGAGTGAGTGCCCGGGCCACTTTCTCTAGGTCCTGTGTTCTTACCTACAACGGTGCGAGGCTCTTCTAGCCGTGAGAATGAAATGAGGTAGATGGGACAGTCCCTTCGCAAAGGTAAAATGCTACAGGATGAAGAAACAAGGGGAAACAGAGGGCTCGCCACTGGCGGGCCACACTGATCCCGTTTAGAAGGAAAAAAGCAATTGCAGAGATCGAAGCGACAGCGGGCTCGGGGTCAGGAAAAGGGGCCCCAGCATCTCCGTCAGAAAGACTTGGCATCAGCTGGTGTGCCCTGACCGAAAGCATCTCATTCCTTAAGCACACAGATGCTTTCAGGAGACAGTAGTTCGCGGGCGTAAATGCCAGACCTGGGCAGACAGCAAACGGGGCCGGTGCAGTCCCCGCCTTGTGGAATGACTTGTGGGGACAGCGTTGGTGATTTAGTGGAAAATCTCCCGTGTCGTGTGGCGTCATGCGCCAGGTCACGGGCAGCAGTGACAGAGATCCGCCTCAATGTTCTCTGCAAACTGCTGGCACCGGGAGCGGCGGCCACATGTCCCAGCAGCATGCGTGCCGATCCCAGCAACCGTCCGCGGTGCTGGGCGATCGCAACGCGGAGCGCCCTCGCCCGAACGTTTGCTGAGCCCTCGTGTCAGCAAACCCTGTGGCACGGCCTGTGCTTCAGGCTGACCGGCGATAGTGGCAGTTTGGCTCCGCGGTAGGTTTTTACTTTGTGATATTTAGTTCTTTCCAGGGAACCCTAAAATACTGTACTTTAAGATTATCTTCCCAGAGGCAATGAGCACACACGCTGATGCTGCAGTAAGACCCGTCCAAGTGACTGCAGGATCACCTACGGGGGACACCAGTGTACAAACCTATTTACTCAGCAAGAAAATGTGCTTTTTTCATTTTGCAGGCGGAAAAGTGAAAAAGCTACGCGATTCTCTGCCGGCCGCACCGTGAAGGAGGACGGGTGAGTGGAGCGAGCGGGAGCGTGTTTTCCGGAGCCGGCTCATTGTGGCTCATCCTCCCCACTTGCATCCGACGGTCACCGACCCTCACGGGTAGCGTGACAAGGGCACTCCAGGTCGTGAGGTAGGAGCGTGGCTTTTCCCCGCCCTCTGTCCTGCTGGGACGTTGAGACCGTACGTCTGAACAAGGACGCATTTGGTCTCACAGTTGGAGGAAGAGCAGGCGGCGGCCTCGGCTCTCGCTCCTGGCACCGTGCGTGCATGTGTCAGGGGCGGGCGTGAGCTGGCCGCTGCCCAGGAGGGCGCGAAGCTTCTGCTTCCGTGGACCCTCTAGGTCCCTTGCGAAGGGGCCAGGCATCTTGCAGCCCCGCGTGGGCCTCTGGCTGCCGCGTGCAGAGGTGGTGGGGACAGCTGGGCCCCTCGGAGCCGCGGTTCTGGTTGCTGTGTCGGTGGAGACGCGGGAGCAGCAAAAACGGCGCTTTGTGGTCGGCTCCCCCTGTTCCCCCCGGTGCCGCCTCCTCCGTGCTGCACACCGAGGTCTCCGCGGGGACCTTCCTGGCGCGTCTGTCTGTGTCCCCCTCAAGGCCGTGGCAGGACTGGAGCCCCAGCACCTGGCAGAACGGATGCGTTTTATAAATGCCCGTCAGCGAGGGGACACATGACCGCACTGCTGGCACTCCTGCACGTTTCTGCGAGCCAGCGGCTCCTCCTTGTCTGCGGAGGTGCTGCTGCTCTGTGCCCGGCAGCCACGTGTGCCGGGGGCTCTGGGCCCCACGTGGCCCCAGAAAGACATCCTGACTGATGGTCATTTGAACACCTCTCCTGAGCATTGTCCCCTTGTTTTCACACCCTCCGAGGGGGCATCCGAGCCAGCATTCCATTGCATTATTTTCCGTCACCGATTATGCCATCCGTAGTTTGTATTACCTGGTGTGTAGGCAGCTTTGCCGTGTCGCAGGGGACTCGGTTTCTATGCGTCTGGGGACAACAGGGCGGGGACAGTAAGTCAGGTGACCTACTTGTTCCTTATCTCTAGATAAGAAATGTCCGCAGTGTTGAAGACACTTTTTCTCTGGAAAGGGGTTGTAGGGGGCATGAGGGCAGGGAGGACACAGCCTGCGCCGTGGAGTGAATTCTCCCGGAATCGATGCTGCCGGCGTTCCGCTCGGGGTGGCACGTGGGGAGCGCCGGGCGGGGGGCGGGGGGGACCGAGCGTGCGCCTCCCTTGATCGGAACCTCTTGCTGGCAGTTCGTGACGCAGCCTGGCATGAGCCAAGCTATCAGCATAATAGAGCAGAGGCTTATCTCAGAAGCCTGCGGGCGGGGAAGACAAGCCTCGCATTGTCCCGAAGTTGACTTCCCACGGCCAAAGGTTAATCATTAGAAACGAGAGCCCTGGCCCACAGGGCTCTGGCGGACAGTCCGAGGACGGAGACTGTATAGGCCGCTCTGGCGCCCACACCAGCCCACCTGAGCCTTCCTGCTGCCCCGTCCCCCTTCTCCCTGTCCGCGACCGGACTGTGGCTTCTCCGCTTTCCCTCTGGCTGGTGTCTGACAGAGATGCCACCGCGCGTCACTGCGGTCCCACTCAGGAGCGATAGCTGTAGGGAGGCGCCCACCGGCACGGGCGGGGGCCGGGCGGGAGCCGGCGTCTTCAGTGACTGTGGCAGACTGCTGCAAAGTCCAGGAGCGATGACTCTGCGCTGCCAATGATTAAACCGGCACCGCAAACAGGCCAGCACACGGGAAGGAAGAGCCAGGAAGGCTCCCTGCCAGGTGTCCCAGACCAGAGGATTGTGAGTGGCTGTCTCCCTGCTTGAGGGTCACGGACGTGGTCCCAGGGGACTTTCCACGTGGGTCGCTGCTGTCCTATAATAGAGAGACCTGGGACCGGGCTGTTCTGCCCCTTCCTCTGACTCTCTGGGGGGAACACGGGGTTTCCCTTCCGTGTGCGTCACTGCCTCCAGGTCAGGGCAGCGGTCACAGGGCGTTACCCATGTGACATCGGCCCCCAGCCCATCCCCATGAACCTCCCCTGAGCTACACGCACACCGTCTCCCAGCTGAGCCACAAGCAACCATGCAGACACCAAAACCAGACGGACGAGCTGCCCGCCTCTCCCTCCCTCCGGGGTGCCGGGGGTGGATGACGGGGACAGGCTAGGGACCGTCCCCCGAGTGTGCCCTGACTCCCGCGAGGTTTTGATACAACCTCTTCCGTTGTTGCAATGCAGTCGACGAATGTCCTTGGGTCCTTTTTGGCTGGCTGTTGCAGTCGGGCAGCTGGCCAGAGGACAGAGGAAAGAACCCGAGTGGCCTCAGTGTCACTCACAAAAATACAACCGAAATTAGGGCAGAGGCGAAGGAGAGGTCCGTGGGGACCTGAGGTGATGGGGAGTCCCTGGGCGCAAAGGCTCCTGGGAGAATCCCTCTACTTGCTTCCCCAGCAACACATGGCGGCCTGGCCCTTCACACAGTTTGCACTCCCCACCAGAGCAGTCTAGGCCTTCAGGGGGAGACGGTGAAGGAGCCTGGGTGGGGGTGCTTCGACTTAATCCTGCGGGGTCTGTTTTGTGCTGAAACTGAAATAGGACTGAGGTTTCTTCTAACATCGAGGTGGGGAAGGGGCCTAGAGAGAACGCTCTCTTCACGTTGCTGCAAACCCGCCAAGTGACTACGCGAGGTGGTGCGATTGACCAGATTTTTGTCTCAAGAGATTTAGAAAATCATTACTTAGTTTGATCCTGGGGACTTTTGTCTAGTGGCCCACGCATCGCTTCCCGGGGACGTATCCATTTCGTCATGGCAGAGTGCGTGGTGCCAGCCTGCGGGGCAGCATTCAGGGTCACATCCCCTCACACCTCTCGGCCCCATGTCTCCGCACAGTGATGCACCTGGCCACGTGGTGTCCCTCTGTGTCACCACTGAAAGAGATGGGCGTCCCTTTCTGGCTTGGTCACGGTCCCTGGAGACCCAAAAGCCAACAGAGTCGTCACCAACTCCTGGCTGCCTGCGCCCCTCCCTGCCTTCAGCTAACTGTGCGCCGCTTGGCAGGGTCGGCAGGGTGGGGTGTAGGACTGGCCCCTCCCCGTGAAGGCCATCACTGTCACGGGGGTGCCACTTGCCAGTTCTGGCAGCTCTGGTTCTGCCGATTCCTTTGAAGACAAAGACGCTTTTCACACTGCAAGGCGTCTGGCCATCTAGGAATCCAAGTGACACCAGCTGGACGTTCAGTGACACCACCACTGACTCTGTGCTCTTGGGGGCCCAGAGTCAGACTCTGCCACCACCGCACACGCGTGACCCCTCGGGAAGACGCGCCGAGGTCGCTGCACCTTAACGCTGTGTGCCTACATCCGACACACCTCACCCCCACACCGAGCACGCATTGTTCGTAAAACACAGAAAACACATTCCTCACAGAAAAGCAATCTATTTCCTTTTTTTCCGAGTACCTGATGGACAAGCTGAAGGCTGAATGCTGGGCAGCAAAGGACTGCCCAGGCGAGGAGGCACAGTACCCGCCCCTGCCGTGGTGGCACCCCTGTGGGGTCCCTGGGCCTGGAGGGCTCCCTGGCTCCGCTCGCACATGGGCGGCCAGGCGCTTGGATCAATATGGTGGCGGGTGGAGATTGATCTGCTCCCCCAGCGAGTGCATTAACGAGCTCCTCCGGATGACCTCTGCCCCGTGGTACAAATCAGACTCTACCGCAAACCACATCCCTGAGCGGAGACCTTCGGGCTCCGCTGCTTCTCACGAGGTGGACTGCAGGCGGGTCTTAGACACGGTCACCCTGCCCAGGGACCTCAGACACGGCCACCACGCCCAGGGACCTCAGACACGGCCATCTCGCCCATGGTGCATGGTCCCCCGATGAGGCGGCCTTGCAGAGTGAGTGCGTCGTGTCTGCCACCGTGGACAACATAGACGCGCGCCTCTGAAACCAGTGCGTTCTTCTGAAAAGTGTGCTGCTCTCCCACTCGAGGCGCCGCTGTCTTCCTGAGCTGGACGCCTTACCAATGGCTCTGCTTCGCTCTCTCGTAGAAGTCCGGGGAGACCCACGTGTGCCCGAGGGGTGTGCTTCTCCGGCTTCAAGGCACTGACGAGTCGCCTGGGAATCTCGTTAGAGGCAGGTTCTGATTCAGCAGGTCCGGGCCGGGGGTTCTGTGCACCAAACGGGCTGACCAGTGAGGCCGGTGCTGATTGAATATGCCACCCCTTGAATAGAAAGCTCTAGAAAATCCCAGAAGGTAGCTAGCCCTCCTGCACAGGCGCACGTGCACACACAGGCTCGGACGCCCCCTCACCCATCAGCGTTTTAGGTGGCGGAAGACAGTGTGAGAACAAGACGCTATGGTGGCGAAGAGCAAGAGCCTCGCAGCCGACAGGCCCGTCGCAGACCCAGCCTCCGCCAGCAGATGAGTGTGACCTTGGGCAAATGAGGTCACTCCTGGAGCCTTGCTTTATTCCAGCTTCCATCAAATTCTAACTGCAATTGACGCCACCCCCGCCTTGCTGTGGGGCTGAGCTAATGCCCACCAGGACCTAGGACAGGACCGAGGACGAGGCTCGGGCGCAGCACGTTCGGCAGCTGTTCCTGGTCCATGGAGGGAGGCAGGGCCAGCCCTTCACCCTGGGCTCCGCCGAGCATCACAAAACAAGTAAGAGGTGAAGGCTAAGTGGCAGTGGCTCTGGGCTCTGGGTGTGCAATCTCCCGCAGGTATTCCTGCCTGTCTTGGGGGTGACAGAATCCATAAGTGCTGGAGAGGCCCAGGGCCACAGCGGGACCACCGTGGCTCCCAGCTACCCCTTCACAGTGGCTCAAAGAGCTTGAGGCCCAGCGTGGCCCAGCGTGAGTGTGAGTGTGTGTGTGTGGGGGGAACGGCACAGCTGGCATGCGGGAGAGACTCGTGCCAGTCTGTCAGTGACCCGCATGCACACCTGTGTTGCCCCCACGGCTGCCATGAGCCCGCCTCATACTGGCGGAGGAAGGTCTCCTGGCGCCCTGCCCCTTGCCGAATGGACCGGCCCAGTCTGGGGACTACAAGCATCCAGCAGAAGCCCACAGAAGTAATATTTAAATCGGTGGTTTCACAGGTGTGGTCGGAGGGGCCAAGAAGTTAAAACTTCCCCCAAGACACTCACTAAGCTGTTGTTTGCCCTTTGACCCTCCACCTCAGAGGCTCCAGGGCGAATGACACGTGAGCCTGGCAACAAAGGACCCCGCGTGCTTGTGTGTGCCTGCTTCTTAACCTTTTCTCAGTTTTAACTCCCAATACATTCAAGTAGACAGTAAGCGGACGGCCTGTGCATTCGCCAGTCATCTCAAGAGGGCAAAGGGGCCTGAGGGTCGAAAAGTTTGAGAAACTCTGCTTTCCATCGGTATCGACCATTCTCACGTTCACATAAATGAATTTCTGACAATTAACACGTTCTGGAGTGACTACCGAGCTCGAAGCTCTGTGCGAGGGTTTGCAGGAGAGAACAGCGAGGAGAGGCAGGGAGGGGCTGGGGAGATAGAGGCATGGTAACACTGGGGGAGAAAGGGGGTTCGTGTAGTAGTGGTGACTCTCCAAGTCCTAAAGGGTTAACAGGCACATAACGGACACTCGAGTAAGTATTTACTGAACAAAAGAAGGACTCTTAAGAATATGTGCCCTATCCCATGGCAACTACACTGTGCCCTCAGGAAGCCTGAGTTCCCCTGGCTTCAGCAGGTACTTGTGGCTTCAGCATGACCCAGGCTTTCATCACCCCAGACAAGGGTGAGGCCGGACAGAACCCACGGGGTGTAGGACAATTCCTACCATCTTGCCATTTGAAATGGTTTAAAAAAATAGAAGCTCCATATTTAAATTTTAAATTACTCAGAAGTGTTAGGAAACTTAGAGGAAACATCAAATGAGAGCCGCTTTGAGAATTATGTGAATAACAAATGAGGGAGAATATTTGTTACTTCAGAGAGGCAGCTGGAGTTAATGCTGCAGGATGAAATGAATTGGTTTAAATTTCAGAAATATAGTCAGTTGAACTATTGTATATATTTCTTTTGACATTCCTTCTTACTCTGCCCTATCATATTTATGGATAAACCAGTAAAAGTGATAAAATATTATAACAAAATATAAAAATATAACGACAATTAAGTCACAGTACTGGTTTATGTTGTCGATAGCCTGACATCTGTCATCTGTTGTCTCATTTAAAGTTACCATTAGAAATCTGAGTTCTGAAAAACAATTTAAGTGGTAGAAAACCTGTGACATTTTACTTTTAAACGAAATAAGTGTTATTATTTTTAAAACCAGCAGATTCACAGTCCAAACTTTCTAGGCTAAAAAACTCCGAGGCATACAGTCTGAGTTTAGTTTCTGAGGGCTTATGTCAGGAGGACTATCCTAATCCCAGAAAAAAAAAATGCTTTGCAGGTAGCTTGCATACATTTGAGATTAAAAACTGATTAATAAATATAAAAGCTTTGTAGATTCACAGCAAGTGTTTTGAGGGCTTATGTTGAAAGGTTGACACCTAATTATAAAAGCTTAGCTGGACTAATCAATTACTCAGATCAACATTGGAGGCCTGGTACACAGGTACCTGTGGGAGCCACAGCTCCCTGAAGTAATGTAGTAAGATCACGCCTCTCATGTGAACTGCGAAGGTGTAGCAGCTTCCAAACCGTGAAAACGTCTTCCAAATAATGAACTTTTCGGTGTTCCTTTGACACACAAAAGGCGTTTTTGTTGTTGTTGTTCAATTTGATTCCTGGTTTTATGATTTGTTTTCTATTTTTACAGTGACAAACGTGACCCAAATAACTAATACAAAGTACCCTGGGGGCAAAACGTCAAATGCTATGTTTTCACCACAACCACAGAAAAAAGTCATTTTTTTGTTCTTTAGGGAACTTTTAGAATTGTATACATAAATAGGGCCATAATTTCTCGAATGGAAACATATTAATCTTTTAAAAAGTACATCTCTTGTATCCAAGCCTGTTTTCAGCATCTTTCTCCTAATCTAGAGATCTTCCTAGACTAATGATAGCAAAATTTTCCCTGTACAAAGAAGCTTTCGCAGGGCAGTTGTCTGTCAGATGCATGCTGTTTGTTCCTTCCAGCGAGCTCTCTGTCTCTCTCGAATTTAGAAAAAAAGCAAGCTCTTAAATAGATTCAAAACACAGGAAAACCAGAAGTAGATGCAACCAGACACCTGCTGACAAACAGTGACAAATCCCACTGCCACTGCGGTGACCCTCGGTTAGTCAAGATTTAATTAAGGACATAATTAAGTCGGTGGAACGGAACACTAATGAGTGTTTTTTTAATATGGGTAATTACACGTAAAAATACAAAGTGCGATGGAGATCTAAATATGTCATTAAAAAGACCGGTATAGAATAACAGTGCTAAGTGTGCCTGCTCCACTGCTGCTAAAAAAAAAGTTGAGCCAGTCTCAGGTTGAATAAAACTCGCAAGTTTATGTTGGCTTCATGCTGGGAACATTTGTTATTCTAATTTTGCAACAATAAGCGACTGTGTGTATTGAGATCCTGTTTTTGGCTTTGAACTTTTTCTGCATTTAGCATTTTGTCCAACTGCAAATGAGCAATTAAGGACCTGTTTGCAAGCACAGGGCTCCCAGGGATGGCGTGGGGAGGTGTCCTGAGCAGGGAGAACGGACAGATGCGGGGGCCGGCGCTCCCCACTCATTCGGAATGAGCTTCCATTCTGCCAGAGCCTTTGATTGGATCTTTGCTCTCGGCGCTGACATAACCCACAGGACGGGGTCTCAGCGCCCCAGCGGAAGGAAAAAGATGACTGAGACGGAGGTGGGAGCTTCCAAACAAAAATGAGGCATTCGAGTCGGAAGCAAAAAAAGACCCACCGACCACAGCCTGATGGGGAAGCGTGGCTGCGTGGTTGGGGGCCTGCCCTTCTGCTGGGATCGTGTGTCCCCCCCTCCTTCTGCTGGGATCGTGTGTCCCCCCCCCTTCCATCCATTTGTCAGAGCAGCAAGTAGAAGAGCAGGTTCTCTCCACTGCCGACACTCAACATTCAGCTCTCTATTAATTAGATTCTGAAGCTTTCTGTTCAAAACGGGCATTAAATTTTCCTCCTGCAGGTACTAAACACGTGTCTGCAGGCTTCCCGCCTCTGGTCTCATCTGCGTTTTGCAGGATTCCAGAGGAAAAGGGAAGAACATCTATGTAATCCCATATGTTATAACAAACGATGTACATAACATATTACACGTACGATATACAATATTGCATGTTATTAACGTGGCCGATCGTCCGAAGCCGCACCTTTTGCTCAGTATGAACTTCTCGGAAGTAACGTCTGCACCTGTGATGATCACAGGAAGTTTCCCCATGTGAAGAATTTGCTTTTGACAAAGCAATTTAGGATAAAAAGGTCTGCACGGAGAATTTAGACATTTCCTCCAGGGATACTGAGTGTTTACAAAACTCAAGGGCAGGGAATGCGACAGAACAGGAAAAGAAGACCCCACCCCCACCCGCCCCTTAGACGAGAGAACAGAAGCGCGTTTTCCTGAGTGCGTTTTCGTCTGAGTGCGGCGGTGAAGCATCTTGTGCTCTGACAAGAGCATGCTGTGTCACAGTAATCAGGAATTATCAGGTCAAAGACTCCATGCAGACCACCCCTGACCCGTAGTAAATTCCTGAACACTTATAAAACCGAGGCACATGGGGCTCCTGAGACTTTAATGACTGTTAAGTCAGTGGACATTAGGAGGCAGTGGACTAAGCGACCTGTGCAGTTGGGGATGGTGACACAGCTTGCCAGAGGTCACACGAGGTTCATTCAGGAGACTGGTCCCATTAACCGAGTGACCAGTCAATTCAATTGTGACTCATCAGACATATTTTTGGGCAGCACTGCCCAGTGGTGCTGGCAAATCAACCTTCGGACTCTGTGTAAAGCATCTTTTCCCAACTGTCTGTTCACCCCCAACCCCAAATCTCCTCAAACTTTCTGAACCCAGTAATAGACGCAAATAAGCCCACCATTCAAAGCTGGAGCAAACAGTCCTTAAGTCAGGAACTGTCAGTGGGAGCTGTCTCCGAGGTACGGACCTTCTGAAACCCAAAAGCCAGCATGGCCCAACCGATGTCCAATTCTCAGCATCCCTTCCATTCCCTTTCGGGGCATGGCCACCCTTATCAAGTTGTGTGTGAACGAACAGAGTGTCTTTCACCCCCCCAACCCTGCCCCCGGCCGCCTCCTGGGGGAGGACAGTGTGAAAGGAACTACTGAAATAGCAGCGACGAAACCCAGGGGCCTGCCGCGGGCTTGCTCACGTCCCATTCATTCTTAAAGGCCCGTGAAAGCTTGGGAGCTCAGCAGAATTTTTATGTACGGGAGCAGGCCCAAGGAAAACTCACACGCCATAACCAGCTGTGGACAGAGGGTCATCTATCAGCAGACAAACGCAGGACTCCAGGATGTCTCTCCTCAAATGAAATAATATATCTTTGAAAGCCGATGCCCGGTTCAGGCCCGAGGCCCATCCATCAAGCCTGAGAGGCTCGTGGCATCACTCCAGGGCCATTAACCTTCCACCTGTTTCCCCTTGTCCTTCAGGACGAGGCCCTGCCCTTGGTTTTACTCCCTTCCCCTGTTCATCTTCCGACGGAGTGTAAATGTGAAGCAGCGCGGCCTGGGAAAATAATTCAGAGGCAATGGACCAGGGGCATGGTCACAAATCTCTGCCACTGGCACTGTGACTTATGCAGGCAGTTTGTCACACATGAGCCAGGTGACCTCTGTGACATAACAGAGAAAAATATCGCCGGAGATCAGAGATGGGATTCGGAGCCTCTGCGGGACCCTGCTCCCAGGCGAGCGGATTGTCTGGTGTCCCCGGGCGTCGTGTGCACAGCAATATCTGTGCGAGGGGCAGGGGGAGGCAGGCGCGCAGGCGCCCCCGGGGCTGAAGTCGCTGCTGGCAAGAAGCGGGGCCTCTCCTGCCGCGTCAGGGTTCGAATTTCTGTGTTCTTTATACTGCCAGGAAGAGGCGACATAAATCTCTCTAATTTAACCCGAACTCGGAGAAATGAATAAAATTTGAAAAGTGTGAAAGTGAGCCTATGAAGAATTTGTCCGTTTGAGAACTTAGAAGCTACAGTTAGGTATGAGGGTAAAAAGGAAGTTTTACTAAAGCTTATAAACTGGCTAAGCAAAGAAGTGGTCGGTTAGATTTTTTGAGACAAACTATTCATTAAAATAATCACACATGTTCAGTTATCTCTTCAGTATAAAAACAGTGAGAGTAACTGAAAGATAAAATGAGATCGTGCGCGTGAAAGCATTTCAATAAAAAGGCCAAAGCTTTCGCCAAATGATATTAGAATTTAGGAGAATGGAGAACTACCTATCAATGGCTTTAAAAACACACACAAACAAAAAACAGAGTTGAATACTGTAGCAGTTTAAATGCTCTTAAATCTGAATTAGAATTAATTTCTAGTTCGAATGTATTACTTAAATTACTACTCTCTCCATTCATTTGTGCCTGACAGGATTCTGTGTTGGGTCCAGAAAATGAATAAGGCTTCAAATAGCTGTCCCTAGGCCCATTATCTCTTTGATAAGGGCATTTAATTTTGAATTTTTCGTAAATTGGAAACACCGGCGGTCTCGGTTCAGTGAGGAAGAGATGCAGGCAAACTCCGGCCTTTACTTGGCCAGCGTGGATGTTTTCATTCTTCGAGCACACAGATGCCAATGTGAAATTCCTAACATGTGGAAATGCTAGGAAATAAAAATAACCAACTTAAAAATAATTACAAAGTTTTGATGCTACAGTTCGGTGCAATTTAAAAACGCCTGCTTCAATCTGCCCAGAAATGTGAGATGCCAACCTTCTTTAGGCACAGGGTTCTTACCCCAGGTTCAAGGGGTCTCTGAAGCCCCAGGAATTCAAGTAAGATTTTCTGCTTATGCATTTTCTTGGACAGATTAACCATCGCTTTCATCAGATGCTCAAACATGTTTGCCAGCTAAAGATGTCACTGATAGTGACTGTTAGAAAGCAGAATTCGAGGTCCTGAAAGTTATCTCCCAACTAGAATCAAAACTCGTGCAAGCCTTAAAGGATCCTAGAGGTCACCCAGTCTGACCTATCATCTTGCAGAGACAAAGAAGTCGGAGCGGAGGGAGCCAGAAGCCACAATTTATTAACAGGACAATTAGGGGAACTGGACGCCAGCCTCTTGCTTCCTAACCTAGCCCCCTGCCCCCCACAGGTGGCTGCAACTCTCCTTCGTCTGTTGCTTGGAAGTCAGATTTTGTTTTTGTGTCCCTTAAGATAATTTTCGTGTGCGTGTGATATAGGAACCTTAGTATAAGAGAAGGCTATGTGTTTAAAAGAACATAAAACATTTTATAATTCTGGCCTTAGGCATCTGTTGTTATGAATAAGCACTCAAAGACTTCAATTGGTGGAATAAAATTTGTTTCTATAAAAATGACTCTAGAATGACGGGTAGTATACCTTGTCATGTCAGGTTTTCTTCCTGAAAACTGGTTTGTGTGTGTCATGTGACATGGAAGGCCTCCTATTTAAGTGACTTTGTTATACCTGATTCCTTGTGAGCACAATTTAAGCCTCTCTATAAATTAATATTTAATTTGTCTCTGACAGTAAGTAGGAGTTACTGGATAATCCTTTATAATGTTCATGAAAGTTTCAAACCAAGATCACGCAATGCCGCCTATTACCAATAAATGTTTCTACTTAATGTTTGATTATTGGGAATTCTCTCTTCAAATTACTTAACAAAATAAAAAGAAACAACTAAATTATTAACAAAAATACTAAGCAGGGCTTGTCATTCATTTATCTGAATTCTCAGATACCGGTAAGGCATTTACTTATTTCCAGTAAACCACCTAAAATAGCCACTCCGTTTAGAAGGAAATGCTGGACTGAAAAAAGTGGAAAAGATTCTCTAACACTAAGTTATCCTAAAATGTTTAAAGTACTAATGTTCTATGATCAAAAACAAATAAAATATGGTTAGCCTGCAGCCAAAAAAAAAAAAAAAAAAAGGATTCCTGGACATGAATCATTGCTTACATTCTTTTCCATCCACAAACAATTTCATTTGGGAAAGTTGCCACATAGTATCGACAGTGACAACAAATGGCATTGTCCCGTGGACATCTGTTTCCGACCCCCACACTGATACTGCAGGCGAGCACTCAGGCGTTAGTCCCGCCGCTCGCCGGGCCCAGAGGAACTGGAAGTCAATGGTTCGCTGAGGCTTTATTATTGGAACACAGGAAAACTTTATCGTCATGCTGGGAAGTTCTGTATCTTTTGAAATGTTGGGACCGGGGTTATGTTAGAGCGTTAGGCCGTGCGGAAGACTACTTCTGAAGAAGAGGGAGGGGAAAGTCGTTTCTTGTCTGTTATGTCCTTGGGTTGCGGTTCCCACTCCATCTTCCTAAAACTTCCTCACCCGCCCTCAGCTGCAAACTATTTTTTGTTTTTTAAAGATGAGATTGAGTTGAGCTTCTTGTTCAAATTGAAAGGACCAAATACCAGAGACATTGTCAGCCAAACACGATAAATAAACACTATTGTTTCTTAACGACAACAACAAAAAAATCAAATGGAAACAGAAGAGCTTTTATATACACTGTGTCTCTTCTAAATTCGAACTGCCATGCTTACAATTTCTGGGAACCTGGCAGCAGAGGGCTCAAGACTCCCAGCCAGAATGTCCTGATCTCGGGACAAAACGTAACAAGGGAGAAGGCAAAGGCAAAGGGATGCGGGGGACAGCCAGTATGGATGGGCCCAATGGGAGGTGGCCCGGGGCCCTCCCTCTGCCCTTGAACCTCGGCTGAAAGGGTTTCGGTCCGTGCTGGGCGATCAAAGACTGCTCCGGGCGCAGGACAGGTTTCTTTCTGCTGTTTCATAGCTTTTCTGTGGGGCCCTGACGTCTGACGTGCAGAAGGGAGTGAGCGCCGAGGGCGGTGGAGATTCTGCATCCACGGCCGCTCCCCGCACCTGCCTACTCTAGGCTGAGCCACGTCTTGCTGAAGCAAAGCAGCTTCTATCTGTTTTTCGCCGTTAAAAATGGGGTCACATATAAATGGCAGTGCCGGGTGGGGCGGGCCCTTGTCCTCTGAGTCGCATGCAGTTTTTAAATGTTTCATTCTAAAAAGACACCGGGACACAGACTTCTAACGCGCCGTTTGCCTCCCCTGACATCGTACACCGTGGGCACTCAAAAACTATCTGGGTGAGTCAGTGAACGAAAGGATCGCAGAGCTGTCCGACTTAAGATGGGAAAGTAGTACGTTTCTATTAGAGGGAGATTATGCTAGTGCTTATCTGGCCGAGGACATGATCTCTTTTAGCAGAATACACGTGTGGTCTGCGAACAAGTGATGTATGTTTTAAAAAACGACCAGCTCATTCCTAAATGCCGCATCTTCGTAATTTCATCTCCTGAAACTCGACAAATACATGACGAGTTTTGAAAAATAATTACTATCATTACTACTCAGGAGAAACTATATCTGAATTGGGGGAAATATTTTTTCTACACTTGATTCTGATCTACACGGAATAAAACCACAACAAAACAAACGGACTGGAGATTTACATCTCTCTCACTTTTCAGGACACTTTTACCGTCGTCTCTCAGATGATGGCACTCCTCGTTAGCCATCCACAAACAAAATATTTAACAAGCAATCGGAAATTAGAAGATCTGTCGTATTCACGTGCGTGAATCCTTCTGTTATAAAAATGAGGAAAATAGGAATGTGTTCTGTGTGTCGTATAGGACGACAGTGATCCACGTGTCTGTCGTCTACTGCGCTTTTCAGCTCACTTTTTATCACACCATCGGCTCCTTGCGAGTGCCTGGTGGTCAGCGAGTGCAGGCGCCCCGCCCCTGTCCACGAGGCGTCCTACCACACCGAGTTGGTTCGAGGGCACCACCTCTGTACCACTGTCCTGGTCCCCACTCCATAGACCAAGTTCCTGCCCACGTACCATCCCTGTGACACATTCTTCGTCAATTCTAATGGCCTGTCTGTCCCCAAGTCCGTCCACTCAGGCCTCTTTACTTACTTTGTGTTCCCACTTGCTTAGCATCGTGCCTGGAATATGGGGGCTCTGTCTGTTTGCGGCATTCACCAGTCAGGAAGCCGTGGCTCAGGGTCCACACACAGAGACACAGACCGAGATGCAAACACTGGGACCCGAGTCACAGGCCCGACGCCTGGCCCGAGGCTGGCCACTACGCACCACGCCCCTCCCTCCTTCAGCTGCACAATAATAACCAAATAAGTTAAGAAAAAGGCGAGCAATCAGTACTGATTTTAGTGAGGAAGTAAAGATAAAATTCTTCATCACACCTTGTGTCACCCACAGGAAACCTGAGCCTGCCAATTTTACAAACATGCCAGTAAAAGAATTTCCTTGGCAAACAGGCAGCGTGGAAATGTCCTTTATTAACCCCCTAATTCCATGAGTTTGCCGGCGACATTTCCTATGCCATGGAATACGGCTCACCACGAAGCTCTTGTTTTTCTATTTCTGGAACTTTCTTTTGTTCATACATGCTAATAATAGCTGGGGAGGGGGTTATTTATAGTTCCTGAAGCAATGTGACTGAACACTTTATTCATTTATATTTCCTGTGTTTATTGTTACCTTACCTTTTGGGTAATTAAAAGTGTTCCTCCAAGAATTTATTTAGTAACGAATCACCTGTAAATAGCTTTTCTTTTAATATATCAAAGCCTATATTTAAGCTCAATAAAATATTCGACTCCCATTTCCGAGTCACTAAAAACAGATTTCAATGGGGGGAGGGCCATACAACTGTGTTTTCTTTCCAAATTGTGCACGAAACATTATTATTTGACTTTTAGGTGTGTCGATGAAAAGATTCCAGCTTTCTGTGGCAGATCATGCATTCCCAGATCGCTCAGGATGCGTCTTTCGATATTGAAGCAAAATTGCCATTATAGGTCATTTGTGTGGAATTTATTAATCAATAGACTGTAATTTAAAAATATATCCAATTGCTATATCATACGGTTAGAAAATATGATATTTAAAAATGCCTCCTCTTCACTGCCCCACGCTTCCCCTGCACGTGGTTGCTGGGGTAGTGTCTCTAAATGGCCCCACCTGGTCATTCCCTCTGAAGCCAACGAGTTTTCTGGTATGACAAGCATCCGAAATCAGAAAGGTCATTTTTTTTGCCAGATTTACCTCTGCTACCCCTATAACTTGATTTTTGGGAAGTGAGTTGGACCCTGCCCCTTGCTGGGCGTTTCCTCGTGAAGACAGTCACATTGAGATGAATCAGTTTCTTCCCCTTACCTAAGACAACACAACAAAAATGCACGCCTGCCGACCAGCATCCACAGGGCCCTTCATTACGTGGCCTAGACCATTTCGTCACAAAGCCGAGGTGGCGTGTGCGTGTGTCGTGTCCGTTTTAACAGCATCGATTTCTCAGACCGTTAGAAGAGGTCTGCTGCATGTTGTGGGCTGGCTCTGTGGGGGGCAGTGAGATGCTGAGTCACACAGGTGGCTCCTGGGGTGTCACCGAACATTGGCTCTGCTTTTCATCACAACCTCAAAACCCAGTAGAATGGAGATAATTAGGTTTTTTATCTAAAAGTCTATTGAGAGAACTAGTCAGCCATTAATTAGAGCGTTCAGCCTCAAAAGCTCTTTTAATGAAATATTTTTTACTCCTCTGCTCTAAAACAAATCGAACTAAGAGAGTCAGGAAAAGTGGGAGCAATTATGTAAACATTTATTCACCAACTCTCAATATGGGGTAATTTAACAACTAGATTTGCCAAACACTCAAATGGAACGGGACAATAGATTTTGGGCTCCGTCGTTGTTTTAAGTGTCATTTCAATGTGATTTTACTGAACATTTTGTTTTGATGAAGTTGAAACTAAATAAATACGCCTTACCTTGGAAACCTCTAAAATACGACATCTGTGCAGCAAAGTGCTTTCAGATCTCAGCTAATTATTGGTGTATTAGGGCTTTTTTTCTGCCTCCTGCAGTGAAGTGGGACAGGGCTCAGGGCCCGGGGGGGAAACCGCACAAGCACGTGAAGTAATATTTTCTGGACAGCGCTGCTCTCTGAGAGCACGTCACGTGGTGGGCGTTCCGTATTTAGAAATCCAAGAGCACTAATCAAATGGTTCTGCAATGGACATGGTCGGCCCCTACGCTGTCCCCAGCTGGCCGCCCGGCGCACCGATTCCTAACGGAACAGGCTCGAAAGGCCCATGTCATGAAAGCATGCGAGGTCGGGGGAAAGTAGGTCGTTTTGTCCTCAGTTTAAAAGAGAAATTCATTCTCACTCTTACAAAGTGCGTCAACACGTTTCTGCGGCTCTCCCCAGAGCCTTCCCGAGCTCCCCCCCGTGCTGGGAGCCGGCACACGGAGACGGACATCGCCGCTAGCCATGCCACCCTGACTGGGTGTGGCGCGTCCCCCTAGCGCCCAGGCCAGCGACTCAGACCTGCTCTGACTCCAGCTTCTTTCTATGTTCAGCCATTTTGGGGAACAGATTCTCTATTAAATGTGATAATGATGCAGGAACAGCTGGCAAGATCTGCTGGCCGCGTCTGTCTGAAGGGCCTTCTCGGCTTGTCGACTGTTTGGGAGCAGTCAACCATGAGACATTCCAAAAGATGGCCGGGCTCGAGAACTTGCCAGGTGACGTCTCTACCTTAATACCCCAAACCGCAAGGCCGAGAGCACCCGAGCCCAGCGTCAACGCGAAGGGGCTCGGCCGTCGTTCGCGTAACTGACGCACCCCGACAGCGCAGGACAGCCCTGAAAACCCACCTCAACCTGAGCGCCGGCCGCCTCTCCGGTCCTGTTCGTTTTCCTGCTTTTTTGAAGTCCAGCTGTCAGATAGAACGGTAAGGCTTACGGAACTACAGCGATTGGATAGACCTGGACATTGTCCAAACGTCCCTTGCACGATCGCCTCCGCTTTTTTTCTTTTTTTTGACAAGAACGTGTACGTTCTTGCCCTGTACGGTCGGTCATACCAGTCACACCTCCTTGCAAGCAAAAAGTACCAGAGAAATTCACTTCATTTTCCTAGCAATACTGGAAGTGATTAAAACTCACTTAAAAAAAAAAACCTTTCTCAAACAAAATTCATTAAAAATGTTATTTTCTCTACAAAAATATTTGTTCTAAAGGGACATAAATAGCGTTCTCAGAGCCTGTTGCGTTCATTTGAACTCGGAGCCCCGGCGAGCACGTTCTCCGCGGGGTGGTCCCCGACACTGGATTTCACAGGCGACGAGCGTCCAGCTGAGGTGGCGCTTGCAGCACCGTCCCCGCGGGCGAACAGGGGACACGCGGTCAGAGATGATATTGTCCCGTGTTTCTCGTACTTAGTTACTCAAGTAAAGCAAGACTGAGTAAATGAAATCGAACTGGAAATGTGAGGTGATATAAGTTTACTATGTGATGCCTCTTAAGAATAGAAAACTGAATTTCTACAGGATAGAGACCCCCCCAAATCCTTTATAACATGCCTTGCAGTCATGCCAGAGGAACCCCTCACTTTTCTAATAAGGTCACTTGTGAGCCTGTATCTACATACAGTTCTGTTGGTATGGAAGTGTATTAATTCCTTATGAATCCTTCATCGGAACTGAATTAGAACGTACAGAACTTTCTATTTAAATCTGTGAACTTTATACATCAGAAATGCCTCAGGATAAGTAAGGAACGAGAGCGGAGTGGGACTGATGGGCCCGTCGGGTGTCACCCAGGCTGGTGCGTGACAGAGTGTCTCATGAGGCTGTACACGTTGAGCTTAGCGCATGGAAAATTATGTCTTTAGTCCCTAGGCAAGGCTGTCTGGATCGTCTCTGGCCAATGAGAAATTCTTTCTAGAAAAAAGCTCAGTGAAAATATCTGGGCTTAATATCTATTCTATTCGAGTTGTCTACGCTTAAATCCTATTAGAGCAAATTTAAAAGCATCATCATCTATGTCGAGTTTTAGCTTTATCCCCACCTCCCTCCCAGCCAAAATGACATTCTACAGAAGAAAAACCCTAACAAGACTGCAAATCGGATGCACTTTTATGTGGAGCTAATGAGCTTGGATTTCAGGAGCCTTCCTGTGTGCGGGCAGGTCCGAGGCCGTGAGGGGTCCAGGCGCTGTGAATGCACAGTCTTATGTTTTGTAAAACGTGCAAAAGAGGAGGTGTGTTTTTGCATTCTGCTTCAGAGGGCTTCCTCACTGATAGCAGCTGCAAGGTCCCCAAAGCTGGGACCAGCCTCCACTGCAGGTGACCTGGCCTTATGGCTGAACTGACAAGATGTTTTCTCAACTGCAAAGATGTTAGACAAAAATAACATCAGGTTTTTTTCCCCCCAACACTGTGAATAATTGAAGGAAGGTACTAAGCTGTGGGAGACCAAGTCCTCTTGGAATATGGGGAGATTTAAGAATTATCATAGATAAAACACCATTATTACCAGAGTTATTGATTCTGGTGTGTATGACATATTCATGCTCATCTATAATTTTGTAGATAAATCCCTGGATTTGTTTTATAATCCAAACGCAGCACTGTTCTGTTTCTGTGTTGCGGGGAGAGAAGCATCGGGAACCCGCAGCGTGGATACCTGTGCTACCGGGAGAGCCGAGAAGGCTCCTAAACGAGCCACGGAGGTAACGTAGGGACTGGAGGTAAAGCTTAGGAAGAAAACCTAAAATAGCTAGCAATTTCGTCCCCACAAAAAGGACCAAGGACACCTACGTCAAGGCGGCGGCTCACACTTGGGTCAAATTCTTCTACAGAATACAGATTTCAGTAAAAACAAAACCAACCAAAAAACCCCACCACTTTTAAAGAGAATTTCTGCACTTCCAATACACGGGGTCTGAACTTGCCCTCTCCTTTTGGCTCAGAGCCAGCCTTAGAAAGGGAGGGGTCACGGGGACACACAACTGTTCTCGGCCATGAGTTTCCCAGGCGCCACGATCGGATTTGCAGCCTGGTCAGTCAGGGACAGTGGTGGTGGTGGTGGGGGGGGTCAGTCCTAACGAGACTCCGTGGTCTTAGTTACTGAAATGGGTCTGGCTCCTTGAGGACAGAATACGGCTGGGTTTTCTTTGTCTTTTCTTTTCTTTTTAAATTTTTTTATTATTTATGCCTCTGGCACCTGTCTTCCTAGGTGGTCTCCCATCCAAGTAGTGACCAGGCCCGACCCTGCTTAGCTTCCGCGATCAGACGGGCTCAGGCACGTTCAGGGCGGCGTGGCCATAGACACGTCTGGGTTTTCACGCAGCTGCGACTCAACACGGGCTCACGGGAAATGTCAGTATTGGGCACTGGGCTGCGATGCGTCGGACGTGGGGACAGACCTGCGGGAAACGGCGCACAGGTGTGGGAAGGAACGTCTGGGCTTCTGGCAAAGTCTGGGACAGGTGGCAGGGGACTTGTGGGAAACGCAGCCTTTTGAGAAGGGCTTGAGTTCTCATCGGCGCGGGGTAGCTTAGCTGTGTTCTCGTGAATAAAAACAGGGGTCAGGATAGACCAGTGGTCCCCAGAGGGGGCCTCTCAGGACCAGTTCTGGTGACGGGGTCTGTGTGTTCTGGAAGCTTCCTAGAAAACTCACAGGCCTCGCTGCTAGAGTTCTCTCCTCAGCAAACGGCTCTTGGCGGCTCAAGCCGCCACCTAAGTCTGCTGGTTCCATCTTTTCCTCATGAAGCCTTTTTAGTGGAGTCTGTCGGCTTTACCACGACTTGTGTCCTGAGTCGCCTGCTCCCCCACCCCGCCGCTCCTCCTGCTCCTCATGGCAGCGTCCTCCGAGCCCCTCCGACCCTGGCTCCCCGAGCCTGCTCAACCCTGGCCACCACGTCGTTCACACCGTGACCACCGCTGTGGCACGAGCTGCCCTGCCACAGGTCTGAGCGCCCGCGACAGCCGCCCCTCGTCGGCCTGGTCACCAGTGTCTCCGGATCTGCAACCAGACTCCGCACAACGCACCTGGAATTAACACCTGTCCAACGAATGGATGAGTAAGTCGTCACCCAGGGGCAAGACTGGGGAACAAATCACCGTAAAAGCTGACATGCGGTCACTACGTGCGCTGAGCTAGACAGCGCCCCCGCCATGTGTATGTAAACTAGAGGCAGGTTTGGTGCCTTTAAATCAGTGACTATGAAATAGCAATAGATCAGTCTGAGGTTGAAAACAAAACAAAACGGAACGAAACCTTTCTGATCAAAATTATGATATTATACCGAAGACCCTTTGAAACACGAAATTTGCTTCATGAGCATGAGACGAGGACCAAGACCTTAGCTACATTCACGGCCCCAGTGAGTGGGGTTTACCAGAGGGCAAGTTCTGTTGCAAAGAACAACACGAACAACCAGGCGTGGGGAGAGCTCACCTCTGTACTGCCCTCCCCACCATCCGAGCTAGGCGGGCGCACGGACAATTCTACAGGAAACACCGAAACGCGCACTCGCCCGTGTGCGATGCCGACACCTGTGGGCTTCGCACAAGCCGCTCTGCCGGGAATGCCTCCCGACCCTCACTCCCCCATCCCCCACCCCCCTGTCCCCCTGTCCCGTTCCCTGGCCCACACACCTGCCCTAGGCAGGCACCGCCACAGTGCTCGCATGGCATTCTGGGCAAAGCGCTGCCTGTCTCTCTCTCTCTCTTAGTCGTCATCACACTGAGGCCATGCCTCTCAGGGGTGGCTCGTTGTCTCTGAGGATTAAATTGCATAGTTCAGGCTGAACGTCATTGTGACCATTAGTGCAGCAGAGCTGGGATCACCAAAGGCACTCGTGCCGGTCACCCAGCTGGTGTGTGCTGCTGAGTGCCACGTCCCCACCAGGGAGCTCTGCTTAATAGAGAAACGTGCTCTGCAGAACATGGCGTGTCAGGCGCAGACCACTTGTGTCTCCTTCTCCAGGAATTCAGCATGGGGGCGACCCGCACGAGAAACCGTGGGCGAGCGAGGTAGTGAGCAGATGAATTAACAAGTGAACGAACCCGAATCTGGCCTGACGCTGGGTCACCACTGGCCATTTACTTCAGAAGTGCCCTAGGGGCAGCTCCAGAGTGGGATTCAGCTCTAAAAAAATGCCGCATCCAGTGACATGCAGGTGTGAGGTATCCCGGTCCTTTTCAAAAGCGGAAACGTCAGTTGCACGCACCTGAGTATGTAACTGGGGTGGAGCTGTGTGTTCGTGATGGGGACAATTCACCGACAAAAATCTCAGAAGTCATTCTCAAGGGTCCAATAAAACGCCTTCAAAACCATTCGGAGCCCAACACAGGGCGCAAAGTATCAGTGTGTTTAAAGCACGTCATCCCCCCATCCCCCCAAAAAAACAGGTGCCGTGTTCTCACTGCAGGGATCGGACGCAGCTGAACGTGCGCGCGCACCTTCCCGTCTTAACGGACTCGCCAGGCAGATCCAGAATGTGTCTTTCCCCGAAGCTGGAGCGAGAATCAATTCCCGTGTCTAAGGACGTGTCCGCCAGCTGACGGCTCAGCCATCGCGTAGGGGCGCCTCGGGCCCGAGTTCCCAGAGCATTTTTTCACTCGCTTGGTAAGAGCTGTCATTGTTCGAGCGCCGCGAGAGGCCACCAGCAGCACCGCCAGCTCCTCACCCGCCTCCAGACGGCGCAGGGAACATCCATGGCCAGGTGTATTTGATTAGCGGGTCAAAACAATGCCGCGGAAGGAACGCGTTTGAAGAATTCTGCTGCCAACACCCCGCACAGACGCTAATCTGCATCATCATTTTACGACGGAAAATGTAATAGTAAGCTTTTCTCTTCTCAAACAGGTGACAAGCAAAGCCTCTTGTGCATGGTGACGTTAGGTCCGAAAGGCACTATGGGAGGACGGGACGCGGGTGGCAAAGCAGCATTTACAGGGACTTCAGAGCAGGCGGGGCAGGTGGTCAAAAGACAGAACAGCCTTAGCAATGGGCCGGCACCCCAGGGAACGCGGCGGAAAACGGGAAGCGCGTGCGAAACTCGCCTCTGCACCCCCGGTCGGCCAGCAAGAACTCTCCAGAACCCCGGCCCGCGGGCGCGCAGCAAACGGCTGTGCGCACCTGCGCCAACCCAAGGACGCGGACCGCGAATTCCCAGGCGGACGCGCCCCTCCTCTCCGGCGTCCTGCCGCGTGTCTCCAGGGGATCTGATCCTGGGTTTCGTTCCCATCGAAATGTTTTCAATGTAAATGAAATAATTGTGCTGCTCTCCCAGGTCAAGCATTGTGTATTTAGTGGGCGATTTGCGGGGGGGGGGGGCATCCTGTGACAACACCAGCATGGTTCGCGGAGGGAAGGCCAGGCCCCCCCCCCCTGCTCCCCAGATGAAGGACGCAGGCCGCGGTAGCGAGGTGACGCTCTGCGCCGCGAGGCCCTCGAGCCTCGACCTCCGACCTGTCGGCAGGTGGCGGACCCGCTGCGCACGGAAGGCGCTGACGGACTTTAAGTCGGATCGAGCTTGGTGGTCCGTTCACCCTGACCGAGGTGTGCCCGGGGACACTTCCAGACACTGAAGACCAGGTGGTCCCACTCATTCTCACAGGAGGGGACAACAGCGGTGTGGTCGCTAGCCCCGCGTGCTTCCCACGCTGACCCTTCCCATTTCAGCTCTCCGCCAGAGCGCCGTCCTGGGGGCCGAAGACACGCCTTCGGGCGTGGCCTCTGCGCATCGGGATGCGGCCTCGGCGGAGAGAGGTCTAAGCCAAGACAATGCAGGTGCGGTCCAGGGACCGGCCCACCCTGCAATGCCCTCATGGCTGTTGGGGGAAGGGGGTTGAGAGCTGGCTCCGTGGGAGGGTCTCGGGGTCCCCCCAAGCTCACTGGCTGAGCCTGCCCCTCAGGCCTCTTGCTCTTGGAGCTGACCTGATTCCCCCACAGCAAGTCACAGGGGCGGGGTCGCGTGCACAGTGGGGGGACCCAACACAGTCGTCACGATACGCCTTTTCTAGGGCCCGTCACCCACCCGCTTGTGCTGCCTTCTCCAGGCATCCTCAGACCTACAGATTCAGGTGGCCCCCTGTGCACCCCCACGTGTCACCTGCAGGGCAAATGCAGACACAGCTGAGGACTCAAAGTCGCCACCATGGGGTGAACCACAGAGCTGCAGGAAGTGACACCTTCGGGCATCCCTGGGATGCCCAAGGGGAGGGAAGGACAGAACGCTGAGCAGGAGGAGAGGGGTCTGCAGAGACGAGTGGCGTGGATGTGGAGGGCAGAAAACAAAAGGCTGTGGGCAGAGTGTCGCCAGAGAAGCCAGCCAAAGGCCCGGGGTGGCCACCTGTTCGGGGGGCAGGGACGTGCGGGGGTGGGGGGCCCGCAGTTGGAGCAGCAGCTACGGACGCCAGGCGCTGTCCCGGTGAGGCAGTGCGTGTCCTCTACCGAGGGGGGGGTGTTCGCGGGTTAGAGACGAATGTCTGTGGCGTGAAGAATCGCTTAAGTGCCAGTTTCTATGCAGCCATTCTGCAAATGGATGCTGAGCCCTCTAAGATTTGTGTGATCTACTCCCCAGAGGTAGGAGAATAAGTCAGAGCAAAGTCATTCTTCACATACCCTGCAAAATAAAGGGACGTGCTTTACACCTCACAGGTGCAGAGGGCAAAGTCCTTCAAAAGTGTGTTCAGGGGTGTCACACATGAGTCATGTTTTAGGGTTTTTTATCCCTTAGCTGACTGTGACAGTGGATGCCACACACAGAGGTGGCCTTTCCGTCAGATCTGGGGACAGTTTGTGTGCCCTGCTGGGCAAGCCCAAGACTGGGGTCAAGGGCACGGTGCCTGCTTATTCTCAGCGAACAGGCGCCTCACAGCTTCTGAGCTTCTACTGATGTAGCAGGAGCTGGTGGGGGCGCTGCAGGGTGGAGTGGGGTGCACGGAGCCTGCCCCGGTCTCTGCAAGCTGGGGACCACACGCAGCACACGGCCTGCCTCCTCCTGTGCCCCTCCGGGTGCAGCCCAGGCTCACAAATCAAGGCTTAGCCCCTGGAGCAGCCTCTGCCAGCAAGGACACACCAAGGACACACCGATCCCCTCCTGAGGGGTCACCTGCTCCGCTGATCCGAGCTCCAGTTCCTGCAGGGGCCTCCTCCAACTTAAACAAAATCTACATTTCCTTGGGCAGGTTTAAGAGAAACCTGCCCTGCAGTTAAAGGGCGACAGAGGTTTTTTAGGACCTACTGCGGAGTGGCCGTGATGTGGGCGAGGTGACAGTGGTGGCACATCAGGACCGGACACCCTCCAAAGCCAGCCACATACGGTTCTGTTTTTATGGCAGCACTACCTACCACGCACAGTGTGTGACCCAGGGCAAGTCAGTACGTGTCCCTCGGCCTGGGGACGCGCTGTCGTCTGCACACTAGGGACAATAACACCCACTACCCAGGGACTCGTCCTGTGAAGGAGACGGCAGGGGTAAAGCACTTAACGACCGTCTGACTCATGGCAGAAACCCAGCGAGGGGCAGAGGGGCGGCTGTTATTGTCACGTGCCACCTGAACTCTGTGGTCCAAGGAAAGTGGCAGTGGTTCCGTCCACCCCGAGTCCCCTAAACCCTCACGACGAGGGTTGCCCCAAGCCTCAGGGCAGGTTGCCTCCTGAGGACTTTTTTCACGTCTGTTTTCCCCTCCACTTTCTCATCCCCACTCGCTCCCCTGACCCCAGACTGGTTCCAGCACTTCGGTTAATTTTGCTGCTACTCACAGATTATTTGCCTGGTTTGGTTAAAAGGCTAGTTAGCAAAGTGTCCCCGAGCAATCAGCCCTGCATCTCCATGGGCCCTCGCCACCCCAAGCAAGAGAAGGGGCAGACGGACACGTTCCCTGGAAAGAACACGTTATGCGACGGCAGTGCTCCGAATCTGTGACTCTCACTCTGTCACCAGAAGGAGACCTTCTGTGCCTACTTCATGGGGCTGTCCCAAGTCAGAGCAGGAAATGGCCTGAAAACAGCACCTGCCAGCCCAGCAGAAGTGACTCCCCTCCCCCCCCCCTCTCCCTCGCCCTGTGGCCACAAGCCCAGCAAGGACAACTTGGGTTTTCTGCCCATGCTGTCCCCATTCAGACACCTGACGGTGGCCAAGCCAGTTTGGCGCGGGGTTTGGCGGGCGGCGGCCTGGTCCCATGCTCTCCCCATGATTCTAGTACAAAAATAGATGGCAGGAATGGGAAGCTTCCTGGGAGTGTGACCACGCTGACCCAGTAGGAGCTGTGGCCATCGGCACCGACACCCTACCGAACACCTGCCCCCCGGGAGGGCACATTCGCACCAAACCCGGGACCCAGCGGCGCCAGAGCCGAGAGCTGAAGCCAGAGCAACGATCCCCGCGGAGAAGCCGGAGCCGAGACGCTGGGGAAGAGTGGCCGGAGCGCGGCAGTGGCGGCGCCGGGTGGTGTCCGCGACCTTGCTGGACAGCGCTCAGAGCGGCGGGGACGTGTTCGCAGTGGGTGGGCGTTTCCGCCTGTCCGCGCAGGAGCCGGCCGAGGAGCCCGCCGAGCAGCCGGCCGTCGCACACAGCGGCGCTGACGAGGAGGAGCTGATGCGTCCAGCGGACACGGGACCGGACAAGCTCAGCGAGCGGATTCCTGTCAGACACGTGCACGGCCTCGTGCCAGCTCCGCCTGGGAGGACGCGCGACACCGGAGGCCACCTCGTGGACCCCGGCAGCGCCGAGTGACATAATAGTGACGTTCTGCCCCCTCGGCGGTGACTCGGGGACGCGCTGACGGGCGTCTTCATTTCCCCCGGAGGGAAGCCGCCGCAGGGGTTTTGTTTCTTGCTTTTTGTCTCCTTTTGGACGAACCACTTTGCATCCAGGGGGAGGAAAACACAGGGGGCTGAAGTGGCCCACAGGGACAGATGCCACCTGGGCACGCAGGGGTGCCGGGGCCAGCCCGCGATCCTGCACCCTGGGTCTCAGCAGACCCCGGGGCAGGAGGGCAGGCGCCTCCCCCAGCCTGCGCCCCTGCCCCACGCGGGAAGAAGGGGACCGGACCGGCTGGCAGAGGCGAACCCTGGCTTCGGAGAAGGGATCTACAGTATTCAGGAAAAATGAATAAAACGCTCAGAACGCTTCGGCAGCAGACCAGAAACCACGGTTTCCTCCGCGGGCTGGAGGAAGTGGCTGATTCCTCCGGCACAGGCTTCCCGCGGCTCTGCGGCCCGGTCCCCGCAGAAACGCTGGTTCCGCGCTTCCGTCAGGATTAAGTTCAGTGCGTTTCATTCCGCCGTGCGCGGGAACCGTTCGTGGAGGGCGGCACTGCGCCCGTTCCCAGGATCCTGCGAGGATGTGGGCCGGGGGCTGCAGGTGTGTTAGTCGTCCAGCGAGGTGGGGACTGCTTTCCTGCCGTTCCCGAGGAGAGAAGGGCCGTGGGAGGGAGGAGCACAAGCTTCTTGCCTGGCAGGCAGCCCCTCCGGCAGCGCAGGGGCCCACCTGAGCTCTTCGTTTGCAGAAGCAAGACGGGAGGGGGCAGAGCCGCGTGTGGGCCCGCATCGGCCGGATCCCGGTGAAGGCATCAGCAGGGGCCGCGAGGGTCAGCTGCCGACTCGGGAAGCCGTTGGGACACTTTTGTGATCAGTGGCTCATCTATGGCCCGGCCAAAGCCGGTATTGTCACACACCTGCATAAAGGCTACCCCACGCTGGGCCGCCCCAGGGAACGGCTGTGAGCAGCTGTGCGAGGGGCGGGCGGGCACATCCACCCCAAGTGACCCCAGTGGCCAGAAAGAATTACGGTAGCTTGTAAAGTGACTTGTTCACTCCCCGGGGGTCCTTTGGGCTCAGAGACCGTTCGTCTGGCTGGTTATCAGGGATTTAGCAGTTGACAGTGGTGAGGGACTCTGATAACCCGAGATTTGCTGTAGGGTCACTGGCCGAGGGCCGTGGTTTTGGAGTTGCACTGTCCACGTGTGCACGTATGTGTGTATACACGTGCGTGGGGGAGGGATGGGGATTGCACGGAAGTGCTGGACGTGGATCTACTGTGCCGTCGTCTCCCAGGGACAGCGCGCAGTCCAGGAAGAGTCCCGCCCCCTCTGGCCGCAGCTTCTTCGGTGGAGAAGGAGGCGGGTGGAAGCGCTCCGCCTGTCCTCCCCTTGGGAAAGCTGGCCTGCCGGCTGGGTCCCTGAGGCTCCAGGGCTGCTCGCTCGGCAGCTGCAGTGTCAGAGGCTCTGCTTCCTCCTCATGCCCATTATTTGGGAGGCAGGTCGGACGCCCCCACAATGTGCGGAAAACCAGACGCTCGCTGTGTACACAGGAGTCCCCCGCCTCCTTTCCTCCGTCGCCTTCAGCTCTGAAACTGCACTTTGTCCAGGAGTGCAGCCTCTCCCCTCTCCTCCCCCTCTCTTGTTCATGTGCTATTTCACAAGCAGCAAGCTTGGGCGTTATAATTTCCTCTTTCTCATCCCAATTTAAATGGGAACTAGAGTATCTCTTTTTATACCTTGTAAATATGTAGAAACAGAAAACGACCCAGCAATTTTCCTCTGGCCCTTCTGTCCCCTTAGTCAACAAATAACACGTGTTCCCTTTCGTACATGACGGAGAATGTAATGTGTCTGGGGAGCGTGAGCAAGGGGTCATTTGCAAAATTGCCTTATTATCCTATTACTCTCCAGAAGCAAGTCTGTGTCTTTTTGTCTCCGGGTGGTAGAGTTGCACATGATCTGCCCTTATGTGTATCTCTTGGTGGCTCATTCACTGTGCAGTTACGAAGAAAGACAGACATTTATGGGGGGAGCATCCATCTTCCCAGACGGCACTTCTGCAGGAACATGGGGCGAGGCCAGGGCTGCAGGCTCCCGGGCCACCTCGGAGGCCATGCCAGGACAAGAGGCGTTTGTCAGCCGCCGGTCTGAGCAGGGGCGGGGGCAGTGCCCAGTGGATGGCTCACCAACCCCCCCTCACCCCCGCAGCAGTGTTTCTTGGACTGAGGCTGGTCACGGCTCATTAGAGGGTCATCAGATCAATTTAGTGGGTCATGACCAGGAATTTTAAGAAAACGTGAAATAAATTAGGCTGAAGCAGAAGAGAATAGGAAATATCAGAGAGCGTGGCATGGAGGAAGTCAGGGACCCTCTGGTGTGTGTGCGACAGGGCCACGTTTGCTACATCAAGTTACAGCGAGGACAACGTGTTTGCTACATCGAGTTACAGTGCTACATTCTCTCTTACTGCGGATCACAGCTAAAAGCGTTTGCAAGCCATGGCCTTGGAGACATGCAGCCCAACACAGGCCTTGGTGCTGGCTTCAAAGTAACTTTCTAATCGAAAGGAAAAGGAATTCTTCCAAATGGGAAAGGCACCTCACGACGCTACCTTTAAACCATTTCTAGTTAGTCCAGAGTCTACTTTTCCTCCTCTGAAAAACAATTCAGTCAAATCCCTTCTCTCAATGTAAGCCCGAGGCAAACAGACGTGAGGCTAGGATGGCCTTCTTCCCTGGGGGCACCCTGTCCCCGCCCCCGTAGGTGCCCCACCTCCCAGTTGTTCATTCTCTTCCTTTTTCAAATCATACCCTCACGAGATGGCCAAAGGCCTCACACAACAGTGCAGATGACTGATGGTGCTGTAGGAAGCCAGCACTTCTATTTTAGCCAAATATTAAACCTCGTGCCCTATAAAAGAATCTCATAGAATTTAGCTGCGGGGGAGAAAAGAGAAATTCGCAGAGTGTTTTGCCAGCACGCGTGAGGTCCTACTTCCTACCGCCTACCTATATTCCCTTCATAAGTCTCCTTTTTTGCATAAAAATAATAGGTGTGGTTTCTTACCCCCCACCCCTGTGGGTTTGTGACAAAGTTCGGTGTGCTTATTCTTTCAAATAGTTATTTATGAAACTGTCTTCCCATAAAATTTTTTGAGAGGAGATATATTTGTCTTACTCAACTTCGTATTTATCTAAGACCCAGCTTACTGCACGGCAAATCTGAAGTCCTCAGTCAGCGGCAGCTGATGGTCACTTATTACACAACTATGCCGCTCCGCGCACATGGGGGTGCCACCTCAGCGTCAAGCTAATGAGAGTACAAAGGCCTGGGTTTCCTTCTTGAAGACAGGAGTGTTTTTGTAAAGCCTCTGCACACTCGTCACAGAACAGTAATAATGACAATTTGAAAGAGCGCCCACCCGTTGGGTATGCGACGCGTGCCAGGCCCCCGTACCTTCCCACGGGTCGCATTTGTTTCCTACGAAGCCTCCTCAGTAGCAGCTTGTGTCTGCCAGACCCTGAACACCACACATGATTTTACAGAGGAGAAAACTAGTCCGGAGAGAACGACAACCTGCCCCTGAGACGTGGATACGGAGCGGCGAACATAGGACTCAGATCCAGAAGGCTGTGCTTCCTGGTTTCACATTTCTTAGCCCTTCGGTCATTAAAATGGCCACTTTTATTTTTATTTTCAAGTTCCTTGCCTGTCTTCTTAAACACCAGGCTGGGAAGCCGAAAACACCAGGAAGGTTGTCTTTGTCCTTCATGGAAAAACGCGGATTGTCACAGAGGGCGACACACTCAGACACCTCTGGCCTGGCCGTGCCAGCTCAGCAGCCTGATGTCCCACCTTCAGATGCAGTGATAAGGGACTGGAGAGGAACGAGGGGACTGTCGGCAGTCCCAACCGCACGCCAGTGGCATTCTAGTGACTTGTCTCAGTCCGTTCAGATAACTTCTTGTTTCCGTGTGAATCACAGCGCTTAATGGTCCGCTACGAAAAGCACTGTCTTCCATTTGCTTTGGCTCATGGTCCCTAGTCCCCTGGTCCGTCGACACAATTCTTAACAGAAACCGTTTACGTGAAAAGCCTGCTTTGTGTTGTCCTCCTCTCAGAGATTTAAAAATCTCCCCCAAGGCGATCAGAGACCACGAATATTATGCAGGCACATTGCCCACTTCACCCCTCACTTCACGACAGCCAAAGGAAGACGCTGATTTTGTAAGATACACTTAGGAATCAAATCCAGAATTCACTTTTGCTTTTAAACCAAGAGTGGAACCAGGGACTACCAAGCATGGTCGGTTTGGTAGCCGCTCTGAGAGTCTACCTTCTATGCAAACTTGCCCATATTAATTCCGTCTTAAGTTTCAGGAAATAAAATAATTATGTAGTTAAGCAGAGATCCCTATGCAAACAAGTCCCGTGTTTACAATGTACCAGTCCATTAAAATCTACGCTAGACATGGGTTCTGGGACCTGAAACCAGGGCCAAGTGGCCTCGCCCTGCCCACTCGTCATCCCCCTCCCCCCTCCCCCTGCCCCCCGTGCAGTGACAGCAAACATCCTGCTGGAATTTGCTCCGAAAACAACCGCTCTACCAACCTAATATCAAGGTAAACAGGTAGTAAATACCGACCCGATCCCACTAACCCGCGGTATTACTTGCATTCTTAGGGTCTAAACACAACTGAGGGGTGCCATTTTTCCTTTTTTTCCTTTCGAAATGGCACCATTATAAGACAGCTCTGGACTTGATCATTTTTAAAAGTTTACGCAGCACTCTATCACACGGACTTCTGCTTTCCAGCCACAAAGCGGCTGCCTTAAAGAGAACACACAAAGCACTCCACTATTCTGAAAAAGAAAACTGCTTCCTGCATTTAACATTAAATCCAGCCCCTGAAAAAATGACCTACACAGAATAAAGGCCTCGTGCTCTAGTGCTAACAGCGGGTCATAAAGTTCTGCTCTGCCAATGGCTTAAAGAAGCAAGAGAAGCGCGCGCTCGGAGCGGCAGCGGCTCGGCGGGCGTGAGCCCGGTCGGCCCCTCCTGCAGGGGGGCCCTGGGCCGCGGCGGCCACACATACCTTGAGCTCCCGGAAGAAGACGCTGCTCCTGGCCCACTCCACGAGGGAGAAGAGCGTCTGGTCTGCCATCTTGCACACCAGCCCGAACGCGCTCAGCTTCTCGTGCTTGCTCCGGCTGGCCTGCTCCTGCTGCAAGTGAGCCAGGATTTTGGCTTGGACCTGGGGTTCGTCTGGCTCGCACTTCAAGAGTTCCAGGATCAGATGCGGGATGCTCGCGGGGGAGCCTGTCTGGTAGGCGTCCACGTAGGAGTAGCCCATGATGGACTCGGGCGAACTGGTGTAGGGGTCGGGGTACTCGGACTTGATGGCCCGGCTGGGGAAGTGGCCGTAGGCTTGGTAGCCTTGCAGGCTGCCGTGAGGTGGCATGGTCATGCTGATGGGGGACGTGACGAAGGGGCTCCGGTCATAGTCTGTGGGAGGCAAGGCAGCGTGGCTTGGAGGTAGGCCTTTGGAGGCAGAATGGATGCTGTGCATGGCAGAGGACATGCCCAGCTCGGAGGGCATGGCTTGGATCACCTGCGACATGGCCTCCAGCTTCAGCCCATTGGCACGGATGAGGGCTTTCTTCTGCTGCTTCAGGGCTCTGTCTCTCTTGTACATCGGCCCAAATTTATTCCTTCCTCCACGCATTCGGTCCGCCCTGACCGCTGTGGGGGGCAAACAGGCGAGGGGGCGAATTAGACCTCAGTCGTCAGTGTCCCCCGATTGCCAGCCACTGTAAATACTGAAAATCGACCAGAAGTGGTGTGTGCGCGGTTGTTTTCTTTACAACAGCCCACAAAGGCTAAAAAGAAAAAAAAAAGTGCCCCTCTAGTTATGAAGTCTTTCCTCCAAGTGTGTTTGTCATCAAAAAGTATTTTCGGTACACAGGGCCACATTAACCCTTTGGTGGACTGAAGAGATTTTCTAACCTTTGCCACACTTGGAGGATACTTTGTATTCCTAAGAAAGGCTATCAGTTTTTCTATTAAGAGTATCCGTTTCTGTTCTGCTAGTTACATTGTGATTCTCTTTAACGGAAACCCAAACTGCCAAGAAGAAAAAAAAAATCAAATGACCCATTTCTGGATTAAATTGTGAGAATTTTCCCTTTGAACAGCATCCTCCTTCAAAGCATTCTGGCCAGTTTGCTGCACAAGGGCCGGGTCCATGTTCTCCCATGCCCTCCCTAGAAAATCATTTTCACCTGGACTTCAGCACACAGCGGATATCTCCAGATATTGTTTTTATTAAGCAAGACTGGACATAATTAAAGCAAGTTCGTTTCAGAAGCTGTCAAGACGATCCACTGCCACAGTGCTGCTTGGTGTCTGGGGCCATGTCTAATAAGTTAGCCCTTCTCTCTGAGCCCACAGTGGCCAATGGCAATTAGACAGAAACCAGCAACCTCTGACAGCTTGTGACATGTTGAAATGGCTGGAGGTTAAGTTTTTGAGTTTTTTATCTTAGGATTAGTATAACATTAAACATTTATTGTAAATAGTAGGTATCCAGACTATTGCACAAGATAATAAAGAGTTTTTCGTGTGGAGGGTAATTTATTGAATATTCAGTTTTTCCCAATCACTGGGAAGGAGGTATGAGTATGCACTACAAGCGACTTACAGTTAAGGAGGCATACTTTTAAGGCAAAGAAATGCAACTTTTTACTTTTGTTTCTAAAAAAAGAAATTAAATGGCATCCTATGAAGTCACGACGTTTAATTTTTAACATTTTACTTCCTGGGTCTCCCACCACAATATCTTGCTTTTTGGAAAATAATAAAGTGATTGGTGATAAATAAATTAACATGCATCAGCTAGTTTCAATCTCACTTAAAAGCAATACAGACTTAATGGTCCTCGTGACCCAAGTGGCTGTTTCTACTGGGAAGGAATCCATTAGTAATTGAGCAGATTTACTGGAGAGTTTTTGAGTATTTCCATCAACTCTGGGTCCCACATTACAAAAAAGCTCCAGCCACAGCCAGCCCGTGCCTCGTTGGTCAAAGAAAATGCGCCCTCATACCTGGCACCTGTCAGTGATCCATATTCCTTCTTATCACATTATTTGCAGCACATTTAATCTGTGAGAGTTAGGTGAGAGGCTGAAGAACAGCCACACTCCACAGGAGCCCAGGAACCACAAATCATTTTCAGCAGTGACACCCTGGCGTCACCGCCTCCCCATCCACACACCACACGTCCAGGGCACGGGCTCTATGCTTCCAGCGTGCAGGTCAGTGCGGCTTCTGAGAAACCGCCCCCTTGTCCTTGTCCCAGCATTGCTACTGGTCTCATAGTTCGGTACGTTTCCTGCTTCTCAACTTTTTTTTTTTAATTTTGCAAGCTGAGTCATTATCTCAAAAAAAAAAAAAAAAAGAAAGAAAGAAAGAAAGAAAAGAGAAAAAGGAAACGAAAAGAAAAGAAAAGAAAAGAAAAGAAAAGAAACATGCTTTCCCACTATCAGAAAGGATACTCTGTGAGAAACTCCTTTTGGCCGTTGCAGGCTTTGACCCTTGCCCAGGAATCATGAAGTCGATGGCCACAGTAATGACAAGCACACCTATTAGAAAAGCTCCAGATCGAACTTTTGCTTAGGACATCCTGATTTGAAAACTTAACTTAAACTAAGGGCTTTTTTTTTTTTTTTTGGCAAGTTATTTGATTTGTTCTCAGTTGAATCACTTGAGTCTTATTTTCATCTAGAATGGCCTTTTTAGTGTCAAATCCATCCACTTCTCAAATAAAAAAAAGGGGTGGGCACAGCTGATTTCAAAATCCCTCCCCCCTCCCGCCCCCAGTGATTTCACCAGCATCGATTAATAAGGAGACTCAGGCTCCTCTGCTGACGCAGCATAAAAACTCTTAACATCACTGTCAACAGTGTTGCATGGCTGGGAAAACAGTGGCGCCTCATCACAGCACAGTGTTGTTTTAAACTCTAGGTCCTTGGAGTTCCAACAGGAAGTAGTATTTAGAAGACTCTTACCTTCCAGCTTCATTCCAACACTCAGACATTTTTGAAACCGACAGTAAGGACAACGCTTTCTCTGTGTTTTGTCTATTTGGCAGTTCTGGTTTTCTATGCACGTGTACCTTTTATTGTTTTGGACTGTTCGCTTAAAAAAACCCTGTAAGACAGAGAAAACAGTGAGACACGTTACAGATAAAACACCCGTCTCTTCCATTGTTTCATTTAAGGAAGTCAGCAGTAAATCTTTTCGTTGCACCATTTGAGCCTTTATGTGGGTCTGTGGTTTGTTTTACAATTTAACAAGATGAACCCCCACAACAGTGTCAGCCTAGAGTGGAGGTTTTTCTGGCATCAGAGTTATATTCCCGAAGAATTATATTAAATCTTGTGAAGATTTGGCTACACGTCATTCCATCTCAACAGTCAAGAAAATACATTGTATATTGACCAGTGCTTTTTTTAAAAAAAAATCTGTTTTTCTATTACCCTTCATGTCTAGATAGAGGTACTTGCGATGACTGTACTGTTTTTCAGTAGTCCGATACAATTTCAGTGAGAAACTATTGCAAAACACCAGTGGAAAAACTGAATAGCAAAACATCTCAGGTATTTTATAAATGTCAACATTAGGTAGTTAAAATCAAAAAGATTTAAAGAGCAAAATGGGAAAATGTTCACAATTCCACCAGAATGCATTCCAGTATGGGAACTCTGTTAAAAAAAAAAAAAAAGGTGAAACTAATGGCAAAGCATGTACAGCAGAGAGCTGAATTTTAGCGGTATATGCTTTCCTTAAATTTCACTCAAAAAGTAAATCGAAAATAAAACCTGTAGCTTTACAATATAATTACAGCTTTACCGGATGCTATATTCTTTCTGTTTACCCTACCAGCCGTAAAGTGAAACGATCTGACTTTGTTATCGAGAATGAAGGGGTTTTCCTGGCAGTGGTTTGAGTAATTGTACTGAGTTTTCTACTTTAAAAAAAAATGTTAAAAAAACAGCGAGTATCAAATTTACTGGGAATATATAAAAAACATCTGAGATAAATCCTCAATGTCTAGTTGATATTATTAGTAACCATGCAGTATATTTTATATATTAAAACTCCATGCATTTAAATAGGTCATATAATATATTTATGAAACTATTATAAACTATGATCTGGTCTCTTGGGTTTTTTTATGATATAAATTTCCAAAAATCTTACAAATTATTTTTGGAATAAATCAGGATGAAATCATACAGTTGGGAATTTATGTCTGTGGCTAAAAATGTTTAGACTTGCAGCACAGAATACTCTGAAGTTAAAAGGTATTTGGGAAATACTCTGTCATGTTTCCTCTCGAGAACAGCAATGCTTTAAATGTATATAAGTCAAGTAAAATCAATATTTGGGACTGTTAGAAATGGGGAAGTCTTCTCACAGCTACATCACTTCACTACAATAAAATACTTCAAAGCCGTGAGAGTGGCAAAGTTTTCTAAACAGCATACATTTCTTTGCCTTTCGAATGAAACCAGACACGTTTCTAAGGCTCAGATCCCTGAGACTAACTCCCCTTCTGATTTTAAGCTGAGTCTAAAATGACGGCTCAAACTTGGCGTCAGCAAGCAAGCCCACGGTGTACGTGGCTTCTGAACATCCATACTATTTCTTAGGTAGGGGCGTGTGAGCTCACCTTGCAGCTTTCGCAGGTGAGGAGCCCGTAGTGGTACCCAGACACTTTATCTCCACACACCGGACACAGCTCTTCCAGGTCTTCATCATAGGAATAATTCACCATTTTAAACTGAGACGCTGAAAGAGGAGAGAAGTGGACATGCACATCCAATTAATTTCCTAGGTAGGTTTTTATTCTGCAACGAAACCATTTCGGTGATTGGTGGGCAAACGCCACCGCATAAAATATAAAATAAAATTTTCACCCAGGTGGACTTAAGATAACTACTTTTCTGCAGTGAAAGGAAAACATCTTTTGGTATCAATGAGCTGAAGTTCACCACTTTTTAATTTAAAAATAGCTCCAACGTCTTCTGTTAAACATTTCTGTGCTGGACACAAGTCTGCAAAGCAGCCAATCAGACTAGAAACAGGAATCGCCTCAAGTAACAACTTTGGATCACTTTGAAACCTCCTTAAAGTCCCTGAAATGTCACCGTGGCCCTGCGAAGGGAAACAAGCAAGGGCGATGTGCCCCCAGTCTTGAAGTAAGTTTGCAGCAAGCACCTCGCTGATAAGGAGGACAGCGCAGTTCGACAACATTGGCCAGAAATCAGGCCCCAGAGACCCGGCGGTCAGCAGCCCCACTGCGCCCAGCAGCCCCACTGCGCCGACAGCCTGGGGCTCGCAGCCCTCCGCCCTGCCCGCCTAGTGGAAACGCCACTTCCGTGGGCACAGGAATCCCGGTCTCGGTACTTTCATCTGTGCCCATTTGAAAATCTCCTGTAAAAGGAAAAGGAAAAAGGGAATACGCCGGCCGGGGGTGGAGGAAAGAGGAAAAGAGACACAGGAGGGTCTGGTTTCCTCGCAAAGCATTGAAGTCCTGTAATGAACCTCACATGCTTCCGACCATCACTGCAGAATGTAAACACCCCGAGATCGCCCTGTGAAGTTACGCAGAAATCAGGCCGCGGGGGTCGGGTGACCGGCTCGCTCCGCCGCAGCCCCAGCCCCGCCGCGGCGTCTTGGCAGCGGGAGGTGGAAGTCTGTGCGCGGGCACGGCGGTGGCCCGGAGGCCCCGGGACATACCGGGTCCGGTTCCCCCGGGACGCGGCGTCCAGGCGGCGGAGACGGAGGGCGGAGGGCGAGGGGCAGGTCGCCCCGCCAGGCACCGCGCGCCCTCGGGCACCGTCGTGTTAACCCCGGGGGCCACTCCGCCCTTGCTCAACCTCAGGCAACACCACCCCGGAGCGGAGCGCAAACAGCGAGTCCCGTTTGTTTTAAGTTAATCAGTGGCGTTTGCAGAGGGTGCGGTGGGGGACGGGGGACGGATGACCGGCCAGTTTCCTGGCTTGCTTACCGAAAAAGAGAAAAGAAGCACTCGCCCACTCCCAGAGCACCCGGCCACTGTTGCCACAGAGGCCCCTTGCCAACGACTTGCTTTTCCCCGCTCTGTCTTTTAAGTAAAGTTTTTTCTTCTCTTACGGATTCTGAGGGGCCCCGGAAAGGGCTGTGGGGAAGGAGGGGTGTCATCTAGCTCCCAACATCGGCCGGCCGAGTTGAGCCGCCTCTTGGCCATGCGGCTCGGAACCGGGAGAGTTTGGGGCAGAGCTGGGCCCTGCGACGCAGGAATGAGGGGACGCTGCGTGCAGTCCCCAGCGCCCCAGACTGGGTCCGGCCCTCAAGCGGGCTGCGCTCGGGTTTGGGGGAACCTGGGAGTTTGGGGGAGGCTGACGGTTTGAGAAGTTCCTTTACAGCACCCTCTCCTAAAGCTCGTGACTATCGTTTGAAGCTTGTTTTAGAGACTGAAGAAAAGTGTGCTTTACCGGGTGCGTTTTCTTGTCCCCTGGGGACCCCCAACAAAGTAAACTAACCTAGCATCCGAGGAGCACAGAGGCCTTCCGTGCCCGCCGGGGGGATCCAGGGGCTGGGGGGCGCCCCCCGGCCGCGGTGCGACACCCGGGCACTGTCCAGAGTTTGCCGGGTGCGGTTAACAACTTAGGCAGGGGTTTGGAGAACCGAATCCGTCGCGGGCAAAGAAGGTCCCGACTTGAGAACGTGGAGGGACTGTGGCGGGAGGGCGGGCGGGGGTGGGGGGAGCTTGGACACCCGGGGCCGCAGAGGGAGACGCGCCGAGAATTCGCCTTGCCCGAAGTCGGCGGCGCGGCACTGTCCCGGACCCGGCAGAGTCCTCCCCGACCCATTGGGCCGTGGCGCGTCCCCAGCTGAACCAAAGCAAACGCGGCAGCGGGTCCCCGTTCCCAGGACCTCCTCTCGGGCCGCGTGGCCGGGAGGCGGCTGAGTCCAGGCGCTTCGCATGCTGCCTTCGCCCGCCGGCTGCGCGCGGACCCGGGCACGGGCAGAACGAACTCTGCTTGGGGGCGGTCGGACGAGTCAGACGCCCCGCTCAAACTTCACGATGGCGTTTCCCTCCCATCTCCCCCAACCCTTCTTTCCTGCCTCCCCGACTTCTGGCTTCAGCGTCTGCCGGAGTCGCTCGGAAACGCACGCTGGGAGGAGCAGCAGGAATTTCCCCTTTGGACCCAAGAATCGCGCAGGCCTCGTGGGCGCCCAACCCACCGCCCCTCTCGGCCGCTGGCGGCGGAGAGGTTTGGACCCCGCTTCCCGGCTCCGCGTCCCCCACGCCCCACTTCTCGGGATTCCAGGTACCAGTAGGAAAACCCTTTGGACCACCCGGGACTCCCCGTAGCCGACCCACAAGTTAGTCTTAGCGTCCTCAGCCCAGGCGACGTCCACAGCCCTTCCCGGAGACCCCAGGATCGCGAGGAGTAACCCACCCCCGGCCTGGTGCGCGCCGCTCCCCGCCCCCTCCGCGCCACCCCCTTAGTCCGGATCTCTGCGCCCACACCTCCCCGGCCCTTTCAAGTTCGTCCACGGGGACGGCAGGAAGCGTCCCGGGATCACAGGCCCGCACATCCTGCGCGCGGGAAGGGGCGAGGATGGAAGGGCACCGGTGACTCTTCCTAGCATTGTCCCCTCCCCGGCCCAGCGTCGCCAGGACCAACTTCTGAAGGCTCCGGACAGCCGGAGCCCGTGTGGCTGCTTGAGAACGCGGTGAAACGCGGCCCACGAGTCTCGCCGTTCTGTGAGCAGCCGAAACCGGGAAAATGCACTGGACCCCGCGGTCCCGGCCCGCCCCGCCCCTCCGCGGGACTCGCCGGAGCACCGAGCACGCGGTCGGGGTCAGCTTCAATCCTCCGGTTCTGCCCGCAGGGCTGCGGTCTAGCCTGGGGCGCGCCTGGGCTCTGGGGGTGCACCCCCATTCTAACACCTAGCACCAGCCTTGCTGGGGTCACCTCTTGTGCCCTCCACGCAAGGGCACTAGTTTCCTGGCCATCGACTGCAGCAACTGAGACCCTGCTCGGGTTTCCAGGGCGACACCCCACGTCTTAGCACGACCTTCCCTTCCCACGTCCCTTCGGCCGAAGCCGCCGGCTCGGGTTGCCGGGGAGCTGGAAGCGCCTCTCAGTTGGAAGCGGACGATTAGGCATCGCTTGGCGAACCCCTCACCGCGCACGGTTCGATAGCCCTACACTTCGGGGCCGGCCCCGCGGCGGGGCCCGCCGCCTGCGCAGCCAGCTCCAGGTGCGCGGAGCGCGGTGGCCGCGGGAGCCGGAGCGCCGCGCCCGCTTACCTTGCATGTTTTCCGGCATCTGCCCCTGGTCCCCATGCGACCGCGCCAGTCCCAGGGCTTCCGTTTCCACTTTGGGCAGCATGACAAAGCGGCCGCGGGCGGGGAGAGGGGCTCGGTGGCGTCCGCAAGCCCCGCGCCTGGGCACGGCCGCCCGGATTCCACACCGGCGAGAAGGAGGCAGCGCCGCCCGGGGCGCCTGCTCGCCCGCCTGCTGGCAGGAGCGCGCCTCCGCCGCCTCCTGGCTGCGCGTCCGGACCCTGCGCCCCGTCCAGCCCCGCAGCTCCGGAGCTGTCCCCGGGCAGCGAGGCGGCGACAGGGGGCTGGAGACACCGCGGAGAAGGCGCCGGGTGCGCGGACTCGGCGAGGGCGCAGCTGCCTGGGGCGCGGATCCCGGTGCGCCGGAGCTCCGGGCGCGCAGCGCGGGCCACCGGGGAGAGGTGCCGCTGCCGCGGCGAGGCCGCTGTCGCTGCTGCGGGACGGCCTGGAGTCGCCCGCCGCTCGCTCGTCTGCAGCCCTGTTCCGGATCGGCAGGGGCGGGCGTCTCTCTTCTCTCTTTCCGCCCCTTCCCCGTGCCTGCTCCCTCGCGCTCGCTGGCCCAAGTGCGGAGTGTGAAGTTCCAGCCCCGCTCTCCTGCCCCCTCCACTGCTCCTGCGCGTCCGCGCACAGCCCTTGCCAGCCCCGAGGGTGAGGTGATGGAAGGAAGAGGGGACGAGGAGAAGGGAGGTAAGTGGGGCCGGGGGCAGGGGAGGCTGGGATGAGGGGTGATGACAGTGACCAGGGACACGGGTTCCGGACTCGGGGTCGGACGCCAACACCAGCCAATGAGCAGGCGCGCACACCCGTCCCCTAGCCTGCCCCAACCTCTTCACCCCGCCTTACCCCCTCCCGCCGCACCCTGGCCCGGGGCGGGGAGTGGATGCTGCCTGCTGGATACAGCGGGCGAGCGGCGACCTCTGTCTGAGCAAGGCGGCTGCGGATGAAAGGCTGGGGCGGTGATTTCCCCGAGCGGAGGGGCCGGGAGGGGGGCGGGGATGTGGGGGTGCGCCCTCGAGCCTGCGTGGGGTGAGGAGCTGGGGGGACGGCTTCAACACCCATTCCAATAACGTAAACGGGAAGAGACGTTGAATTCAGCCGACTGCCCTTTGCAGAAGCAGAGAGGGTCGGCTCCCCGGGGTCTGGCGGGTCCATCCACACCACGGTCCGCTGAGAGGCCCCGCCATGGGCCCCGGGCGCTCTAGAGTGGCCGAGCGTCTCCACTCGCGGAGGCGACTGGCACGTCGCCGAGTTCACTCCCTCCCTGTTTGTGCCCTCTTCCCTGGTTCCTTCATTTTCGTACAAATGCTCCCCCTCCCCCACCAATATTATATTGGCGACGGACTTCCTCGGCGTTAGTGACCTGCGCTGCACAGAGGATGCCGGCCGCCTGGGCTTTCCTTTTCCACTCTGGTGTCTCTTCAGTGGCACAGCCGCAGAGGCCCAGAGGCCCAGCACTTTTTAAAAGTTTTAAAGTGCCATCTATTAGGCGAGTGTATCGGCCACCAGCCCAGGCACTTCTCACAGGTTTTCAGATCTTATCCGAATGACATGTCAAACGTCCTGTCGCTGCTCCTGATTTGCCTCATATTCAGTGTCTGCTCGGAGACTGGGTAATTATCAGAACCCACGTGGGAGGGGATTTGAATTTATTCTGTTTGAATGGCAGAGAGACCACACATGCAAACTGCCCAGTCCAGAGAAATACTCCAATCACTGCTATGCGTGATCCATGCTTTTATGTGAAATGGGTGGGTGGCCCACGCCTGACAATTTAGATACTGTTGGCTCTGGACACTGACGTGTCATTCTGCTTTTCTATATATATTCTGAGTCTAAGTTATTTAAATTTCAGTATTCATAGTATCTTGGATTTTATGGTAACATTTAAATTTGGGAGTGGGGGTGGGGCTGAAGTTGCCAAAGGGATCTGGCTTAAGATGCTCAGATTCTCCTGATAGTACCTAGTAAGCTTGCCAAACCATCGCCAGTGTTACTAGATTCCTTGTTGTTTTGAGTATCATTGTGAATTACGAAATATATATATATTTCAGAAAGGGCGTTGATCTCAGACCTCAAATCAGGGTTTTGCGGGAGAACTTTGAGAATAGGTTTAGCCCAAAGCCTGAATAAGGACAGCCTTGCCCACCCCAGCCAAAGAGCTCGCGGTGTGCCGCCTTCCCAGGCCCAAGCTGACAGCTCAGGGGCCTCCAGACTCGCCTCTGAAGTAGGGGGGTGAGGGGGGATGGGGGTGGGAGTCAGGAGGCTGAAAGCAGAAAGACGGGCTGACAGGACCGAGCCACTGCCATGTGGCACGAGCCCTCTGCCTGGACTCGAGGTGGAGCCTGACCTAGTCCAGGGCACGTCTTGCTCACCCTCTTAAGTCCAGGCCAGCCTGCCCTCCCCTCACAACCCCCAAGGACGGGAGGAGTGATGACGACCTTCATTTACATCTTCACGAAAGGAGAGGGGTGGTGGGGGAGAATAGGCGTAGGGACAAGGTCTTAAAACAATGCACAGTCTACCATCCAGGAGATGTCCCAGGCTTTGACGGTTCAGCCCAGGCAAGACGGTCTGCTGAGTCAGCAGTGAGCCCCAGGGCCAGAGAAGGCCCAAGGGTCTCCAGCGAGAGACTTCCTCTTCTGAGAGACCTCTCCTCCTCCTCCAGCTCCAGGGACTGGAGTGTGGCCCGGGCCATCCCCGCCCAGGGCCCCAGCAGGACAAGGCGGGCAGGATCTTCCCCTGGAGTTGGTTTTTGCAGGCCGGAGGGCACACTTCCTTCCCCTCCCCGCCCCGCCCCGCCGCCCCCCATCGCTCAGCAAGGGGTTTAGGGGAACGCAGACATCCCAGACCTAGGGAGCGCGCAGTGCCGGGCTTCGGACGACAGGAGCATCACCTCGCTCCAAGCGCACGCTGTCCCCACCCTCTGAGCGCCTCGTCCTGAGCACTCACTCTGCTCCTTTGACCTTTCAACCCCGGAGCCGGGGGACCCGATTGCCCAGTGATGGGCTCGCCGTGGGATGGACCTGGGCGTGGCCCAGAGCGCCCTCCGAAGGAGAGCGGGAGCTGAGCCCAGGCCGGCGGAGGTGCTCTGCCGGTCCCTGGGGATGGATCAGGTTGCAGGCCCCGCGCACTGAGCGGGAGGGCGGAGGGCCCGTGTGGTCTCAGCGTTCAGGCCGGCAGCGCTCTGCACTGACCAGTGGGCATGCTGACCGCCCGGGAATGACGAAGGCCCGCGGGAGAGCGGAGCCCCCATCCTCCACCGGGACACTGCCTCGGGGGGACCGCGCCCAGGAATCCATCGGCTGCGGGCAGATGGAGGCCCCGCAGCCAGGGCCCGGGAGGCCCCTCCGCCAACGTGGGCCGACCTCCCTCCCCTCTCCCCCACGGCCTCCACCTCCTTTCCGAAGAGACGGGTCTCCGGGGCTTGTCCTTGCGGGTTCTGACGGTCTGAAAGTGTTGATTGACGGCTGCAATTATAAGGGCTGATGGCTCGGGGAGGCTCCCGCAGCCTTGATGCGCGCGGGAAGCGCAGGCTGGCATATTTTATGCCGGCTCAGCGCTGCGGGGCCCCGCGTGCAGCCTGCGGGCTGCAGCCGGGAGGTCTCCCGCGCGCCCACCCGCGAGGCCCCGCCGCTGCGCTCTGTGCCCGCGGCGCCGTCCGCCTGACCGAGAGGTTCGGGTGTCCGGGGCTCGACAAACACAAGTCCCCACGGGGACAGAGTGGAAGACCCACCTGCCCCGTGCGCCTGGGGCAGGGAGGGCGGGGACCTCGCAGGAAACGTGCCAATCTACACCCTGGGAAACAATTTCTAACGCCCGCCTCTGGCCCCACCCCTACGTTTTTTTTTAAGAAACCAGAGTGATGGCTTCTCTCCTAGCACGTGCACAGTGCTCGGCCCCAGGAGAGACCTAGAGTTTTTTTCGGAAAGTCTCTAGAAGAATCTCCGGGAAGAGACCGCAGTGGCCGGTGGCGGGACGGGAGCTTGCTAGCCTTCCGTCCGCCCCGCCCCCTCGAAGCCACTTGGCTTTTCTTTGATAATGAACTTTAGCGGAGGCTCAGACGCCAGAACGCCATGCGCAGCGCCTCGCTGCACCGACCTGGCCGTGGCCTTGAAAAACATCAACGCCGGTGGGTGGGGGGTCGCGCGCATTGAAAAGACAACATCCCTTTGTGCGCCTGTGTCCGTCACTGCAGGTAACTGCGCACCACGTCCCCTCAGGCGCTGGGGCAGGAGGCCGCTGCCGGTGTAGACCTGCCTCACCGGCGCCTGCGAGCTGCATGGATGCAGGAGCACGTGGCAGCCCCTTCAGTGGTCACCCCTCTACTGGGGAGGAAGTGCGAGGTGACACAGGGACCTGGCTAAGCGGCCCCCACGTCCTCCCGCCTTTGCCCCAAGGGAGAGAAGTCCCGGGAGTGGCCGGCTTGCGGGGTGGCCGGTGGCCGGTGGTGGGCACCTGTGGCTCTCCGGGCAGGCTTCCCCCGGAGCGGTGCCTGGCTCACTTTCTGCGGGGCTTTGTCCCCACCCAGGGGTCTAAGCCCGCCTTGGGAGAGCTGGTGGCCTTCCCGTGAGCCGCTGAGGCTGCAGACAAAATGCCAGGTCGGTGGTCCAGCATAACCGGCCTCTTCCTCTTTGCGATTGGTGTGGAGGTGAGTCAGCTCCCACTTAAAGCTGGGACACTCAAAACTGGAACCGCCCCCTGTCCAGCTTGGAGACAAACCAGAACAATGGCGAGGTCGTGGAGGCCCATCCTGGCACCAGCAGGACCCCCAGCAGCTGTGCAGCCAGCCCAGCACCCCTCCCCGTCCTAGGCCACACCTGGGCTTGGTCGCCCCCCCCCCCGCCGGCAGTCACGTGACCACCCCCCCAGAGGGGCAGTTTCCTGTGGGAACGCGCAGATTCCCGCGCCCGCCTGGTGGACTTTGGGGGTCCTGCCTTGGGGGACCCCAGAGCGAGGGGTTCTGGTTCTCAGGGTCAAGGTGCCAGCAGTGCAGAGCTGGGCCGTCCAGCCATCGGGGTCCCTCTTGGACAGCAAAGCACGGGAGGGTTTGGGAAGGCGCGGCTCACGCTGGCACCGTCACCCGGGCTCGTGGCGCCGGAGTTGCGAGTGTCTGGTGTCCGCTCCGCCAACTTCCCTGCAACGTTTGCGAGGAGGCGATGGGGGCCGGCATGTGTCGGGCTGGGGACGCTTTCTTTCACTTTTCCCTGTGTTTCTGGTCTGGAAACTAGGAAGTCACTTCAGGGGCGCCGCGCTGGTTTCTGACCCGTCTCATTTCCAACCCTGTGTAGACCCGGAGGAGGTGGAGCCTGGTGGCCTGAGGCTGGGGGGGGGGCAGGTCCTGAGCCAGCGGTCAGCGCTGAGGTGACAAATGGGAGCAATGGCAGGGATTAGGTTCTCTCCGGAGGGGACACACCGGCTTTGTCAAAAATGCTTAAAAGCAGAGGGCACGCTGAATGTCTCTTTCTCCACCCTGACCTGCGCGGACACCGCTGACGTTTGCTGCCAAACTCACTCACTGCGACTGGCTCTCTGCACCCCCCCAGCCCCCCTCGCTCTAACCAGAAGATGCGCCACTCTCCCCAGCGCCCTCCCCACCGTCAGGGCTGCAACAGACCAGCGAAGGCCCCCTGACCTGACATCCTCTGCAGGACTCCCAGGCCCTCCCCGCCCTGCCCAGGGCCTCTGGGTGCTGTCCTCACCAACCCCACCTCTCCCTTCCAGCCCTTCTGAAGTCCGGGGGATCTAAATCTGATTTCCCACTGGAGAAGGAAAAGGGAGGCCAAAGCCATTTACACACATCTCTCTTAATCGCCAAAATGCCTTTGGGAGGGAAGCCGGGGGTGGACCAAGTTTTTAATCCTAATTCCTTTATATCAGTAAGGACAGGTCCCTGGAGGAAAGAGCATGGGCTTCAGAATCACACCAGGGGCTGTTTACGGCTCGCTTGCTGGTCAAGCCGAGTGGGCCTGGGTCAGTCCCTGGGCCTCACTGATTGTACTTTGTCATCAGGGCAGTGGGTCACAGAGTCACAGCTGCCTTAGCCAGTCAGGATAGCCACGCCGATGCCGGTGGTGAAGGTGGCTGTCCTGTCTGTCCTTCCTCCTAACTGTGCCCTCTCACCTCTCTGTACGGAGCTGACTAGATGGGAACCACCAACTGTTCTGAGGTCCTCACTAGGGCGACTGCCCTACAGTGCATGAGGTGGCCCTCGGGGACCAGTCGCATCACCCCCAGATGAAACCACTCACCAAAGAGTTTATGCTCTTCTCTATTCAAATTACTCAGAGTTTGAAAGTTAAGTATGTCTTTTCTTGTTTATCAATCCCACAAAAACACACCTAACAGAGCTCCCCCCAAAACGAAGAAAGGGGCAGCCTTGGTAAAGTGTCAGGCTAGTTTTGCTCATACGGTCCCCTGGGCAGACTGTCACGTGCATGCTGGGCCAGCTCTTCCCCAGACCATGATGCCCCCAGACTCCCGAAGTTCCTTGGAGCCACCTGGACTTCTCAGAGAAGTTTCTGTCCCCATAAGGAGAGCAGGGAAGGGCAACCCACGGAAGTAGCTCTCTCTGAAGGCAGGCCGAGGACTTGGGGAGCGAGAAGTCTGACGCTGCCCCGGAGAGTGTGCTGGCCGTGTTGGGGGCAGTGCGGGGCCTCCAGGCGGCAGTCTTCCCAGAGCCCTTCTCTAGCTGGGCTCAAGTTCAAGGCCGGATCCAAGATAACCCTGGACATTATGTCTGGGGAGATGGGTCGAGTGAAAAAGCACTGCCAAGTCTCTGCTCTCCCTTCCTCCATGAATCTCTCTCCGTTTCTTAAGAGGCATTCAAGAAATCCTTTAACTCTGGGTGGCGGCCCGGGGAGGGGACATGAGCTGGCCGAGCAGGGACAGGAGGCAGCAGACCTTACTCAGAACGTGGGCTTGGCGACTGGCATCTTAAGTACACCGCAAATAAAGCCAGCTAGAGGTCAGGGTGACATAACCCGCGATGTCACTTTCCAGCGCAGGGTGTCTACTTTCAGAGGCCCTTATGGACACGAGGCTTTCTAGAGGTTATCACCGGAATCAAAGCAGCCCCAAGATGCCAAGGGGACCAGATAGCAACTTTCGGCCCAGTCTCAACACAGCGCCTGCATTGCGCGTGTGCTGCCCTTAGCTTGCGGACGCGATTCCTGTGGATAATACGCAACATTGTATTGAATGTGTATGATACAGTCCATAAATGCACTTAATTTGAAGAATCACATACATTTAATACAGATCAAAGCATAGTTTTCAGCACATCGCAGGAGGGTCAATAAATACATGTCATAATCCTGCCATACAGATTTGGTTCTTTGGTTGCTATAGACAAGTCTTATTTTTCTCTGTGTTTCTCTCTGTCTCTTAAATTACTACTGTATATCACACTCTGTAAAATCACCATTTGGGAGAAAGAAAAAAAAAACTTAAGCCAGAAACCGAGAGTCTGGACAGTAAACCGGAGCCAGGTACCCCTAAGGGACACTGGTTATGACCTGAGTCTGTTGCCCTTCCCCCCACCTCCCGGTGGTTATCTGGCGGAAGGGACAGCGTCATCTGGACTCCACTTTCCTCTGAGCGCAGACATTTACACACGTTTTTCACGGCCGCCAACATGCATGGAAGAGCACGCGCCCGGCTAGGACTCAGAGGCGGCATTTTGGATAAAGCGGCACATTCGCTAGCGCGCCGGCAACGGCAGGAATGGAGAGTTGGAAACCCCAAGTGACTTCTACAGGCCTTGGGCTCAGTGTCGCCACCCACTCCACACCCCTACCCCATCTGCAAGCCGCCCAGGGTCCCCAGACCATCCGCATGGCCGCCCTCGTGGATCTGTCTGCTCAGCGGCGGGTGCTGGGCGGTCGCCCCCAGTCCAAGGGGCAGCTCGCCTCCAGGATTGGGGCCCACACCCTTCCACCCAGCTGTTGGGTCTGAGGGCCCCAGACTGTCCCCTCCTCCTCTCAGGCAGCTTTTTGGTTGAGTCTGTCTAGCCGAGGACCCCGGGAGTGACTCCGTGAACAGATGGACTCAGTGCCAGCGGCCAGCCTGGGTGACTAAGATGTTGCAAACCAGGGACATCTCTCAGCCACCTGTGGGGCTGCAATACCAGCGGATGGGGAGGAGCGCGCCTGGGCCGGGAAGGGGCGGGCGGCTGCGGACACGCACCGGAAGGAGGGCCCTTTGACCGGAAAGTTGACTGGGACTCTGTCATCCCGGGACCTGGCGACCGGAAGTGCCCGCACAGATTTGGGGTGTTGAGGAGGCCAGCTGAGCGCTCCCGTCCGGCGCGTGGTGTTGAGGCCAGTCTCTAGCTGTCCCTCCGGGGGGCCGACATCCCGCGGGTTTCCCGCCAGCCGATCCGCGACCGGCAGGTGTCCTCCCGCTCAGGACTGACTCGCCTGTCCCACCGCGGAGCCGGGGCGGCGGGGACGGACGGCTGCCCCGCAGTTGCCCAGCGCGCACCTCCCGCCACTCCGGATCCTGTCTCGTCCGCGTCCGCCGGAGGCCTGAGCCATCCGAGCGCGGCGCGTCCCAGCGCGCGTGGCCGGTGCGCGTTCTCGCCGCGCGCCCCCGGCCCGAGCCACCCGACGCCCGCGCGGCTCCCGCCCGGAGGGAGCTCGTGGTCAGCGCTTCTCGTCCCTTTCGGCCCCTTTCTGATGCCCACACCCTTTGGTCCGCAGGGCAGTCGCTTCCCGACTGCCCTCGGCTCGTCCTCCTGAGTGTGCTTTTTCCTAAGTACAGGCCATTTTTTGGAACCATTTCCTCAACTGATATACTTTAGGGTGTAGCGGGCCCATAAAACAAAAATCACTGCACCCGGCGGGGTCAGCTGGTTTTCAACCAGAAGGGAAAAGCTAAGCCGGGGTTTTCCTAATGGTTCCAGCAGTTCGCAGGGGACCCCAGCCCCCAAACCTAAGAAAGTGCTAGAGGGAAGCCCCGGCCGCTGACTGCAGATCACCGGCCCCCTCCTCCCCTAGCCCTTCACTGCCAGGGCTAACTGAATGTGTTCTTGCTGTGACATTAAATTCGTCACTCCATTTTTTGTTCTTTTGAAAAATGGAAATTAGCTTTATATGCTTAAGTTTATAAAAAGAAGACATGGTCATCATTTTGAAAAACAAACAGTAACCCATAGCTTCTAATCCTTAACAAAAGATATAGTACGATTTTCTGTTGTTATTGGTAAGACTTTTGTTTGCCATAAAAACAAAAAATTTTCTATAGTATTTGTAGTGAATGAGACACCATACTGTGCTGTATCTTGAGACTTCACAAATATTTGAAAGCTGTCTGTTAAAGTTTGATCAGTGATCGATCGATCACTCCATATGGTTAACTTGTTTCCAGTTATTCAAATTTTAGCTTATTATTTCGGATTTAAAATTATCAGAAAATATTAGGCATGAAATCAACATATTTTCCCAGCTGTTTTAGGCTGATAGAATGACATCCAGAATGTCATTAATGGCTATAATGAATACTTATTTGCTTTTTTTTCAACCCCAAGGAAGATATAGTGTCATATATACATGTGCTTATGTGCTTTTAATAAAGACGATAGGGAGAGCAAGTAACTGATACTAAATACATCAATGAGATTAAGTTCTATGGATTCATGTATCAGCAAATATAAATAGATGATAAAGAACAACTCCGACTTACCAACAGATGTGAGTCCATGCTTTAGAGATTCTTGTGCGTCCCCAGTGTCTGAGTTAGAAGACATTCTTAGTGAAATCACAGGTGATCCTTTGACTCAAAGCAGAAATCATTGATCATGAGAAAAAGTGCAGCTTGTCAAATTTTGTGGCCTTGGGGGTAGACGCATCAGATGGCAGTGACCCTTAGTGAAAGTTATGAAAAAGAAAAAAAAAATTCAAGAATTCAGAAAGTTACAAGCGAGTTGTCCCCTGGACCCTGTACTTTTTCCAGCATTAGTGACCTGCTGTAAACCATGGATCCAGTTTCAGGATGGTGTCTAATCAGAAAAATGGAAGCTTGCGATAGGCTCAGATGGATCACATGACTCTCTGCAGGTTGATAAGAGGACCCTGTTATAAAGTGACAGCAAAAGAGATAAGAACTCTTGGCAGATAATGGCGAAGAAATGATTAACTCAGAAGTGGAGAAGGGCTTCGCAGCACAGAGTGGAAGGCTGCGGAGTGAGGGGTCAGGAGATCATCCTTAGTGGGCAAAACTCTGAACAGCTTAAGTCCACCAGCTGAGCTCAGGCTTGTGACATACCCTCTTGATGTCATCACCTCTTTGCACAGAGGAGGTCAGACTTGCTCTTCTGACCTCTGTAAATATGTTTTAGATGATAACATTGGCAGATATTAATTCTTTAAGTGGCGACTAGAGATACGACTGACACTTTGGAACACCGCAGGTAGCACTTGCAAGCGCCTGGTCATTTATTTATTCATGTTTTGCCGGCCAGTGTTTTTGTCACGCCTGTTCATTAGCCGAGGCATTAACCTGAGCTTGTTTGTGCATTGGTCAGCTGATTAAAAGGGCAACCTATCTCTTCACCCCCAATAAAATAAAATGTAATGCTATGAGGCTAACTGGAGAAATGATGAATGTGTAATACCTTTTTTATAATTTTAAAGTTATTCGTTCTTGAATCTATGGAAAATCTGGATCGCTTCACCAGGGGAGAATTATTACTCAAATGGCCACAGGTCGTCTTAAGCTTTTGTCAAATATCCCTGTTGTTTTTCAAAGTAATAAAATCTGGGTTCTTAGAGCAACACATGTCTTTTCTCATACGGTTTCTTTTTTTTTTTTTAATTTCTTTTGCTAATGGAACAAACTGCCGCCCCATATTCTCTTTAGAAAACCTAAAGTGTTTGCATACAGCACTTCCCTCATCAGAATTGTAGTTGTAAGGGATTAGATTTGGCTACGTATAATAGAAAAACCAAGAAGTAGTTTAATAAGGTTTAAATAGGACTTTTCTTTTTCTTGTACAAGAGAAGTTCAGAGGCGGACAGTCCAGGGATGGTATGGTGACTCTACGAAGTCATCCTGCCCCGCGTTCCTCTGGTTTACTCTCCTCCGTCTTTTGCCCTCGAGTTCCAGCCGTCACTGCCAGGAAGCACCTGGAGGGCGGGGCGAGAACGCGCGCTCCCCCAGAACACGTCGGTAAGGTGCCACGTAAGCACGTGACTTGCATCCTACCAGCAGAAAGTGGGCATTACCTGTACTTAGCTGCAAAGGAGGCTGGGAAGTAAGATGTTTTAGCTGAACAAGTAAATACATATTTTTAAACTAAAAAGGATTGGGTGATATAGTCACCATTGTCAGTTCTTTGCTATTATTTCTTTAAGTAACGAAATGATAACATGGCACAATATTAGAACTATACTTATGTCTACGTTAAAGGACATATGAGTCCCTAAAGCAGCTGTTCTCTTAAAAATTATTAGGACCCCAAAAAGTCATTTCTTTTGTGAAGTATATCTATTAGTATTAATCGTATTAGAAATTAAAATTGAGAAAGTAAAAAAATATTTATAAATATATCAATTTATTTCCTATTATTAAAATAACAATAAAGCCATTACATGTTACTACAAATAACGCATTTTAAACTAAAAATAAGTATTGCAAAACAAAATAATTTATAAAATGCAGTATTTTCACAAATCTTTTTAATGTCTAACTTAATAAAAGACAGCTGGATTTGTGTCTGCTTCTGCATTTGGTCTATAGGGATATACCGTTTTGGTTGAAGTACATAACATGATTTTCAAGTAAGAAGTTAGAAAAAAGAGTATTATAGTAGCCTTTTCAGATAATTATGGATGTTTTTCTTTGACACTACACCCAAACTCTACAATGATATTTCCTAAAGATTAGTCGAAATGTGAAATCTGAAACCATGTCAACCTATCTTGTGTTTCAAAAGCACTTTTCACATATACACAATTTCGTTGCACCTTATATAGATAATTTGAAAAATATAGGTTCACTAAATTTGGCAAACTTCCTTCACAAGCCTCCATTTCATTAGACAGTGTCAAAAATGTTATTCACTGATATTACCACTGGGAAGCTGTCAAATATCTTTCCAAATTTCAAGTTTTTACTTTGAAAACCTGAATTTTAACACTGGAAAAAAAATTGCCATTTTTTTTTTAAGTAACAGATTCATGTCATGCATATTTGTCTCCCAAATACCCATGTCTAAATAATCATCACTTGTTTGTCAGTCATTCTGAAAATGTAGAAATAACTTTCCATAAAAAAAGCAGTGCGATCAGCTCGTGGCTCCAATAAACACATCAGTGCTTTTCTTGGACTAAACGTACAAAAAATGGTTTTTTGTTTTTATAAAACGTACAAAAAATGTTGAGGGAGAATAGCATTTCTAGGTTTCTAGTAACTCCTACCAGACCTTTTAAAAATATTATTTGCTCTTTGTCGCTTTCTTACTCACTTACTTTGTCGCTTTCTTACTCACGACTGGCGTGCTGAAGAAACATTACATTAATGAGTTACTTTGGTCTTTTGAAGCTTATCTGCCAGGCTAATTGAACAGAAATAGATACTCAGCACTGTGTGAGAAATGAACATATTTTTGTGAAAGAGGGCTGGAGTAACGTTCACATGTGACACAAATCACAGGTGCTCTGAACTCAGCCCCAGTGACAGTGAATAAGCAATTTATGTTCCAACTGTGCCAGGGAAAAACTTGAATCACAACCTCAGTTCTCATGAATTATTTTTCTCAATCAAGGCACAGTCTAACCATTTGCGGGGACGGGGAGGGGCAAATGTGGTCATTCTCCGCGACAGGATTCTGTTTTAAACGCCTTCACCATCTCTGCTAACTCACTAGATACCTCCACACAGCACTCCATACTGACTCACATTCATAAGGATCCATGTTTATTATGGTCAAACATTATTCGCTATCTGATTTCAGAGAAGATTCATAAATGATTGACAGATAACTAATGGAGTCTTTGCCAAAATCCAAGAGGCGCTCAACAATGCCATCTGAACCCATGTTGTGTGATGACGTTAAAGTTTAGTTAATGAGTTGCAGTCACTGCAAACCTCCCGAATACACACTCCCAAGACGTTATGACATGCCAGCGGGGACCGATGTCCGTGACACTGAAGCTCTGGTGGGTGTTGTGCACGAGAGTGTGCCAGGAAAGCCCTCTGAGTACGCCTACAATGTGGATTTATGAAGAACAAGCCCCCTAAATTACTCGTCATTTTGATGCAGATATTGGAGAGTTTACAGAAGACTTACAAATACTGAACCAGTTGGTTCCTGCCAAACCATTGCTTCATTTTCGCTGATCCCTTTTTTGTAACAAAGGAGTTAGTCAGTTAGATTTTATTGAGGACCTGGGCTCATGGGCACTTTAAAAAAAGAAACAGTTTCCTTCACAAACCCCCAACCCCCAAATTATATAAGGCGGTGGATGGCAGATTTGGGAACGGAATGACTAAGCAAAGATTTCTTCTCATTCTTTTCAATAACTGTGGGAAATGTGGCACCTGGCAGGAAAGATAAGTGACTTTTACACAGTACTATATGGCCAGGTAAATATCCCTCACTTTTTATAGCACTAATAATTAAACAGAACCTTGCTCAATCTTTTGGCAATCGCGACATTTGAGACTTCGTTCCTCTGTAGTCTTGTGTCGAGTTCCCTACATTAATCACAATCTGTGATCTATGTCTGATGACTCATGGCTCATATCTTTATTTGGAGTAGAGGAAATAAACTCGGTGCCATTTTGTTTCCATTTAAGGCCTTTAAAAACATTTAGGTAAATAACTAAACAATCTACGGCACATCCAACGTGACTGCCCTAGGAATCACGCAGTAATTATTTTTAAAATACAGACCCACAGAATGGATGTCAGAATTCTTAGTTCATGAAATGGAATATTACATATTACATAACATTATCTGGTAGGCCACATGAATAAAATAATTTTCACATCATAAATGTTCCTCTAGAATGAAATATTTTATTTGGGCAAATCTTATATGGGGCTGTATAACTCAATCTGGAATGTGTTTCAGTTATTCTAGTAGACCTTGCTTTTCCCCTCTCAAACCTTCGTGAAAAAAGTATAATAGATAGATAATGTAGAATTTAAGAATATCTATTCCTTACACAGTTTCTCAACACACAGCAATCCGTGATTAATGGAAACGTCAATCTACTGATTGTAATAAAATAAAGGCATCAATGAACATATGTTATATTTTCTTTTATATTTTGAGGAAGGAAAGATAAAACCAAAAAACAAAGAGTTAATTGAAAAAAAAAACCCTGAAGATCCTTAGAAAGGTTATCTTATATGATATGTAATTGAAAAAACAAATGAGTTTCTAAGAAGTGGGCTTACTTTCTACTGTTATTTTTATTTCCATGAATCTACCAAGTTATACTCTCAAGCAGTATTTACTTCGATCCCGAAATATTTTAGAGTTTTCATGTCCTTTAGCATTTCTTAGAAAGTCACAAGCTATTCAATTTTTCTATTTTTAACTAATAACTAAGAGGAAAGAAAGTTGAGACTATGAGTAAATAAACAAATTGTGATCATGGTGAGATTTCAATGATCCGTTCACTCTTTCATTAATTCCATTACCACCGAACCTAATCGGGCTGTGTTTAAATTTAGTGCCTTTTTGCTTGTGTTACGAACTTAAAGCTTTATTCCAACCAATTACTTAATGTTAGAAAATGTGTGAGATTTAGAGCAGCTATTACTAGATATGATTTTTGACGAGTTTTTCGGGCTCTTTGACCTCTGTGTCATTTCTACGTTTATTGAACACGTTCTGTGCTTCAGGCTCTCTGCTACGAGCTTCGAAGGCGCAGGGTGCAGAGTGGGCTCAGCCTGCCCGGCAGAAAACCCTGACTTTTGGGTCCCTGCTATGCGCAGGCGCTGGGTTGAGTTCTGATGCGGATTGTTCCCTGCTGATTTCAAGCGTGGAGTATGAGGCGGGTGATCTGAATCCCTCCAGCGGGGAGGGAGCCCCCAGGACTGTTTCAAGGATGAGCAAACTGAAGAGTCACAAGCTCTGTTAGTTGCCCGAAGACAGCCGGCCAGTAGGGGCGGAGCCTTGAGTCCTGGTCAGCCTGGCCCCAGCGCTTGGGCGCTCATCAGTCTGTCCCCGCTGCGTGCTGTGGAGCTTGGGCCAGACCCGGCAGCGGTGATTGTCGGATGAGGTCAAGTGTGTCCTGGCAGTCACCGCGGCAAATCGCACAGCCAGCCCGGCTCTCTGTTCTGCCCCTTTAACAGTTCGGCACTTGGTAATGGACATTCTCATGGGCCGTCTGAGGACCTGAAGAGACAAAGCCCTGCCGGAGGAAACCAGATCACGAGGGTCGCTGTGCCCCCTGAGAGATGGCAGGGACCAAGCCGGGGGCCCGCCGTGGCCGTGCCCTTTCGCTTCCGCAGTCGTGAGGCTTTCACTGTCTGCCGAGACAGATCTGTCATCTCACTGCCTCTGAGTCATCAGTGACAAGCGGGGAAACCCGAGGACGGCAAGCACACAGGGAGAGGGGCTGCTCCTGCTCCCAGTGGGGGAGAGGCAGGAGACATCCCCAAGGTAAACAGCCAGGCCACAACCTGTTTTAAACAGGGATGAGTCTGGAAACCTTCAACAGCTGAGGAGCTGAAGGTTAACACACTTGAGAATATGTTTTTTAAATCCTAAACTTGAGCTTCAAGAAAGTCACAGTCCGGAGTGCCCAGGAGGAAAGGACTGCTCTGTTTTTATTTTATTTTATTTTATTTTACTTTATTTTATTTTATTTCCCTTATTTTATTTTTCGGAAAGTGCTGCTTTCAGATGCAGATCTGAGCGTTTAGGTCGAGGGCGCGAGCTTCCTGACTGCGGTTCTGGAGAGACGTCCTTGGCAGCAGGGTGACAGGGACGATCGCAGCAGAGCGGCAGACGACCGCAGCTGCCTGCCAGCCTGATTCTGAGTTCTGAGTCAGACGTACACTTTTTAGGGGCCATTGTCTAGACCGTCCGGCGGGGCTCCCGGCAGTTCCAGAAAGTTCCAGCATTTGGGCTAACGTCTGTGTTTTAAGTTTCATCATCCGTCCTTCAGTCGTATTAAAATCAAGCTCATGAGCAGTACCGAGACTTTATGCTGGGCCCCGGAACTGTCCTAGGCCTTGTGGGGAAGCCGAGAATCGCCACAGTCGGGCAGTGGACGGTGGACCGGAGTGTCCTTGTAGTTGGGTCCCCCACTTGCGTTTGGCACGCTGCTGGGTCCACAGTGCGTGCTAAGAAGGGGCACTTCAGGTCCAATGGGACAGAGGATGCTAATTTAGAGTTAAAGAAGCGTGTGTGAGTGTGTGCATGTGTGCATATCTGTGCATGTGTGTTTGCATGTGCGCACATACGTCTACGTGAGCTATATGTGCATGTGCACACATGGATGTGTGCACGTGTGTGTGTTGCACGTGCGTGTACATTGTGTGTGCACGCGTGTGCATGTGTGCATTATGTGTGTAGCGTGTGCATGCGCATGTGTACGCACGCACACACGTATGTGTGCATGTGTATGTGTGCGTGTGCGTGTGTGCACATGTGTTTGTGTGTGCACGTGCGTGTACATTGTGTGTGCACGCGTGTGCATGTGTGCATTGTGTGTGTAGTGTGTGCATGCGCATGTGTATGTGCACACATGTGTGCATGTGCATGTGTGTGTGTGTGTATGCACGTGTGTAGAGTTCTGGGTTTGTTTCCGAGGCCCCAGCCACATCCGTTGGAACTCCCCTCTGCTGGACGGCCTTGGGCAGGTCACTTAACTCCTCTGCGCCTCAGTCTCTTCCTCTGCACAGGAAGGGTGGCAGTTGTACGCATGTCCTCGGGGCGGGGCGGGTGGTCACTGGCTGCTGATCTGGCCTCAACTTGGGAGAGCTAGGTGAGGTTGGCAGAGCACAGAAGGCGCCCACGGGCACCCCAGGTTATGCATCTGCTTCCCGCCTGTAAATGCAGGTGTCTGATTTTTCTAGGAAGGAAGTGTCCTTCCATCAACCATTTGATCAATGAAGGTGTATGAGGTTCACCCAAGTTTAGAAGTGAGACTTGAAAGGCAGAACTCTTTGAGAAATGCTTGCTCATATGAAACAACTTTAGGGATTATAATTACTTTTTTGAAGAATGGTTTTCAAAGCCATTTAATAAGAAATTAGGTATTCCTGATTTTGTTTCATTTGACATCAGTGAAAACAGCATCAAAAACTGTCCCGATTAGGGATCCACAATACTCTGAAACTCGTCTTAAGCCTCAGCTGGGTGACTGTCATTATCCTAGGAGGCTGTGGCACAACTGTGAATTACCGTAAATCTGCCTTAGTCCTCAAGCCACCAAGAGGTACAAAGACCTATTGTGCTGACAACTTTGAAAGTTTTATGGGAATTGCTATTATGTTAACACTTGCTAAATGTTTTACTGGATAAGTTTAAATGTGCTTCAAATGAAGCTTCTTAAAGAGATACAATTTCCAAAAGCATTTCTGAACCTTGATTTGAACATCTGAAGACCTTCACTTGAATCTGCTGTAAACTTGTGAATTTGAAAACAATTCTTTTGTTACACCCAGACCCTGGGGAACAGGATTTCAAGGGCTTACATTTCAATTTCTTTGTGATGATGTTTTTTCTTTTCTTCAACTTCAGTTACATCTTTTTAAAAAACTGGTTGCTGTTAAAAATTGGCTTTATCAGATCTCTGAAGGGGATGATGGAGAAAAATTATTCCAGGGCCCTTCATGGAATATTTAATTGCTTTTCTATGCACAAGTTACACTTTAGAAAAATTTTCTTTACAAGTCTTTTAATGTACATTAAATATTTTACTCTCTTCATCTAAGCTTAAAACATGATTCTACAAGTAGAGACTCACACGTGTACGTGTGTGTGTGTGTGTGTGTTAAAACACTTGAATACTATCTTGGAATTTAAAGATTTTTATCCTTTGAAAACTAGCTGGTGTTTAATTTTATCATTACTATTCTTTTCTATTTTTTAAAGGGTTCATGGTCACATAGCCAACACAATCTGAATGTGATAAGAGCCACCATCATATTAACTATGAACTTCACAGAGAGGACCCAGAGCTGGCATTGAGAGACCTTAGATGTAATAACAGTTCGAGAAATAAAAGTTACCGCTCAGAACGTGTATTCCCGCCTCAGCGCCTCTCAAGAGGGTCATGTTCACTGACAGTGTCAGTATTTGGCCTTCGCCATCACTGGACGAGAGCTGGCTGGAGTGGAAGTGCTCAAAGTGGGGTCGGGTTGGGGAGTCTCGATCCATCCTCCGTGATTTCTCCATCCATGGGACGACTGTGTGCACAGACCTTTCTGGGTCCTCGGTGTGACAGAGCATTGGCCGAATGGGGGTCTGTCCGAGGAGGCTGAATCGGGAGATCGGCTTCGACCTCCAGGTTGAATTTGGGGCGAGGTCTGGGGCTGACGGCACAATGGGAGCTGGCGGCTGGACTGGTTTTTAGATCAGTCAGACACATTGTTTGTTCCTAGGTTTGATGTGCCATAGGTCAGGTCCCGAACCCCTCGGCTGCTCTCTATGTGCCTGGTGTCTGAGGGCTTTGCTACTGCTGCGACCTGTATCAGGGAACCACAAACAACGGGTTTAACCATTAACTTTCAAACCACCTTTAAGCGAATTCTTTTATGAGAATCATATAGGCTTCCACTGGTCGTTCAGAGGAAAAAGCGGGGAGCATTCGGGTCGAATGAAGTGCTTTGGAGCTGGGAGCTGACGGTCTGGTCGCCCCCCACCCAGCAGAGGCTCCGCCTTGACCCGGGCATGTCGGATCACCGTGTTCCGGGGAAGAACATCAGTCTTTCTCGAGTCAGTTTGGCTGAGAATGAAACGAAACTGTGGCAATGTCTTGTATTTACTGAGTGACTCCCTGCACCCCCGGCCCCCCATGTCTGTATTTAATGGCCGTTAAGGCACAGTTTGATGTTCAGTGTCTATTTTCAGGGTCCCCCCTGGTGGGCCTCTGGAAAGTTACAGCCCCAAAAAATACATTGTATTTCAAGAGAAAGGAGACGGGAAGTGACAAGTCCTGCCCCCTGAGAGTAATAATGAATTTTTTCAGCTGTTTTAAATTGAGCAACAATACAAAAATGAGGCCGTTTTCCAGAAAACACTACAATCGGTAATGACCAAGTGCTGAATTAATTTTAACGAGATTTCAGGCAAAGCAAAGGGACTCATCCCATCGAACAGGTGAACCTGACCTTGTTTAGACTGCTTGTGAGAAAGCACAGAGGCCAGTGCGGGACCGTGGTCCCTGCCTGTTCACTGGTGGATGAATTGTTTTCAGAATCTATCTTAGGCTGCTCCAACCTGCCCGCCCCACCTTTCAGATCCGGAAGGAGAAACAGAGCGGGTGAAGCAGCCCGCGTAGCCGCCGGGGTCACCGGGAACCCCGTCTCCGGCTCCCAGTGCAGGCCCCACTCCTGAGCCATTGGCCCGTCCCCGACGCTTGCTTCTGGAGCAAGGGCTCTGAGTCCCAGATCCAGCCGGTTTTGATGAAATGATTTAGACTGCTTCCTCAGCGTTTTGACGAATTGATGGTATGTGCCTCTCACCTGGCAATCAACGACAAGATGTGCCATATTCTTGCTGGTACGTTATGTTGCGATTCGTTCTTTTTTTTTCCAGTTTTACTGAATTGTTATTTAGTCCCGTCTGTTCGAAACCGAATTCCTTAAGGAAGCTGCTGCCTTTATGGACCTCTGCAGGCGAGGGCCGTGCGTGGCCGTGCGTGGCCATGAGTGACCGCGGATCTCGGCGGGCCCGGGTCCCTGCAGGCGAGGGCCGCGCTCCTCGATGGGCCCTGCCCCGTGGGGCCTGGTCACAGCAGCTCTGGCGTTCGGACTGATCTCATTTGTGATGTGAGAAAACTGAAGTTGTAGGTTTGGGGGCTTTTCTGCTGGGACTGGTTGGTATAGCGCGTCTGCTCCGGCAGCTGCCTGGGCACCAGTGGCCGCTTGCGCGTCCCTAACTTTTCCTTTATGACGTCAGGCTGCGGGCAGAGCGTGGGGTGTTGAGTCCCAGCGTCTAGGGTTAAATCCTAACCCAGTCACGTGCGGTGGCTCTCGGGCAAATTTCTTCACTCACTTCAGTTCCCTCATCTGTTAGTGGGGACAGTGACACCCGCCTTGCAGGACCTGCGTTGGACTAGGAAGCTCCCCGCTCGGTGGTTCTCAGTGGAACTCTTGTGAGCAGTGGCCGTCGCTGGGGTGACAACGGGTCTTAGATTCCCACGAGCTGTCCTCGCCACGTGGTGATCTGTGACTTTCACGCCACAGAGCCACGGCAGGAGGGCGGAGAGCGTTACGTGGACGTCTCCTGCGAACTCCCCCACAAAGTCGTCGCCTCTGCTTTGTCTCTGACTTTCGAGACGAGGAATGTGATCGAGGGGTCTGAAAGACGCCTGGAGCAGGGAGGTTGCCACTTGACCCGTACTGACTGCGGTCGGTCCCAGGCCATGTGCAGCGGGTCGCTGGAGGCGGCTGTCCCCCAGGGGTGCGTCCCGGGAAATGAGCCCGTTCACCTGCTGTTTCGCATCGGCGCCCCCCGCCCCGCCCCGCTTAGTCTAAACTCAGTAAACCATTCGCGATACCTCAGGCGGACCCGAGCACCACGGTCTGGCTCTCGCAGTACAACTGAGGTTGGCACCTGGGGACGCCGTGACTTTGCTGGCCGGGGGACTGTGAAGCTTGGGGACATTTCTGCATGTGGGCCACGGCAAAATCGCGCCAAGTGGAAATTCTGGGTCAGCTGACTGTCACATGGGGACGCTCAGAGGAATGTGTCTTTTTCCTGAAATGCCCTTTCATAAACAGTCCTGTGGCATAGCTTTGTTTGTCCGTGTCACACCGAAGTTTGAGTTCGTGTTGGAATTTTCTGATTCGAGCTGGTGTTCATGGCTCCGTCGGGTCCTTATTCTGGGGGGTAACCAGGGCCATCTAGGAGAGAGGGGCAGAGTAAGAGCTTCCTCCCGCCTCGCCGCCATTCCTTCGTTTGTTTAACGTGTGCATTGCGCGCATGTTCTGAGTCCGTGGGCTGGTTTTGGAGATACCGTGGCAGGTAAAGCATCGACACGATCTCCTAGGAACCGTTTTACCTCCCTTTTCCTGTCTCAGAGTTATCCACTTATCCCAACGCCTTTTGAAAACAACCTTCCCTCTTCCAGTGTCTTGTAATAACTTGTTTTCTGCACATTACCTTCTGTTGTGTGACTGTCAGTTAGTAGGGGGCCATGATTGACCATTTCTCTGAGGTCACTGGGGCAAGTGCTGTCCAGGAATTTTCACTGTCTTGGGAGAGTCTGGCCTTTACAAAGAAACTGGGTCACCGCGTTCTGTGTCACCAGGTAATTGTGGGTAGTGCACAAGAGTTTATTCTTACTTGAAAGCTATAAAATCTTATCTTAGTAAATAAAATAAAACGGGCTAATGATCACCAAGCATATTTTCTTTTCCTTTAAGGAGCAGGCTTGGAAAAGAAAGGGGGTGGCTTCTTACGACGGCACCAAAACAGCTTTTAGGCAGAAAATAGCCTTAGTCGACAAGACGGTTTATCCTCATCGTACAAACACGCCTTTCTCCACTTTATGCTGTAATGGTTCCCACATGTACAGAACTCCAGGAGTGATTATGCCAAAAATGTATTTGTTTGTACAGAAACATTTTAAAGGTACGTTATTTTCTGGAAGGACCAGGAGCTGGCTCTCATTAGGGCACTTGGGGGTGGGGGTTGGTTCCAGGGGGCTTGTTCCCCATCCCAGCCATGGGCCTGTCGAGTCCGACTCCTGTCTGTGAAGGAATGCGGGGAGCCGGTGGGCTGCGGGGTCTGGGGGGCTGGCCCAGTTAGCCGTGGGCCATCTAATCGTCCAGCGGAGGTTCCTGATCGGACGCTTTGCTCAGGGAACCCCGGATGTGCCCGGGGAGCCGAGGGTGTCCGTGTTTGCGGTTCTGTCTCAGTTCAGTTGAGGAGCAAAGATATGGACTTTGTGGTCCTGGGCCGCACCGACTCGTCTTGCGGTGGAATGTTCTGGGCTCACGTGGACGCCGTGCAGCCAGACAGGTGATGGAGTCCCCTGAGCTGCGCCTCTGTGCGGGGACGCTGCGTCCTTCCAAGGGGTGGCAGGGCCCTCAGGGTTTAGCTGTTCACAGTTCAGCTGGGGCAAAGTTAACTTGCAGCAAAACCCAAAATAAATACATCAATCGGAGCCAAGTGACGGGACAGTGACTGAGTGAGAGCTCAGCAGCCAAACCTGGAGACCGCACAGCCGGGGGAGCCCCAATGCCAGCTCCGGGTCATCGGTGGCGAAGGCGCCCCCTGGTGGGGGTGTTGATAAGGGGGAGTCTGTTGATAATAGGGTTTCAGGGGACTTATAGGAAATTCCTGTCCCTGCTGTCACTTAATTTTGCTGTGAATTTAACACTGCTTCCCCCAGTCTATTACACACACACACACACACACACACACACACACACACACACACAGACGAGTAAGTAGACCTAGGCTTATTTTACAATTCTATTTGAAATTAAAAGGTAAAAATTTTTTAAATGCATACTTGGTAGGGAGAGTTATGTGAAGTATTTGATTTTTCCTCTATGATTTAAAATCTCACCTCCGCTTCTGTAAAGCTACATCCTTAGATGCCATTTGACTTGGCAGATCCAGAAAGTTATATTTCTATTATTTGGGCTGTCACCTTTCAAACATGCTTTAAGATGTGTCCCCTCAATCATGATGGGTCCCCGATCACCAAGTCCTGCTGCCATCGAGTCACCTGCGTTGGTGTCAGACTAGACGAGCCAGCGACAGGCCCCAGCCCCGGCCTCGGGGTGCCCATGTGCTGCGCTGGCCCAGGCGGTGCAGAGGGACGTCCTGGGCCCCCAGCGGCAGCACGCGCCGGCCACAGGAAGGTGACAGGTTCCACGGTGCCCGGGACACGCTGCCCTGACTTCCGTGTGGCGGCTTGGGGTTCAGCGTAGCCCTCCCTGGCTGAGCAACCTCAGCCACCTCAGGGAGTTTCGGGGTTCGCACGGAGACCCAGCGGGTGGCAGAGGACAAGTTTGTTCATTTGTCTCTCTGTTCTGGGCCACGCAATGCGCCCACCTCATACTTTCATAAACGTTTTGACTCTGTCGAGTTTTCCTCAAACGTCTTCCTCCTGGAAGAGGGAGCACGTTCCGGCCGTTCATCTACCTTAAATCAGGGACGTTCTGCTGCTGATGGAAGACGACGCTCACCTTGGCTTGCTGGGGGTCGCGCAGATTTCCCACTTGGAAAGGACATTGAAAACGACCAAAAAAGTGGTGGGAATCGATCCTAGTGAAACACGAGGAGGCTTGGTTCCTTCTGTCGTCAGCCGCTTTATTGTTCACGACGTGTCGGTCGCCCAGAGAGCGCTGTGTGCTCATGCCGCATGGTCCATGTAGACAGACAGCCGCGCTCACACGTGTGACGCCACGGACCTCAGGTCTGCGACACTAAGTCACGTCGCCGGGGGCCTGGCTGGCCGCTCTCCTCCGTGTGGGCTGGACGTGGCGCCTGCAGAGCTTTCCGGTTGGTCAAACGCGGTGCTGGGAGCGCCGCGGGGCTCGGCGAGGACAGGAGCCTTTCCGCGTGGCCCTGAGCCACGGGGCTGGTGCCGCCGTCGTGTTTGCTGTGCCCGTCCCTCCAGGACGGCGGTGCTTTTAAGGACACTGGGCCGCGGGCGTCCAGAAGCGCTGGTTGCTGTTTGCAGTTGTGAGTCTCCCGTTTTCTTGCTTTCGTTTTTCCACCTTCAATTTTTTGTTCCATCAGATGTTTAGATTACCTTTCCCCTCGCTGCAGCTCGCTGCACAAACGTTGGAGACGAACGTCGAAAATATTTTTAAAAGTGTAAAAAATTCTTAAAAATTATGATCCCACCATCCAAGAAAATCTGTGCATAATTTCAGATTTTTCTTCAGGCTTTTTAAGGAGATAAAAAAGTTTTTGAAAACCATAAAATCTTATAGCTTCCTTTTGTTTCTTCTTGATGTTTTACCAGTAATATTTTCTTGTGTCATGAAACATTCTTTGTAAGTACAACTTTTTGATGGTTGCTTAACAGTCCATCATATCAAGCTGGCACTATTTTATACAAATTTCTATTGTCAGAAATGTATTTTTGGTGGCTAATAGCCTGTTACATATAAGGCCAAGATGAACAATCTTGCACACAAACTTTCTGAGCTGTTGCATAAAAATTTCAAATGAAATTTTTTTCTTGAAGATATTTTTAACGTGAAAAAAATCAAACAAACACAAAAGTCGAGTTGAATACAGTGAAACCACCAGATACTTGTCATTCAGTTTCAACAATTATCAAGATTTTCAGGATTATCAATACTTTTCCACACATTACTTTTACTGTTCCAGGTACTTTGAAAAATACTTTCCAAGAAAGGTTGGGCTGGTTTATATTCCCATGAGCTTCCTTAGTAAGAGTATCAGTGTAAAAACCCACACATATTATAGGCAAAAAAAAAAAAAAAAAAGATTTTGTTTCAATTTGCATTTATTTGAAGCTATTTTCAAATTTCGTTTGCAGTTTGCATTTATCCCCTTTGCACTGAGCGTTCCTATCTTTTGTCTGTTCTTTTCTGGCATCGGTATTTTTCTAATTTAAAGGGCTCTATAAGAAAAGGGTGTTCGCTTGTCTGTCATGAATGTTGCCAGTGTTCCCTCTAGATTTTATTTGCCTTTTAAATTATATGCTGTTTTCTGGGCAGTTTTCATTTTTAAATAGATGAATCTGCATGTTAAAACACTTGATAGCTTGAATTAAAAAAACAAAAAAAACACCTATATCATCTTTCTCCATTCGGGGTTTGGAAAAACTAACCCAGAGGATACAGCGTGGTGAGGAAGCCCGTGACCTCCGGTGCCATGTGCCCAGCCAGCTCACATGCCCTGTGGGTTTCACAACTCTGTGCCGCGAAGCAAGGTCATTAACCCGTGTGCCTCAGTTTCTTCACCTGTAGAGCAGAAACGATTGTCTTACTACCTGCTTTATACAGTCGATGTCGGAGCTAAGTGACAGCGAAGGTAAGATACTTTGAAACACATAGTAAGTGCTATGCAAATAAATATTAGCTGTTGTTATTTTTCCTTTAACTCTAATTGAAGCATTTGGTGTGTAAATGATGACTAAAGTCCTTTAGAAAAATCTCTGCATACAGAAATCTTCAACACTTGGTCGTGAACAAAATTCAACAGATCAGGAAATAGGTTAAAAACAACAACCATGACTTTCCCCTAACGCTAAAAGAAAAAGATAGAATCTTGCTCATGAATCGTCCAGGATTACAGAAAAGCCTGTAACATTTAGAGGTGGAAGAAACTTTGCCTATTATTAGCTAAGGCTTGTCATTCAAAAAACCTAGGAAAATGGGGTGCAGAGCAGACGGGTCTCCCAGGTGAGTCCAGAACCATCCTATCTAAGTAAAGAGTGAGAAACAAAAGCTGTATGCACACTGCTCCCAAATTCCTCAGAGTGTTACCAACCTGAAACTCCCTAATTGTCCAGAGAGGAGAAAATGCAGAGCTCCCTTTCCGCAGAAAAGGAGGTGTTTATGGCCACATTTACACCTGAATGCCACGGCCGGCCCAAGGAATGGGAAGATTCACTTTCTCTTGAAATGGGTATTTGAGGCCCAGGTGGGGTTTCTGCACCTGAATTGTCTGGCAGTTGTCACAATCCCTGCTTTTGATTTGCTGATGAGGGATTTAGCCCATGAAATACAGCAATTGAAACAAGGATGTTTGGACTCTGGGTCTGAGCCACCACCTGGGTCAGTTCAGTTCGAGCCTTTGCTCTGGGGACTGTCCATGTCCTGGGCTCTGTGTGACGGGTCCACAGTGGAGAACTGGGCTGTTTGGCGTTTGTCCTCATGGAGCCTGTGGTCAGTGGGAGAGAAAAAGGTGACTAGTTAAGGTCATTTCAGAGTGACAAGTTATATCAGAAGGTGGGCACATCCCTCTCGGGCTAGCCAAGTTGCCCCTGGGGGAACGGGATGCAGGCAGAGGACTTGGGGCCCAGGAGGCATGACTGTGGACGCCACTGGGCTTCCTGTCACTGTTCCACAACCCTGCCCGTCCACGTGGGCAGGTGTGGCAGGCCGGTCGCTGGGGAGGGGGCTGGATGCAACAGTAGCTGGAGTCCTTGCAGGTCAGGGGCCCAGCCTTTTGCGCGGTGACCTTGCCGGTGTGGCAGTCTCGTCCCAGAAGGTGGGCGGGGAGCTTCCATGGGGCCGGGCCGCCTGACAGCTTGTCTGGATGTCCCTTGAGTGTGTGAGTGTGAGCACCAACACTGGCCGTGCCGCTGCGCACGTCCGCATGTGTGGCCACGGGGACGGTGGCCATGACCACGGGGTGATTCTTCCCTTTCCACTAGAAACCTCACGTCCCGGCCTTCTTCCAGCGAGCCCCCCAGGGAGCGGCGGCTCCTGAGAACTGGGTCCTCCCGGATGCTTGGCGCATCCCAGCTCTAGGGCCGGCAAAGGTCCTCCCTGGGTCGCGGTCTTCATGGGGTCATTAAAGACGGAACCTGATACATGGACGAAACCCCAGAAAGCCTTGTGTCACAGCTGGCTCATTTCCCGCTCCGGGACTAGCCGTGGGGACAGCCTGGCTTTGGCTGCCCTTTCACGGGTCATCCCAAGGATCAGAGTCGGAGGGTGTCACGTGCGTCCAGGGAGGGCAGAGTTTGTTCTGTGTTGTTTCCTTTATGTATTTGATTGCGAGCACCTTCAATCATGCCCGATACGTAAAGAGCCCCCAATAAAATAAATAAAGGTAGAAGAACCTGAAAAATCTCTTTCTTCCGACTCTGCCATGTGGCTTCCTCCCTCAGGGACAATGGCCTGGAAGGGGCCACCGCACTCTCTTCTATGTTTGCTGTCAAAGGACAAAAGGGCTGGATGGTTGACGAATATATTGTCCTTCTTTGTATTCAAATTATGGGTGAAAATTCAGCAAATCAGGAGCGGATAAAATTTATTGCCTCCTTGGAGGTTAGGTTTCCTTTCGAATCCCAATTCTGAGCATTATTTTAGTCTATGGTACGTGTGTCTTCACATGTGAAGTTAGTTTCTGGTGGGTTCTCACTTGAGCTGCTCGCAGGCTCTGGGACTTGAAGCAAAACGGTGCTTAACGAACCAGTTTCGCCCTCGGCCAATTGACATGAACGGGGTTAGGCTTCTGGGGCATCTCACCCACCCACGTTGGAACAAAACAACGCTGTCCGAGGACCCGTGGTAGCCTTTTCTTGGGGTCTGCTCTGATGTGGCCTCTTTTCACTGTGCGCTGAGGCCACTGACATTCGGAGTGGCTGCCGAAGTCGTGGCGCTGATGTCCACCCTCCTCGTGGCCGTTTTGTTTGTTGTCCTCGCACTGTGGTCCTTGGTCTGTCGCTCTTTTTCTGATGTTTGTGGTTTTCGCTGAGCTTTTATACGACTCCATTTTCTCCTCCTCCTTAGCCTATCAGTCATGCTGAAGTATTGGTCACCCCTCCCTCCTCCTTCCCCACAGGCGGTGAGTCCCCGAGAACCGAAAGTGTGTCGGTCACATTGGTTTTATCTGAGCCAGCACAGAGCCTGGCACACAGCTGGAGTTTAACAAATGCTTAGCAAGAGGGTGCAGAAAACCCGCCCTGGAATAAGGGTGGGAGTGCAAATCATTTCACGCATGTCTGTTCACATCGCATCATGAGTTTAATGCATCTTGAAAGTGAATAACCATTCACATTTTTGTTGGCGATGTTTGGTTTTTATGGCATCACAGAGTTTGACTGGGTTTTCAGTGCTGTAAGCATTGAATTGTCGGGGGCCCACACGTGTAGATACTGGTGTCAATCATTAAGTGTCTCCCCTCCCTAAGAATTCAGCAGTAACGTAGGAAAGAAAAGCTGTGCGGACACTGGTCATCTCTGCTAGGCTTTGTCACACAACCTTCTAGAATGCCGTTCACAATGGAGTGAAATATCGCTTTGCCTTGTCGTTTTCACTCTAAACAAAATCCTGTCTATGAATCGTGATTCTTTCCTGTGCAGCGTTGAGTTACAGGGCTTGTCCACCAAGAAACACGCATCCATTTTTCACTCGCTCATTACTGGTGTTTTTCCGCATGGCTCGCGGTCCTCTGCACTAACGCACCACGCCCTTATGGACCCGAGGCCTGAGCAGAGATTTCCATAACTCTCCAGATATGGATGAGTCAGGAGAGAAGGGTCTGGAGAAGCTCTCTGGTGGCTGTGGCGTCGTCGGGGATAAACTTGGGTGAGCGAGTGGAGTGATCTCCCAACAAAGGACAAATCCAAAGACCCTGGACGGCTTTGAGGACTAGCTGAGGTTAGAGACCCCGGTGCCCAGCGCCTGGCTCCCTCCGGAGAACCCGCTCAGGGGTGTGCAGTGTGTCACTGGCGGCTGCCCAGCGGGAAGGCAGAGTGACGACCTGGTGTGCGTTTTCGTGAGCATCCCACTGTGACGGCCCCGCTACAAGACCTCTCCTGACCATGGCATCACCGCACCTCCATCCTTGGGTTTTGGGGACATGTCACGGGAGACTCGGGTTTTACGATGGCCGAGGACAATGTGCCATCAGTGGAGGGGCTTGCTTCGGAGGTCAGAAGCAGCTGTCTGCTCTTCAGAAGAGAGCCCCAAGCCCATGCCAACCAACACCTGCTTATCAGTTGCTTGAACTAGCAGCTCTGTTTCAGCCAACTCCCCCCCCCCCACCCCACCCCAGCCAGAGAGATGGAAATACCCCTCCCCCCACCACAGCGAAATAGGAAAGCGAATGCTGGGTCTCAAAGTCACCGTGACAGCACTGTGCTTTGAGCGATGTTGCCTATTTGTTTTTTGGAGCACAAAGCAAGCAATAAATCTGTCGCCCTGAAAAATCAGGTTGTGACCTAAAGGAAGGAGCCAATTGTGACTTTAGGTAAAAAAGAGTGACCTACCAGGGAGGCTAATTTATCATGATAACAAAATGGCTGGTCCTCTCATGACGCCCTGGGAGAAGGGCTGCAGTAAGCAAATTCAAGAGACAAAAGCGTCCGGATATTTTCAGCTGATCGATATTCCCAGGGCTCGCCAGCAGCCAAAAACCATCGCCGGTCAGAGTAAGCACGTCGCTCACCTGATTTGTAAAAGGAAGAAAACAGAGCTTTCATTACTCTCTTGAAAAAAAAAAAAGTCACCTCTCACAACAGCCATTCTGTGTAGGATGGAAATAAGCAACCTCCTGGGGGTCTAAGTGAGAATTCTTGACTTTATGGGGAGGCGGGAGATAATGGTACCTGGAAATGCTTCAAGCAATTGGCTGTTGGGGATGAATGTCCCCACCCTCTCTTGGTGAGAACTGTGCCCCCTGGGGAGAAAACGAAGCACATAGCGTCCCCCAGGGCATCACTGGCGGGGTCAAGACTCCGCATACCCAGGCTTACAGGAAAGGGCACCTGGGCACTGCCCTCCCTGTCAGAGTCCCGGCCTGCCACTCCCCACCGCAGGACCTCCGCAGGGCCCCCGGCCAGCTCGCGGCTGGCTTTGGTCGCTGGGCGGCTCCTGCTGGCGAGTAGAGGAGAGGCTGGGGTGTCCTCCCTCCCCGTCCCTCGTCCCTGGCTGCATCCCCCATCTGGGGGGGGGTCACAGCTCCTGTGGGGGGCGGGGGGGAGGTCTCTGCAGCCCAGGCTTCTCGCCAGCCAGGCAGGCCCAGGGGCGACCTTGGTGAGTGGGGAGCGTGGTCTCCTGCTGGGTCCGAGGCTGACCCAGCCCCTGGCAGCGCCTTCCAGAGCCCTTGACATCACCTTGGCTCCCCTGGCCCTCGTCTCTGTCAACAGGGGTGGCAAGCGACAGTGGTCACTGCACGTGGGTGCGAGGCTTGCGGGTGGACACCCTCCGGCGGCAAGGTGACGCACCATCTTTGGTTGCTCTAAGGTCACTCTTTTATCGTTAGCTTCTTCTGACGTGGACAAAGGGTCAATCCGGCCCGAGGTCATCGTCACTTCCCAGCGGCGCCAACGGCACCTGCAGCCCCTCCTCCCCCGCCCGCGAAGCTGGGTTCTCAGGGGCGTGTGACCGCGCGGCAGGGACTTGTCACTGTCACAGCCCATGAGCACTGCTCGCTGGCGTGTGCGAGTGACCGCATAGCCTGCACTTGTCAGCGGGAGTGTGCCGTCGCCCGGCACGGCTCGCACTGTCCCTGCTCTGCAGTGCGTCGAGGGGACTGTGCGGTGAGGCGTGAGTGACGCCAGCGACGAGGAGAGCCGGGCGCTGGCCCCGGGGGGGGGGGACACGGCGGAGGACTGCAGTACTGACAGGAGACGGGGGCGGGGGGCGCGTGCTGTGGGGGCCTCGCTCTGTCCTTGTCTGTCCGTCCACACGCAATTAGCTCAGCCCCAAGCTGGTTGGTCACTTTTATGCTTTGGTGCCGCGGTGCAGAATTAAGCTTTTTAAAATTTCGTTTTCTCTTCCAAGGGCAAGAGCCATGCCGTTATATCTGAGGGAGAGCGAGGGAGGGCCCGGCAAGGCCTCGCCCATCGCTCCCCGCCCGGTGGCGGCTTGAGCACCCCGGGGCCCAGCACCACCTCTTGCCCTGGGCACCCTCCGCGGCCGCTTTCCCGGAGCGAAGGAAAACGGCAGCCCGCTCGTGAGCAGAAGCCACGCATTGCCCCAGCCCCAGCTGACGTCCGCCCCGAGATGGGCCTCTCGGGCCGCTATTAGTGGATTGTTTGAAAACATCTCCCCGTGGGGACGCATCCGACTCTCTCTCTCTCCAGGCTCGGGCGGCAGGCTGCGGTTTTCTGACGTGCGTCCGCAGGGCAGCCGGCCCAGCGCATTAGCGGACGCCGTGCGCCGCGGCCGAGCGAGCCAGCGACTCTCCTCGGCGTGCAGCGCCCGCATCCGCAGGGCCATTTCAGTTATTGCTGTAATTAGTTCTGATTCGAGTATTCCGCGGAGAATGAGCTTTCTAGATTGAAAGTGGTCAGACGCAGGTTAGCAGCGGGGATGGGACGCAGTTGGCAGGCAGAGCCTGAAGCAGGGATGAGAGATGAGTCTATATGCCTCAATTTGTAGCATTTCTGATTTTTATACGGACATTAAACTTGGTCAAGCTGAAGTGCCATTTGCCCTAAGAGAGGATAATGTACACTTATCCCTATGAATTCTCAAAAAATAGCCTGAGCTGGAAGTGGCAGCCACGAGGCAGCCCACGGTGACATCTACATCAGAGAGTGCCCTGGAAAAATCCAGACACGGCTGACGAATAGGAAAGGACAAGCGGGTGTGGCCTGGACAGTTCCAGGCACAGGTATTGGGACCCTCGATAGTCGATAAAGATCATAGATCCGGAAGAGGTCATGACATATTTTCACAAATGGCAGGTATGACAGTTTTTGTCGAAGAGTCAGCAGAATCTTTACTGTGGGCCGATGGCAGGCGTTAGGCTGATGAGGTGAATCATGCAGAGGACCCCTTCCCCCAAGGGGTTCACTCTCTAGAGGCGGAGACACATGTCTGAATAGTTTTTCAAAACAATGTGATAAGTGGCACATGGTGTCCTGGACCCTGGGAGCTCTGAGGGACCCTGGTGCTGCCTGGGCCACCGTCCAGGGTCACCTTGCAACTGAGCTTCCGTGCCGAAGCACACACTGCGTTTGGGGGTAAGAAGCTGGCGGGTTCCAGAGCTGGTGAGGGCACTAACGGGGCTGAAGCTGTAAGAAGTGGGTTGAGGATGAGTGGGACTCGGGTTGGGGAGCATGGACCTGCGTGGGTGCGCAGCGGGGGATTATGTTTGATTTTAGAGTGACATTCAGATTCGTCGTTTTCTGGTAAAAGTGAGAAAGGTGGGTTGTTGACGCAGAGACTAGCTTTGGGAGAGAAATGCATGTTCTTCGGGGGCCTCAGGAATTTTTAAGAGTGTAGAGGTGCCCTCAGGCCAAACAGGTGGAACATTCCAGAGAAACTGCTGTGTGCGCAGAAACAGGGGTGCTTAATGCTGCGTGAATTGCACTGTGGGAAGCCAGCGACAGCCTGAGCGTCTGCAGTTGGGAGAAAAGAGAAATCGCTTTAGATCTCCAGAAACAAATGCTGCGAATTTGTAAGAAAGGACAAGCTTACCCTAAACCGCTAAACCGCTTTTCATGAGACTGTCACACCCCCTGCCCCGCCCCACACGGCCTTCCCGGCCATCAGCCCCGCGAGCGGTGCCTTTGCCGCGGCCATGGACCCGCTGACCCGCCATCACCAGGTCCCCAGCGGACATCAGGCTCGCTCTGGGCCGTGCGTTCCGTGGACTGGACACGCGCGCAGCGGCGTCGCTCCGCCACCGCAGATGGACGCGCGAGCGGTGTCGCCGCGCTGAGCATCCGCCGGGCTCCGCCGCTCGCCCTCGCTTCCGCACCGCGGCCACCGCGGTGCTTCCGGGCGCCACGGTTCTGCCTCTTCCAGAAGGTGCTGGAGCTGGACTCGCACAGAGCGCAACCCTGCGCGCTGAGCTCTTCCCGCGGTGTGCGCCCGGAGCTCCTCACCGTGGTCCTGGCTCGACAGCTCGTCCCTCTTTAGCCCCGAGACTGTTCATTTTTAAAACCTGCGAAGTTACGTGTGTGTATAAACAGTTAGGAATTGGTACGTGTTATGCAGATCAGCACGCAGACAGTGAACACCCAAATCTGGATGGTGGTTGGGGGCGGGGTGGAAGAGGCAGGAGAGGGCGTGGGTGAAGGGCGCGGATGATGGAAGGAAAGGATGAAGGAGAAGTTAGACAAAAGATTCTGAATAGGGGACAGGGAAAGTCAGACCATTTAAAAATAGCACATAATCATTGACAGGTTTAAAAAAAATAGTGATAAAATGATGGATTTGGTGAAAAATTGATCTGCAACAAGATAAATATGAGCTCAGAATGCTCGATAGCTTCTGGGTTTTTTGTTTTTGTTTTTTGTTTTTTTTTTTTGGCTTTCACTGAGTGGCAGTTGGACGGAGCTGCCTTAGCACCGCCTCCCGAAACTTCCTTCTGGAGAGCCGCGCACGGCTTGCCTGTGTCCCTCGGCTTGCCTGTGTCCCTCGTAGCCTTCGCCGTGATGATGCCACTACCTAATGACGATTTTTATTCCAGGTCACAAATATGTTTAAGATGAGTAACTAAAAATTCGAAACCACTAATGCATTGGCTTAAAAAAAAAATTCCCCCTCCCCCATTTTTAGACCCAAACCTGCTTTCAGGGCACTATCAGGCACAGATAATCGATCACGGGCACGTAATAGACATCAGGGATATTGCTTCGCAAGGTTTATGGTCTGATTTACGTTAACGGATTGTTGTTTATGATGCCTTTAAAATATTTGTGATGGAATAAGGCTTTTACAACCAGGTGCCAAAGACAAAGCCATTATTTTATTTATTTGATTGTTTGTTTAGACAATCCATTTTTCCTTACACTGATTAAATTTGAATGTTAGGTGTGGTGGTCAGTGGCCGTAGGTGATATAATTTATAAAAGTGGACGCTTCTCATGGGATGCGAGGATTAACCAATTGGCAATACGGACTGGAATTGTTGGTTTCGAAGCTCGTTTTCAGTTTCAGAACTCATTTTCGGTTTCGTCTTTAAAACTCGCGTTTGCCCAGATCTCTGAACACTGTCTAAAGCTGGGGGTCAAGAGTGTTGTTCTACTTGCAGTTCACGTAGCCACTTCCAAGAGCGGGAGACACAGCTTCAATGATCCCCTGGTACGTTCCCTCCACTTAGCTACTTTGATGGCTGTGCCAAGTCAACGTGCAAACTAATGCTTGAATTTATGTATGTATGTACGTACGTACGTATGTATGTATGTATGTAGTATGTATGTATGTACGTATGTAGGTACGTATGTATGTATGTATGTATGTATGTATGTATTTTTATTATGGTGACATTGGTTAATGAAGTCCAGTGAGTTTCAGGTGTACAATTTAACAGTAAGGCAGATACATATAGACCCTGCGCTGTGTGTTACTGTACATGCTGGTAGCAGCTTGTTTCTCTCCTCCACCTTTGTCTTCCCCCGTTACTTCCTGTCCACCTTGGTCCCTGATGCCACCTCACTCTCTCACCTCCTACTGTGGACAGCACACGGCAGCCATTGTCTGAGAATGTCCTCTTTTTCTCGACCCCAAACATACCCTTCTCGTCAGTCTGCACCTGCTCGCCCTCTGCATCCCACCGAAGCGCCTGCCCACCTGTGCCCCGGAGCGCGGGACCCTCACGTCGCTGCTCCTGCCTCTCGCGTCTTCGCCCTTTCAATCGGCCTCTTCCCGCCATTTTTAATCTAGTTGGAAACAAACCTCATGTGATCCCTCACTTCCCTCGACTCCTTGCCTCATCATGGGCTGTCTGTCTGTCGCAGCTAAACTGGCTGCAAGATTTGAGAGACCCGAATCCTGCAGCGTCCACCTGCTCGGCCCCCGCTGCCTCGCCACCCCCTGGAGCCCTCTCTGGGGACACTGCGCTCTCTCTCCTCCTCCTTTGTGATCAGTGGCCTTCTTGCCAGTCAATCCGATGGGTCTTTCTCAGCCATCGTTGTACTTGGCCTCGCGGCAGAGTGACACCGTTGACCCCTCCTTCCAGAAGCATTTGCTCTGTGGCCTGCGAGTGCAAGCTCCCACCCTCGCCCTCGCCTCTTCCGCGCCTGTTCCTTCCCGGTGGTCTTCGCCACGCGGCGACGAGATGCTGGTGCACACCAGCCTCTCCCGGACCCCCACTCTCATTGGTGCGCCCGGAGCAGTGGCTAGTGTTGGGGACGACAGGCCCCTGAAAGTAAAAATCAGATGACGTTGCCAGAATAAGGAAAATGGATACCGGAAACGGAAACTGGGCAAGCAGAAAATGACCAACGAAACAAGGCAGAAAACAAACTAAAAGCCCACGGTGCTGGGCAATCCGCCACTCACACTCAATCCTCAGCGTCTACCCCGGCTCTCTGCCGTCCAGCCCCCACCCAGCTTGTGGCCAGGCCCCTCCAGTTGTCACCTCTCCGCTTTTGAACCAGAGCATGTCAGGAATTTCTGTTTTCCCTCCAGACCTGCCCGATGCAATCCCTCCCACTCTCTGAGACTCTGGAGCGACCTCTCTGGAAAACCTGATGAAACGTTCCCTCTCTGTGGCCTCATCACGCCTTCCTTCTCTCCCTGGGCACCGAGCAGACTGATGTACATGTGGTTTCTGTTTGCAGTCCAAGTCTCTGTCAGACGGTGGCCGAAGGTCTGCAGGGGTGAGGATCATAATTTTACCTTTTTTATCTCTCATAGGCCCTGATGCGGGCCAAGTTCATGCTAAATGCTTTTCTGTTTGTTGGTCACCGTCTGTTCCTCCTGAGTCATAGCAAGCATAGAGGAACTTCCAAGAATTGAGACAATTAGAGACGGAAATGATTAAATTGTTTTTACACTTGGATTTTCAAATAACTCAGTCAGAAAAAGCCACAGTTTTTAGATTCCCAAGAGCCACCATGGCATAACAAATAACAAGACCCCCCTGTTTCATATTGTGACGTCGAGAAGATACCCTTTTCCTAAATATTGTGGGCTCAGTCTGGTTTTATCTCTAAGCAATGACCTGCCCTTTGCTTGTCCATGTCGGTCAGTCATGAGCCCTGTGAGCAAACATTTATGGGATATCTTCTCTGAACAGCCAGGTTCTAGGAAGAGAAAATCACCACTGTGATAATCTGGAAAGGACGTAGATGACCTTCAGCTTGGAAATGACAGTGTTGCAGCTTCTCATGCGTGGTATTTATGATAAGGCTCATTCTGTAGGTCACACGGGGAGGGACCGACATGCTGACTGACACACCAGTGGCAGTTGGGCTTGCCCAAGCCTGGGCTGGGAGGATGCCACTGGCCGCTGTTTTTCTAAAGGCCATGTCTGCCTGTGGCGAGTGTGACCTCAGTGTCTCCTCCTCCAACTCAGTTCGAGGCTCAGAGTTTCAGCTGGAAAGCCTGGCTAGAAACAAATTTTAGGTTACTTTTTACCAATAGGACTGTCAGGGAAAATGCAGGATGTCCAGTTAAATTTAAATTTCACATCAACAGGTACTTTTTTCTTATGGAATATGCCCCAAATATCGCATGGACATATTTATACTAAACAAAGCATGGATCATTTGTCTGAAATTCAAATTTAAATGGGTGTCTTATATTTTTATTTGCTAAATCTGGCAACCTTGCTAGGGTAGGAGAAAATCTTATAGTAGTTATTAAACACTTTCTTATGAATTTCGATTTGTAAACAACTGTTTCTTGGCTAACATTTCTCTCATTTGCATCAAAGGTGAACCATGTTAGATGTGTAAAAGTTCTTCGTGAACTGAAAAGAGGGGCACAAAATTTTGTTTCTCTGCGTTAGGGACACAGCGGGATTCAGAATCTGACACTCGGGGCTCTAGTGGGGCATGACAGCCACGGCAGCGTGGGGGATGGCGGGAGTTGTCCTCTTCAGCGTTGTTTCAAGCGTCCCAACCTCCGACGACTCCTTGTCCGTGAAGCGAGTTGTCATGGATCTGCGTTGAGAGCAAGAAAAAGAGGCGAAGCAGAGACAACCGCGGTGGAAGTGACCTGAGTCTGACTCCTGCACACACACTCTGGAAGCCAGTGACGTTGCTTGTGCCACTGAGCTTCTAGCTGTCATTTCTGTCAAAACCTTAGACACGTGCTTTTCTGCATGGAGTGACTGTATCACATGAGACATTCGCTGGGTGACAGCTGTTCCACTGGTTGGTATGAGAGAGAAGGGAAGGAGCAGGAGAGTGGAGAGGGCACAATTGAGGAGTCTTTTCCTGAACCTCTTGAGAAATAAGACAAAATGAAAACAAACGACCACCCCGCCTGCCAACCAAAGCACCAACCCCACCCATTGTGCTGTTCCACCTTCCAATTCTTCCTCCCCAGCCGTGCCGTGCCCAGGGTGACTGCTGCAGCTGGGCAGGCGGTGACGAGCATTTGCCCACGGAGGGAAGCAGCCAAAACGAAGACGGCTCTCTACACCCCGCGCTCCCGCAGGAGAGGCGAACATAACATTTTCAGACTTCTAGGTGAGTAACATCGCTTTGGCCAATTTTCTAAATCATCGATTGATTTTTTTTCCCACTTTTTAATTTTTCAACACGGAGACAGTCTGTTACCTGTTAGGTCACTGCTCTGTCAGCCTACTGTAGATATTAAGGAAAGCATCAGTACAAAGCAAGCTCCATTCCTGCAAAGTGATTAATAAACATACAACGTGAGACCCCGAGAAAACTAAGAACCTCGTCTAAAGAATATGGAGACTCTCACTGTCCTTGTAGAGAGAGCAGCAGGCACAGTTCCCTGGGGCGATGAATACAGGTCAGCTTGGCTTGTCTTCTGTTAGGAATTAACTCGAAGTTTTGAACAGCTCCCAACTTTTCCCACAGGCTTTGGGGCCAGCTAGGTCCCTGTGCAGAGGCAGGCAAGAGGTTCCTCACGCCTCAGGTCACCAGCTTTGAGCCCGAGGCACAGGGTTCATTGCAGCAGCATCAGCGTAGCCTGTTCAGCTCCAGATGCCAACAACGGTAATGAATACATTTGCATTGTCCAAGAAAAGATTTGGGAGGAGACTTCAACCATTCACTAGGCTCAGGCCAGTCACTACGGTACGACTGATGGTGACACGTGACAGACATGCAGGTGGGAGACTGAAGGTGGATCAAGCACATGGCTAGTGACTGTAGCAGCCTCTTTCGGTTAAATGCCCTTGGCGTTTGAGAACTGGCATTAATGCAGGGAGCTCTGGGGACAGGGGCAGCTACTTTCCCACACTCTGTCCCAAATGTGTCCCTTCCAATAGCGAAATGTCAGGTCGCGTCTGCATCGTGGGCAATTTGCAGGCCTGCTGAAGGAGGCAGTCATTTTAAATGGCTCTAAATAATGTGGGTTAGTGCCCATTATTTATTTACTTGATCTTGGACTCACAACAAATGACAACAAATTACACAGGCCCGGCTCTGAGGCTGCCCCCCTCACCTGGCCCTCAAGGCAGCCAGAGCCCTCCCTGTGGGGCTGTCCCCACTGTGGCCGGGACCCCGTCTGGGACAGCTTAGCTCCTCGGGTTTGTCAACGTGCAGGCGTCTACCGCAGTTTCTTTCTTGCTCTGCCCGGCGTTCATACCGACACTGTGCATCAGGTAACCAGGCGCTGCGTGACCTCCATCTCCTGGCAAAGCCTCCAAGCCCAAGCAGAGTCGAGATGCGTGATTTGGGAGTTGGGGGAGGAGGAGAGTAAGAATTCAGGTCACTCTATCCATCTCTGGGCTTCTGTCACCTCTGAGTAGCTGCGGGAAAAGTGGCGTCTGTCTCTGGGATGCCGGGGCGGCCGCCTTTTGCCTCCCAGGCACCCCTTGCATATTTTCTGCAAGCCTCACGGTCAGGTGACATCGGGGCAAAGCGGGACCCCCAACCTTTCCCCTGGCCATGGTGTTACCGCAGACCCAGCTCAACGTCCTGGCCAGTTTGACGAGATGCTCAGCCGCTTTGCAGAGACAAGCGACCCAAGTCGCAGTCACGGTGCTCAAGGTCGGGCAAAGGAGAGAACTTGGACCTCCAGCTGCCCTCCGGAACCAAAGTGCCCTGCGTGCGTGCGCGCGCACGGACCCTAGAGTCAGGTTGCGGCCGGAAGTTGGACGCGGGCCCTTTCGCAGGCGGACGGCCCACTGTCCAGGGGCTGTGGTGCTGAAGCCCGTCGCGTCAACGCTCGAGCTCCCGGGTGGCAGGTCCAGCGCGGCCACCAGAGTTCCCGCTCACGTGTCCCCATCAGTCAAAGCCCCGCTGACCCAGCGAGCGGGACACCGAGGCAGCGCCAGGTCTCCCACACTGGGTCGGCGGCGTCTCCACGGCGCACCTGTTTTTCCCCAAAGGGTCTCCGAGGTCCGCCTCCCCGGGCGCTGGGCACATGGCCGGGGTTCCAAAAGAGCGTCGTTCGTCCGACGCCCTGGAAGGCACCGAAGGCAATCAGGTTTCAATACAAAGCCTGGGGCAGGGTAATTCACTATTTATTTGTTTGTTTGTTTATAGTTTGTATGCAACGATTATGAGAAGGAAAAAATTACAAAGCATTAGGGGAGATGTTAAATATAAAGCCAACGAATAAAATATTCTGAAAAATTTTAACGATCACAAAGCAAACACCACGCAGTACATGGAGTATATAACCACAATAGAAATTACAACAGAATTCGCTGACAGTAATTCCACCGAAACTTGAAAGAATAGGTAACTCTAAGTCTTTGTCAACTGTCGAGGAGCAAAGAGAGGACAATCTTTCACATTATTTAAATAAAATTTATAAAACAGAACAATAAAAAGAATAAAATACGAAAACTACCTACTGACCTAAGTATTGATGCAACATCCTAAATAAAATAAAATATTCTGTCAGACGATATTAAAATAATTGACCAATTCCCAGTTTATTTTATAAAGGTTCAAGTATAGTTCCAAGACTATATATATATCCCAGTGCTTTGTGCAATGTCAAGTATATAGTAGGTGGTTGCTAAGTGCTTGCTTTTTCAGTAAGAAAGGAAACTGGGTGTTTTATGGTGAAGTTTCAGCTAAAACATCAATACATATTAAGTAGCAATCATAATGTGTAGAAAATTTGTTTTAACTGAATACATTTATTGTGTTCTCAAAAGCATATAGTTACATCTAATGTTTCCTAAAGCTTGGTGACCTCTGTGTAGGATAGGACATCTCTTGTGGATTAAAGTAGGTTTCTTACTCATCGGAATTATAACTTTTTTAAAAATGACAATAGATATATACCAAGGAAAGGAATGTCTGAGTCAGAATTCATCTTTAAAGTGCTCTTTTCCTCAGGACATTTGACATTTAAAACTCATTATCTCTGGCTACTTGAATCTCAGTGTTGACCTCAAGGATGTCAGAGAAGGTACAGGGTTTACAGGGCAAAAAGACACACAGAAAGGGAAGGTGATCAAAAGCAAAGAGTAGAGAGGTATAACCTGGGCTTGAGGATGTTAAATTCGGACTAAGAGCAGGAAAGACAGTTCAAAAAGAAAGGGATGAGTGAAGATGACTAACAATATCAAGGCAGCAAAGACAACAAAGATTGACGAGGCCACAGGTCAAGACCCATGAAAAATGAGAAGGGAAAATTTCTGAAATAATAACTGTGATCTTTTAATTGCACAAAAATTCAAAATGTCATTACTGAAAAACAAGAGTGAAATTCCCCTCCAACACCAAAAATACCTTCCCAAGGTATCAACTTTTTTGACCTTGCCTCCCACCCCCAGTGGAGTGGAGACTATTTAGAGAGACATCGGCCTATCAAGCATCTCTATAAACATGAAGTTTCTACTCAATGATATTTAACTGCTGAAGCAAGACCATACATCTCCCATCTCTTAGAAGAGAAGGGGAAATTTTTAGCGTCAGCAGCTCTTATCTTTAATTGAGTTTAGACACCCTCCATCCAGATGATTCTCCTTCTAACCCTAAAACATTAGGGGTCAGGTTTAGAGTGTTGGCTCAAGGAAGTGTGGACTTTAGCTCTTCACACTATTAATCGATAGGCAGTTTAGAATTTAGAAGCGCTTATTTTTTCTGTTCTAACACGTTAATCAATATGTGTAGGTGTACCATGCATACTCAAGTTTTGAAAAATCTCCTTACCCCCAATCTGTAAAGAAATGAAACATTGAACTGATTCATAATTTCCATTAAAGCTCGTGGTACTTATTAATTATGGACCACATTACAGACAAGATGGATGGCAGTTTACATTTATTCCCTACAGAATTATCTGAAACTATAACCTCGCATTTCTAACTCAGAAAAGAAAAAAACAGATGCCAAGAAATAACAATAATAATAACGTATTGATAAGGACTAGCTTGAATCTACAGTAATTTTATATCTAAAATATCATTTATCAGTGTTAGCACTTTATGATTTGTAATAAGTTATTTGCAATCTACATCAGGTGGCCCCAGTGCAGTCATTCATGACACCGTGACTGTCAACAGCAGCTTTAACATGATGTTGTCATGAACCAGAACCCGTGGAGCTGCTGTGAAGACACAGTTTAGCCCTCCAACGGTGAAGTCAGTGATGGAACTTGAAATAGTTCTTGAATGTCCAGTATATTTTCCTACCTGGTTTTCAGTATTGAACGCCTTTATTTCTCTTGAGAGTCATCTGGCTGAAATTCAAGGCCTTTCTCCAATGTCTAAATCTACAATCTCCATTTCATCAGCTTTCAATACATTTAAAAGAATGCCAGAATGCATTAGAACAATTTTATTATCAGACAAAGCAAGAAACATCCTTCTATTGTCTTCAGTACTCAGAAGATTTAACATGTGAAATATTATCAGAGATGCTTACCTGGAAACTTTACTGTCAGGCTGGGACCTGTTCCAAATTTGTATTACAGTCTTTACAGCATAGAATCTTACATTTTCTTCCATAAAAGGAGAGAGGACCCAGGCAGTGAGTTGTATAGCTAAACCCTAACTTCATTCTTTCCTTCTTGTGTGAATTTATTCCAAGTTATCAGACAATGGACCAGGTACAAAGGACCAGAGATGTAATTAAAACTATTGAGCACCTTCTGTGACCACTGTGTATTAATTTTTTTTGTTGTTTTTTAGGTGAGGCAACCCTTGGTTGACCTTACAGATTGCAAAGATCTTGTCAGCTTACAATCCCTATTTTTTTCTAATTTTTTATGCCTACAGAACCTGGTCTTCCTAGGCAGTCTCCCCCATCCAAGTACTCACCAGGCCCGACCCTGCTTAGCTTCCGAGATCAGACAGGATGGGGCTTGTTCAGGGTAGCATGGACGTAGAATGTGTGTTAACTTTTATACTCAGGTTCTGGGTTTAAATAAATAAATGACATGTTCCAGTCTTGATGAGTTCAAAGCCTGGGTGGAGAAAGACTTGAACAGGTGATGATGCAACGTTTAAACCCCATGATTGAGGCAGGATGCCACAGGTCACTGACGCTGACTGAGGAACCCATCTCGGAAGAGACAAACTTTGATCTGGGACTGGAAGAATCAGCTGGAATTTTCCAGGGGAACAAGAAACCTCAGGGACTTTCAGTCAAAGGGCACAGTGCAATCAAAAGGCAAGCGTGCACGTTCTGGCTTGAGTTCCACCTGTGTTTTCATTTCTGAGAGTGTGCTGTAGCATCTCTGCTCCTGTGTCCACTGCTTTCTGAACTGTTAAACAGTGGTCTGAGGCAGACTCCGTACCTCGTAGCTGTCGGCCCTGTCGTGGAGTGGGTTCAGATGAATCGCTGGTGTATTTGTAGCCGACACCTTTAAAGCACTCACAGTGTCAGGGCTAAGGGGAACTAGAAGCATCTGCCATTGTCTGCCTGTGGGGGGCGGGGGAGAGGGACCGCAGCAGAAAGAGCCGTGAGCGACTCGCTCTGGAGGGTTAGAGTGTAAACCCAGGCCCCTGACTGCGGGTGTGAACTTAGTTCCTACCTGACACCTCCTGAGATCTCCAGACACTGTTCTCCCCGGTGCCCAGGTCCCTCGGCATCATCAGATGCCGGGCACTAAGTCCTGGGCTTCTGACTGACGGGCTACAAGTTCGAGGTTCCTAAGACCCTCTTCCTGTGCTTCACAGACTTGCCAGGAAAGAGCATGTGCAGATGCCCCGGTGGGAGCAAGCTCAGTGGCTCTGGGCATGGCAGAGTGTGTGGGGCCACCGAGTAGAAGAGCAGGCTGGATGGGCCGGAGGGATAGAGCCCTGTGGCGTCCTGAGGCCGTACTGGGAAGCTTCGAGTGTCTGACAGGTTTTCCTAACATGGAAATAAAAACTTCCACGAAGTAAAAGAAAAATGAAACCGCTATCTGCAATGTTTACTGACCTTCTCTAGAAAGAAACCAGTTAGAATGCAACATTTACAAAATTTTTGTTTTGTATTCTGGGTGAAAGTAATTCCTGTACATAATTTATCAAAGCAGATAGTGTTACAACTCTTACGACGAAACCCCTTGCTACCTCCCTCACGCGCCCAAGTGTTTTTCTGGAGATGCCACCATTTTCAACATTCTCAGTCAGTTTTTTGGGCCTTGCTTCTCTACTTCAAAATATGCTCGGTTTTCAGTTTCACATGCTGCGATAGGCAGGATGCCCCCTGAAGATGCTCGCACCCTAATCCCCAGCAACTGGGATACCTTGTTAGTGGGAGAGTTGATCAGGTACTAGATGGGGTTACAGCTGCTAATCAGCTGCTTTGGATGAAGGAGGAGTAGCTAGCCAGGCGGCCCAGTGCAATCATTAACTGTGGAGGAGGGGGCCGGGCGCTTCTGTGTCCCGGTGCTGCCTGGGAGAGAGACCTGCTGGCCGCTACTGGCTCTGAAGCTGGAGGGATGGGGCAGCATCTAGAAGCTGGAAAAGGTCTGAAAACGTCTTTTTTTCCCCCTCCTCCTAGAACTCCAGGGAAGAATGCAGACCTGCTGTACGCCTCGCATTTCATCCGGTGAACTGACCCTCAGAACTGTAAGTCACGAAATGCTTTTTTACTCAAGCTGCTGAGTTTGTGGTCATTTGCTTCGCCAGCGATTGGAAGTTGAAAGAGTTGTTATGAGTGCATTTCAGCTTTTCCAAGAGGGATATATCACAGTATCGGTTATATTTAAATTCGGTGTTTAGATGCTTATGGTCATTCCAGCTTTTCACTGGTGGACCATTTAACGTTTTGGAGAAATGCTTATTTTCCCTGTGGTTGTCATGGTGGTTTTTGTTTGTTTTTGAAATACCAGTGGCTCTCTGAGGAAGGGGAAGGGGCTACCTCACCAACACCTGGAGTGTGCGAAACCTCTTTATGCTCCCTTCACACCTGACAGATGTTTGGCTGGGTATAGAATTCTACATTGGAAAAGTATCTACGTTTTTTCATAATTTTGAATGCACTGCCGCTCTGGTCTGTTGCATTTGTCATCACTCGTGTGTGTCTGTTTGGCTTTGGGCCTTTAAATAATGATACAGCACACACCTATAGGAAGGAATGTGAAGTATTCCCGTGTTGTCTGGCAAATGGTTTTAACGTGACGGCAGCTGAATCGCCAGTCGGGTATTGAGAGGCGGGTGCTGGCCCCAGAGACGTCTCCGCACATCTGATGTATGTGGTTTTGTTACCTTCCCCTGTAAAAGCAACCCCTTCCTTGCTTTTGTGGGTGTTTTCACAGCCCACGAGTGCTTCTCCCAGGAACACGTTTCAGCTGGCTCCCTCTCTGAGCGCGCTCTCAGTGGGAACGGACTCTCCGAGGAGGGTGGGTCTGTCAGGCGCCCGCTAGGTCTGTCCGTGTTGTGCGCGGCTGCAGCCCGCCCCGTCCCTGCCGTCGCCGTGGGGGTGCGCGAGGGGCCCAAGGTGCGATTAGACCGCAGCTGATTTTTCTGTTGCTCTTGAGGTGCATTTTGGATTGTTCTGTGCTTTTCTGCCTTCTGGCTTTCAAAGTCTGCGTATGTCTCTTGCGGCTGTTGCCCTTTCTCAATTCTCTTTAGTTGCCTAAAAGAATCCCTTATGCCTTTTTTAATGTGTTTTTTTTTTTTTAACTTTCACTTTCACGTGTGAGGAGTGGGGAAAGGGTTGGGAGGCAAACCCTATGCTTATAAGAAGCCGGAAGTGTTATGTGAAGATATTATCTGGGACAGGAGCTACGGTGAGGACTTTAAACACGTTTTGATATATGCTTTGCTTCTTTTTGCTGTCACAAAGGCAGAGAACTCATCCGACCACCTTGGGATTATGCTGAAGGTAAATTTTGTAAACCCTGAGATTACGATGTGGTTCTGCGATGTCTTTGTGTGGGCGCAGGGGTTCTGCTGTGCGAAGAGGCTGGAGGAGGCCGGGTCCGGGGAGGCGGGGCCAGGACGACTGGTCAACACTCAGACACGCGGCGCTTCTCTCTTACCCCCCAGCATCTCTCGCTTCCACTTCCAGTTTCTCTTCTGGCCGAACCCACAATCACTCAGAATAACAGCGCCCCTTGCTCCGCCTTTCGTGAGATCATGAAATCTTTGATTTGCGAAAACTCGATACCCGCGCTCCAGGGGCGGGGCTCCAGCGATGTCCATGTCGCCATCTGTGGCAGCTCGGCTCAGCCCCGCGCATGACGTTAAATGAGCTAAGACGATTCGACACAGCTATTTCCTCGACAATCACATCTGGGTGCCTCAGAAAATGACTGCTCAGCCGTGCGCTCGTTTCAAAGGGCATTAGGGAGAGGAAATAAAATGGACTCAAATGCCGGCAACAAGGGAAGTTATTTGTGCTTCGTCTTCTGAAATGCTCTATTTTTTTTTTTCTGGAAGTTTAATGTGACCACAGGCAGGAAGGTGGTCATTAGCGCGAGATGTCCCGTTCTTTTTCACACGCTTTGCTATGCTGTATGTGGTAACTGGGTGTTTGGCTCCCTGTCCATGGAAATAAGGGGATCGAATTGGGTCAGCGGTGGCTGCTGTAAGGCCCACCCTGCAGAAGCCCAGGGCAAGGGTGCAGGCCGTCTGGGTGGCCCTCGCGTCTCCAGGTGCTAAATGGAGACAGGAACTGGGTCCTGCTCCTTCACGGGAGCAAGAGGGACGATGGAGGGGGTCGGGGGAGGGGGCTGGTTGGGACTCAGCCCCTGAGGGTCGGGGCTCAGATCACAAGATGCACAGTGTTTTATAAAGTCGGAAACAAACGTGAGCTTTTATCGCATAAGCATTTGGAAAGTATTTGTGGGTGAGGCACCAAATGGTATCCCGGAGGCATGCAGGGGACTGTCTCAGGCTCTCTGGGGAAGGAGCGTGGCTCCTGGTAAATGCGCATTTGAGAGGTGCGTGATCAGAGACTGGGGACTGTGAGCACGTTGGTAGCTGCTAGTGGTTCGTTGAGCATCTCCTTTGTGCTAGGCGTGGCAAAGGAGCTGTGTGACAGCCTGGCTTGCAGGGTAAAGGTCAGAGCTGGGACCAAATCCACGGCCGCCTGGCTGGCTCTGAAGCTGCAGCTGTCACCTGTGCCTTGCTCTCCGTCCCTTCCCCTTTTCCTCCCACTCCCCTCATTCCTGCTCTCTCCCTCTCCACCAGCGGGCTCGGATGTGCCTACCCCGTATTGAAAATGAAGCACAGACTTTATCATTATTAGCCACTAGATTCGTTTTCCTGCGAATTTATAGGAATCACACTTTCATGTTTTCATGTCGTTACTTTTAAAATTTTAAAACAGACCAGGTGCCACTGGCCAGGCCGGCCCCCGAGGCGTGGTCCCTGAGCACGTGCCACCGGCCAGGCCGCGGCTGCAGAAAGCGCCCTGTGCGAGCTCGAGGCGCAGAGGGAGGAAGCGGCTGGCGCATGTCACAGGCGGGGTCGGCGACCGCTGGGCGGCTTCGCAGCCGGAAACTGGACGTTACTTCCGGGGAGCACATCCTGTCCCCAAAGGAAGAGGTGACCGCACCGCCCGCCCCGCGTGGCTCCAGGGCCCCCCAAGGAAGAAGCCCCGTGATGCGGCCCCGTCGCCCTGTTCGGCCAGGGTCCCACGGGAGCGGCCCCTGGACGTCCTCGGAGGGACAGAGGGTCCATTGTCGATGGAGCCTAATTCTTCCCCCCCCCACGGACCACCCCGCCCCTCAATGGTCTCCAAGCCAGCTGACCACTCGTTTTCCCCTTAAACTGTGATTTACTGAAATTCTCCAAGTTTTAGCCACAGAGAATCCACACCGGGGGGCTGTCCCCGGAAGAGCTGGGGGGCTTTCACCGGAAGCTCTGGGCAGTCGGCAGCCCCAGCCTGTCCTCCCACCCAAGAGAAAGCCCACAAACACTACCCACGGTGCCGACCTCCCTGCCTCCAAGCCCTTCTGGAAAATTCCGAGGCAAGCGCTTGATCCCAAGCGAGGAGAGCGGTACGAATCGCGGGCGGTGGCAGCGGCGTTGCGTTTTGCGTGTGAAGGTCGCCTCTGAATGACATTTGAATATCGATGGGAGCATTTTCAGTGCCGCCAAATGTGCTTTTTAAAAGGAATATGGAACGTCCTATATTCTGTGCAAACTTACTGTATTCACCTCGTTGTCATTCTTTGCTGTAAACAAGCGTCTTTCCCCAGCATCCTGCAGATGGTCCCGGCTCCGCACAGCGGCTTCCACCCTCTGGTTGCTATGCAACGAGATGCATTCTAGCTGCGCCTTCTCTCTTGTATCCCGTTTCCGCTTAACAACTCAAAATAACAAGTTCAACACGCCACTTCCTCCTTTCCGCAGAGCTGAATATCTATCAAGTGTCTTCCTGGGTTTCCTATCTCTTCCTGTTACAAATTGATTTTCCTCATCGCTTCCTATTTACATCAGCCCACTCGGCGCGCGGGCAGGCGGAGCGCACAGCGGCCGGCCCTGCAGCTGCGGGCCCCTCGGAGGAAAATGGGTGCTTGAAACCCGGGTGTTTCTATGGTGGTCAGGTGTGGGGTTCCTGCTTGTCCCTTTTATCCGAGCACTGTTTCAGATAAAGACTGTTGAAAAAATTTTTAAAAAACCAACCAACCAACCAAACATCAAAACAATGCGTTTCTCCTTTCTGGGCTTAAGAAAGAGGATAATAATAATAATAACAACAACAACAACAACAACAATAACAACAACCACCAAAAGAGGATAACAAACTTGACAATTCTTACAAAATAAGAGGGAAGCAGAAGCCGTGAAAACGTCCATCTGTGTTTTGAAGACAGGAAGTTGGGGATTTTGAGAAGGAAAAAAGCCCTAAAAAAAAAAAAAAACCCCAAAAGTTGGAGTTCTCTCTTTCTCACTTTAAGCACTAGGAAATCAGACTCACTCATGGATTCTTTCCAAACTCGCTTCCTGCCCCTCACTTCGCGCCGTTTCTCATCCCCAGCAGTCGCAGGTGTGCAGTTGACCCAGCTGAGATCGGTGGGCGTGGAACGTGGGGGGCGCGGGGGCGAGGGGCGCGGCAGCTGGGAACACACCTCTGGTGCCCTTTGCAGATTCAGATCCGCGTCCAGGGAAGTGCGCGCCGGCATTTGAAAATTCGGGGAACACGTGATTCCCGTCAGCGTTGCTTTTCTTGATGTAAACAGGGAAGGCGCTGGACACTTCCTGTAAATGCAAGGAAGATTTCAGCCTCTGTGAACTGCCGTGAAGCCACGCGAACTGTCCTGAGCAGCGAGCACGTTGGCCCTCTTTCCTGGGACATTTTGCTGTCTGGGTCGTGTGTCCTCTGAGGGGTGTCATAAATTCCATCCCTGACGGCTGGGGTGTGGACTTGACCTCCACCGCCACATGGCATCCCTGACGCGCGATGTGGCAGCTGGTCGGCCTCTGGCCTGGGGACATTTCTAAGCAAACCCGGATTCTCAGAGTAGCCGACAGCCGGGGCGGGCCTTGCTGCCCCGTGCGGGGACACTGGGGCCTGTGGTTTGGACCTGACACTCTGGGGAGCTGAGCGAGGTCGAGGACATGAGTTTCACAGCAAGACTCAATCAAGGTTCCTGTGGTCTCTTGCTGCTCACAGGACGTTATCAGTGTCACTGCCACATGTCCCCTTGGGTCTCACTGGCTGTGTGAGGGACGTGAGCTGGGACCACCGGCGGGGCAGTGAATGGGGAGGCCGCCCCCTCGGCCTCGCCCTGATGGACAGGAGTGGGGGCCTTGGCGGGGGCTGTTTCTGACTCTGTTTCGTGGGGGTCGGGAGTCACTTGCCAGAGGTGGGAGGCCTGTGTTCTTTGTCATGCAGGAAGGGAGAGGTAGGTGGAAGCGAGGCCGTGTGGCTCTGACGAGCTCATGTACATGCGTGTGAGTGTATGTGAACATGTGTGCGCATATGTTTGTGAGGAGAAGTAGATACTAAAAATGATGACCACCCTCTAAACGATTTTAGCTCATTCCCTCAACATGGCATCAAATACTCCCTTACATCCTACTTTTATTTTATCTGTAGCTTTAGCTGAAGTTAAGTAAAATAAACTTTTCTTCTATTAGGTATTTAATACATTGAGAAATACGTTTGAAGGGTGGTAATACTATAAATTTCATAGAATCTCCAGGTTTTTTTTTTTTTTTATCTTCTGTTTGAGCATGTCATGTCCTCTGATTCATATCATACTCAGGAAAAATAAATAATAGATTCAAGTAAAAAGAAACTCAGTTTTTGAATGTCATTCTGTTTTGAGGACTGAGGGACCTTTCATCATCCCCCTGGGACGATTTCATCACGTCCTTTACACCATGAGTCGTGACTGGGCTGCACATGGCAGCTGACCAGGGGGCCAGCCGGGAGCTGCAGTTGTGGGCCTTGGGCAGTGCAGGCTGGACTGTTGGCCTTTCCGCACCGCGGAGGTGACCAGCGTCATGTCCCACCTCTGAATCTGGGGAAGGTGGCCTCGGGCTCAGGCTCAGGGAGAATCCCTTTTCCCCACTTCAATAACAGCTGTCGCTTCTCTTCATCCTATGGTAAAGCACGTTCATCGTAGAAGTTTCCAAAAGTGACGGGGTGAGGGTCACCCCTGTCCGTCATCCGCGGTGGCACTGTCGTGCATGCCCTTTGCCCCTCACTGGCCCCCCTTGGGATGTGACTGTTCCTGCACGCGGTTTTTTAGCTGTTTTTTTCCCCTGCTTATGAATGGTTTTGCATGTACTAAATATCATAAACTCTGATTGACAATATCTGCACATCTGTTTCATATACAAATAACATTATTTGTCCAAAGAGCAAATTTAGTCCATTTTTAAAAACGGCTGCAGACTTTATTATGAAAGACCGTGAAATGGTGTGGGATGTGAGTTTGAATCTGGCGCCTCTTCCTTCTGCTACCTCATCGTAGCCCAGCACAAGCACAGGCCACACCCCAGGCTGCTGGCTGCTCAGCCGGTTCCAGAACTCTCTGACCCTGGACCAGGCCTTTCTCCTCAGCTCAGCGGAGGCTTTTATTCTAGGCCTGGCCTCAGAAATAACTCTCTCTCCTCCACATTTGCATTTCAAAGAGGACATGGAAATGCAGAGGAACAAATCTCTAGCCGAATTTTATTTAGTGTGCCCTCCTGTCCTCAGGGTATGTGTGTGGCTCCTTTTTGAGGAGATGTGTGACTGTCAACAGGTGTGGCCAGGGCCATAATTGTCTCCCAGTTATTCATCGCTTTGGACCTTGTCTCCCCAGTAATGTCAGCTCATTTAGCACAGTTCCAGGGCGGGAGGACTTTTCTTGTTCCTGCTCAGAGCCTAGCACAAGTCTGGGTGTGTAGTGAGTAATTATTATTATTGTTATTACTATTAAAAAATCAGTTCACTCAATGGGAGTGGTCAGTAGGACCCCCAAACCTGAGATCGTGGGATGTAGTTGGTCTCGGCGATGAGGGGTGTTTCTCAACATGCTGTCCCCAGGTCATGCAGAGGGAGGCCAGTGCAGGAGCATTGGGCAACTTTGCCCCACAAAGGAGAGACCAGTGGCATTAATCAGAATGGTTGGGCTTCTATCTGAGGTTAGGAGGTTTTGAGAACATTGAGTAAATTTGGAGATAGTGTATCTCGGTGTCCCGGTGTCCTCAGAATGTTTAATTAGCGTGACATTCTTTTCTGCTGACCCTCCTGTCACACAGATAAGCCTGGCTGTCAGAGGCTTCCACACGGAAGACCAGTGAGGCTCTCCTGGAATTTGGGAGGTGGGAGCCAGCCCTGAGGTTATGCGCCTTCATCACCCGTGTCCCCGTCTACAGTGCTTTTTGTCCCCTAGCTACACAGCCATTTCAGCAAGTGAAAGGATGACATCCACAAGTCATGTGGCAAGTTACTGGGAAAGCCAACAAAACCACGTCCAGTGGTGGGGTTATTATTATTATCTTTCTTCAGTTTCCTTGACCAGCATGCACCAAGCTGGGTGACCCTTCCCAGCCCTGCTGTCTGCACTGAGAGCCCCCCGCCCCCACTGTCTCTGCCGGGCACCCTGTTCCCAAAGCGGAGCTTCTCTCTGTGGACGGGGTGAGCCAGCGAATGTCACTGGTCACTCTGCCTTTGAGCTGCTGTAAGCTCTCGTTTTGGGTAAACGTTACCCATAAGGTGAAAAACAGGGGGTGCGGGGGTGGGGGAGGATGCATCACACACCACGGAGCAGCATGTCACTGGGGGAAAGCAGGGGTCCGTGTGGTCCCCTCTGGAAAGCTGTTGCAGGGAGTGAGTCCCCGAGGGGTTTCTAATCCTCTTGCACAGGACTTGCTGGGGTTTTTTTGAAGGTCATTAAAAAACAGTGAGAAACGCCCCGCGGGCGCTCACGACGCACGTGGGGACACGTGGAAAGGCCGCGACCTCGTGGTGCGCAGCGCGAGGAGATGCGGGGTGCTGTCCGCGCTGAGTGAGAAGAGCCCCGCCATCGGCTTTCGCAGCTCGTCGAAGGCCCACAGGCAGAGAGGACACTGACCACGCAGGGTTCAGACCCCATATAAGGGACTGGCTGTGTGTGACTGTGAGGCAGAGGGAGAGTGACTTCCTCGCTCGATGTGCATGGTAAAGGCTGCTGGCTCCCACCTGTGTAGGGACTGAGCCCAATACACTCTCGTCTCGCCCTAGTTATAAAAGCGGATTCATTTTGCCTCAACGGCTGTTTCTCAGGGTCTGTGCACCTAACAGTCTCGTTCTGGTGGAATTTACTTGTTTTTAAAGACTAGATTCAGAGACGACGGTGTGTTTCTTGAAAACAGACTTTTAAAAAATCTTCTGAGTAACTAGAGTGATGGAAAACATATCTTTTTTATTCTTTCTCTCGATCATCCAACTTCTCTCTCTAAATGACAGCTTTAGTAATTTATTGCCGCGATCGTTACTTATGATTACAGCTCACGTGTAATTTTTTACAGGAGCAGATTACTGCCACTGCCACCACGCACCTTATGAATGAAATTCAAGTCCTCTTTGTTTACCTACGAATCTACGTGCCGCTGAGATCAATGGCTGATTACAGTAGTTGGCTGTCTCGGTTACAATGTCAATAACAAACTCAGTGTCCCTCATGGAACCCTTCAGTGTAATTGACATCTGTTTTGAAATCTGGTAGAATAAACTTCCCGTACTCTCCTCTGTATGTTTGTGTTGAAAATAATCAGGGAGATATTGAAAACGAGCCATATGTCCAAAGGCCATAAACGCTTCAGTGAGCCTCCCTGGACACATACTCCATTTGGAGTGTAGCAAATGATTAATGCAGATTATTTTACAATTTCCAAGTGGATGAAAGGACTTGAGACACACTTTCTTCTCACCTCGAGTGCATTGTTGACTGACATGCGCGTCTGGTGTTATGAATTCCTAAAATGAAAGAGCAGAACAAATGTCGGCTGAGATAACACGACGGGGCGAGACAGCGGGTCAGGAGCTTACGTGTGACCCTCCGCTAGTCCGTCACTCATCCCCCATTTACACGTTGCAGACCCCAAGCGGTGGCCTGTCTTCTGACACCCTTTCATCTCTTTTGGGTTCGTTAAAATGGGTGCCTCTTAATATGCAGTTTAAAACTATTTTCATTCTATTCTGAATATTAGTACAATGGATTTTTTTTTTGGGTAATTTTATTTCACATTTGCCATCTTGAATTTCTTCTCAGAGGCAGTTGACTCCTGGTCTGTGGGCTTCGATTTGCTGGTCTCTGTGACAGATGTCTCGCTGTTCCCCTCACAGGGACGTTTTGAACACAGAGAGTGACGTGACTGTTCCAGGGCTGGGAGGAGGGCGGGCTCTAAGTAAAACACATCCCATTTTCATCACTACGGGGATCTGTCACGTTGTCATTTCATAGCCACACTCACTTCTGCCCTCCTCCACCCCTCCTCATCCCCGGATTGTGCCACAGTCCGGGCTGCTGGCTCCTCGGTGCGTCTGGGAAAAGTGGGCTGAAAAGACAATCCGGGCAACTCAGCGCTGTGCCGTTTTTCGGGCCTGGCGTCCCGGGCTGGTTCGCCTGAGTCGTCTCTTCATCTCTCAGCCTTGTGCTTGTTACACACGTAAAGACCAGGATCTACGGTTGTACTCAGTGGGGAATGGCCAAACTTTGGACATTTTTGTACGAATATGCAGTAAATTTTGTTGAGAACGCCCTCTGGATATCTAGGCCGAAGTTCCAAACATCGCAATTCATCCGTTGACCCCCATTTTTTGTCTTAAGAACAGGTGCATTCGAGGTTAATTAAAGGCGATGCTGTGGTGTAGCCTGCTGCAGTATTTTAGATTGGCTCCAAATTTTTCAATATAATACCCATTAATTACTAGTTTATTCCATTAGGGAGGATGGCATTACAAGTCCTCACAGGGAGTTTTGCCTGCTAGATGAGACTTAAGGCAATTTTGCATGTAAACATTATTGAAGCCACTCACAAGAGACAAATAATTTAATATTGACAGAACTTTAAATAAATTGAAGAGGCATAAATCAGAGGAATGAGGCTCACAAAGCTGGTTAAGTCAATAGGGAGACTGTTGAGAAGCTTGCTGTGAGGTCAGAGACTGCGGTGGAACCAACTGATGCTGGAGACGTTGGTTGTCTTGGTTTCAATCTTTTTTCGAGTCAGACTATTCCACGTTTTTAGAGAAAGTGTAGGTCTTCACAACTCCAATCTGATAATGGGATGTAGAGTTCCCAGAAATGATAAAACGCGGAGAACACACTACACTTTCGTTTTTACGTATAAAGAATCAAGACCGCCCTAAGCTTCATTTCTGAAATAAATATGTGCGCTGTTTTCCAAATAACAGGGAGATGGTATCGATTGACAAGAAGTGTATGTATGTTATGCACACACATTTTCACATAGATACTGTTATAATTAAGGATTTTCAGCAATTCTTTTATTCGCCCCAAATTTTAAGTACGGATTGAAAGGACATACATTGAACGTATTAAGTTTGGAGTCTTGAGCATTCAAAAGAGGTCAATATGAAAGCCAGAGAAATATAAGGTAGGGATGAGAAACGGCCATTTTTCTGACTTGAGTACACGGACAGGTCAGTCGATGACGGGCTTGTTGGTGGCCCCTGGTGCGCTCGACACTGGAGGTCAGCCTCCACGGCACCGCCTACCTTAGAAAGAAAAATGGTGGTGCTGTCGAGGCTTAGGGTCACCTCTCCCAGCATTATGAGGCACCATGTCCTCAAATTTGCATGCGTCCGCTCTACACTGGATGTGCCATTCCTGGAGGAACTGGGCTCCACTGCTTTGCTCTTCCTCTTAGCTTTATTTATTTCAGCATCTTTGAGAAGCATCTATATATTTGCAAATGGCCTTGTGCATCACTGGTGTTTAGCAAATCTTTGTTGAATAAACGTGTAGATGCGGAGCGAAGACAGAGACCATCTCAATGCCATGGGAGATTATAATGCTAAACCTTCAAATAAACAAATTTTATGTGAAGAATATTGTAGTCTCAGGGATAAGCAAAACGTATTTCAGCATAATAAGACACTCAAAATTTTGGTAAATTTTGAGGCGTTCGGCAAAACCATTGTGTAATTTCTTTGATTTAGGAAGCTCAGATTTTGTAAAGGACTTACAACAAATGAATTTTTAAATCAAAATCTTGTAGCAGTAAAAACTGTAGACATTCATATTTTTCTCTTTTAAAAAGAATTGTGCAGTTAATTCTTATTCAAGTTTAACTGACTACTATACATCAATACTACTTTCAGTTCTTAAGTCAATAGCCTGGACATTTTTGGGAAACGAATCCAACTGGTCTGGCTGAGGGGTTACGTGGAGGCAGGGGAAGCTCCTTCGGGCCTCCCGCGAGGTCAGTTTGAACTCTCTGGGTGACAGGTGGGGACGACTTGGGTTCCTCCGCCCAGCAGCGAGTGCCACTTTGTGCCTGGTAAAACACGCGCTTTGCACTATGGGCTGCAGTCCCGGAAGCTGGATGCTGTTGCCCAGGTAGACGAGAATAACCAACAAGCGAAACGAGCAGGCCGCAGCGTAGACCCTGGGCCATCGCTAGTGCTCCGGAGACTGAGTCAGAGCCTCTGAGGCCACAGTGAAACAGCGCCAATTGTCAAGTGTTTGAAATAGAGCCCTGGCGTGGGGGGCACTGAGGGTGTGTCCCAGTGGCCCCCGCCCATCCCCCGGGCGAACGCACAGCCACCTCGGTGGTGGCACTGTGGGGTCCTGCCCCGGGCCACGTGGGGGGCCATCTCTTACCTGTAGGCGCAGTGAGGCCAGGCCTATAATTTTTCCTTCTGTATATCCTGCGCCTGGGCCATAGGACATAAAAAAATATATTTGCTGATTGAATGAGTGATCATGTTTGAACACTATGAATAAAAACTCAAACTTTCAAAATATAAATGACCCCTGTATGGGACCTATGAAGATTGGGTTTCAAAACTGTTACTGTCCATTAAAAGCAAGTAGTCCCAGAAGGTTTTTAGCTGCATGAAAGTTTCCCCATTACTCTTTAATTGCTACCCAGGAGCTAAAACCCTGTTGTTTCGTCTGTGCCCCCAGACAGTAGATAAGGATTCTCTTCTGGGTCTCCCTGAAGTGAAAAGTGGAGTGTAAACATCCGATGGCTTCAATATATCGATCGAAAAACTGGGGACCTTATATAACTTCCATTGTTTTACTGCTCATCTTATCTTAAAGGTCATATTTATATGCAGGACAATTTGTGAAAGTTTTCAGTAGCATTTTTCTTTGGTGGGGATGGGAGAGAAAGTTCTTAACCCTTCAGGAGTTAATTCAAAAGAAACCATGTTCTAGTGCCATAGATAATTGAATATTATGTTTTGGTCAATAGCTTGACCTTGGGGGAAAAAAAATCTTTACTTTGCAAGTTAAAAATATTCTAAGCATGAAAATACTGAAGAAAAAAAATCTCAAAAGTTTACATTCAGAAAATTCAAAAAAGAATATTTTAATGGGATTTACTTCTTTTGCTAATATAGATTTTTTAATGAATAAAACAATACAATTCTTAAGCTTTTATAACAAGATTATTTCTCTTAAACTCAAGGAAAACAATATAATTTTAAGTTAGAATGTATATCTGTTTCTAAGAAAGTATGTCTATGTTGAAATACTTTGTTATTTTTAAAAAACAAAATTCCTTGAAATATATTTAAAAGTACATTCTTACAAAGGAGAAATATAAGATAATTAAAGCAGGAGAAATTCAGCGACTGGTTTAGGTTCATTTCCCTAGTATTACATCTGAAAATGCAAGCACTTTAAACACATTTGACTTTTTATCAGATGTATAGTAATGGTTGCTTTCAAGAAACTGAAAATAATTAAAAGATAAGTAAGGGTAAATAGCCGTCACCCCCTGCCTAAGTAACTGCGCGGCCGTGCACGGCTTCGTCGGTGTATCCTTTTGAAACGCGGGTCCAGGACGGCGAGGTTCCAGTGAGTCAGCAGGCGCTGAGCTCTTCGTGTCTTTGCGTTTGGGGAAACCGAGTCTCCGGGAGAGCAGGTGCGGGCAGGGGACGACGTCTGAGCAGATGGATACCGGAGGTGACGGTGATCACTGACGGGCGCGTTTCAGATCCCTGCTGCCCCGGCCGGAGCCTTCAGGGGGGCCTCTTTGATGAAGGCCCCAAGGGGGGAGAGGGTGGGGGCCCTCATCAACCCACGCAGCGTCGATTGGCCAGTACGGACCGTGTAATCCAATCTGCCCTACAGAAACCCTCTGAGTCGCTTCGGCCGTGAGTAAAAGAGCAATCATCAAGCTGAGGGGGATCCATGCGCCCGGAGAGGCCGGTGCCTTGGTGACCGTTTCTGACCCGGCGTCTGCGCTTTCGCTCCCCACATCCTACCCGGAGAAGAGGCCGGAAAATTAAGGCCCCTGCTTTGTGCCTAGAACACGCCGTGCAGTTGGTTTAAAAGTGACAGTCAGCCGCCCAGTCCATTGTTTTGTCTGTGCCCGAGGACCTCAAAGTGCCGACCGTCCACAGGTGGTCTGCAGGCTGGCGAAGCCCAAGGGAGCAGCCCGGGGTGGCCGGGCTGTTCCGGTGGGTGGTCGCAGAGGCGAGACGTGGGCCACCGGCGTAGAGGGACTGTCCCGGCCGGGGGGAGCCCTCACCCCTGAGTGGTCCACCTGTGTTTGCCAGGGCGGGACAGCGCCTGCTCCCTTCCTGTCCCTTGAGAATCCCTTGGGTGGCTATGTCCAGGTCAAGGGCGAGCGGGCGAGAAGCCGACAACGTGCTATCTAGCAGCTTATTTCACTGCGCATGCGTAATTCGTAGGCTCTAGAGAGAAAGAGGCAGGGGAAGGGGGAAGGACGCTGCTTTCCGTGACTCCAGAGAAGAGACCTGATGTCACGCTGCCGTGCGGGCCAGTCACCTCAGGTCACGCGGGAGAACGCGTTCTCCAGCCGCACTCTGGGTTTCTGTTATTAAAAAATCTTCAGTGGTGATCGTCAATCTGAGCGTCTAAGAAGCAGTATTTTACATCAGAAGAAAACATGCTGTTCGTGGGGCTGGTATCCAGAATTCTTCATCTGTTTTTGCCACGAATGAGCTACGTCTCTTTGGAAAGCGTTTACACCCTGATATTTACGTTTTTCATTTTCCAAATTAGGGGGTGTACCACATAATCTATTGCTAAGGTCTCTTCAACCCCCTGACAGTCGGTGAATTTAATAACTCTTGACTAAATTGAATTTTCTTCCTTCTCCCTATTGGCCTCGTCAATGTGCAAAGAAAAAGACTATTATCTAGTCAACGGCGAGACCAGACTTTTGAAGGCAAAACGACTCGCAAGCTGGGGGCACGGTCAGGACTGACACTGGCTTTGCCCGCGAGGACTGGGTCTGTCTGCTGGAGGCGATCGCTTCCTCAGTCTCCAGAGTTAGGGGGAAGGCTGGCTAGCGCAGCCCCCCGAAAGTTAAGTAAGTCGATCAGTGAGGCGCTGGCAGGGTGTCTGGGGACATGACGGAATGGGGCTGCCGTCACCCACACCACCTCATTCGCATGATGAAAGACCTTGATCGCTGTCAACGCAGGAAATCCCAGCTGTGGGCAGGAACTGGACGAGACGGCCACCGTGTCTGTGAGGGGGAGTCCGGGCACCCGAATGGCGCATGATTGTTTCTTACGAATCCGATCATCGCAGAGGCCAAACGCAGAGCAGTGTGATTTCACTACCTTGGAATGACTGGGACACTATTTATTATACAGTAGAAAGGCCAGTGGTAGAGTCCAGTTTCTATCTGCGGGGGGTAATGAAGACTGGAATCTTAGATGTGATGCCAAATATAGGAAAACAGGTTTTTAAATTTCAGTTAAGCTCTTATGTCAATACATTTGAGAGGTTTTATATTTTTATGCCTCAAGGAAGTCTCAAATTCTTCTTGTCTTATACTAAATTTTGGATGGGGACTGTGTGGGTTGTGTTCAGGTAAAACCAATCAGACCATTTTAACTTAACTGGACAGTTTCCCATCTCGGTTGACTTGCCACCTGTGAAAAGGTAAAGACGTCAGTGCAGGGTGATGATGTTTAGTAACAATTTTCCTCCAGGGGCACATTTCCTTATTTCTTACACGGAAAAGCTACACCCCAGGGCGAAGGTCTGCACCGCAGGCCCTCGCCCCCATGTCCATATTGGGATTTGTTTTCATTCACGGTGCACATCTCTGGAGGGTCTTTCAGTGAACTGGGTCACACGTAAACTGACCTTCAGCTGGGGTACCAACCTCATGGAACTTCAGAGCCGTAAGGAAAGTGAGACATCTTTCAGCATTATCACTAGTTCTTATTCATATGAAATAGAAATCAGTGTGCGGTTGTAAAATTACATCATATCTTCGCCAACCTAACAACTGAATAAATTAATGTAATACATATATACGTGCCACTGAATATAAGTCTGATTAAAAAATGGTCAAGTGCAAAGTGGGCTTTGGAGCTCTGGGTCTGAATCCTGACGATGCCACTGGCTTTAGACTCGGACGAGTGGCAGCTGGAGGTGGCTCGCTTTCCTGTCTGCGGACGGGGCCGAGAGGAACGCATCCCAGGGACGCCAAGGTTAGCGAGCACGATGCACGGGGAGCCCGCAACAGCGTCTGGCACGCTGCGTGCTCAGCGCGCCGCCGAACTCTTCTTGTTCACGAAATCACGGTTTACGGCAAGTCGCTTACTCTTCGCAGTGATGTGGAGAATGCATGCAAGTCACGCGGGCCTGGGGCTCCCCAGACGCCTCGTCTGCTCGGTGGACGCCGAGGCCAAAGCGTCTACACGGTGTTTAGTCCGGGCGAGTGGGTCAGCGTGAATGCGGAGGCTTGTTCCCGCCCGGCACATGGCTCTGAGTTAACCCGACTATGACAGTCTGGTTGCTGAGCTGGACGCACCCAGATGAAATTGTCCTAAGGTACCAGGCTTTCTGCTTGTGTTCTGTATACAGTGATAGGCCCCCCCGTTACATGAACGCCCACTGCTTTTAAAAAGCATTCAATACAAATCCGTCTCCTTGTTTAATTTTTTTTTTACAGGAGCAGGGGAGAATATTATAATCGTTTCTCATAGAACACTGCATTGTAAAGACTTTTTGTGGCTGTCCACAGGCGTCCTTAGAGGAGAATGAGTCTATTTGAATAAAACCAGTAATCTGAAGGTAATTAGAGTAGTTTTGTAAGATGCAATAAACCTCCATTGTGGGGTCCACAGAGCATTCGCTTATGTGATTGTAAAGAAGATGTCTTTTTAGGCCCGGAGCTGTTTTGAAAAATTTCAGAGGCCACAAGTCTGAAAAAAACAAGGGCAAGATAATGACTAGAGACACAATTAACCCTGGCTCCCGCTCACGGCACGGACCGCTACAGTGAGCGCAGCAGAGGCTGCTCGGGGGTTACAGAGAGAGAAGTTAGCGCACGGCCGTAACGGAATATAAAATGCTGGAAGGCAGGGAAACAAACAGCTGGGATGTTGGCATAGCATTAGGCGCCGCATTGTGCTCTAGAGAAAGGGAAGAAGAACCTGAGATGTTTGCAGCAAACGGGGAATGTGCGTTGAGGCGCGTGTGCGCGTTGTGGGGCATGAGGCCCCATGTAGGTGAGCATGTTGTTTCTGGAGGTGTGACCTCGGCGGGCGTGCGTTCCTGAGTCTGGCCCTCGCCCCCCAAGCAGGGGCCTGGGAGACACCGCCGTGTCCGCTCCAAAGGTCGCTTCTACCTCAAGAGCAAGTCACTAGGCATCCTGCCAGGTTCAGCCACAGGGAACAAGCAAACCGCGGTGACAAAGCAGGGGCCGGCCGGCCTGGAATGGGCCGAATCCTGGGGTGCGTGTGTGTGCGCGTCTAGTAGGTACCGTGTCATAGGAGGGACGAGCTGCCCCCCGGGACTGGCCTGCATCCCAGAGCTCACTGCGGGGAGGGGCGTGCGAGGCGAGGACCGCATGGGTGCAGTGGGCGGATGCTCTGGTGGCGAGCAGTCCAGGGTGCTGTGGGGCACCTTGAAAACGCACACGGCCCCGAGCGGGGGCCGCCAACAGAGCTTCCGGACTCGTGCGGTGACGGCTCCGAAGCAACTGGACAGCAGGAGGTGGGGCCGGAGGGCGGGAGGCAGGTCCCCGGGGTGGCAGAGCCGGGCGACTGTGTTCCGCAGAGCTTCCGGCACCCGCATGGACCTGTGCGCCCGGTGGTCAGCGGCCGCCCGTCATCTCTGCAACCATTTCGATAAACTGAGGAGAACCCCAGTTTGGCGCCTTCGGCATGTGTCCCCTCTTTGAAATGGAGCCAAGAGGATGTCTAATTGGTGAAACTGCGTGAGATTTTCTTTAAAAACAACAACAAAAACGAGACACACTATCAGGCCAAAATGGAAGGGGAAGTTCAGAGTCTTCACTAGAAATGGCAACTGCTGACCCCAGCACCCTGAAATTAACCTCTCAGGAAATGCAAGATTTATAAGTTGTGGGCTTTTTTTTTTCTTCTTTTGAAAAAAGGTCTTAATAATTCAAAGAACTTTTTAATGATTTTACAAGTGCATGTTAAGTACTTGATGGCTCGGATCAATCCCGCCTTTGTAGTGCTGTGTGCTGCCATCCTCCTCTCTACATATGGAAATTTGACAGATGCACAGAAGCGCACACGGGACGGGGAGGCGTCTTTATGACATTTCCTTGTGCGTTTTGATGGAGAAAAAAGATATGTATGTGCCCTTTCTAGTTAGTCATTAACTGTAAGAACAAGCTGATTCGCAAACCTGCTTTGATCTGAATTTCCTGTGATTTATCTTCAGTGTCTTCGCATGCACTGAATCCAGACTGTTATTAACTCCCCAAATATTTACATCACTCCAGATAATCAATGCTTATCACGGTCAATACAGATGTTACAAGATCCTTCAGAAAAGCTGGCGTCAGCATAGCAACATTTTAATTATGACAGCGTGCTCTCAGCTGTACCTTTTGTTTACAGCTACTGTGTGCATCTAATTCATAGACAGCATTAAAATGATTGAACGTGTAAATTACAGCTTTCCCCAGCAAAGCCTGGAAGCGATGGTGTGCGCTGTCGACGGCATTAATGCTTGCTTAATTAATTTAAATCATGCTGCTGTGACCGTGTGTTCACTTCCTGTCCCGTTAGTATTACTGTGAGCTCAGATTCTCCACAGGGTCCCTCCACTGTTATGGAAAACTAATCTGCTTGCGAATGTTCCAATGACATAAAGCATCCGATGTGAATGAGCACATCATTTCTGTTAATCAAATCGCAAGACAGACGACCGTGAGGAAAAAAGAATTCAACTTTAATTTGTCTGTTTGGCAAAATCCTGTTGGATTTTGATGACGCTGAGAATGAAATACTGTAAAGTTTTGCAAGACTTGGACGACACAAACTAAATGGAACCATTCTGGAAGAAAATGGGTAGAACATTTTATTTAATTTAAAATAAACACAAACGAATAGCAAAATCCCCCAAAGAAACAGTAACACTTCCCGCAGCCTCCCTGCTCTGTCCATAAACCATCGTCAGCTCCAGGTTTCCTGGGTTATTGAAGCCAAACCTAAATGTTGCACGTTAACTGCACTTCTAAGAGTTTTACCGTCTATTCGGTCAATCCTCAGTCACCATTTTTTTGAGCTTCCACGGGTGAACAAATAAGGAGATAGTTACGATGAAGGGTAGGAAGTAAAATAAGAGAAATATGCATGGGATCATGTTGGGAGGCAGTGAGGGGCCCCGAACCCAGCTGGGGCCACAGGACGCAGTCAGGACACGCGTCGCAGAGGGGCCGCCTCTGCTGGAGGGTAGAGATTAAGGAGGGACGGGCAGCAGGGCTGCCCTCGCCGTGCGACATTCACTCGCAAGCAAGTTTCCCAGAGAGAAACCTGAAAGGCAAACACATCTTAGGGATTCCATGCACATGAGAGTGGAAGGGAGCTCACCGTGGCCTGACAGGATCGAATTTCAAATACGTTGGGTAATCAAAAGATTATTTTTTGACCAAACTTTACGAAGTAGAAACCCATCACTGCGGTATCATGTACAGTCCCTTTCGTTGCCTCCGTGTTGGAAAAGTAACTCACCGATTTACTTTTCTAATACAATGTGTGGATCGGTTTTTTAAAAAGCGAATCGAGTCATTTATGATGGCCCTGTTTTTCTTTAATACATATTTTGGCCACAGTTACCAAGATTTACCAAATATTGATTATTTTAGACTATGCTTACTTGGAATTATCAGTATATTAGGACTTGGGCTAATTTTTAAAATGAATAATAGTGTTTGTTAATCATAAATTAATTGAAAATAGTTTATGTGCTAATTTGAAATAATTACTATTCCACTTATTAAAGTTACACCCTACAGGGCATGGATCCCTGAGTGACAAAGTGTGTTCTTCCAAATAATAAATTTGCTTTTCTTTGAAATCTTTCATAACTTAAACTTTTCTCCAAGTCAAATTTACCTTTCAATTTATCAATGCCTTATTTCTCCAGCAAGATATTTTAGTCAATTGATTTCTGTGTTACGTATAAAACAGATATGATCCTTTGCTACAGACCTCGAGGATTAGAAAACTCAGCACTGGGTTAGAGCACACAGCCAGCCCCTCAGGCCTTTGGGGTGCGGCTCTAGGGGGGCCACTCGCAGAAACCCCACACGACAGGGCAGGTGCCTTCCAAAAACACACCTTTGGTGGGTCTACTGGTTATTTAACATAATTCAATCGTTTAGATTTCCCGAACTCAGAGGAAACAGTTGTTCAAGGGTGTTTTGGAATCAAAAGTTTTTGTCGTCTACAAAGCTTGAGAAACTCTGGGATGAACCAGTTCTTTTTCCTCTGCAGGATGCCCCATGGTCTTAAAAACCCTAACATGTGTCATGAGTCCGTAATAGGCATTAATCCCTTCGTAAGCTCCTCGGATCACGGAAACGCAGGAATCAGCGTCCCAGGGTCTCGTGGGCTCACTGATTTGTTGTCAGGGGTGGTCGCGAGGACAGCCCATGTGCATGGTCTGGGAGACAGCGCACGGAATGTGTGGGAGCCGCTTCTGAGCGAGGAACCGGAGCAAAGCACTCCAGCTCCCCGAACTCTAAAACGAAAAAGGCATCCGACTATTTTGGTCCCAAAGCCTTCGCATCCTGCCTCTCCGCGTGCAGTGCCGACGCACTCACGTATCTCTAGGTGAAGGGTAATGACTGTTAATAAGTGACAAATCCAGTGTGCTGTCACCGAGACGGAAGCCTTCCATTCAGATGTGCTATGCACGGATGCAGAGATGGGGACTCACGAGCAGTGTGGATCAGCACAGCCCTGCGGCCTCCTCTCCCCTCTTCCCTGGTGACAGCAAGTTTTAGGAAGCGTGGCGCCCCGAGTCTCAAGCTTCGGTTTGTTAATGGGAGGACAGCTCCCGGCAGCCGGTCCCTGCTGCCCAGCGGGCCTTCCTGAAGGATTGACTCAACTTCCTGTTTTGTACCAAACCATATCTTTTTTTTTCCGAGTAGCTGAGAGTGAAGCTTTGTTTTGAACAATCAATAGCTCCTCCAGTTCCCAAACTCCACGATTTGCTTACCCATGTGAAGAAAATTATTTTACGATGGCCTCCTTTCACGGGTTTTCTTCGCTCACTCTTTGCGGTTCGTTAAGGCTAAAACCATTTCTTATCGCGTAAAATGTCACACGCGTTTAACAATTTCCGGAATTGTTTTCCTTTGACGTTGTGAAATGAAACCCACTGTTTTTGGAACCACACACCAAACACTGATAAAAATAAAGCGTTAGAAATCAATTCAGACGTTGAATGCAAAAGCCATCCTTGGCTCATTAAGTAAAAACATCCCATTTAATGAGCAGGAACGCACCGGACCCTGACACACAGCAAAGGATTTAAGTGATAAATTATGTTTTATGGGGAGTGTAAAAGTTAATAATCCTCAGGGGCATGGCGATAAATGCAGAGGTGTAGCAAACTTCGTCGACAGCGTCACTTACAAACACGCCATAGGTACTCACTGGCGAGGGTCGTAAAAGGGCAGGGCGGAAGCCACACGCAGATCCAGAAAGCGGCCTGAGCACAATTATTTTTTCAGCGCATCTTTCTCTCGGGACTTTAAGAGACCCTCTCTCCCTCCTTTTCTCTCTCTCTCTTTCCTGCTGTGTGCAACCTCCTGCTTCCTTCATTTTTGTTTTCACTTTGGTCAAGTGGTTGACCTTGCCGCAGTTAAAGCTGCAGCCTTCTCCTTATCTCTTGGCAGGCCTCGTAAAAGCAGCCGGCATTTATCCCCGCTGGTGGCCCGCAGGTGACCTCAGACCGCACTCGAAGGGGACCAACATGTCCCATGAAGAAATGGGCGGCTTAGCTCCCGTGTGGGCGACACCCCGGCTCTTTCCTAAGCAAACAGGCCTCAGCGTTGTCGGGCAGACACACGCACAGACGTGGTCAGCAGCCCCCCGACGAGGCGTCCAGGGCGGGGCGTGGCAGTTGTCTGGGCCGTCGTGGGTGCAGACGGGAGTGGAGCGGAAGGAAAGAAGCTGCTTTTAAAAAAAAATTTTAATTATACTTCCATTCCTTTTTAAAAATTTTTTTTGGCTCGGACTCTGCTTTGAAATGAAACGTGCCTCTCTTTTTGCTGGACCCCTGCCTAATTTGGAATTATGAGCAAATTCTAACGCCATATAATTTTGCCTCTCTAGAGGCAGGTTCTAGATGAAAATGTAATTATGGATGATACAGTCGGTTGGGACCATGTGGAGGTCAAACCGGGAAGAGTAGAATTCCCCTGGGCAAATGGGACTCACGATGGCGTCTCGCCTCCGAGGCTTCGCTCACTCTGCTCCCTCTGCCTGCCAGGTTTCCCTCGTGCCCATTCAGCAAACTCCCAGCGACGGTCTAGCCCAGCTCGGACGTGGATGCTCCTCACCACCCTCCCCTCTCGCCTCAGGTTGAGTCGATTATTCTTTCTATGCTACTTCAAACTTGACTGTTTTTTCCTTACGTGACACTTTATTCACTGTGCTATCAGGTTCATGAGCACGGAAGCCCTGTGCTGGCCACCCTCGCGTGTCCAGCACCTAGACGGTGACCGATAATGGTGGAAGCGAAGCTGGAAGGAGGGGAGGGAGGGGTCCCCTCTTATCGCATGTGGCACCTGAGTGCAGCCTCCCGCTGAGCTGCTGGGACATCGGCCAGGGCGGTGGCTCCTAGCGGAGAGCTGGCGGGGCTTCCTTTCTCACTCTTTCCCTCTTAAGGTGAGGAACAAAGGGATGAAGAGAAAGAAGAGAGAGAAGGGAGCGAGGGGGACAGGGAGATCCGTGTCTCTTTCCTCTGAGGCGATGGGCAGCAAAGACCGTCTCAAGTCTGAGTCCCCAGAGCCTTGCACATAGCAGCACTTTATGCATGTTCTCGGTGTTTGCCGCGTCAGGTGGCTTCATGTGTGGTAGGGGACGAGAGGGCGAGTCACAGAGGACGAGGACAGCTGGACGGTGGAGAAGGGTTGGCACCACCATCAGAGGAGGGTGCGGGCCGGAGCGGGGGCCGGAGTGGGGCCGGAGCGGCTGGACGGCACTGCCAGCGCCAAGACTCTAGTTGTGTAGAGTCACATTATTAATTTTTTCAGGTTTTCTAGAGTTAGAAATTATTATTTGTGTGTGTGTGTGTGTGTGTGTGTTAAATCGAAGATCGTCTATAAACAAATTGGAGGACCCATTTCTAAAGAGAAAACTCGTGTAGTGAAATCCGTGGGAGACGGGAGTTGGGTATCAGCAGATGGCGATGCTCACTGGTGACCGTGCTCACACTTTTGGCTGGCGGCTCGCTGGAACTGGATTCCTTATTTAAGCATTTAAAAAGGATCTTTCTTGGCCTGGGTCATACTGTCTTTAAAAGCAAATAGAATTCATTTGGAACGACCTGGCCTTTTTCAATGTGATGGCTCCTTTATTAAGATTTTTTTCCATCACCTTTTTACAACTACTTGAGCTACAAAACAATAAACCAAGTCCCAATTTGCAGCGTTTGTCGGTTTCTATGGAAATACTCCCATCACGGCCAGTGTGATGTCACGCTGCTGGCCTTGGAAAGATGCTGCTAATTATGGTATCACTATGCGGCCTCTCTCTCCCCCGAATGCAGTGGGCGTAATTAACCTCAGGAGCACGGGCAAAATGTAGCAAAATAATAGGAGGTGATGCGTTTGGAGTATTTGTTACCTTCGTTTTTAATATACTTTAATTGTAAATTTACATAATTTAATTTTTAATAATGGCTCTGTTTGACAAGCAGCTGGTGACGTTGAGAAATGTAAAAACCGACTCTCGCTAGCGGTCCAAGCCGGGCTCGTGCATCGTCTCCCCAGCCCGCCCCTCCACGGTGCAAGCCAGCTCCTGCGCCGTCACCCTACCCCGCCCCTCCGGCAGTCTGCAGCCAGCGGCTCCCGGGGATGGGGAGAAGCCATCTCTTCAGCCTCCGCGGGGCAGTTCGTAGAGCTGCCTGTGGCTAACGTGGCCCCCGGTTGATGACTTTCTTGCCCACACCCCCTCTGCCCGCTTCTACTTCTTGCACCCCCTTTTCCCGAGAGCACAAGAATAGCCAAGGGGGCTCCGTGTCTGGGGACCCCAGCCAAGACACCCTCTCCTTGAGAATACTTTCCTACCTGGGGAGGGCTAGGCCCCGGGGAGCGAGGAAATGGGGACAGCTGGTGTCGCACACTGAGGGGAGCAAACCAAGCGTTGAGGACTGGCGGGGGGGGGTTACTCAGAGTGCTGGGGTGCTGGGCCAGGATGGGGGTGCGGGGCCCCTTCGGACGCCTTCTCCTCTAAGCTTCATCTCCTCCTCAGCGTCGTCGATCTTACCTCTTCTTCTAAATTACATTTTTGATGTGTGTGTTTGTGAGTAATAGCTGGCTTTTTGCCAGCAGGTTGGAAGCTCTGTGAGTTCGGGGCGTCTGTTTCATTCTCCCCCGGAACTTCCCTTAAGGACGGATGTGCTCTGCAGGGCACCGGGCAGCGGCCACCAGCCCTGCGTGCGGCTGCTGAGTACCTGATCACGGCGAGGGTGGCAGGGCCACTGAGTTTTTAATTTTACAAAGTTAATTAATGTAGATGGTAATATCCACATGTGGTTGGTGGGTACTGATAATGCAGAGGCCCCAACCCCTGGGCCGTGGACTGGTACCGGTCCTTGGCCAGTCGGGAACCGAGCTGCACGGCGGGGGTGAGTGGCGGGGGAGCGAGCGAAGCCATCACCGCCTCGGCTCCGCCGTAGATCCTCAGGCGTTAGGTGCTCGGAGGAGCACGGGTCCCTGGTGCCACCGAGGCTGGGGACCTGGGCACGGACTGCGCCTTTCTACAGCGGTCCTACTTCATTACAGAACGGCTGGTAAGGGGTCTGTGTCACTACCCACTGATGGTCCGTCAGCCTCCCGCCTAGGTCCGGACACGCTGCGCGTGGGGAGAGCGTCTGGATCCGGGACGCGGGGAGCCGGGCGGCCGCCTGGGCGCGGCGTGTGACGGCGCATCCCACGCGCATCGCACCTTCGCATCCGGAGAAGAAACCATGGTGTCGACTCGCCCCGTGGAGTCATGGCCGACCTCATTTTTAAGTGATATTTTCTTAGAATTTTATATTTCACTCTGCTGCTATATGTACACCTCCATCCTGTCTTACTTTTTCTAGCTAAAATAAGTCCTTTCAGGGTAAATTAAGTTATTGTAAACCAGTTAGAAAAAAGGAAAGAATTCATGATATGTTACAAAGCTGTGTTTAGAATGTATCATCGTCTTAAAAAAGGTCTTTTCCATTACATTTTGTTTAAAAATACACTTTTAAATTAAATAACTTTAGCAACATATTTCAATAGGCTAGAACAGTGTTCCCATCACTTCCACATGCCTTATCTCATTTGCTTCTGTCCTGGGCCCTACACGTCAGGTAGATTGGGTGTTACTTATGGGTGCAAATACTGCGGCTTCGGAGTGCGGTGACTTGTCCTTGGTCACTGAAGTGTCGCTGGCAAGCAGTGGTGCGCGTGGTCTGCTCTCCTTCCCGGATGCCGGCTGCACTAGTTAACGAAGCCGCCGGTTCTTAACGCGGAGGGCTGCCTCCTTCAGTGTCTTCGAGGCATCACGACTCCAAGCTTGTACGGCCTTAGCCTCATAATTTCGACGCATCGAAAAGAAGCTTCGATTCGTGTCAGTTGTTTAAAATGAATGGCACACTCATATTTTATTTAATAAATATTAATGGTTGGATTTGGCAGGGCAGGGGGCTGTTTTAGACCCTTCCTGTAAAGAGGGTCATTATCACAACGCCCAAATCTGATTTCTAGAGTGCTTCCTTGTCAATATTCCTTAGACACCGCGGTCGGTTCTAATTACTCTTCCTGACCTGGCCTCAGAACACCTCACAGGCTGTGTCACGTCAGCTAAGTGTATCCCACAGGGCACTTACTCAGAAACTTTGTCCTTCACAAAGATTTCTTCCATCTCTGAGACCTGACTTGTGGTGGTTTCCTGTCAACTCGTGACACACCAGAAATCCTAATCAATAGCACTTTTTATTCCTACACAGTGATGCACACAGCCTTTCTCACCTGGTGATTTGGTGCGTTGTAAATGAACGATCCAGGTGGAGCCGGGGCCAGTGGGCGCGGCCGGGCGGAAGGCGACAGACAGCTCCCTGTCCCTCACTGGCCGCCTCCCGCCTTGTCCCCCAACATCAAGCCGTCTTCCGCCCCCTAGGGACTGAGCGACAGAAAAAAATGTGCTTTACCATAAATTTGCTGAATTATGTTCTGCCTTCCAGCACCCCCAGCCAAAGGGCATTTTTATTATCATACACACAGTGGCACTTAAAACGTATTTTTTTAAATTGGAATTTGAAATCCCCAAAGTGAACATAACACATTTTCTCTTAATTCAGAGCAATAGCTAAAAGATTTGTGCAAATACTTGTGGTTTTTATTGTCTACCACTCACCGTTGGAAACGAGGATAATAGTTTATTTTCCAGAATCCAGTTCAGGGAAAGATAACCACCCGCCCTGCCGTCTCACTGTGGACACGATGTGGCCCCATTTCCAATGACCTAAACGCGGGATGGGAAAGTATGTTTTCCATCAGAAGCGGAGCAATTAAAAAGCAGGAATTCACTAAGTTTTAAAGTACTCAATTTTCTATTTTCTTTAAAATAAGAATGAGAGAGGAAACTGCATTACAGTTTTGATGGCGGCTGTGCTATTAGTAGCTATAGAAACAAGGCAACCAGGTAGTGAAGAGGAGAGAAGCGGGGGAAGCGGGGTGTGGGGGGAGACGAGGGGCGAAGCCCACGGACCCCAGACCCGGCGGTGACCCCTGCGCGCGGGCCGGCGGCTCGGTGGGGTGCGCGTTCGTCCGCGCGGACGCTTCGTTGTCGCCGGCCGCGGCCTCGAGGACGCAGGCCGACGGCGCAGCTGCTGCACCGGAGGCAGACGCACCGGAGGCAGACGCACCGGAGGCAGACGCACCGGGGGCAGACGCACCGGGGGCAGACGCACCGGGGGCAGACGCACCGGGGGCAGACGCACCGGAGGCAGACGCACCGGGGGCAGACGCACCGGAGGCAGACGCACCGGGGCAGACGCACCAGAGGCAGACGCACCGGAGGCAGACGCACCGGAGGCAGATGGGCATCGTCGGGGGGGCGGGTGGACGCCGGTGGTGCGGTGCGCGGCCGGGCTGCAGGGCGCGCTCGGGGAGGCCTGTCCGTGCTCCGGGGGCGGAGGGGCGAGGGTGGGTCCCCACAGCCCGGCCGGTGCCGCCGGGGCGTCCCACCCCCTCCCGCTGCCGCTGCACATGACAGAAGCCGGCGCCCAGCGGGGCACCTGCCTGAACCGCCTCGGGCGTCGCTGAGGTTTCCCGGGGGTACGTTCAGCTCCGACTTCGTCCAGGGTCGTCAGACGTGTTACGCCGTCGCTGGGTCTTTGGAAGCTGACGCTGTCACAGCCACGCTGCCCGCGGGATGGGCCCCCAAGCCGGGGTGTGTGCGCGACCGCCAGTCCAGAGTCTCGGGGTGCTGCCAGGCGCCACACACGCCTCTGTGCTTCCATTTCACGGGGACAGATTAGGGCACGTCCCCCATGGACGCTTCAAATGGCAGCGGTAGCTGAGACCTAGGTTTTTATGAAAAGGCGCCTCACGCGCCCTCGGTCTGCCACCCAGAACAGCGAGCAGTCGGCCACGACCAGGGGCCAGCACGGGCCGCCCATCGGGGATGAACCGTGTGCGCTCAGAGGCGACGTCACGCCCTGCGTGAGCGGAGGGGCCGCACGCCAGGCCACGGGCCGAGTCCACCGCCCAGCTGCCTGTTTGTAAATAAAGTTTTACTGGCGTGGTCTCTCTCGTTCCCCCGGAGTCTGTGCCCGGCGTCCTGCTGCCGTGGCGGCCTCGACCAGCTGTGGCGGGGGCTGTGCGTCCTGCGGAGCGGAAAGTAGTTACTCCGGCCTTTCGTGGAAAAGTGTCCCCCCCCCGCACCACGGGCTCCAGCGTTCGCCCCTGCGCTGCCCGCAGCAGGTGTTCCCTATGCTTCCGTGTTGGTCCATGAGTGGGGACACTGCGCGACCTCCGGGGGCGTCGCCGTGGAGATCGCCTGAGCCGCCGCCCACCGTCGTGGGAGTCCACCTGCTTGGAGCCGTCATTCTGATTCCAGGGTCCCCAGTTCTTAAACTTCCCAGGGAGGGGTCTCGATCTGCACGCAGATCACTTCGGCTTTCTAGTACGCAGAAGACAACTTCATTTTTCCAAGAACGTTGCACTGTAGGCGTCGAGACTCCTGTTTTTAAAAGCACGAACACAAGCAGCCCGCTCTGACTAGACAGAAGGGGACAGTGGGACACTCATCGGGTCACCATCGGTCACCTCTGGAGTTTTCACTTGCAGCCTTCAGCATCGCTCAGATTTGGGCACCAACTTTGGTTCACAAAGCGAGTCGGTCATTGGTTCTTAAAACCCGGAGTAGGACGGGAGGGGGCAGGTCGGCGTCCTCCTGCCGGCTTGGCCCCGGGCGGGGCTGGCGGGAGGGCCGTGACAGCTCATTCAGGGAGCGCCAGCCCGTGTCTTTGAACTTTCAACTGTGTCCTTTTGACCAGAGTGGAAGTCAGCGTCTTACCCCCTGGAGGCCGAGGGGTACAGGGACCGACCCCAGCAGCCCCTGGCCGGCGGCCCGGAGACTATGGCTGTGTCGACACAGTGCTCTTCCTGGCCCAGCTCCCCTCCCCCTGCCCAGTGCTTCTCTCCTCTGCCCTTGGCCTCCTGATAACGTCACAGGCCTCAGGTCTGGCTGCCTCCCATGGGACCATGTTCCCCCTGCCCTTGCTGCCCTCCCCCGACCGGCGCCCCAGCAAAACCCCTGTGAGTTTGCGACCCTTCAAGGCCAAGTCAGAAGCTGAGCCCATCGAAGTCACTCTCTGCTCCTCATTCTTTGTCTTTCTTGGTTTCCTCCAGGACCAGTCACCGTCGTGGGGACCTGGGCCTCGGGGCGCAGTGTCCGTGATGTCTCCTGAGCCGTGCTTGGGGGTTTTCAGCGGCGGTAGACACGCCACTCCACCCGTACTGCTCCTGAACATGGGCTGCAAACTGTCCCCTAACTGCATGTCATCCGCTAACAGTCGTCAGCAGATGACTATTTCTCACTGTCACAGCATTTGCCAATTTATCAATGAACCGGCCACGTCGATCAGCTCGACTCGCTATGTTCACTGAAATAGGAAATCATTTTTTAAGCAATTGGCAGCATTGTACTGTGTGCTGGTCGTTTGCCTTTTTTATTAGCTTTCTGACTCTTAAAACCCACCCACCCACACACACACACACACACCACACACACACACACACACGGAATTCCAGGGCCCCAGAAGTTCAAGGCCGGGCGCTCTGTGTCCCCTGCACTGCTTTGTTAGTCTTGCATATTTATTTAGTAGAAAGATGGCTCTGCTTCCGGAACCTCTCCCGGCCTCTGCAGCGCGCACGGCCTCAGCCCGCCCCGGCCTCCCTGCCTCCGCGCCATTGCTCGCTCTGTAAACATTCCCGGCTCCCCTCGCACTGGGCCGGATTTGCTGTCACACACTTCACCTGTTTTGGACGCGCTCTGCAGAGGTCCTCAGGAATGTCTCACTAACCTATTCTCTGAGTTAACAATGGGATTTTAAAAACACATCATTTTTTCTTAGAAGGGGACTAACGATTACACTTCAGTCACAATAAGCAGATGTAAGGGAATCAATGAGAGAGGCTCAAAACTTGTTGAAAACCACTTTCTTCAAGAAGTACCAGTACAAATGGTGGAACATTGTCGGAACACAGATGAAGAAAAAAAATATTAATGCAAAGGGCACTCTGTTTTCTGAACCATGTTAATGATGACTGTTGAGATAGGCTGATGTGTCAGTTAAGTGCTGAGTGTGGAAGGGCCCCAGAGACATCCATCCAGACTCCAGGGCTAAATGCAGATTGAGGGTGGGGTGTGGGGGCTGAGGTGGGAGGTAGGAGGCTGGGGGGAGGTGCCCTTTTTACCGAAACCCCCCTGGGAAAGGCTGGTGCTAAAACACGCAGGCAGACTTGACGGTTCTCAAAAGGCCCAGAAATGCGAGGGGTTTCAGCACTGAGTTCATAGAACACAGGGCTGACCCTCCTCCCCGTGGGGACGGGCCTGCCGTTGCGGTGCTTTCTCTTTAATGTGGCAGCAAGTTAGTGAGGGGCTGGAGCCCGTCCAAGAGTCTCGGGCTGTGCACGAAGCCGTGCCCGCGCGTTGGCCAGCAAGACGCCTTTGCAGGGTGCGTGGCCCGCATCGGCGGGGCCTCATGCTGTGGGTCTCGGCCCGATTCGCTGGTTATTACAACCCCCAGCAGCCAGGACCACAGTTTGCTGCTAGCAGGTTATTTGGCAGAAAAGCGTACCTTGAGGTCCGAACCCCAATACCATGAACACAAGTGCGTTTCAGAGCCGGGGCCGTGGGCACAGGGGGTCAGAGTGGAGCTGCTCTCCTCAGCGGAGTGTGTGTGCCTCGTACGTGTGTCAGGGAGGGAGCTGGGGTCCGGGTCCCGGCTGCCACTCGTGGCACACAGCACGAGGGGGCCGCTGGCTGTGGACGTGCACGCGCCATCGTCCGCACCGCACGCGAGATCACAACCGTCCCCGTTCCGTGGGCGCCGCTCTCCTTCCTCGTTGTGTGCTGTCAGCAGAGGGACGTGTCCCCGGGGCACGGGGCTTGTGAGCGATCTCGGGGGTGAGCCGGGGCTGAGCCTGTCCCGTGAGGGCAAGGTCAGCAGCCCAAGGGATGGGACATGTGCACCACCCACGACACACGGCGGGGGCACCGGGGTCCTGCTCTACGCCTGGGGGACAGGCATGCGCCCCCTCCCCATTTTTTCTGAAGAGTAAGAATACAAATTTTTCAATGATAAATGAATAACCCTCCTGTTAGACAGTTGTCGATACGAGAGACTATTTCCCATACTCGGGAATAAAGCTATCTATTATTTTGGTAAGAAATGCCTAAATTGAAATCCCAAAGAGCATTATGAACTTGAATTAAAAAGGTAATGGATTTTTTAATAAGTTCTGGGTCAAGATGTATTATCAAACTATTTTCCATAGGGCATAGACTATATCATCTATCCTTTCAATAATGCCAGGTCCTGCCTCTCCCAGCAGCCAGCTGGGGCTGCTTGTCTCTCCGCGTCTTGCCCGCCGTCCCGAATAATGAACAAATAACTCCGCAGCCTGTGGACCATGCTAAACAGAACTGTCTCCTAGAGAAACCGCTGCTGGCAGAGACGGGTTTGGGTCTGACCTGGATGACCTGCTTTGAGAAAGAGCAGATCGCTGTTGTTTGGGAGTGAGTCGTGGAGGGAGGGATGATGATGAAATAGGTAAATCATAAGACCAGCGACCTGGGCACCGATTCGCGGCCTCACCTTCCCCGATGGCCCTGGTTCAGGATTGCGCAAAGGATTATTCTGCGTGCTTCGAAAGCCACAGGGCTTCCAGAAAACACGACTGCAATCACACAAACCCTTTATTAGTCGTCAAAGTACTAAGTCTGCAAGCCCTGAAAGGCTGCAAAGGACCTAGGCAAGCCTTTGAAAAGTGATCTGCGTGTCCTCTAAGTTTAGGTGTTTTTCTTCTCTGTTAATTTATGGTTTGGGTTCAAAGCCAACGTCACGTCTTTCAAGTGTTCCTTCTGTCCCTGACGACTGTCCGCGAGCTGGCCCGTGTTCTGTGTGCACCTGGGAGATGTCCCCGCACACGCCTAGGTGCTACTGTCATCTGTGCCGGGCACATGACACTTGTGTTTGTAGCCACGGAGGAAAAGACAGGTAAACCTGTCAATGGCAAAACAGACGGACTTTCCAGAAGCAAGCGGTGCTTGTGCTCTGAGTGAAAAAGTAAATTCTTGACTTCATACATGGACGGAAAGCCCCACCCTGCTTCATTGCACGTTTAGACGTGGTCAGGGAAGGCGGTGTCTACTGTCTTCACAGCTTTAGATGGCTTTAGATTAGCGCGAAAATGTTCTTTATGATGCAATTCAATACGGGAAGCATGCAGTTCATCGTCACAAATCGTCTCCTGTTTTCTACATCGTCTGGAAAACAAAGCTCTCGGTAAGAAAAGAGCAGCGGCCTCTTTCATCGTGGACACGTGTAGGGAGAGAGTGGATCTGGAAAATGAATTCATGCCCCTTCTGGAAACGCGGCCCCCTCATAAAGCGCTTAATGGTTTCAAGGTCCCCTTGCTGTCGGGCCGCCCCCTCTGCCTACGAACCATTGGCAGCCTGGAGGCGCTGGGGGAGGTGGGACGTCCCTGGATGAATCGCTTCGAATCTGAAGAATTTACGAAAACTCTGAATGACAGACAAAAACAAACCCTTTCCTTTTAAGGAAGGGCACGATTAATATTCAGCAGTCGTATATATAATTAAAGAGAAAAATAAAGCGAACTGTTTATGCAGCACAAGGAGTTTCCACGCAGCAGACCTGGAAGTCGGTAGCAAATGCGGGAAGCTGCGGGGGCCGTGAGGCCGGGCGGCGTCTCGCAGGGGTCACTTCGTGGCCGCGTTTGCGCACGCGAACTTGTTCGCCAGCTGCGTTTGCGCAAGAGCTTCGAGCGCCTCCGGGTGCCTCGCCCTCCTCCATGTGTCTTCAGTACTGCGTGCCCGCATTGATTTTGGAAAGAATTTGAAGGAGTGCTCGAATTACACTTCCAATTAGTAACCGATTTTTTTTCAGTCGCTGGCGTGCAAAGCTCATTGAAACAGCCCCCAGATGGCTGAATTTTATTCTAAAGACGTCCCCGGCAAGGAGAAGACAGGCGGGTGCCTGGAGGCCTCCCCCGTGCCCCCGGGGAAGAAGGCTGTGGGGTTCTGCCGGGGTGTGGACGTTGTGTACGGGGTGGGGGGGGCTGCAGGCGAGGAGGGGGGCGGCGAGCACCCACCTAGCACAGGGGTCGTGCAGCCCGGCCCCGGGTTCTGGAGGGCCTGCGGGGCTCAGGAGGTCCTGGGGCCGCTCCCTGCCGGCACCGCTGGCCGCGCCTGGCTCAGCCAGGCCAGGGACCAGAGGCCGGGAGGCGGGAGCGATGTGAGCTGTCCGGATGCCTCTGCTTCTTCCTTCCTGCCGTGGGGATGGCACCTTCCTGCCTCCGGCATCTGTCCCCGAGCAGCTGGCCGCCCCTTGCATCCAGGCGGCACCACCTGGAGCCAGGAGGGCGTGCACCGCACCCTGGGCGTGCCCCCCCCCATGCTCCCGGGACGCGCGGACCTCGCACACTGCCTCCGCGGGGGCCACAGAGGCCACGGTCCCCCCCCCGGGGAAATGACGCTGCCTGACCATCCTCCTGTCTCCTGACTGCCCGCCCCCCCCCACGGGCTCTGCCACGCCTGCGCAATGTTATTTTGAATTATTAACTTTGTATAGATTTTAATTAAGAGGAAGTTTTGTGTCACTCCCGTCAACGGAAAACCGATATCATTTCCTCCGATAGAAGACACAGCCGTCCGTAGAGTGACCTGTGTCCTCGACGCCATCAGTTGGCAGGGGCGTGCTGCGTGCAGCCCGCAGTGCGCTCTTTCCATTCGGGGGGTGTCGGGAAGACTCACACTAGCATCGCTCTGGGAATTTCTCCTCGCTCCACCCAGAGGAGTAGGAACGTAAACAGGGACTATGCTTCTGCACTTTAAAATTTGTCCCCCCGTGGCTGGCACCTGCCCCGAGGTAAGACGCTGACCAAGGTGGATCTCAAGCTCTCCGGAGATGGGAGGAGAAAAATCCCGGCGGCTGGAAAGGAAGGGCCGCGCCCCGCAGCCAGCGCCAGCGCAGCAGGGGGGGCGGGCGCTCGGCGGCGCCTCACACTCTTCCTGTCCCGTCAGCTGCTCTTGAGCCAGTCGGAGGCTCAGTGGAGAAGGACTTGCGAGAAAGTAGGCAACGAACCGAGTGCAGCATCGACTTCAACACATGTACTTACCTGAAAATGTGTCATGCGCGCATCAAACACGTTTTTAGAGAAAACGGCACCACTAGTGCCACGCCGAGGTCCTCACGTTGATTCGTAAGTTATTAAAGTGAAATCGCTTCCCTCCCCCGACATCTCCCGAAGAGCCGTGGGCTGAAACGCAGGTGGTGTTGCAGAGGGAAGTCCGCTAGGGTGTGCAGGGCCGGGGGACCAGCAGCAGCACATGCCAGGGGTCGGGGCACCCGGCGACTCCCGTGAGGGCCGTGGTGTCAGCGCACGAGGTCCCGCGGACCGGATGTCCGGCCACGTCAGGTACGCCCCCCCCCCCCCGACGAGCTGCAGCTCTTCTTTTGAAAAGCCTTTTTCAAGGAATCGAGAATTCCCCGAGCATCTCGGTCCTAGCTAAAGTCCACGGGGCAATCCGGGTTCTCCCTTTACTCCAACACGCCGGAAGTGACCGGCCAGGTGAAGCCTAGTGGCCATTCCCGTGGCTAGAGAGTTTTACATTCACTTCCATAAACGTGGCGCGTTCTCACAGCCTGGTGGATGGATGAATGAGTCGGGAGTACATTTGTGAGTGTCGTATGCACTGACATACCGGTCGTGCCCTTTCCTTAGGGTTTTTGGTGGCAAAGCAGTCACTTTAGGGGACTTGGATTTTGCCTCTTCAGTTTCTCTGCAAGAACGTTCGAATGTGGTGACAGCCAGTCTGACTCTGAGGCCCATTTCTTAAGCAGTGAATCAAATGAAACCACCGAAGTTTATTGCCAAAAAGTTTGTCTCTGGCGAGTCGAGGGAAAAGATGCGCAGTACCTGTCAGCGAGGAGCATCGATCGGTGTCAGTGTGCGGCTGGGTAATTTGTAATCTCTCGTCTGTTTAATTAGTGACCAGAGAGGCGCCGCCCCGTGAAGCCGGAGCTTACGCTGTGAGGCGTGAAGGCGTGCGCTGCAGCATGGCCCGACGTCCCGTCCGGCTCAGGGTCTGGGAGCCTGCCGGGCACCCACAGAGCCCGCTCAGGCCCAGCCGCGACCGAGCAGTCATCAGAATCTTTAGTTACACGACATGTTTCCTCCTCAGAAAGGGAGGTTTTATCTGAGACAATTTTGATGGCCAGAGGCTGATAGATCGGGCTCCTTATGGAATTTCGTTTTTCCATGAACTGCACACACATATAAAAAATTACATCTCTGAAAGAGAAGAAAGAATCAATCACCGATCGGTGGGTTGCTTTGGTCTTCATGTCCACAGACAATCTCGGTCTGTCCTGGAAAGTCCAGAGTTCATTTTATTTATTTGTCTAAATGTTTCGAGATGATAGAGCTCGTGCCTCCTCTGTCTCTATTACTTCCTGTTTCCTGCGTCCGGGAAACCCTACATCATCCTGCACGGCAGGTGGAAGGAAAAAAGGGAGCCTCGTCCGACTGATTTTTAAAAAGCAAAGAGAAAACAACCCTCCCACATTATAGGCTTAAAAGAGACATTGGCGAATGAACTCCCAACTTATAAATTTTTGCAGCATTTTTGTAATTATGCTCTTAGAATAGCTGATGTGTTTTTATTTTCATAATTAACGGGAAATTCATGTTATACATTAAATGTGACACAAGAGATATGAATTATGCAGGCAGCTCGGTTTGTGCTGATGAGCCCGAAGCCCAGGCAGGTCCAGTTGGGTTTCTGTGAAGACGTGTAATGAGCTTCAAGTGCATTATCTCCTGATGGAGGATGAGAAACATCCATCAATGCAAATTTTTGCACAGTTTTTCAGCTTTTGTGAGTACTTTACAACTTTTAAAAAGAATGAATTTCCAGAGCACAGCTTGAGCAAATTCGATGAGGTTTCTTCCTGTTGGACAGTTCAGGCTCATCGCAACCCCTGCAGCCGTGTCCGCACACGCACAGTGCACACACGTGTGCTGAGGCGTGCCGCAGGGGCGCGCAGGGGTGGCGCGGTGAGGGGTGACAGCCTGGCTCGCGCTGTGCCCTCACTAGTCTTTCCGACTGAGGCCTGTCGGGGAGCCAGGCTGGGGAAGGAACAGGAAGCCCACACGTATTTGCAAGTGAAACAGACTCTTTTCAGTTCAGAATTAAGACCTCCATCTGCGTACTCAGAGTGAAGACTCTGTTCCATTCAACTCTTCTGGGGAAGAACGGGGATTGCCTTGGGCGTCTCGCCGGTACCTGGGGGAGCGTAAACAGGCTCAGGAGACGCTCAGGGAGTCAAGCCGCGCTGAGCGTGAACCAAAACGCAGGCTCCAGCAGTCCCGGGGCTTGACGGGTGACGCGGAGCTACCGCGTGAGGATGTCCAGCGAGGCGCCCGCCTCCTCCCTGGTCCCTTCACACGTCTCCCCCAGCCATCCATTTTCCACAGTAAAGACGTGTCGCCTGCCAAGCATCTGCCCGCGTGGCTGCCTAGCCTGACCCCGTTGGCTCCCTGGTGCCCGCGAAATGGAGGCCAGTCTCCTGGGGGTGCCGGCGGTCCCCTGACACCCGAGCCCCTGCCCCCTCGGGGCAGAAGCCACAGAAACCCAGGCAGCATGTCTCCCTTGAGGGCCCCCATCCTTCACGCCCAAGGAGACGGGCGGGCTCACTGTGCGTCCACGGCATTGCATCTGCTTTTCCGTGAGGCGTGGCCTGTGCACCAGCAGAGCCCTAAGAGCCTTCGGTGGACAAGGCTGGGAGGAGCCACACTCTGTCCGCTACATGGGGGTGGAAAGGGACAGTTCCCAGCTCCAGTGCTACAGGGGAGGACCCATCGCCTCCGGGGACTCGCCAGGGCGTCCGCGTGGTCCCGGCCCCTGGCCCCTCGCGCTCGCTGAGGGCGTTAGTGCTTAGCAGGTGTGGGTGAGCGAGCGACTCTTCTTGTCCCCGGAGGCGCCTCTGGCCCCTCAGTCCAGGGGGCGGCTCCTCGTGAGTGCAGGGGCCTGGACGGCTGCCCCGGGAGGTCACGGCCCTCGAGACCAGGAACCACCGCCGGGGACCCACTACCCCAGGGCTCGTGGTCCCCTGGGCTAGGCTCCCGCACCCACGACCCTGCGGTGCGGGCTGGCGCCTCGTAAATGACACCGGAACAAGTCGACGGACACTGCGGACGGCCACGGACTCCAGGGGGCTGGCGCGGCCGGGGGCGGCAACCGTGTGTCACCTGGGGCACGTGCTGCCACCGGCTTTGCCCCTCGCCAGGTCGTGGTTTCCTGGGGAATAATGTCTCTGCCTTGCAGCGGGTTGTAGAGAGGAAACAGTGTTCCGAGGGACAAGCCCGTAGCCGGCTCCTGACACGAACACCAGGAGACGTCGCTGCCGTCTGGGTCACAAGCAAAAAGGGCATCAACTCGCTTTACTCCGCGACTGACTGACCCGTTTTGGGTGCAACACAGGGACTGCTGCCAGTGTCTGTGGGAGGAATCAGGTTTCTCGGGTTCTCTCTTAGAAAGTGACCACAGTTTCGAGGCGAGATCTTATGTGTGGCCCATGATGCTCAACACGCGTGAGTATAATTTTAATTTTTTCTTAAGGAACTAGCTTGTCAAACGCGTACAGAGAGAACTAAGCAGGGCCGATAAGAGCTGGAGTGTCTGTCCCCCCCGGTCAGCATGTGGGAGTTGGCGACGGGATCATTTAAAACCCGTGAATTAACACTCGGGCGGCCGGGGAGAGCTGCCAGGTGACGAGGCTTCCCGTGTGGCTTCCCCTGCCAGTTCTGCCCCCGGCCACGAAGGAGCTAATTTGTGTGACATGCTGTGGAATCCGAGGCTGCTCAGGGCGACCTTGGCGTCCGCAGCCCTCGTGCGGGGCGAAGCCTCTGAGGCGTCCACGTTTGGGCTTTCTGCTTCTCTGAGGTGAGGGCTGTGACCACGGGCGTCAGACAGGGTGGGAACTTGTCCCATCAGAGGGACCAGACCGTCAGCTCGTTATCACCAAGGCGAGTTTTGAATTCCCCTCATCACCTCCCTCATCAGATCAAGTTCATATCCTCGAGGACGCGGGTCGACTTCCTCCCCGTTGGCCACGTTTCCTGGGAGCTGTGACCTTCTTGTCTCTCCCTTATTGATCGGGTATCAGTGAGTGTTTATCAAGAAGGCTTCGAAGGGAGAGGGCGATGTGAACAGGAAAACTTTAATTCCTTTTCTCTTTAATTGTGTATTTATCGATCTTGCTTCACATTCTTTCTCGAGCCAAGAATTAGCCGTTCGGATGCCCTTTGCGTGTTGGCTGGACCCTGGTGCCCGACGCGTTGCTGGGGAGACGGTCCCGCTGGGGGAAAGGGCGTCTCGCTAGTGCCCGGCCCCCCGGTGGCGACCGCTCACACCCAGGCAGGCCTCGCCTCATCCGGGGGCCACGTCAGCTCGGGGTGTCGTGATAGCCCCCTGAGAGGGTGTCGCTGTCCCTGCCGTGCAGGACAGCGAGTGGGGCAGAGACGGCGTGTTCAGGGGGCTCGAACAGGCTGGCTTCGGGGGCCAGCGCCCAGCCCCCAGGCCACGGGACCTCGCCTGGGAGAGGAGGCGTGCGGGCGGGGTGGCCCCCAGGGACGCTGTGCGTGGGGAAACGCCCCACGGGTGCGCCGGCCGCCTCGTGGTCTGGAAGTGTGAAGCTCACTTTCCCCATCCCTGAGCTGCTTGCTGGGTGTTGGCCAGAGCCCCGTGCTGTGTAAGGACGGAGCCCCGGACGTCCCCTCCCAGACGACAAGAGCGTGACGCACGGGGCCCTGCCCAGCGTCCCTCTCATCGCGCCAGGGAACGCGTCGCAAACCTCCGGCCTAGGTGGAGTTTTCATGCACACTCTCCCGGCAGGGCTCCTTGCTTGTCCCTGACCCCTCCTGCCCCTGCCCTGCAGGCGCCCCCGGGGGGTGGGGGAGAAACCGGCCTCTGTGCCCGGCAGCCCCCCAGGATTCCCGTGTGTGACGGCCACTGGCGCCTGAGGCCTCACACGCTGGGCCTCCGCCTCCGCCTCTCCTCGTGCTGGAAGCTGCGCAGAGGCGCGTGTCGCTGCCACTCCCGGCGCCTGCCGCGGCCCTGCGCTGACTCGATGCTCCGCCCACGGCCGCAGCCTAGTCTCTCGGAGGACAGGCCCTGCAGTCACCCTGCTCTGACTGTGCCACTTGTTTCTGGTGGGGGCCCCTGGCCGGTACAGCGCACGGCAAAACCTGAGGCGAGAACGTCTGACCTGAGGTCACGCCAGGGACAGAGACGGTTACTGAAGACGCCACGTGGCCACATCGCCACAACGCAGACCGGCATCCAGGTGTCACGCGGAAAACGCATCTGGCCGTTGCTAAAAAGCCCGTTTGCCTCTGTTTTCACAGGGGAGTTGCCAGCTGGTGCCGTTTACCGCTGTGCGACGTAATAGCACTCAAGGCGGTCTGCGAGCCGCGCCCCTGTTCCTTCCCGCCCGCGTCACGGCTCCCCTGGGGTGTCGACCGTTGGCCGGCCTCCGCCGGGCGCCTCTCCTCTCCCGTGTCTCAGCTCGTTCTCAGAGTTCAGCCTCAGCCGAACGCCGTCTCTGCCAGGAACTGTCCCGCGTTTTCTCAGCCGAAGAGAAACACATCCCTCGTGAAATCCCACCGGCATCTGCACGTCTTCGGCGTTTGCTCTCCACCTTGTGCCTCACATCCGCCCTGCACGGCGGCTGCCCTTGACCAAGCGGCCATCCGTCCCCACGTTTCGTTTTTCTGGGCTGTGAAATGGGGTAACGGTGCCGACTGTAGTGGCTCATGGGGTCTGTGTTCCAGGAGGCAAAGCGTTTCAACCAGGGTCCAGCACACGATGGACAGAAACGTGAGCTATTTTATTATAATCGCACCCTTGTAATGAACTGGGCACATGCTATTATTCTGTGATACACCTGAGGGACCATGACGGGTTCTCCTTTGTATTCCCAGCACCAGGCAGGCGAGGGTTGGTGGGCGGGTAGCTGGTTAGTTCGCGCACTGATTCACTTAACATTTGCTGGTGAGAGTCTGGTTTCTGTGACCGTGGCAAAGCTCTCACTCTGGCTGTGCCTTGGCCTTCTCGTCTATGAAGCAGAGATCCTGACACAGGATGCTGAGGGTCAGATAAGATGATCACATAAATCGCTTAGCCCCGTGCCTGGAGCATGCTAAGCATTCCGTAAATGATAGTATTAGCATTATTAAGGGAATCGCGAATTAGAAAGAAAGCATTCTGGGGAGAAGATGACACAGGAAGCCAAGCGCTCCAGTTTAATGATCATTCTATTAAATATCCAATCCCTGAACAATTACAGTGAAAAGGTACATTTCTGCCGGATGAGAAAAGCACTTTGAGGTTGAGAGTTATGTCAGGACAGGGTACCCTTGCACAAAACCGCTCAGGTGATGTGGAAAAGATTCATACAGTCTGCCTCTTGCCAAAGGGTGTGTCGAACACGAGATTTACGCTCCCCAAGAGCTGCGGCCTGTGACGCACGCCATCCATTTGCGTGTCAGCGGCTCCGTGATCATTCGTGCGGAGGGCCCGTCCGCGTCCTGCTGACCTCCCTCCGCCGTCTGTCCATTCCTCATTGCACACCAGATGTGGCTGCTGACGCACGGCCTCAGGTCCAGGTGAATCAGGGGCGGCGGGCAGGAGACGGGGCTGCGCCGCGCCGTGATTCATTCTAATTACAGCGAAATCTAACTAATGGAGGAGTCAGGGCCGTCGGAAGGAGGAGAGGAATGCGGCTTCTCCCTCTGCCTGCCTTTTTCTCCAGACACTGACCCCAGCGAACTGTGGGCACTCGATAGCCAGAATCGATAGCTTGGAAAACGATACGGTCAGCATCGCAAAGATTCAGATTTTCTGCTCGCAAACGAGTGGAAACCAGACGGGTATGCCGAGCCTCCGAGGTGAGTCTGACCTTAGCTGACGGACTGATGAAAGACCGGAGCGGAGGCAGAGATAAAGGAATAACCCAGGGAAGACGCGGCTGTAAATATCACATGCCCTTGTTCTCGCTCTGGGAACATGCTGAGTTGTTGTTTCCTGTTCTATTAACAGTAGAAAGCCCCAGCCCTGAAATGTATGTTATTTCAGAAGGCACAGAAATGGAGTGTCTGGATACATGTGTAAACATTTAATTAAAGTGACTCCATCAGTATTTTTCAGCTGCCTTCATACATTTGAGTTAATTCCACCAGTTCACGCACGTTTACCTTAATTTTGTTTTAAAGTCCAGGAATTAATATTATCTCAAACTTCTAAGAGGAACTGATAGTTCAGAGGTCCAAATTTTCGATATTTAAAATGTGTACCAGCAAGTGGGGCGTCGTAGGTCTGCATACGTCTGAATCGGGCGGCGCAGACTAGAAGACCCACAGTCTAGAATGTGATCGGAATCACGGAGGGAGGAAACTACCGTGGGTGACGAGTACTCGTCTCCAAGTGTGGGGGTTGTCTCCATCGCGGGCCGGACGGATGCGAGCTGAGAGTTTTGAAGTTTCACATCAGCGACAGCAGAAAAAAACCCAATTTCTTGTATCAAAAACACCCTTAAAAGTTTTTTGAAAGTGGATGTGTGACTTGAGAAGTGTTCTGGGGAGGTAACGACCCCCCGAGTTTCCTCCTGGCGATTTAAGAGGGGAAAAGGGCTTCTTAGCGTCTGCTGGGGACGGATCGTTTGAGAAGGCGTTCAGGGCGCTTGGGCAGAGGCAGCCGCGTGGGGACGTGAGGCCACTGAGGACGTAGGCACCCAGGGGACAGAGGCCCTGACTCAGGCCAGGAACAAACAGCACGTGGAAAGCGAAGCAAAGTCGACACTTGCAGCGAGAGCCGTTAGCACTAAATGTCCACACGTCGGCGTCTGTTTCCTGAAGACGAGTTCAGGACTGGGCTTGTTGACCTCCATAGTGTCAGATGTACAGTCCCTGTGGTGGCCGCCTTGCGGGTGTGACTCGGAGTGGCCCGTCAAGGAGACCTGACAGCATGGGCCACGAGCTGCCCTGCCGGACGGCTGACGCGCATCGCTTCCGCCTGCGCGTCCAGCCTGGAGCATTCCCGCTGCACCCGGGGGACACAGTGGTGCCGCCGCTTAGCGGGATGCGCCTCCGAGCCGCTGCGTCTGGACCCGACGTTAGACGGTGCGCTTCGCCGCGACGTGTTTTCATCTCAAAAGGCGCAAGCACGTGTGTGCGCTCTTCAAATCCACCTTTTTCTATCCGTTGGGTATTCCGGTGTGAGGGCTCAGATCCCGATCAGAAGAAAACTCGAGAAAATAGAAAGTGTACGTTGTCGAATTCATGTTTGACCAGCAACTGGAGTGGGTCTCCGCTCCGAAGCTTCCGCGCCCCCGTGCGTGAGACCTGTGATCCGCGTGTAGCTGAAGTGACTCCGGTCTGTCCCGCTCTCCCTGTTCCACGTGGACACCTTCTTTCCAAACGCAAAGAAACAGGAGTCCCGGGAGAGGAAGACCTCGCAGAGCTTGCAGCAGGCGGAGGAGCAGCTCAGTGGGACACGGGCCCTTCCGTGCGCCCGCACCTTGCCGCCACCCGCCCAGCACATCGGCTGCGGGGGGCGCAGAGGTGCCAGCGGCGGCCGGGTTTGTGGGATGACGGCCACAACGGACCTGAACGCTTGAGGGTGGGCTCAGGTTGGGCGGCACCAGGGCTGCCGTGGGGGGCAGAGCCCGCGTTTGCGTTAGCTGTCTGTCACAGCCGCCACGTCACTGCCGTGAGAGGACCTTGAACGTTCCCGGGAAATCGAAGCCCGGGAACTGAATCGCACCCGGAGGTCTGACGGAAGGCGCCCGCGCACGGCCCTCGGTGCAAGGCCAGCGCCGACCGGAACGTCCGTGATTCCGTCGCCCGCCGTCACCCGGGGCTTTGTGGGGGTGTGGAGGCCGCGCGTTGCTTACAGAGGCCACACGACGTCGACAGCTGTGCCGAGCGGGAACAGCGCGACTCCGCGCAGAGAAGCCCGTCCCAGGGCAGCGGGAGGTCTGGAGACGCAGACAGCCAGGTGCGGTGGAGTCTGGCTGGTGACCCCCGCCCGCGCTGTGCGGGGCCGGGCGTTTCTGGGCGAGACTCTGCACCGTCCTCGCTGAATCCGCCATTGGACCAAGTCACCTGAAGCGGAACCCACATCTGAGGGGCCCCCGCGGTGCGTGTCCCAGACCGCGTCCCGCCGTGACGCTCAGCGTGGAAGCGGACGGCACAGGTTTGGTCACCGGGGCGGCTGGCCGCACCGTGGCCCCTGAGCTCTGACGCGGCCAGGCGGTCCCGGAAGTCTCCACACTGCACCCCTTCGTGGAGGGCCCTGGGGGAGCCCGCAGCTGCTCTGGGGGCGGGCGGGGTGACGGGCCTCAGGCCCAGGAGCCAGGGCCAGGGTCCCTGCTGGGCGATGTCACCGACAACAGATATTTACATTTTTCTGTCTTTGAGGATAAGTAACATGGCACAGCTGGTCATCAGAAACAATGCTCATTGTTTTGAGGGAAAGAACTTGTTTGCATCACAGTCAGAAAAGGGCAGAGCTGAAAGGACACGGAGGTGACCTGAGGCAGCCCAGCGTCACTGTCTCAAACGCGAGGCCCTGCTTTGCTTTGCCTCCCGCGCTGGGGGGGGGGGGGGGCACGCGGCTGGGGGCTGTGGGCGGTCACTCAGCAGGGACAGCAGGTGCGGCCCGTGGCGGCATGTCACGTCCGTGGTGGTGGTGAGTGGCCGCCTGCACTGCCACGGCGGATGCCGCCGCCCCTTCCCAGCACCCCGAGCGCCTGGCGTGCCTCTTCCGGGAGGACCCCAGGCCCTGCCTCACAGCGTCCCCCACACTAAGCCCCCAGTTGTGTGGAGGGCGGGGCACCCGTGGTTGGGGGTGCAGCACCCAGGACGCTGGCTTCACGTCGCTCTCTCCAGGGATTTCTCTCTCCAACATCGTCGTGTTGGGGGTAGGCAGGGGTGGCTGTTCTCTGAGTGTCTAAGTGCCACGGACACGGTAGGACACTTCCTGCCTCAGTTTCCACCAGGCCCCCTTCCGAAACACCCCTGGCCCGCAGCAGGCAGAGCCCCCAGGGGTGCCCCCAACACGACCACCCTCAGCGCACAATGACACTCGGAGAGTCTGCTGCAGTCCCCAGTACGGCGAAACTGTGCGTCTGCCGGTCCTTAGGCGTCAGTCCGCGCCCTGGAAGATTCCAGGTGCCCTTGAGAATCGGGGCGCACCCCGGGGAACAGGGGTGGCCCCACGGCAAATCCCATCCGTCCGTCAGGGCGGTGAGTAGACTGGTGCCACTGCGTGGCTGCCATCTAGTGGCTTCTGCTGGTGGTGCGGTTTGCGGCCGCGTTCCATGCTCCCTCCCTCCAGAACATTCTCTGCGGCTGAAAATCAAAAGGAAAGAGATACTTGAGCGCTGTCATCCAAACATGGCTCCTGATGGCTTCGATTATTGTCCTGATGGCTTTGATTATTGGCCGATGAGCTAATTCTGCATCTCAACATCCCTGTAATATTGATGGGAAGTGGAGATTATGCTTTTTCATCAACATTTGCAACACTGTCATTTCATTCTTAGTAATTCTGGGTTCTCCGAACGAGCTCAGAGGTCCTCTGCTGAGCGTGATGGACGCGGACACCCTCCGGCAGTGACCTCTGACCCCCTCTGACCCCGGGGGCTCTGTGCAGCGCTGGGCACTGCGGCGGGGACGGGCCATGCGGCGTGCGTCGCCGTTCTGCTCCCATTTGTTTAAGATTTCTAGCATTCTGCTGAGTGTCACTTGCCTATTTTATAAGTTTTACCTAGTTTTCCTTACAGGCAAAAATGGTGCCGTACGGGTATTTTTTGGTCTTTGTGCAGACACAAGGTGGCTTATTTAGTCGGAAAGTACCAGAACCGGTCACCCTTGCCTCCTGAGTCAGGATCACTTTGTAAAGGCCACTAGGCTTGGGCAGGCGGATGTCCAGAGGTGCATCCAGGGAATACAGTGTCTGTCTTAAGCACTAAATATTTGGTCGAGAGTGATTGGGCCATTGACAATGATAAACACGGGTTTGCTTCTATGTGAGCGTTCTGTCTGCTTGGTTAGTTTCTTAATATTTAATTAATATAAAAAATGCAAGCTAATATAACCTTGACTTCAGATCAGAAAAAGGGAAACAGCTAATGAAATGGTTTTGGAGTTTGGAGGCAGGCAGTCTAGGTTTGCATTTTGTTTTAACATAGAAATCGAGAGAATTGGATGTCAGAGGGAGGCCGAGACTCGGGAGGGCAGCGATGGAAGGACTGGGAGGGGTCACCGGGAGCACAGCCGTGTCATCAGCGACCAAGGCCGAGACCACCCATGGCCTCGTCTCCCGGTGACTGTGACAGGATGCGGAGGCTGGACAGTGAGGGAGGCTGACGGGGAAGAAACGGGCTCGTGTGAGACTCGGTGATGTGGGGGAGCCCCACGGAGACACTGGACCACTGGGAGGTTGGGCACGTGGCCCAGAGCAAGTTAAGCCCGAGACATCGCTGGAGGCGAAAGACCACGCTGAGGCTGTCCACTCGGGCACGTCCTGAGCAGCAGGGCTCTTGGGGAATGGCAGGCGGCAGACACAGGGGACACCCATGCGTGACTTTGTGAGAGGCCGCGGGCCGAGTCCACGAGAGCTGAGCAGGGCCGGGGACAGGGTGCTGGACGCCACTGCTTCCCAGGGTCGCCAGCAGTCGGAGCCAGCTAACGGCTCATAGCAACACGTTAGCTCCAGCAAGTCACTCAGCCCCTTCAAGCTTTTAACACAGAAACAGCATGACATGCCCCTCAGACGTTTAAGCCGAGGATCAAGTGAGACCCCACGAGATGACTAGACCCCACGAGATGGTGTGGACCCCTGTCCGCAGCCTGCACGCCGTGCGGGCTCCTCCCCATGGCGGCTGGTCCCGCGGGGAGTGCGCTCGTGCTGGGAAGGGCTTCCAAGCGCCATGTTAGGGTCGCTGTTCCCTCTGTGTTTCTAACGAACTCTCCAGCATCTCAAGCATGGGCCATCTGGGCGAACCCTGAGGGGTGAAACTTAAGCTACATTGTAGCCCTGCCCGGCTCAAAAATGCTACAATGTAACAAGAATGAGAAACTCACTATCGAAATCCAAAAGACTTGTGTGCAGCCTGAGTCATCGGTAGGTGAATAGATGAAGATAAATAAAGGAAAAATAAACAGAAGACAGAGCTGTGCATGCAATTCTGCTCTTAAGAAAAGGACCTTTTCAAAGTTTGTAAAACCGAGCCTGGCAGGGGGAAAATAACAAAGTCAGACTCACCGAGGGCCGCACTGTGAAGCGAAGCTCTGGGTATCGGCCATTTCAGTCTCTTCCTGGAGCCGCTGCTGGCGCAGAGGCTGCAGTGCAAAGCGTCGGTTCGTCCACCTGCCTCGGTTCACTCGGACACGTCCTCTGTCTCGGGGGACTCGGCCACAGCGTCCATTAGCGCTTCGGAGGCAGGTGGGTCAAATCAGTTGTGCACACTGCAGACAGGGCACCCATCACTCATGGTCGTTCACCCCGTCTGGGCCAGGAGAGGAAAGGTCTGTCTCTCTGGACATGGGCGATGCCCAAACACCACCAAAGGGACAGGACAGGCGGCTTCCGATGGGGCGGGTCCGGGATCCCTGTGCGGAGCTCACACGATTCTGCTGCTGATGCTTTCGAGGGGACCAAAGGCTGCCTGGACGTAGAAGGAGGCCATGTCACCATGTTCCCGAGCAAGCCTGGACGGGTTTTCAGCCCGCGGGACAGTCTCAGGCAGTGGCTTCTGCCAGCCCCCGTCCCGGCCCCTTACGTGGGGAAAAGAGGTTCACATGCTCATCGCCTGTGTTTGGGGAAAGACAGGTACTAGATGAAGAGGAAGAGACTGAACTAGAGGTCCTTTGAAGCATGTTTGGCGCTGTCTACAGTTCCTGCTTTGCGGGTGGCATGCCTAAAGCGTGTGCGTGACGTTTCGTGGTGACATCGGCCCAGGATAATGCATCCCTGATGCTTTGTGAGCAGGGAGAACTGACTCCAGCGTACAAACCTGCCCCGCGCCCCGGGGCCTCAGCGGCTTCGTGGTCTGCGGCTGGGGGACAGATCAACTCAGGGCCCTGTCCCGGCATTTAGGTGAGGTGCGAAGCCGCCTTGCAGAGTGGGGGCGGATGAAGACGCAGGAAGACGCGCCTTCTGCTCCTCCCCCTCAGCTGAGGGCTTCCTCGGTTTCCTCTCGGGTGACACGTCCCAGCGTAGACTTTCTCGTGGAAGACAATCGACTTTAGAGCGAGTCCTGTCTTTGGTGGAGGAGAGATGAGGATGCGGATGGGGTTTGCCTTTGCCTGGGGGCCGATTCCTGACTCGCGGGGAAGAGGCTGGGAGCGGCGTCCTCCAGGCGGCCACCCTCTCTCTGCCCTGTGTGTGCTTCTGGCCTTTCGAAGGCCAACACAGCGAAACCACATCTGCAGGGAGGCCGTGGGCGATTTTGGAGCAGTTTAGGCAGAAAGTGGCCCCACCGTATGTCATGAGTCATAAAGCAAACGCACCTGTAACCGTTTACCAAATTCCTTCCATTCACACTTGCCCGTGACGTTGCGATGGGCCAGGGTTTATCTGTTCCTCTCTGTAGCTCCTGGTTTCCTCCATCTTTGATGCTTCTGGTGGTTTCTGCGGGTGTGGAGTGAGCGAGAGGAATAAGGCATCAGCAAGAAACAGACACGTCAGAAAGAAAATGGCCACGTCTTACAACCACCAATACCCGGAGCCGAAACCCTAGTTCGGTGGTGATGGTTATTGTGAGTCAGGCACACGTTTTTCGCTGGCTCCAGAATATAATAAGGATTTTTTTTTAAAGATACTTGCTTTGATCACTCTGTTTGTTAAATACACTGGTAAATATCAAATTAACAGAATTTCAAAATGGCTGCTTGAGGCCATTGTTCTGACTGTAAGTAAGCTTGAAGGATGGAAAACGCGGATTCATTCAAACTCTCCAACGAGAAGATAGTTAATGCATCTTCAGAGAAAACAATTCTTTGAAACTTGCATCTGGCCTCACATTTTGAGACCCAGACTTCTGCCCGATGCGGTTTGCGGTGGATGAAACACTTCTGGCAATAATTGAGTTGTCGGTGGGCTGGTGACTTGCCGACTTTGAACAAAAAAAGGTTGCAGAACAGGGCTTTCTCAGATCATTTGTTGTTGGAGGAGTATATCTAAAATGTCTGTTTTAGAAAATGCCAAATAATGGTTTCGGTTGGCCGAAGTGTCTGTTATTAGTTACGTCCTTATTCATGGCAAAGCCAAGGGTAAGAAGGGTGGTGCCTCTCTGCGGGATTAAACAAAGGATTAGACGAAGGGTTAGACATCTCCTCAGGTCCAGAAGAGCAAGACGGTGAAATAGAGGCTTCCGTCTGGAGGCCCCGTCTGGAGGCCGCTCAGCTCAGGGCGGGTAGCTGGGGTCCCCACCCCGGCCCGTGAGTGTGTGGGGATGGAGGGAGGAGCTTCATTAATTTTCTCTACTGTTTCCATTTTCTGTTTTGTTGATTTCGACTCCGATGTCTATTATTTCTGTTCATTTGAAACTATTTAAATATCATAGTTTCATAAATTAAAGAACCGAATCTGATGGACCTACGAAGCGCCCAGCTGTTTGTGTTACGTTCTGGAGACCGTGTAGGCCGCCGGGATCGTGGCCTGAGCGGCAGAGTCTGCGTCCAGTCCTGCAGAGTGCAGCCGGCATCGGGGTGGGGTCCCCACATGGTCCGTGTGTCTGTGGCCTCGTCCTTCTCTGGGGCCTCGGCACTCGGCCAGCCGGAGCGGGAGGAGAGAGAGGCTGCGGGACAGTGAGGGAGGGTTCTATGGGCCTGGCCTGGAAGGCGGGCCGCTGCCTCGCCTCACGTCCCTTCACGGACCAGCGCCCAGCGCGTGGCCTCGTCCCAGCCCGGGGCCTCGCGGTGCGGTCCAGCCACAGCTCATGGTCCAGCCACGAGCTCATGAGCAGGGGAGAGTCGGCGGTGAACCGTGGTCCAGTCCCGACACGCGGTCCCTCTGGAGCCTAAGATGACACAGCCTCAGCCAGGCTCCGTCGCTCCTGTATCGCGGCCTGGCGCCTCCCGGGGCTTGGTTCCGGCACAGCCGCAGCTCAGCTTTGGACCTGGACGTCCCCCAAGCTACTCCTACCAACGACCTTGTGGGTGCGTGTGTCCGCGAGCCTGTCTCTGCCCGGGTTCTGGGTACTCTCAGAGCCCCCGTGAGCGCCATCTCTTTCCCGAACGTCAGTCCATCGGCCGAGTCTCGTGCGACGAGATGATCTTCGTGACAGACGAGCTGCCTGAGGGTCTGCTTTAACCGGGTTGGGTGTGCGCCCCCCCATCGGAGCCACCGAAGCGCCTTCTGGTGCCCCAAATGTGTGACGACATCGAGCTCACAGTCCAGCCCGCAGGCCCCAGCACCGGGAGGCCCTCGGTGGCCGGCCCCTCTGTGTCCTCTGCCCTCGGCTGCGGGGCGGGGGGTGGTGACCATATCCGAGGCGCCGTGTGTCCTCTGTTAAGTGGTCCGGTCATTGCCGTGTCCTCTGAGAGCAAGACCCCCGTCCTGCCAGCGGGCAGCGAGGAGGCTCCCTCTCTGCCGTCTCGTCATGAGTCAATAACGACCGATCGCGCTCAGGCGTACACTTTCAAACGGCTTATAGATTCTTTTCTCAAAATGTCTTAATGTATCAGTTTTATTCAAAATGATGTTGTTGGTGTGTTAAAACTTTTTGGTCAAAATTTTCTATTGCATATTTCTTCAAGCTGGAAAGACTTTTTTTTTTTTTTTTTTAAATAACATGTGATTTGTATTATTTCCCCGCAGAAAGCCTAAGTAAACGGGTACTCACGAGACACAGCCACACTTCCTTGGAGACCTGGTAGTTTTTAACTAACTTCCTTTTATTTTTTTTTAACTATTGCCTTTCAGTCTGTAAATTTGAAGTCATGCAGAAGTTCGAGGTCAGCTTCGTGTCACTCTGGTAATCAGTCAATATACAAATGCCATTAGAAATGAAATGGTGTCATTTGTGCTTTTACCAAGACGTAGCTGGCTCTGTTTTGAGAAATTTTTAGTCAGGTTGTCTCATCATGCTTATCGGTCTGAAGGGGCTTGAACCGGATGCAGTTTACCCACAGTGAGAGGTGAGAGTGGGCTTTCCCCGGCCCCCGAATGTACTGGTGATTGGCCTCAGATTGTGGCCCGCCTCCAGCTTTCCGTTTGGGGTGGGGGGGGGCGCCCTTAAATGCGCGGACTGGCCGCTCCGCTCCTCTGCTGCATCCGGGCGTGTCCGTTTGCTGGCTGACCTCTGGCTTCTCCACGCCACTCTTAACTCGGTTCAAACCGACATCTAGTACTGTGACAGGACAGCAAGTGCCGCTCCAGTGCATGCTTCCTACCCACCGAGGTGTGTGAGGCGTCTGGGCAGAAACCCCGAGGTCCGTCCAGGACCGCACGGCGGGGGCTTCGCCGCGTAAGCGGGTGGCAGAGGTGAACGCGTCGGCCTTTCTCCCGGCATTGATCCCTCGCCTCGGGGAAGGGCTGCGCTGGGTTTTAGTGGTGTGTGCTCGGGTCACGGGGGAGTACAGACGAGGCCGGAGGGCCGGGTGACTCACGCCCCCGTCCCCCGGGACTGGCATCGCGAGTCTTTGTTCTCAGCCCCGCGCGTCATTCATAATGGAGGTTGCGGTAAGAGCGGAATGAAGTCGTCTAAAGCAACACAGCGTCTCAGGAGTCCCCGTAGTGGTTTGGCCACAGGTGACTCACACGGCCAGCACTCAAGAGTGAGTGGCAGGGGCTGCATTATCTTTTAGCACATGCCACTCACGAGCGATCCAAACAGGTCGATTACTAGCGAGACTCCGATGATCTCAGCGTGCCGAGGAGGAGCCGAGACAATGCCCAGATGTGCACGGCCGAGGACCGGGGTGCAGACCAGTCTGCAGAAATGGGGCCCCTGGGGGCGGGCCAGCCTTCCTGCCCACGCGCTGTCTGTGCGGGACGTGGGCCTGCCGCAAGCAGGACGTGCACGTGTTCGAACCTCCCTTTCCCCGTGGGAAACGGTGTCCCCGCAGAGGCGGGAAGCGTAAGAACGGGAGCAGAGGCCAGTGGGAGCTGCTTCTCACGTCCCCTGTTACTGGTGACCGGCGAAGCGCGGCAAAGCGGGTTTCCGGGGGAGCCAAACAGCCCTGCGGTACACGCCGCAAGTCTTCCTCTTGCATAAACGCGTGTCTGACTCATTAATATTAATGCAGCAGCCTACAAGAGACGATAATTGGCCCCCATTACAACCATTTGTATTCATCAGGTTGTTTTTTAAAGGTTGCTCTTCAATCATTTCTTCTAAAAGTGTGAGTCAGTGATCTTCTTCATGTGAAAGTATTTCAAGTGCAGCTGACTAAGTGCAATAAGAACCCAATTATAGCTTATTTGCAACAGATTTCCGAGCAAGCTTGACCGTGAATTAAAGACTCAGTGGCACCGAGCGGAATGTCAGTAATAGTAGAGGCCGAATATATTAGAGTCAGTGGAACAACTGTGAAGAAGCAAAGTCTCGGCTCTGCTCTTGACCTCTGTTACGTTGCTGGATTTTCCATGACTTCGCTAAGGGACCTGTCGGGAGACGAGGGGGCGAGATGGCGGGCGCAGGGGCGGCAGACGGCACTCGGCCCAGGGCCCGTCTTCCGGGGGGGACACCGGCCTGCGGCTTAGCAACTTCTTTTGAAATCCTCCTCAAACAGATCTTTGCCAGAAACAAACAAAAACAAAAACTCACGTCTGAAGAACAACCAAATCGACAGGAACGTGCCGCGCCCCAAATTCTGTTCAAAATTTTCACCAGCAATTTATATGCAAAGATGTTGGTAACTGGCAATTTCAGTGTGAAGTCAGTACTTCAATACCACGAAAAGGCAAATATAAATAATGTTGCCCAGAAGAAAAAAAGACCAACTAAACTCAATATGTTCTCTTTCTATTTAGGCTTTGATTACATGGCTAATTATGTTTTTCATAAAAAGAAGGGTTGCCTCGCTCTGTCCCATGATGGCTGAGCTGTGCATCATTTTAAACCATATCCGTCTGAAAATCAGACCTTGCCTGACGACTCCTTTAAATAAGGTGATGACTTTACTTAAACATTTGAATACAAATTGCTGAAAAATCCCCACATTTTATTTTTTCCCTTATAATGGACATCGACTTATGTTTGTATTTATTTCTGACATGCATGATTTTAGAAAAATGTTACTCCTGGGGTCAAGAAAATATGAAACCATTGCTCTCTGCTATACGGCGTGCGTGAACTGGGGACCAATTCTCTTGCATATCTGCTCACGCATGTTTGTATTGGTCTGCCACATCTTCTAGCACTGCCTACCCTGTGACTCGAGGCTCGGGAAATTATCTTTTTGATAGCCTAGAAAGTTTTATTGTTGAGGGAAAGATTTAGATTATTGTAAAAACCTTTCCCAAGTGAAATAGTGTCTTAAGTAAAAAAAACAAATTCAAGCATTTCATAAAATAAGAGTAATTTGTTTGCAAGCGCTGTAGTAAATTATATGTTTAACAGCAATTTCAGTTTGCATATTCAATACGTAGTAAACACTTTCTCCAGAAGGTGTGTATCCATGCTTTCTTACTGCATTTTTGAGAAATGTAAGGCAGGAAGGTTTATCATTAACACACAATGCTTCTCTAGTTTTCTAATCCATTACCAAATGCAAAAACAGATCACGTGGGTGCATTTATTTTATGAAACACGTGAGGGCCTAGTAAAAGGAACGCTGGAGATTTGGGTCACCTTTGCCCCCGCCACCAGCAACCTCCCGTCAGGGCCCGTTCCCCTCCGTGAGCCTCGCTTTTCTCGAGCTGGAAGAGAACAGGATGGTGCAAACACCACATCCTGTGGGCTTCGGTGATGCCTGTTCTAATTTGACGCGAAGCTGTGGACGGGTCGGGTCTGTCGTGGGAACGGAGGTGTGTGGCGGGGACCACGCACGTGTGACTGTTAACCGCCCGGCGTCCGTCAGCGGGACTCCTCAGGCCGAGGCGAGCCCCTTCAGAAGGTGGCTCCCTGCCACCGAGGCGCGAAGACGCGTCCCCCGCAGGCCGCGGGCTGCCCGCTGCAGCGACGTGAGCGCTGGGCTGAGACGTCGCCTGTGCCGCACGTTCGGCCTTGAGGGTCACCAGGCCAGTCGTTCTCAGAGCCGATGCTGCACCGCTTCTCGCCCTGCCACTTCTTGAGGGTCTCCACGAGCTTTTGTTTACGCGAGGCGTATTTATTGGTGTTTCTTATATGAGGCATTAAAACGAAGAAGCGTTTATTATTTCATCAGAGATAATAAGGCAACATGTATATTTTTATGGGGAAAAAAAAACCCAACCTCATTTTCCCAGAAAGAGGATGAAAACTAGCGAGAGACAGTGCTTTGCTCCATGGCGTTTTGCAAACCCCTCGGTGTCGGGCCTCACAGGCGACCGGCCGGGTCCTCAGACCTGCTTGTTTGTCAGTCTGTTGTGATGTCTCGCTGTTGTGTTGTTGTTGTTTTGAAGAATGTTTAAGGAAGTGTGGTCCCGCTTGGGCCTGTGCTTGGGGGCACAGCGGACCCCGGGACCACACTGTAAGAACAACTGACTGAGACTCCATGGAACTTTCTGTTCTCTTCTATTCCTCCACCTACCTCCTGAGCTCGTCTTGCACTGTTTTAACTCGGGGCGCGTTTGCAACGTGTTGAACACTCTGTACTACAATTCCCTTCTGCTTTTCGTGTTCTCCAACGTTTTGTAGCTATTTTAACACATTATTTTTTTTCGGTTAAAATTTAAAATAACTTTATTACATTAAAAGATAGCCCGTTAGAATTTTCATTGTAATGGTGTGGTTTACTTAGAAACTTGGAGAGAGTCGACACCCTGACGAGACAGATGTTTCTGTGTGGTTTCACCCCAAGAGTTCCCGTGCTTTGGACTTTATGAGGGGAGAGCTGACGCGTGCCATACCCCCTGATGGAAGGCAGCCAAGGCCCACGTCTCTGGATTAAAACCCCGTGAGGGCAGCGAGAGCCATTGACCCGGTGACTGTCCTTTAGTGTGACCGTGAACGGGAAAGGGTTCGTTCGGCCCGTTGAATTGGGTCGTGTTTTTGCTGTTGCTTCCCAAGCATCTGCAGAGTTTTGTCTTCATCCTCATGGCCGAATTGGAGGGGGCGTGTTCGAACCTCGCAAAGACACGAGCACTGGGAGCCGCGACACTCGTCGCCACGGAAAGCACGTGAGGCCGGAAACAGGCCCCCGAGCCTCCGGCTTCCGATCTGGGCTGGGGTTTCGAGGGCGTCTCGGTGTCTCTGGCTCCACTGTCCTCGTCTCTCGAAGGGGGACAATGGCACCACCCTCCTTTTTCAGGAGACCGAGGAGACCGTGAAGGGCGACGGTGTTCGCGACAGCGCGTTTGCCAGACGCGCGGCCCCGTGCGACGTGGGGCCGGGCCTGGGCCCCGGGCGGAGGTGCACGGGGGAGCGTTGCTGCTTTGCTCTGATTTGTCCTCAGACGGTCTGCCGCTGGCACAGCAGGTGAATTATCGTTATTGGACCAATTTGCTTGAGATCAAAGGAGCACACAAGAGCTTCCTTTCCTAGCGGGTCTTGATTTTCGCGCCCTAAAAACTCAAGCTAGAACAGCAAACGTACCTGCAGGAAGGCGGCAGCGGCAGGAAGGTGACCGACAGCGGCGTCTCCTTGGGACCAGAGGCGGAGCCGGGTTGGTCCTGCCAGGATGGTGAGCTGCGAGAGTGGCTGGCTGGGCAGCTCGTGCGCTGCCCTGGGCAAGCCGCTGTCACCAGGGGGAACTGCAGACACAGCGTCGTGGGCACGGGCCCCTCGGCCCCGGCCCAGTCCCCGTGGGGGCCGGACGCGGGAGTGTCAGGAGGGCGCCCGCCCCATGGGCTCAGCGCCTTTCCTGTTCCCCCATGGTGATGCGCTGGCCTTTCCTCTGTGACCAGGGACGACGGTGCTGGACACGCGTGTGCACACACACAGACACGGACACACGCTATTAAGTAGAACAGTCGGAGGGCTTCCTCGCACCGCGGGGTGGACCACGGCACTGGGTCCCCCGTGGCGGCTGCGCACGGCCTTGCGTTGCTGCCCCCGCGTCACAGGGGGCGACCGTCACGGCCGCAGGAGCCGCCCGTGCCCGTGCGGGTCACGGAGCTGCCTCTCAGAGCTGCCGACGTGGCTGGCTGAGAAGCCGCTGCGCAGCGAGGCAGGCGACACGCTTCCTCACGGACGGGTCTCTGGGTTAGAAATAATTTGTACGGGATGTGGAGCCCTTTTTAAAACAGGAAAATGCAAGTCTCGTTTTACGCAGACTCTGCTTCTAATTATGATTTGACAAAAGAAATAACCGCGTTACCTGTTTGATTTGCCAGAACCTTATCTAGCTCCACCTGTTGAGCCCACGGCACTCAATTACTGACAGATCGCAGGGGACGGAATTATGGAGCTGGCATGCTAGCGAGCATCGATGCCAACAGCAGCATAACGCGGCCTTTGTACTCGAAATACAGCAAAAGTGCATCAGGCTACCAACTGCAAAGGTTTCAGAAAGCCACATTTAATCACACGCGAGCAGACTCTGCTAACACAGAAACACAACGAACCGGTCCTGGAATCAGAAGGCCGAAGTCCGCGCGGTGCACGCCGGCGACCCCAGAGCTTAAGCGGAGCAGGCGCACGGCGCCCCCGACCTGCGTCCAACGTGACGCGCGGCGGCCGCGCTGCTTCCCACGGACCGGCGGGCTCAGCCGGGGAGCAGCTGCGTGTGAGCAGAGCGCGCCGCGCAGGGCCTTCCCCGCCGAGCGCGGCCGCGGCGCGCGGCCCTCCAGGTCCCGGCGAGCACGTCGCCTGCGCGCGTCCACCCGCCTCGCCGCGTCCGCGCGTCGACGTGTGCGAAGTCAGCCCCGCGACGTGCCGGCCACACGCAGGCGCCCCCTCTGCGTGGGACGCGGACACAGGGCCCCCGCAGAGCGGCCCTGGCGGGGACGCAGCGTGAGGCGTCTGACACTGCCCACCGCGTCTCACCGTGGAGCCCCTACCTGGGGCCAGACGTCATTTTTAATCAGTTGTTTATTCACCAAGTTTGTTCTTTCTGTGAATGGCTCAAGTCTAGAAGTTTCACTATAATAAAAAATTTACGTTAGTCTTATGGTCACAACAGTAAGCTTGAACTCAACGCTCGAGACCACTTTTCTGTTCTGCTGTCTGCTAACTCTACACTTTACAGTGTATTCTAAACTCACTTTCCCGTAGAGGAAGGTGAGGAAAATATCCACCACCCTGCATACTATGAGGCTCATCTGGTAACGCCTAAGAAGTTTTATAGTTTCCCACAAAAAAATTAATATTAACATTTAAAACAGCTTTTAACAAAAAGAAATGGGCATTTTTGAACAAGTCTGTTTTTCACTTGGTCTGTCAAAAATCGCCACGTGTCATATCCACAAATAACCTTACTTAAAAAAAAAATGCCATCGGCATTGCTGTGTGTTTGCTGAGTTGTCGTGTGACAAAGTCGTGTGCTGAGTACAAACATGTTTTCAATTTGGAGCTGGCCTGGAAAACGAAGCCAGTGACACTTCCAGTGGCCTAAAATATTCTTTTAATTTTAGGTAGGGCTAAATTTTGCAACGTCTTCTAAGTCTGCCAAGAAATACAAGAGAAGAACAATTAATAGAATTGCAAATCCAAAGCAATTTGCTAATTTTAGTGTCTAAGGAAATTTCTCGACTTCCTTAATATAAAAACACATTTTAGAGAAACTGAAATAAGCTCACGTGAATATTGTCAAGCACAAGAAAAAGCAGTTTACAGGCAACATTTGCCTCACGAGCTTCGTGCGTTGGGCTATCATGTCGGCTTTGATTAACGTAACGCTGATGCCATGTTAGACGTCACAGAGACATGTCTCAACACACTCCTGTTCTAACCCAAATCTCGTGCAGACTGACGCAGTTGACCCCGTAGTGTTTTCTGCGTCTTCCTGAACTTGCGTGTTGGGTTGGGAGTGCGGGATGTCAGGTAGAGTGAATCGGCGATTTCAGGAGAGACCTTGGGGGTCACGGGGTGAGTGGAAGTGGGGCCTCATGGAGGAGGTTGTTTGTCACCATCGGGGCAAGATCTCAGGATCGCCGTTTTATTCGTGTACCTGGAGAATACCCGTCTCCGACTCACACTGTACCAACAGAGAGGAGGTTGCTGGAAACACCCTCACACCAGTAACCCCCGTTCGTCCTACTTGGAATCACACAGTCATCTGGAAACTAAGAGAAAATGTCAGCTGTATGTTGGAACGTATGACCGAGGGAGGCTGTTGGGGTACCTGCCCTTCCCGGGGACCTTCTATAGGTAGGCGTGAGTCGAGTTACCTGGAGCGATCACGGTCACCTGGCCGACAGGGCCTGGCTGGTACCCGCCTCCACGGGCACTTGCTGGGAGGACGTGGCGGCGGGCACACCTGTCAAGGCCGTCACTCTTCTGTCGTTGCCCTTCGTCATTACTCCGTGAAGTGTAACGCATCACCCGCCCCCGACCCCTCGTCTTTATGTAGAACAGGAATTCAGCTGGGTGGAGATTTAAAAGGCAAATTCATAATGTAAACCCTGACTTTTCTATATCCAATTTTTATATTTTCGAAATTTACTTGTTTATTTTTACTCACCAGTTCATTATTTCAGTGGCTCTAGCCCTGGACTTATACTCAGAAGACCCTGTGGATTTAGTGAATCAGCAAAGGCTCAGTGTTTTGTTTTCATGTTTATTCAGTACTAATAATTTGCTCTTTTTAGCATGTGGAAGTGAAAAGAATTTCAATTGCTCTTATAAAAACTACTTTTTTACAGAAGTGTGAAATTCATAATCTAGTTAATTGAATTTGTTATCCTTTCTAAAGCCGTATGAATATCTTAGCCTTTTATCCTGTTTTATGAATCCTCTTTTATCGGACTCGATTTATACTGAGATTATAGAGTATCCAGATGCCTTTATAAATATCTGTTCTCCTAAGAGAGGTTAGAGTTCGTTTCTCTAATAGGAGATTTCATATATTTTCTGTGCATTTCAAAGGAAGTGGGTAAAATGAGTTTTGTGTGGAATAGTAAATGCTATGTTTATCAACAAGGATATCATAGAGTTTTAAAAAATAATATTTTTGAATTATTTTAGATTTACAAAGTGTTGCAGAAAAGTACAGAGAGTTCTGTGTACCCTTGACCCGGTTTCCTTTGTTAACATCCTATGTTACTCTGGTGCATTTAGAAAAATTATGAAACCGACATCTGTGCATTGCGAGTACCTAACATCCGGACTTTATCCAGTTTCTCCAGCATTTCCCTTATCGCCTTCTCCCATTGCACGGATCACCCAGGAGAGTGTGTTGCATTTAGATAGTTCTTATCGAGATTAAGGCTTGGACTGGGGAGCAGACGTCTGCCTCCCACGGGGAGCGCGTTGCACAGTGTCGTCCCCGATCTGAGTGAAGGGGGGGAGGGACGTTTGCTGCCTGAGACGCAGCCCGGGCAGAAGCCAGCCCTGCAATCGTCAGCTAATTGGAAACGCTTCGCCTGGCCTCCTCCATTTCCCTCAGGTAAGTAAGAGTGACGAGGCGGCGGCACGCGTGACCAGCTCTGCCCGGGCCGGCCGCACCCGCCTCTGCACATCAGCAACCCCGCGAACGCACTCACGCTGCAGACGCGCTTTTCAGTCACCTCCGTCTGCACCCTGTGGCCTTCAGGAAGGTTCTCGCTGGGGTGTTAGTGGTCCGCATCACACCAGTCCCCTGCGGGACACAGTGCAAGGTGCGCGTGCTGGCTTCTTTGTGTCCAAAGACGGGCTGGGAATTGGAGTTTGGTAATGGCTTCTGGAAACTTAACAACAACAACAACAACACTCATTCTGGCAAATTTCTGAACCGTTCGCCCACATTGCACGTCACGCACCGATCCTGAGGTTCTTCTCTTCTCTGAAAGTATTTTCTGGAAAGGACACAACTCCCTGGCACTCTGCAAAGGCGTCAGGGCCGCCCGGCCGTTGTGCGTGAAGCCCCTTGGCCTGGGCTTCGGAGGAACGACCGAACCCCGACAAAGTTCAGACCCAGGCAGAAGCAGCCACCGTCGCAAAGCAATCACTCCGCACGCCAGCAGAGGACAGACTAGACGCTGCGCCTCGTGTGGGAGCTCGAGTCAAGGCAGACCGTTCTACAACGTAAAAACGAAGATACCGTGGAAAAGCTTAAATTAACACGGCTCGATTCGAGCCCGAGGTTTAGCCCCGCAGACGTGCAGCTGTCCGGGCGCACGGCTCCGGCCGGCGGGTGGATGAGGGGAGCTCGGGCTCTTCCAGGACGGACCGACGGAGCGCGCCTCCGGCTGGGACGCTTGGGGGAGTGGCCTCCCCTCTGCTGGCCTTCGAGTCCTCTGCCTGCACCTGCTCGGTGGCAGGGGGCCCCAGGCTGGCGTGAGCGCAGTCGGCGGCTGCCCCCTGGGCTCTCAGCGCCCAGCTCCCTCCCTGGTCGTCGCACCAGAGCGGAGGGAAGAAAGGCCCGCCCCCGCCCCCGCCCCTGTTTGTTCACTGGGGGCAATTTCTGGAACCCGATGACGTGGTTTGTTTTCCTAACTCGCACCGCCACCGGGCGTGTGCTCGGCAGAGGGGCCAGTCCCGAAGGCGAGGCCTCACGGCTGCATTTCATTTCACGGTGTTTACAGGAGGGCAGCCGGCCAGAAGCCGGCCGCGCGGGCCGCGTAGGAAACGTGCATGACATTATCACCACAAACCGCCTTCAAAGACGCGTGTGATTGTCTAAAAATATACAAATAGAGCTTGCTCTAATGATTTCATTCTTCTGAGGATTTCCTCCCTGTTTCTGTCAGTGCTTAAAAAACCACCGACAATGAAGTGAAAACCATCGCCCAAACTCTTTATAATATGTGTATTTAGTGGGTCCGACGTGGTGGAAAATTACACCCAGGATTTTCAGCGTCGGCCCATCCGTCTCCTGCACAATGCAAACGTGGCTGCAGCTCACACATGATAAAAATCATCACTGTTCCTCCCTTTGATCCACATGCACAGATTTTGAAAGCAGAGCAGGTGATATAGACATTCCAGGACAGAAGAATGCCCCCCGTCAGATCTGGGCTCACACACAAGCTCGTTTTCGATCCCAGGCACTCGAAGCTGGTACTCAAGTGATTTCTGTTCTGCTTTCCTTGGATGCTATTGCTTTTGAGTTATCTACGACCTGCACGATCAATTGTTTCTCCCACGCTAGTGAAATAGATCATCTCATGGTAGAGGCAGGGCTGACGCGAGGTCGTGCGGGAGGCATCTGGTCTAGTGGCACACATCCTGTGACTTGTCCCCTCGAACGACCAACTTCATTAAACTATCTCTGGTAGGTGCTTCAGTGCCTTCAGTGGGGTGTTCGCTTCTCCACTGGGCGGGGAGGTAAATGACATGCATTGGCCACTTTCCACCCACCCCCAAGGGTCTAAACAGAATAGCGAGCAGAACAGCTGGCCTCGGGATGCTTCTTTAAAACTCCTCTCATTGCTTTTGAAGACGCGCTCTCAGAAACACGCACAAATCGCTCCCCCGTACAGCCTCCGCTTTAAAGACAATAATAAAGCTGCTTTTCATGATGATTGTCGCTTGGCGTTCACAAGTTGGGTACAGAAGGGTGACGGAAACGGAACGTGCAGCTCGGAATGCCAATCTGAGCATCAGCTGCGTTTTCTAGCCCCGTCCAAAAGGCTGAAGCCTCCAAGAGCTTTATGATTTTTCCCTAGTCCATTTGCAGAAGCCTATCCGTCTTGTGGGGCACAGTGACAAGAAATAATCTCTTGGGCACAGGAGAGGAGCGATATAGAGATAATCTTAGTAGGGCCTCAGACAAGGTGCACATCTTTGAATAGCAGCTCGCCTTGAAAGCCTTACCTGACGCCAGTTCTCTGTCACCTGTGGGAGGCAGACTGACTCTCCGGAACCCTTAATCTGTGTTCCCCTGTCTGCGGGGGCTCCTATTCGGGCAGCGATGAAGCAGCTCCTTTTAGAGTGACATCTCCTGACATCGAAACAAGGGGAGAGGAAGAGGACAGGGGCCGGGAACCAAGCGCCATCTGCAGCTCGGCCTGGGATGACTCAGATCACACAGCGGTCTCCCTTCTGGAGACTCCGATCCGTCAGAGCCACAAAGCGCCCCCAGATCCGCGCACGCCGTTTGTTTGTTCTCAGTGCGCGAAGACGCACCAGTGAGTGAAGCCGGGGACCCCGTCTCTACCCTGCTACCGGAGCAAAGGGCACCCACAAACCCCAGAATCACCTGGCTTCCCCTTTCGCACGTTCATGACGTGACGAATTGGGTATTGAGCTGTTATTGTGGCTATGAACCCCAGGCTTAGTGAAAAATTACTCCTCGGGCAGAAAAGACAGAGGATGTTTCCAGAACTCTGAAAGGCGTCTGCCACGACGTGTGACGATGGACGTGAGCACACAGTGAGTGGGCGCATTTCGATTTCTGCGCCTCTGACGGATCTGCAGAGCGCAAGGACCTGGCGGACGGCACGGCGTGTAGCAGCCGCGCCGGGGAGAAGCTGGTGGCCGGGGACCTTTACTTCCCTGCAGTGAGGGGCGGATTCAGAGGTCTGCCTTCTCGACGGGACTCTGCTGGCGTGCACGCTTTCCTGGGTCCTTCCCGGCCCACGCGTCGACTCTGCAGAGGAGGCTCCTGCCTCTGTGCTCGGCGGCTGGTCTCACCCTGGGCCACGCCACTGTCAGGCGTCTGTGGACACGGTGGCCCCGCAGGGTGTTTCCGGACGTCTGAGAAGCAGGTGAAGGTCATGCCCGCGGACCGTGCGAGCGGCGTCTCTTGCTCACTTCCTCCAGGGCCCGTGGAGCTGTGGAGGGAATGAATGAATGCTGAGGAATGAATGAATGGTTTGCAAATGGAGGCGTCTCAGCAGAGTGTCCGGAGGGTGTGGGTGTGGTGTGTCGTGTCCAGTCTCCATCAAGTCCTTGCCAGAGGGACGCGAGGACGTGCCCGTCACATTTTCAGGGATCCCCCCACCCCAAAGACAAAGTGCAATCCTCAAAGAAGGCGGCATACGCCCCGAGTCTGCGCCAGCGCTGGCTGAGCGCCCCCCGCTTGCAGACCCGGGCAGCGTCCCTACCGTCCTCGCACGCTGCGTTTACAGATTCGTTTCCCTTGCTGCACGTGACAGTTTGTAAGGGACGCTGTGACATGACCACGGAGCAGGGACAGCGCGACACGCGTTTCCCAACTCTGCTCGTTCGTTCTTGCCGGGCGCGTGGGAAAACGCCCCGTCTTGGGCCGGCGGTTTTCCCCGTGTGCCCACCTCGCCCGCAGGTCCCAGAAGGGGCGTCGGTTTCTGGTCTCCTCAGCCTTTCACTGGTTGTCGGGACGGAGTGGCGACTTTTGCAAATAACGGGAAAGCAGTTTGCCGGCCGGCCAGCAAGAGAGTCTGTTTTTGCCTACGGTGAATCAGGGGGCATTTCCATTAAAAATATTTTTCTCCACCAAATTTCTGTATTTATTTGTGGCCAGATAGACCAAGAATAACTAGGATACTACAGTGGGTATTATGCTAGTATTCAAATGCATACTTTTCCTTTTTTAAGTAGAAGTGAAGTATAACAGCAAAAAGAATCATGATTTGGTAAAGCGTGCGAAAGGGCTTTATTTATTTATTTTTTTCCCACTATGAGATATTTTTTGGGACCCGATTGGATCAAGAGAGCAGAATAACACCCTCTGTTAACTCGGTCACCTTCAGAGGTTTGCGGAGTGGGGTGACCCGTGCGTAGGGCCTTACGCGTCTTCATACTTACGAGACGGTTTCAGATAGATTCCCTGAGCACGTGGCCCTCTCACCGACTTGTGGCAAAGCCCGCTGACAGGCAGAGAGCCCTTCGGGCCGCGCACGGCACCGCCGAGAGACTTCGGTCCAGACAGGACTGAATTTGCGTCCGGCTGGGTTTCGAGTTTTGAGCATTGAAGGGAGGAAAAGAACATCGAAGCACCGAGCCACAGCGAGCGTGAGGCGTGGAGGTCCGTGCGCACACACGGACTCTGCACGTGGCCCTCGCGGATCGCGGCACGCATGACCGGACGCCTGCACGCCGCACGTGCACAGGTACGCCGACACACGCGTGTCGAGGAACGGGAATCCATGTGCTTTCAGTTTTTACAAAGTTAAGCATGTGCAGTTTATGGGCAGAAACGCCAGGACAGTGACCTTGCCCCTCCTCTCTGCATCCCACACCCACTTCCTTCTTCCCCCAAAACGAGCTGGACTTTCCATCCCGCGAGAGCGGCCACTTAATTTTTGTGATTCCACAGCACTTGGCGAAGGGCGCGTTCTCTGACTCGGAATATCCCACGCACCGAGTTGCTAAGAGGCACAGGGTGAAGGAATTAGCTCTGTCGGATGGTTTTAGCGAGGGGAACCCTATGGATTCAGCTTCGAGGTAAATGAACGGTGAGAAACGGGCTGTGGAATCGAGGAATACGGCGAAGCAGAGGAAGAACTTCAAGGGGAGGAAATGCAGCAGGCAGGACAGCAAGCATGTACCAAGCCGCACATTTCTCAGGAGGTCGCTATTTTCGGGAGCGATGAGCGTCCTGCATGGTTTTCCTTGTGCTGTTGCTCAGTCCGTATCATATTTAGATCATTTGTCTAGAGTAGATTTTCAGGAAAATTGGTGTTGATTACTGGTTTTCTTTTTCTTTGCTACACAAACAATAATAAATCAGGAATAATGGGAATCCAAAAATAAAAAGTAAACACGCCCTTTTTCGTCCTTGTTCGTAGGCTTGTGCAATTCCGCATATATTATAATTACAGTGTTCTTCGACCCCCCCCCCCCGAGTTTCTGGGTCTCTGCGTCTCCACTCAGCGTCGTCCTCACTTTCAGCGGCTTCGTCGCGTTCCACTCTTGCGGCGCGGAATCTTTCCCTTGACGCTCCCCGTGCTGCTGGCGGACAGTTCTGCTGTTGACAAGCCTCCATGTTGTGAGACACGCTGCTGTTTGTCCGCGCAGCGGCCGTCACCTCTCCCTCCGTTCTCCGAGAACCCCGGTTCTGTGCGGATGTCCACGCACGTCCCGTGTGACTCGAGGAAGATGTGGCCATTCGAATCTGGGTGGCAGTTCTCAGCCCCCGGCTTCCTTTGGCAAATACGCCTGGTCTGGGCTGGCTCGGGGCGACGTCCTCAGACAGAAGCGCGTTGCGTTCTGATGTGTCACGGCTTTGGGAACGACATTCAGTCCCTCCGCGTCTCGCTCCCCTCCTCTGTAAATGAAGCATAATTGCAACATCGACATCAATGGTCGCTTGAAGCATAAATAAGTACACGGACCCTGGTCCTAAGTCAGTCTACGAATGCTTAGCGTAGCGCCGCACAAGCAAGCCCCTGTCCCTGTGTCCTTCAGGCTTCCGTCATCTGCACAGTGCGGAGTCATCAGAAGCAGCTGAGGATAGGCTGCCTCCGGCAATAAGCGCACAGCTGGGGTGGGGATGTTTAAGGGCAAGAGCTGGCGACCTTGAAGCATTAAAACTTCAGACCTGGGACCCCTGTTTGTCCCATGCGACAACGAAGGTGCAAAGAGATGCAGTAAATGAACCCAAGTGGCACTGAGAGCTGCCGTCAGTTCTCACCACCTCTCTGAGAGGAACCCTTAACCATTGTACAGATGTATCTCAGTACATTCTCGTTTGTCTATGCATGTGTTCATTATTCATTCACGGCTCATCTTCTAAAGCACCTACTGTGTGCCAGGCATTATTCTAGCTTCTGGGGAGTTTGGGGACCAAAATGGACTGGGGTTTACTTTCAGTGCGACAGCAAGCCCCTGGCCGGCTGTGTTCGGGGTGGGGGGACAGCGTGGCTTGATGACCTTAAGTATGAGTTGTACTTAAGAGGACTCGCTAAGCACTGGTTTGAATGGACGCAGACAATCAAGAGGGCGGCAGGTAGGACACCGACGAGGGGTGACGGTGGCCTGGAAGGGACCGGGGACTGGAGAGGAGGTGACGGGGACAGGGAGGCAGGACGTGGCCTCTTTGCTGAAATTCCGAGCGACACACACATGCGGAGTCAGTGCAGAGTGAAAACGGCCCCATCGCAAGACCCGTGGTGTCCGCAGGGGTCGTGTGCTGACAGCTCGGGGTCGCCATGCCCTTCGCTGCGTCGCCTCCAAGCGGCTTGTGTCTGTGTGATGTGGCACTTCCCGCTGTGTCCCCTTCCCGGGGGCCGAATCAGGACGCGGCCGTGGTTTAGCGGCCGCCTCACGGCCGAGCTTCGGCGTGAATCGTTTTCTAAGACAACAGCGAGCGGGCAGGTTAACGTCAGCAGAGTCGGTCTCTTTTTATTTCATTTTTTCCCATCTGGTCAGGAGAGTGCAGTTTTCCAGGATTTGAATGGCTGTTTCTTCCCCCTTTTTCTTATTTTTCTCCTTGGTACACTTCAGCCCGGTCGACAGCAGAGGGCGCTGAGAACCCCACACATGCAGGACGGGCAGGACGGCGGACGCCGCCGGAAGGGGGCAAGGCGGCCAGGGGTTTAGGGCAGGAGCCACTGCAGAAATGTCGTTTTGGGCTTTTTTTTTGGAAGTCAAAAATGTATCCTGTAATCGATGGGGTCCTCCCCACCCCCCTGGTGCATTTAAATGTAGGTTCCTAAAAAGTGTCCTGGCATGTGCAGTAGGTACTTCCAGGAGAGTGAGACTGTTCTTTAATACCATTTTCTTATCCAATTGTAAATTACTTATTTGATTCAAAATGTTCCCACACTGAAATCTTTTGCGTAGTGGGAGTTGGTTAGAAAAGCGAAGAGACTTGGTCGAGGGGTTGTATTTTTACTCGAATTGTCTTTCAGATTCTGTGTGTGTGTTTGTATGTAATCAAAGTTTTAAAAAGTGTCCCAAAAGGTGGCATCTGTACCTGTCATAGGCATGCGAAGTGTTCGTGAATAGCAAATGTATTTTGCAGTCATGACTTGTTCCTGTTGTTAAAAGCTCAAACTGACGCAGGTTTGAGTTTGGATTCCCAACAAAGCATGTGCCATGATACTCTGGGATACTCTGGGATAACTGTGTGTGTTCCTTCATTTACCGATGGGGGGGGGTTCAGCAGCTGTGGAAACCGACCCCCCATAGTCGAGTCAAGGGGGGGCCCTAGAAGAGAGGGTGACATGTAAGTCGGGGCCCACATCATATGGGACCCCCTGGGCAGAATCCCACCCGTTTTCGGCGGTGCCAAGTCTTTCGGGAGGTCAGTGACGAAGCCCGTGAGCTGCCTGTGCACGTCACAGATTTTTCGGACGCCTGCGTCAGGCGCTGAGAGCCGTCCCACGCCCTGGCCCTGCAGCATCGCAGCAGGCTTTGCGCTGCGCATGGCTGAAGGGCGAGGGGCCCCTGGGGGCAGAAATCCAGTCTCCGCTGAGGTGTCGCACGGCTTCGGAACGGGGAGAAATCTTTTCAAAGAGCCGTGGGACAGTTCCTTTCCCAGGCGTTTTACGCCTGGTGCTCCGGGGCGTCTGCAGAAACGGCCAGCCTCGTGTCACACACAGCGCTTTGCTCCGTCCCTGGGACCGGCTTTGCAGGATGCTAAGTGCGTTCCGCCATCCACGGTGACCCTCGGCTCTTCCGACGGGCGAAACTGCGGCAACGGACACGTGTTCCTTCGCTTTGCAGTGACCGGTCACAGCACTGGGCAGCGCTGTGCCTCCTGCCTCTGGGGGGCAGCAGCGCCCGCGTCAGCACCCGCAGTCTGTTCGGTGGCGTCCCGGAGTCGGGGCTTCCCAGCCTCTGTCCGTTTTCTCCCCCAGGAAAACACTATCTTTTCCTTATTCCGAAATCTGCCATCTCTCTCTGTGTCCGCATACGCGCGCGTGTGCACCTTTTCATTCGCGTGTGCATTTGAAGCTGAGCGTGAGCGAGGGGTCTGCTTAGCGTTAGACGGCGACAGCACGCATCCCAGGTTGAAAGATCATGAGGGCGCAGCGCTGACCCGAAAAACACTGGTGTTTGGACATCGCCACGTGTTTACACGCGACTCACGTTCCTTCTTAATGAATTAACGGACGGTGTCGAGCCAACCCCCTTTCTTTCCTCGAGCCCAGGAGGCCCTGCAAGGGCGCCCGGAACCCGTGCGGGCCGCGCGGCGTGCTCTGGCTGACACGGTCCGTCTGCGTTTTCCGACGGCAGCGCCTCAGACACGGAGGTCAAGGGCTTAGACAGTAAATACAACAAGACGCACACGTGCTGTGGGCAGTTCCCAGGCTTCCCACGCAGCGGCCACTGCAGGGCCACGAACTGCCGACTGGGGCGGCGGCCTCTCATTTACCGTTGGTGATGCTTCCCTGCCCTTCCTCCTCCTTGTCCTTTGAAACCTGCTGTTCCTTTCTCCGGGGTCCTGGGTGCCCCGCCGCAGCCTAGGCACCCTTCTACCGCCATGCCTGAGAGTGTCTGCCCCCCAGTGCCTTCTGAGACCCCTGACCCTGGCCAGGGCAGGCAGGTGCCCGGCTGTACCTCCTGTAGCCTCCGGCCAAGCTGCCACCCCCCCCCCCCGCTGGGCCAGGAGGTGGAGCAGAAAGAGGGGACGCGGCCGCTCCGTGTGCTCTCCCCTCTCCCCTAGCAAATGGCCCTGAGAAATAACCTGTGTGTGTTTTAAAGTGATACATTAAGATCAAAATTGACGCCTAAGTTACGTTCTTGGGCATGTCAACTTTTGATGTCCAATTGGAGCGACAGCAGTTTCTGATGACTTCACAATAACTACCTTCAGACCGTTGTCGATGTAGGACACTTTACTACGTGCTCATGCATGGAATGCTTTTTAACTCAGAAAAACGATGTAATTTTTGTGGCTTCTTGATGATAAAAATTTTTAAAATACATATTATTTCAATTATACACCTGTTTGTCCCAAAGGACAAGGACAGGGGTTGGGTTTCCTTTGGAAAAAGAGTCTTCGCTCAGAGTCAAGCAGAAACAGTCGTACTGGAAAAGCCACTCACCTCGACGAGGCCGCAGTTTGGCAGGAGGGTCGGGACAACTCCGAGTCCCCACATGCGGCAGTGTTGGGAGCACTTTTGGCCTCTGGGGTGTAGACGTAGAATCGGGGATCCAGGAGTCGTTCCATGAGCTGGGAACCCGCGAGGAGTGACGAGAGGCCCTGGGCAGCGGCCTCGTCCCTTTTCCCTCCCCCAGTGGCCGGCGCAACCCTTTGCTTGGGTCGCTGCCACACCCTGCTCCACACGGGGGCTCCTGGTGCTGGCCTGGGCCGAGCCACCACCCCAGGGAGCCGTGGCCCGGGCACTGCGGCGTGGGTGGGTCTGGCGGCTGCTCGGGAGGCTTTGCTGCAGGTGGAGAAGGGTCCGGCAGACCAGGGGCCCAACGGTGCCAGGGCTCCCTTGTCCCCGTACGGGGAGTTTCACCCAGCCCCTGAAAGCCACATCTTTTAAAATGTGTTGGAACATGAGTGATGGTCTGAAAGTTTCAGGTGTGCAGAAAATGGTTAGAACATTAGGTGTGTCTTGCTGTCCCCAAGTCTGTCCTTCCACACAGCTCAGAAACGCACAGGGTACGGCAAGCGTGCCCCTGCCTCTCTTAAGGCTCGCAAAAGTTCCCGGAGGGGCGGCTGGGCGGCAGGGCTCCTGGCACCATTGCGGTTCTCATTCCTTAAGCGTTTGATTCTGAAAAACAGAACGCACATGCGGACGGCATGTGCCTGTCTCCCCCTCCCCACCGACACCGCAGTCTGAGGGCGCCGGCGGGTGGCTAGCAGCTGGTCCCACAGTCCGAGAGGCGACAGGCCCCCCTCGCCGTGAGCATGAGGCCTGGAAAGAGGCGACGAGCCCGGCACGCCGTCTGCACCTTCGCACATGCGATGACGGGGCCCTTCACGGAACGCCGGTGAACTCCCACACGTCCCGCCTTGGCGCGTGAGTGACTTACAGTCAGGGTCCCACCTGCAGATGCCACCCAGGCAGACGGCAACAGTGCCGCTTCCGGTGGGGAGGGATAAGCAGGAGGTCAGGGAGAGTGATAATTACACCTGAAATGTTAATGACCGGATAGCTTTATCTGAACTCTTACAAGTATTTCCATTTAAAAAGATAAAATTGCTTTAAAAACATTAGAGGAAGAATAAGAGCAGTTTCAGTGAAAACGGGGCAATTTTCTTTCTTTGTGGTGGCGTGGCTGCCTGTCCCCCGAGAAGCTTCTGCGGGAGCCTGGAACACGAGGAGGCCATTGTCATGCAAAGCGCTTGGCCACAAATGGCATCCTCTATCTCATAGGATAGGGGATTTCTCGAAGAAAGAGAAAGAAGAGGAAGAGAAATGAAGCATTCAGCGTTGGGGTTTTCAGCGACAATCCAGGGCGAGCTTGCGACATTACCCTGCGGCTTGCCAGAGCTTCCGCTCCAGTGGGAGGAGGGGAATCAGAGGCTCAAATGGTTGCAAATGGGCGCGCACTCAGCTCTCAGACTCAGGTGCCCGGCGATGGAACACGGCTTTCGATATATTTTAACTTTTGCCTCTTCACAGAAGTCACATTGTAACTGCTTTCGATACATTTTAACTTTCGCCTCTTCACAGAAGTCACATTGTAACTGCTAATGCAGATTGCAGACAACACATAGGGAAGGTCTAACGTCTTTAAAAAACTACTTCTACATCCTGCATGAAGGAGACAGATGACCCTGTCCCGTCGACAAAGCCGCGGCCTCAGCTGCTGGGCCCCCGAGTCCCCGCTGCGCACGGTACCCATCGTATCTCCCGTCTCGGCCCAAACGAGGCTGGACTTACTCAGTGTAAAAAAAGGATCAACCACATGGATTTCAGATTGAGATCGAAGGCTACCCAGGCTTAGGAGGGGTTCCCGGGGGGCCCTTGGGTTGCGACAGCTCTGCCCTTTGATCCCACCTGTGGATATCGGGCGACGGCGAAGGTGGTTCCTTCCCGGAGGCCCTAAGCGAGGACGCATTTCCTTGAGTTGCCAGGCCCTGGAGGCCAGCCACACCCCTCGGCTCAGGGCGCCTTCCTTCCCTCTCTCCAAGGCCAGCGTGTCGCCCTCCCGGGGACCACGGCCAGGAGAGGTTCTGGCCCCTCCAGGGCGCCTGCGATTTAACTGGGCCGCTCAGAGGATGCCAGGTGATGCCGGCCATGGCCCTTAGCCATGGCCATGCCTGCAGAGTCCCTCTGCCACGCGAGGTAGCACACCCACGCTTCTGCCGAATGCCACATAGTCATTCTCTTCACAGCTCGCTGATTTGTGAGGTGGAAGGAGCAGTAACTGTATGTTATAGACGAGAAAACTGAGGTTCTGAAGATACGTTCGTCCCCCGCTCATTATCTGAAAAAGGGCGAGGTGCAACTGGACCTGTTTGTGCTCTTTGGCCTCTGTCCCCTGTGGCGTGTGTGTGCGTGCGTGCGTGCATGCACGCGCGTGTGTGTGTGGTGTGTGTGTGTGTGTGAGAGAGAGAAAATAAAGCGACGGGTCAGAGGGCGCCAAGACGGAATCCGGAACTTCTAAATCTCTCTCCAAACTTGGATTTCTTAGAGTTTTTCACGCTGCTCTCCCAGCCCTCACTCCTGTTCTCCGCTGCAAAACACACTTTACGACCCGAATTCCGAGGACGGCTGAGTTATTTTCTTTCCCCTTTTCAGACTGTTTTCTTTGGTAAAGAGCAGATAGTGTGCTGTGTCCTCGGGGAACGTGCGTCTCTGAAACGTGGCCAGGCGTGCTGGGCGCTCCCCTGGGCCCCTGGCGCCACGGTGCCCGGGGCTTGGTGTCACGTCGAGGGCCCGGCAGCGCCCCCTCCGACGGTTTCACGTGTGACAGCAAAGGGCACCAGGCAGCACGGGGTTTGGACACGTTCTTCGCACCAGCATCTTCAGAAGTCGGGATTCTGACCCCGGACAGTGGGGCATCGCAGGCTCGGTGGGGACAGGCCCTCGGCGGTCATCGAAACAGGCACCAGGAAGCTCACAGCCTGGACGTCCGCTCAGAGCCGAGCTCCGGCCCCGGGCTGCGGCACACGCCGGGGCCCGGGGTCGGGCAGCGTGGAGCGTGGGCCCGGGAGGCAGCTGTCAGGCCGGTGGCTCTGCCCTCTGGTCCGAAGGTGGCCTGGATTTGAAAGCACTAACGCGTGAACGCAGAGCTGTTGTGTTCCTCCTGGCGTCACACGCTGCTGTTTCACACCTTCGGGACTCACGGGCACCGAAGCCAGGGGACGAGCCAGTCGGCCCAGATCTACGTTCCACTTGTCGGCTTCTGTATCAAACGTCCCCTTCTCCCCACGCTGCCCACCGCGCCTGGACCAGCACGCGTGGCGTCGCGTGTCCCCTGGGCCTCTCTCTGCTGCTCTGGATTGCCCGCCCGGGGACGGAAGCGGAGGGCAGAGCGATGAGCCGCGAGGAGGACTCCGCCCGCCGTCGCGGGCTCTGGGACGGGACCCGGGGCCGTGAACGAGGCGCCGGCAGCGGCTCGGAGCGGGACGGAGCTCGCGAATGCCTCCCCGGCGTCTGCAGAGTGGACGCGGCCTGCGACTCGAGCCTGCGGCCTGACTCAGCCCCGACGCGGCTGCGTCCGCCCCTCACTGTGTCGCGGTTCGCGGCAGCGGCAGCCACAGGGGCCGGACGCGGTGCGTGGCGGCCAAAACGACACCGATCGCGACTTTAAGTAGAAAGAACCGTGTGACGATGTAGCTCCTCATGGAGGCAGATGTGTGTTTGATAAACAAGGGAGCGTTTCTTCATAATTAAATCCTACTTTGTGTGAGGTTCAATTAAACGATCATCTGTAGGCCTTTGACTTTTTATTTTTAACTTAAAAGTTCTATGCAGTCAGGAGTGCAATACGATTTTCATTTTTATTTATTTTTATTTTTATTTTTATTTATTTATTTTTTTTGGTTATCGAGGGTGAAATTTCCAAATCCAATGCCTGCTTTTACTAGTAAAATTATCTGCGAAGCGGGAAACGCCGCCTGCGCCGTGTTGGTCCCTCAGTAACAGACTCTTGTATGTCGTCCCCGGACGAACTCGCCAGCTTCTCAGGACCGGCGAGCGAGGAAGGGAAACTCAGTGCTCTGATTACGACGTTCATTCTGCTTCTGAGCAAAGTGGGCAAAGAGGGATTTCTTGAGCTATTTTTTTAATCTCATGATTTCAGAATATCACAACTAACTGAAAAATCCTCTTGCGAACCCCCCAGACCGTCTTAGGAATGCCTTAGACGCTGAGAAGTAGCTTTTTTGGGACGCGTAGTCGCTAACATTTACTAACACATTGATCAAGACGTTAACTGACAAAAGGCACTTTTTTGCTCACCCTGGTGTCCTGTCTCCTCTGAGACTGAGAAGCGCGGGCCCACGGTCTCCGGCCCTGGGAGAAACGCCCCGTCAGCGGGGAGCCCCCCCCCCACCCCGAGCAGGCTGCATCAGCAGCTCTGCCTTTCTTATTTTCAGAGACTCATAAGTTTGCCATAAAAAATCTATAAGCTGAAACTTGACACTCCAAGACCTCAGTCTGGGAGCAGTTTATTTTTCTTCAATTTGGAGAAAAGCATCTCAATGGATCGAATTTCTAGAAACATCAGAATTAGCTGTTTCAAAAACGTCTTGTGTTTTCTTATAATAAGACACCTTTATTCCTTTAATTACAGAAAACAAGGGTGATACTGTCAGCACGGATCCCCCCATCCGAAAAGGGCCATAGGTTGACTCACTCACTGTGGAACCAGTGGCTGTGAAAACACTCATCGCTGGTCCGTTAGTTAAAATGATGATTAAGTGATATTAAGTCGTAATTTACAAAGAAAGTCCCTTACAGTGAACAGCCCTCCCATCACAAGACCACGCAGAATCCCGTCTGCTAATCTGTGGGGCCAAAAAGGAAACAGTCTAGAATGCAAGACGACGATATTGCTGAACTGAGCTAAACGACAGAGGGCAAAGGCCACGCTCAATTAGTCCGGACTGGCAGCCTTTCTAAAGACTTGCGGTCGGTGAGTGGGCGAGCAGATTAAGACACGCCGTTCTTTCCCGTGAACTCGAGATTCCCAGCCGCTCAGGTCCTGCTCCAGGGTGCCCAGGGGACTGGACGTGGGCGTGCCAGGAAACGTGAAGGGTGGGCTGTCGCCGGCAGACTCTGAAAGGGCCCGTGTCGCATGTCCTTCAGACAAGGGCAGGCGGGTTTGGAAAATGGCAAGTCGGGATGGGTCGTCCACCTCTAGAAAGTTACGGAAAAAACTTTTTAGCCAAGATTCGTGTGACCTAGAACATAACCAAAGAAAAGCTTCATCCGTCAGGAACCACTGCGAACAGCCCGCTTTACCTGGGCTCAGCTCGCTGACCTGCGTGCCCCTCCTGCCTTCTGCAGGCCCCTGCTTCTCCGGGTGGACTGTCACCCCCACTTCCGGTGCCTTCCTTGGCTTCTCCCTTCTCTGTATCCAGGTCGGCAGCATGGAAGACTCGGAGAGGTGATATGACATTTTTAAATGTTTTAGGACAGTTTTCTACTCTTTCTGTGAAAACCTACAAAGGGGCAGTTCCTACCTTTCAAATCTGTGCCAGGCGGTTGAGAATGCCATTGCTGTGCTAATCATCTCTCAAGGCCGCGAAAGACTTCCTGGGTTTAGTTAAAATCAACTTTTAATTTTCCTCTTTCAGTTTTTCATGAACCTAAGAGAACCAGCGACTCGCCTGTCCCTCGGAAGGGCCCTCCTATTTTGGGGTGCAGCGATAGCGCCCCATCGCTCCCACCTTAACCCTCCGCCAGCTGGTCTCTTCCCACCGTGCTGATGAGATACGCCTCCTCCACGGTCACGCACAGCTTCATTGTTGCCAAGTGCGGTGTGTCCTCCACCTCAGCCTTTCCCTTCGACTTTTCTGTGATCGACACACTCTCGCCATAGGAATTAGCAAGTGCGTCTTGTAGACTATTAGCTTCAAATCATAGGCTGTACGAAGGTGGGGACTCCCTCCACCTTCTCACGCACGTGTACCCCTTTTATCACTCTCACGTGTGGCAAGGTCTCAGTGATCACTGCTGGGTCTCGATGCTCACTTATGCTCTGATTCTACAACTTGCTGGTGCCTTAAGTTCAACATGTTGAAAATGTCATGAACAAACTCTTCTCCCTTCCCAATCCAGTTTCCCTTCTTCGATTTGCTCTCTCGTCCAATGACCGAATCATACAGTCTGTAAAATTTAAGGTTAGTGTTAATTTATCCCATATAAATTTGACCTCCATCCACATTCTTTTATTTACCAAACATGCTGATATTTCCCTGTTTTCCCATTCTCCCAGTTTTCTGGATGCCGAATCAGTGATTTCAGTTCTTTTAGTCCAAAAAGATCGATGTATTCTCCTTATATCAATACCACTCTTGTCCTGATTATCGTAACTTCATAGTAAGTCAAAAAATCAGGTAGTGCGAATCACCCAAAAGTGCTTTTTCTTTTTCAAGTGTGTGTTAGCTATCGACTCTCTAGCATGTCCACGTGAGGTGTAGAATCAGTGTAGTCATTGGTCCTACAAAAAACAAAAGCCTGGAATCGTGTTGACTCTAAGGACGAATTTGTAGGAACCATACTTTACTGACATAACCTTCCGATCTGCACCCATGCGATAGATAGCTCGCCATTTTAAACTTTAAAGTTGGTTTAATTTCTCTTGGCAATGTATTATAGTTTTTGGTGTAAAGTTCTTATACTTCTTTCTTAATTTATCTTTAAGAATTTTATTTTTTGATTCTCTCACACATAGAATTATTTTACAAATGTTATTTTCTATTTGTTGATTCGATATAGAAAAATTGCCTTGTGTTTATTGGCCTTTGCACACACCAGTGGACACAGAATGCAAAGGACTTCTGCTTGTTTTCCTCTTAAATGCATTCTAAGCATTTACTGTACATAAAAATGGTGTTGGACCTCCTGAGATCTTCAGTTGCCATCATTAAAAATTTTTTAAAAGTCCCCAGAGCTAAGATGCTAGTTAAAATGCAGATCATCGAAGGCCAAAAGCGTTTGTCAGGCTTTAGGAGAAAAACGTTGAGTCTCTGAAGGGCTGTGTCCGGACTTCGGCATATCATCATCATTAATACTGTCACAATCGAACGCTGATCTCAGAGAAGCTGTGCCTGGCAAATGCGTCAGCCGCTGCCATCGCCAGAGCCTCTGAGCAGACCGTGGGTCCCCGACGAGGAAGGCGACTGTGCCTGGACGTGTCGCCAAAGCCGATTCCACAGGTGACGAGCTCCGTCTCAGCGATGAGAAGGGAAACAACAGCGCGGCAGCCAGCGCCCTGCAGGGGGCGCTGCTGCCCACGCGTGCAGAGCGTGGCCGGGCCGCGTCCTTCCGCCCCGAGCCGCCATCGTCCCCGCGGGCCACCTCCCCGCGTGGGACCGGGCAGGCAGGCTTATTTGGCTAGAATTTTGACTCGTATCTCTAAGAAAATGGATTCTATTTCAAATTGGAGCAAAAAATTCCCACAGAGCAGCTTAATCAGCGCCCGGGACGCAGGACCGTGTTCCCGGAGACGCAGCGAGCACGGATGGACGTCACACGGGGCCGAGCTCCGCGCCGCGGAAACCCGAGTGGGCTCGGGCGAGCGGGGCGGGCGCCGGGCCCGCGGCGGGGGAAATGGGGGGGGGGGGATTCCACCCGGCAGCTCCCCGGCGTCCTCCGCCCCCCTCCCTGCCTCCCCCCTCCTCCCTGCTCCTGCTCCTTCGCCCAGAAACGGGATGTCCACCAGCCTCTCCGTGTTCACAGGCGACGAGCTTTAGGTCTCAAGGAAGAGAAAGCGGTTTCTTCCTGATGATTTCCACAAAAATCCCACGGTGGCGTTTTGCCGGCGGCCTGGCTGGCTGGGGGCACGTGGCCCTCTCGATGCCACCCCATTGGGCAGGACCAGACCACGTGCTTCCCCTCCAGCTGGGATGGGGAGGGGGCAGGGGCGCTGTCCCAGGGAAAATCAGAGCGTCAAAGCGGATGAGGAGGTGACAGATGCTGTTCAGGCCAAAACAACGTTCACTCTATTGAAAAACAATTTTCAGTATAACTTCGATACATTCTCTAAAGTGCCGGGCGCATGATACTGTGTTCAGTGGAAGAGGATCACCTTGTCCTTGGATTTTTAGACCCACCTACTTCTCTCTAGGTGGCACTTTGAGTAAGGAGCATATTGAAACCGAGCAGAAGGTTCTAAGGAAAAAAAAAAAAAACAAAAACAAAAAACGGATAAGCTAACATAAGCTAAAGGAGAGTCAGAATATTTTCAATGATGGCTAACTAGAAGTATTCTATAATTACTCCACCACAGAAAGTGAGTCACCAAGAACTGAATATTTATAAGCTTTCTGACCTCAAAAAATTCAAAATCTTAAATGGGGTCACCTAAGGAGACCGTGGAAGGCGTCCATGCAACTTACTGGCAGATGATTTCAGCTCTCATTTCAGCAGGCTTGGTATGAAACGCACGCCATCTGGTTACTGGGAAAATTCTGGTGCATATTAACTGCTTGTGTGAGAGACATCCCTGCCATTTAGTTCACTGCACCTGCAAATGAAAAAAATAAAATAAAATAAAAACAAGAAAGAGAAGGGAAAGAGCATGTCTTGTCACTGGCTCCTGGGTCTGGAAGATCTGATGACACGCGGCTGCCATTTCATCCACGCTTCAGGTCGGCGTCTGCGCAGCTGCGCGCCACAGCCACGCCGAACACGCCGCGGCGGGTGCGGGAACCGAGAACCGCCGGGGAACCGCAAACAGCTCGGAAGAGACGGCGCCAGACAGCACGGGGCCCTTCGCATTTCTTGAGAGCATTTCTAAGTATTTCCAGATGAAATCCAGGCCCCCCTGAGCCTGGCTGTAACCTTGTGACAGAGTGGACTTCAGGGGAGAAGGCTTCGCTCCCCGGAGGCGACTGGCAGGCCTCTGCCCAGAGCCCGAAGCGTGGATGGGGTGCGAGAGAGACGTGTCGGTGGACGGGTCCTTCCCGCTTTCCTAGCGCGAGGCGGCGGGCGTGGCCCGCGCCTCCGCCTCAGACCCGCGTGTGCTCAGGGACCGCGTTCTGTCTGCTTGTGGTTGGATCGTTGTGATTCTGGTGTGTCTGTGATTCGGTTCCATGTGTCTGTTTGGGAAAGCGCACTATGTGACCAAACCAGCCTCTGCTTTCTCCTTGGCGAGGTTCTGCGCCCCCAGTCCGGGTCACCCCGTTCCCCGCGATCCGACACATCAGCCCTTCACTGCCCGGACTGTGCGATGACCTTGTCTGGTGAGGAAACAGGACATGAGAAGCAGCGTGCTTTCCCTCGCCTGTACTTGCGCGGTTGTGTGTTGCTGTGTTTTGGCCACAAGCGACAGTTTTTATATTTGTCGCTACCAGACTGCATTAGATTAGGTTTGACTCGTCATCAGTCTGCCCTGATGACAATGTATTTATCTGCTATAGAGCATATTCCACTCCATTTATCATGGATTCTGGAGATTTAAAAGAGAGAAGCAACGTGCAGTTTATTATCGCCTTAACTAATCTTAGGCTTAAATTCATTTTATCAAAGTTTGTTCGCTCTTTTTGGTAGGAAAATAAGTTTATTGGACAGAGAAGTTAGAAGTAAAAGATGAAGAAACCCAGTTTTTCTTTGCATTGTCTCTTATCAGTGACAACCAGTGGCTACGCTTTTCTTAAAACATACTCTTTCTTTAGTTTCTTCAGAGCCATTATCGTGAACTGCAGTTTTTTCTTATTTGTTTACTTGTTTACTGCCTCATTCCTCCACTAAAATGTAATTTATGGGAGTTAAAATTTTGAGAAGGACAAGAAAAGAATTTTCTATTTTTTTCCAAAAAAGGAGTCATCCAGATGTTTTTGAATCTCCACAATATTACACGTGTTTGTCAATTAAATTTGTGCATCGCGTCTAGAAAATATCCTTTATGTTCTACTTTGGCATAGAATTTTGTAGTTTCTACTGAAGCATGTTAAGTCCTCTTCATCCTGCCTTTTCTCACAAGTGCCAAGCAGAACGCGTCCGCCCGAGGTCCCTGGGTTTCAGCCGCAGGCTCGTCATTTCTCTAATTGGGCTACGATAATGTTTCAGCTAGCATTAATCACGCCTGTTTGGATTAAGTCACACGTCTATCATTTCATGGTGACCCAGAATCTGATCACATCAAGTTACAGTGAATCCTCTAAAGCGTGTTCTTATGCTGAATTAAAGCCTCGATTTATTTCGATCAACTTGTTCATTAATATTCTCAATTTATTACTTGTAATATACATGTCACTTTATAGACAGCATTGATTTCTAAGCTGACGCCTCCTGAAATTGTGTCTTATTTTTTGTATTAAAGTTTTTAATCAGAGTCTAGTGTAAACAAACCCGGGTATTTTTCTTTTCCATTTTCCCTCTGGTATAAACTTCAATGGAGGGAAGTGAAAAATGATACACGAAAATGATTTTCTCAACATGGTGTTTGTTCTTCGTGCCTCACTGTCATTCACGTTGACTGGGTCCCGGTCACTGTGAGGACAGACATGAGGGTCTCGGGTGTGGTCACGCATTCTTGTCATTTTTTTCGCGACCCCCTGGCTCATGTTGGCCACTCTAGAGGCCACTGGAATGCAGCTTCTCACCACTGCTGAGGCCGTCGATGGCCTCTGTGGGACCCACGGTGACTCTGCCACAGCGGCTGTGTCCCGGGGTGGGGGCCGAGGTGCCGTGATGGCCATGCTCGCGGCTGCTGGGCGTCGAGCTGCAGGAGGCCTTGGAGTCCACCGGAGAGGGCGCTGCATCAGCAGAAAGCCACGTGGAGAGTCTCTGTCCTCTACGCGGTGCGACTGGATGATTTACGTTCGCCGTGATACTGACCCCTTAGGGCTGAAGGCTGACGTCTGATTTTCTTGTTTTCTTTTGTTCCCTTGGCATTTTGCCTTATTCTTGTTCCTGCCTTCCCGTAGGTTACTTGAACCTCACTTTTTTTAGATTTCCGTTTTTTTATCTCTTGTGAGTTTTGTGTAGCTTGTTATACATTTTTCAGTGATTGTTCCGGATACGTTATATGTGTAACTTGTCACAGTCTCCCTACTAGTGTTGCCATTTTTACCAGTTTGAACAAATTATAGAAACTTAATGCTCTCTGAGTCCCTTTAGTATCTCCTCATCATGATAAAATCGTCGTCACTATTTCCTCTGCATAGTCCTCTACATGGACACGTCAGGCAGCGCTGTAAGTTTTGCTTTAAACGTCAGACATACTTTGGAAAACTTGGGAAGAGAAGGGAAGCCCATGACACTTCCCCATATTTTTACTCCTTCTGATGCTTTTTCTGTTGCCCTGATGTTTCCAGATTTTTTTAAAAAATCCTTTTCTTTTTTCACTGGATATTGGATTCTGGTTGATAGTATTTTTCTCCCATCACGTGACAATGCACACTTGCATCTGGCTCTACGATTTCTGAGGAGAAATCAGCTGATATCCAAACTGTTTTTCCCTGACTGCTTGGGGGGTGGCTTCCCTTGCCGCTTTCCCTTAAGGCAAGGGACAAAGGACGTCCGGTTACAGCCCTTCTGTTCAAGACGATACAGGACGGTCTAGCCAGGCGGTTAGGCCAGCAGTAGAAGTGAAAGACCCAGGTGGGAAAAGAAGAAGCAAACTCAGTCTCTACCTGCAGATGACCTGATCTTATCCAGAGAAAATCCCAGGAAATTCACTGTTAAAAAAAAAAAACAAACAAACTATTAGCACTAATCAACGAGTTCAGCAATTTTTCACACTTTGTGATTTCAAAACTTTTTACAAAGCTGGAATTGTCAGGGCGGAGCCGTACGGGCACGAAGCGAACGTACGTACCAATGGAACGGAATTTAGAATCCAGAAATAAACCCGTATCATTCGAGTCAATTGACTTTCAGCAAGGGTGTCAAAGAATTCAATGGGGGAAAATAACCTTTTCAACAAACGGTGCCGGAAGCACCGTATGTCCACATGCACATGCATGAAAGTGAAAAACAGCCTGTGTTGTGTTTGTCCTTGTGCAAGGCCGAAGGAAAAGCATGACGAACCGAGAACCCTTTGCTCCCTGGGGAAATATCGCCTCATGCGGTCTCCGACAAGCAGGGCAGCATCTGTAGATGACAATTGTCTGAGTGAAGAAAAAAGGAAGAAATCCTGCGAAATATGTAAATAGTATCATCCCCAAATCAGTTGCTTCTGTTGACCTCCCTACCCGCCCCCTCTCCCCCACCCCACATTTTTTAGATGGAATGCTCACTTCAAAGTGTCACAGTATTAGTCAAATGCATTTTGGGTTCAAAATAAGTTATTTGCTCTTCTGTAATAGATTTCAATTCTTACACATTGCTATACTTTGTATAGTAATTAGACGTTACTGTAATTCGTATTTTTCTGAGAAAAACAACTATTATCTGAACACAGTTTTGTTTTGAAATGGATTCAAAGAGTCATTAATTGGACTTCAAGATAAATCGATTTGGGAGGACAAGATGAAATACAGAAATACATCTTGGAAAGTGATTACGACATCAAAGGAAATAATAAATAGCCTGTCCCCTCGGAAATGGACCGTGGACAGCCAACGTCTGAACGATGCTGCGTGTCTGTCTGCAAGGCTCAGCCCTGCCACCTAAGACCCGATGTCTCTGCCATCGTAAACACAGCTGTCACATGTCATCTGCAGCTACAGAAAAAAAAAAGAAAAAAAGAAAAAGAAAAAAGAAAGAAAAATTAATTATCGGCTGTTGATGCCACTTTATTTTCTTGTATTTGGCAAAAACACATCAGTGACCAGCAGGTAGGTTGGGTCGATTGACATACGGAGAAGTTGCAGCTGAGAGAAGCGAGTAAGTGACAAGGACCCCGTGGCAGGCAGGGACAAGGACCCTGGGGAGCACTGATGTCCTGCCCTAGATGCTGTGACTTAATTCTTATCCCTCCAGATGATGGGGACTTACCGATTTATGTTTAGTCTCCCTCAGTTTGACAATCATGGACAGCTCTGGGTTGAAGGTGAGATCAGAGAGCGTGGGAAGAGTCGGTGGGGTCCTCGCCCGCCTCGGCGACACCAAGTTCACGGTTTGGACCTGCAGCCGCCGAGGCAGGGCGAGCTCAGAGCAAGGTGCAGCCTCCCTAATGTCCCCTGGGCTACGCAAAATCACTTTCGTTTTCTGTCCTGAATGTTCTGTTTTTATCTCTGAAGACTAACCGTACAAAGCTCAGATAAAACAGAAAAATTACCCTTCCCTTTTTGAGGTTGTTTTCGTGTAATTCGGTGACACTGGCCGGTATTTGCGGAGGACGCACTGTCTGGAGGGGCCGAGGCGGCAGCCAGAGCAACGCAGGGCTTTTCTGCACGGCGAGGTCCCCGACCGATCAGAGCCGGCCAGGTTCATGCGCGTGACGGCCGGGGACGTGGGCCGACGAGCTGGCTCTCGGCCCTGCGCAGCCGGAAAAGCACACGGCACACGTGGTCACACGTCACGGCGCGCCCCCTCACCACCTCCACCCGCGTGGAAGGTCGATTCAGACGAAAAGACACGCGAGGGTCTCTGCAGCGAACAGCAGGTGAACAGGGCAAGCCACCTCCGTCCTGGCATCATGAGAGGGACACCTGTCGGGTGTGACTTGTCCCCAAGCAGACTTGTTGGGTGCGAAGGCAAGATGACGCAAACCGTGATGAAGAAGGACTTTGGTCTTTGAAGTTTATTGGGCTATTTTTTTTTTTAATATATACTCATTTAAGAAACAAGAGAGAGAAAAACTGTGCCAACCTCGCATCTCGCAGTGGTTGGGAGCAGGCGTTGGGAGCCGGCCACCCGGGCCAGTCCTCTGTCCTCAGTCACCTCTCTTCCTCCCTGAGGGCCGAGTGTCAGCACTCGGGCCCAGGCGCGGCATCTCCCAGACCAGTCACAGCACCGGCCGCTTCGTAAAACGACGCAGTCAAGTTCCGGTCATCGCCAAACTCTATCCCGTGAACGGCGTTCAATCAGCCTCGACGAAAGCACTTGCTAAATTTATAGTATTTCTACATAGTCATAGCAAAGCGAGGTCAAATTGAACATACATTGAGTAGATGCTCTTACATTTAAGGAAAGGTTATAGTCGTTAATTTTACTAGAGTAAAATTATGTTTATTGAAGAATTGTCTCGCAGGTAGAGATGCTCTTTAAATTGGACATAAGTAGATTGCACCTAAAGGCATGTCACAACCTTCGTGCATTTAAGATAATTTGCAATGTACAGAACTGTAGTTCGAGGGACTTTTTTTCTCTCAATCCTTTATTTTATTCCGCTTTACCTTTTATGGACTTTGCTTGCGTTGTCATAGTTAAGAAATCTTGGCCTAGCTCAAAGTCTCAATGATTTCGTCACATGCTTTATTGCAGGTTTTATTGTTTTTCTCCTTCTGTTTGATTTCATGATTTTGAGTCTATTTTAAGTTAATTTCTGTATATGCTAAAGGTATGGATCTAAGTTCTTTGTTTCTCATGAAGATATTTACACGTCCCAGCATTTGTTGAAAAGACAACCCTTTCTCCCAATGAAATGCCTTTACACCTAGTCAAAAATCAATGAACCAGTCAGTTATCTTGCAAAGTTATTTTAAATATAATAAAAACTCGGTAAGAAATTTCTACATATTTTCCATTTCCGATGTTCTTCATTCCTTTGTGTAGCTGCAGATTTCCATATGGTATTATTTCCCCTCATCCTGCTGAATTTCCTGAGCATTTCTTATATGTCAGTGAAGAATGCTTTCAGATTTTGTATGTCTGAAAAAAAGTCTTTCCTTTCCTTTCCTATGATAGATACTTTTGTGTGGTGTAGCATTCGAGGCTGACAAGTGCTTCTTTTAATACTTTGAAGATGTTGCTTAACCACGTTTGGGTTTGATAACCATTTCCTTCTTGTTTCCTCTGTAGGAGTCTTTTTCCCCTGCTTTCAATATTTTCTCTTTTTCACTAGTTTTAAGCAGTTTGATTGCGAGGTGCCTTCGTATAGTTTCTCTAAGGATTCTTCCTCTTGCAGTCCGTCGAGCTTGCTTTCTTTGATCTGCAGGTTTAGAATTTTCATTAAATTGGGGAAAATGACGTCGGGCTCCTTACCGTTTGTCACTTGGAGCTTGGGAGAATTCCGTCATTTTAATTTTTGTCTTTCCACATGCGTACGACCCATTTATTCTTTTTAAAAATCCACACTCATAACTTTGTTCATGTTTTTCTTGGCAAGGTTTCTCCCTTTCTTATAGCTTTGTAAGCTTCTACAATACGCTACAAATACGAATCTTTTGCCAGTTACATATTTACCCAATATTGTCTCCAAGCGGTGGCACCTTTCTGTACGTGTGTTTTGTCACAGTGGAATCACGTGTGTCAACCTTTTCCTGTGCAGCTTGACTCTTTGCAATCTTAAGAAGTTTTGTTTTTTTACACCAATGTCATGAAGAGCCTCCTACGTTTCTTCTAAATGCTTCAAGATTTTATTTTCACCGTTAGACCTTTATTCTGCGGAATTAAGTTTCGTGAAGTGAGGCTATAGTTCTGTTTTTCACATGGCATGGATTTCTCCTTTCTTCTCCTGGCGATCTGCAGGGCCGTTGCTGGGGCATCTACGTGGCCTCGTTAGACATCTGTGGCTTCCGTACTTGGTTCCATGAAGCAGAGTGTTTAGCCCGGTGGCAACGTCACTCGCAGCCTCTTCTTCTTCATAATTGCTTTGGACATTCTTGATTTTACTCTTTAGTATGTAGCTCAAAATTAATTCTTTTGGTTGAGGTGTTCTTCAAAATAAATTTGGGGATAATTGATGTAACTGTGAAATTCCACCTTTGTGGTATATTATTTATTTCGATCTCAGTCTGTTAACTTCAGTAAAGCCCATTAATTTATTTATCGAACGTTTTTGAACCCCGCCCACCCCACCCCCATGCGGGGCTCTGTTCTGAGGGTCTGGGTGTCACTGAGTAAATGGGCAAGGGAAGGGCCTCGGTAGGTGGCAGCGACACCGGTCGGCACGTCTCGCTGTAAACGGGAAACGGGACGTGTGTCTGTTCTGCGCACTGGTGGCGACGGTGACAGGAAGGGCTGACGCAGGAGGGGAGTGAGCGGCCGGACACAGGAGACCTGGGGCTGCGTGCTGGTGGTCACTGAGGACCGCCGCCACCTGTCCTCTCCGCCGCTGCCTTCCCGGCGGGCACCCAGGGTCCGTCTGGCCCCCTGAGTGGGCAGACGCTGGCCGAGGGCTGCAGAGCCAAAGGCCGAGTCTGCTGCAGCAGATTCCTACGGCTCAGGACACGGCAGGCATTGCTCTGTCAGGTCAGGTCCTCACGCTGATCTGGAAGCGGGGAGGCGGGGGCCGGCACGCAGGCGGCCTGTGCTGGGCGGTGTGCTCTGGAGTCCCAGGGTCCCGGAGCGACAGCAGTCAGCTCCACGGCCTTGGTGGTCAGAGTGTGCTGGGGTGGGGGTGGGGGGCAAGGGAGAGGACAGATGGTTAAGGCTCGCATGGCGTTCCACGGGGCTGGCTGCTGCGTTGCTTCCTTCCCCCTCCCTCCCTTCATCCTTCCCTTCCTCCTTCTCTCCTTTTCTTCCTTTCTCCCTCCTTCTCCCTCCCTCCCAAACTCGGGGGTCAAACCCTTGGGCGAGGTCTCTCTAGCGTTCCAGTGGCGGCACCCGCGGAAGCCATCGAGGGGCCGCGTGAGTGGGCGCCTGCTCATGCGCTCTCCCTGACCCCCCCCCATCCTTCCAGGACCTGTGTCTTCTGCCATCTGCTTTTGGGGCCCCGTGCTTTCTCTCAGGGCTGCCGGGAGCGGGCAGGCTGCTACTCTCAGCCTCTGAACATCATCCAAAAGTGAAAGCATTTTTATCCTTTTATACCTTTCTCAGAAGAGCGATTGTCTATCTACCTATTTCTTGGAGCTTCGAAAAACAGATCCTGTTGTTTTTAGAGCTGCATGTTTTGTTCAAAACACAATCGCATACTTGAAAACATTTATGGCAAGTCAATAAAGCGTCTGTTCCTAATACCGAGCCTGCCCCCCCACCCCATCACTCACTCGTCGCAGTGATAAACAGCAGCGGGATCAGAGCCGCTTCGATGCATTCGGAGGCTGTCGCTCTCCTAGAACGCGTGTTGAATTCGCCGCCATTACGGGCTGGGGGTCCGGCTTTTTGGCATTCGCTAGTTCGGGTTGTTTTGAGAGCAAACTGTACTCAGCCCAGAGTTTAAGTTCAGGGGGACAGAGCGCCATGGCCGTGTGAATGAGGATTTTGCGATTTCTTGTGATTGTGCACAGTGGCATTGTTTTGTTTTTGCTGAAGTTGCTCGCTCAGCCACGTGACGGTCAGTGGCCGCCCTCGGAGTGCTCGCTGGGGCGGGGGTGACCGGCGCCCCTGGGCCTAATGTCACCACATCGCTGCTCGGCTCGCAGGTGAGAGGGGCGAGTCTTCCGGAGTTTAGGCGCCTTCGTCAAGGTCATAGATTTAGTAAGTGACAGAACTCGAAACAAAACCCGGCAGCACAATTCTGAACATGGTAAGCTCCTCCGACACCCGAGCCCTCAGGCCCTGCAAACCCCAGGAACAGTTTCTGAAGGAGGCGGCAGCGCGGAGCGGGCTGAGAACTGGGAAGCGCCACGGAGCAGGGTGACGAGGCGCTGGTGGCACGGGGGGGGGGGGGGGAGGGGAGGGAGGGGCGGGGGGGCTGGGCCGGTGACAGCGAGGGGGAGCCGCTCGCAGTCACGTGTCTGGCGGCGCCGCCCCTGGCAGGGCACAGGGCCTCGGGCAGCGGCGGCCACTGAGTGAGCACGAGGGACGGCGGTGCGGCCCGGGGTGGCAGAGCCAAGCCGGGGTTCGTGTGGCATTTTGGGGGGCGGGGCTTGCCCTTGGAGCAGCGGGGAGCCCCCGTAGAGGCGAAGGAAGGCAGGCTTTCATAGTCCCCCGAGCGCTGGCTGACGGACGAGGAGGCTGCGGGGGGCCCGCGAGCACGCAGAGCGGCCAGTGGGGAGGCGACCTCATCGGTCTGCGGTGACGATGGCGGTGACGACGGGTTTGAGGAGCGAGGGCGCGGTGGGGCAGGGCGCCCGAGGGACCCGGGGGGGGGGGTCAGGCCCGAGAGGAGCTGGCGACAGACTGGACGTGGCGCGGGAGCCGCCGCGGAGGCGGGGTGACTCCCCGAGCCGGCGGGGGCTGCCGTGGACCGAGGTGGGAAAGGGGGCGCGGAGGGGGCGGGGCCCGGGCTCCGGCTGGACGTTTCGCAGTGAGTTTATCGTCTGGGGGACGATGAGCAGGTGGCAGCGGGGACTCGGGGTCCCCCTGACGCAGGGAGCAGACGCCGCGGGCAGGCGGTGGGGTCCCCGGAGGCCGGCGTGGGCCTCCTGCGGGGCCGGGCTCGGTCACGCGGCTCCTCTGGACGGCTGAGTCCCCACGGCAGGTGGGCCGCGGGGCCGTGAGAACAGGGCTCCCTGGAGCTGGCAGCCAGCTGCGCCCACGGGGCCCACTGCAGTGAGGCGGGGTCAGCGCCAGGCCTGCGACCCCGCCGGCCCGGCCACTCGCTGGGGACGCACAGCCTGCAGGTGCTCCCGTCCGGACAGGGGCCTCCAGCCCTGCGTCGCCCTGCTCCCCGAGGCCCCGGGTGGCCCTTCCTCCTTAGGAAACCTTCCTTTGGTGATTCTAGGACGAAGCCCTCCCCTTTTATTCTGTCGCGTCGCTGTGATGATTTATTTCCGTCCGGGTCCCCGGGGGTAGGGCGTCTATCACAGCGAGCCCCGAATAAGTGAGCCCGACACATCTGTGATTTTAGCACAAGTCACTCCAGCAGCGATGGACCCGTCTCCTTACAGTGAAGAGGATTGTTTTTTTCTTTCCATTTTACACAGAAGGGGTAGCATCAGCTGTTTGAGAATCCAGAACGTTCTGTTTGGACCATTCTCAAAGAAGCACGTCATTCAAAGCTGTGTCAACAGAGAACTAAAACTTCCACACGACTAGGTATTCAAAATGTAAATACAGCCAGCTCAGGCGTTTGAGAAAACCCACAGTAAAAACTTTACCACCAAGGAAAAAATAGCCCGAAAAGAGGACGGCAGGACAAATGAGGACAGCGAGGCTGTTTTCAGCTTATTTTTGTTGGATTCGTTTCGAGTTTTGTAAACCACGCTCCAGTTAGATCTTGAGGAAAAAAATCTAACTGACATAATTTACTGGGTCAGCCTCACACAAAAAGGTTTTGAACATCAAGCCACCATTAGCAGCTTTCTAGCTTCATGCCTTGACTGATCAATGCAAACAGGGCTAAATATGTAACTTTATAAATACCTCAGGGTACAGAAAATAAAATTTCATGTGTGCTTTATGGCTAAAGTCAAAACAACAGCCAAAACCTATTCTCTTTTAAGCAATGTCTAAAATACCCTAACGTAACATTACATTCACTTTATTTGTCTCTACACAATGTATACTTAATGTCTCTCTACAAAACATACACTATTTTAAAATGCTAGATTATACATTAAACGTGCTATAAAGTAACATAAAGCAGAAGATGCTACACAGAAACTCGGCTTGTAAAATGTCACTCTCCCTCTTAATGGCATAATCTTTACTTATCTTTGCTGCTACTATAATCTCAACCACGTATTATATGCTCAATAACAAAACAGATGGGATTCTTTTGGGGACAAATTATTCCTATTAAGTGAGAATGCCTAAGGTTTTGGCTAACCTTAGACAGCATCTGCCAGCTCGGCTTCCTGGGTGTGGCTCTCTGTGGGCGTCCACGTGGCACAGTTCGACCCCTTGTCCTTTACCCATTGGCTCAAAGATGGTGCCGTGTGGCCATGACTTTGGGCTAATGTGTAACCTGTGGGAAGTTGAAGAACCAGCTCTGAGTGTTCGCATCTATCCTAACGTCATTTAAATAACCTTCCCCACATCGTCAGTTTCTTTAACATTGAATTCAGAGTAAAACAATTTTATTCTACAATATGATAATGAGAGCAACTCAATTCCTAGTAAGAGGCCACCAAAACGATGTGATTTCACCATAAAGTATTATTTTGTGTGATTTTTCAGAAGACACATCGCTTCTCTGTAAGAAGTGAAATTGGCCAGCTGCAATCGTCTTTCAAACAAATAGTTTTAACTGAACCTACTTGTGTGAAATCCTGCAAGTGTAGTCAAAATGTCACAATGGTAAATAAATTTGAAACAGTGGGGTGTGGATCCCCACATTGAGTGAATAATCACGATCGCCTGGCTGTTTCAAACTTGAAGCATCACAGGGAATGACTGTGGAGAATAAGATAAGGCAAACTCTTTAGACAAAAGAAAAGCCGAGCCATTGATAGATTTTGTACCCTAAAGAAATTTGGGAGTTTGTTCTTTCTTTTTCTTTTCCTTGAAAAGGTTTCCTTTATTTCTAAATAAACACAAGGGCTGGATTTTTAGGTAAAGAGGCAATTAGACTCACAATAACATTTCTCCCAGATAGCAAAGAGGCCACTGGCTAGGCACCCCGAAGGGAAGCCTGGGGCCACCTCTGTCACTGGGGAGGGGCTCAGCACCCCACTATTCTGCTGTGAACTTTCGTTTAGAGCGAGGCCTGGGCGGTGCCCCACGCCCTGAGGCGCACCTCCATTTTGGGGCTTTTGGTCCCCATTATCAGAGGCAAACTACACCGGTTCTCAGTGTAGTTCACTTGTTTTTTTTTTTTTTTTTTTTTCCCAAATGGGCAAGTGGCCCCCACTGGAAATATCTCTCTATGGAGACGGGAAGTGTGGACGCGGGCGTCCCCGGAAGACTCCAGCTTCCCCTCTCCTGTTCCCTGAAGCTTTTCTCCTTGACCTGGAAGGAGATGCAGTCACTGCCTGCATCTCCAAATCCTAGTTATTTATCAAGGTCAAGTGCCAAGGCCTCTTCTCCCAGGAAGGCTTCTCCTGCCCCTGGCTCCCTCCCTCTCCAAGCCCAACAGCCTCTGCCGCGCGCTTCTCACTCGCTCCCGCGGACTGAACTGTTAACATCCTTCCCCACGTTCTTCTACCAGACCAGAAATGCTGTCACGTGGGCGAAGCGTCGCCTAAGTCCCCACGGACTCTCTGCTACACGGTGCCTCACTGGGCACTTGTTTGAATGACATGTCCTGATTTGTCCTCACGTCATGCACATCCTATTTAAATGACCATTTCAAATCAGACCATGTATATTTGTATGTAACCTATATGAGAGAGAGACGAATGTTTTGTTATACTTTACAAGGCTCTTAGGTTAACCAATCATTTCATATAGACACTCCATCTGTCGATAATCTCTCCTGTTTACAAAACTCAAGAAAACCCGCCTGTCCCTCAGGCTCCTTTGCTGCGCCCACCTTTGAATATTAAATGAGGAATGACGTATCAAATTCCTGTTAGAACTCACCTTGTCATCAGATCAGCTAGCTAAGCAGGTTGAAACTGTAGATAATGGCATGATTAAAGCACGTTGCTTTGTGTGAGGAACGGACAGGAAGAAGTTAAATCATAAGTGTGATTTCAGAATGGGACTATTTTGAACAAAATCATTCAGAAAGCGATTCTAGAAGAAAAATCTCAAACTGGAGATAAAAGCCATGGGAATCATGCACTCAAAAACAAGCAGTCATGTGGGGAAGCTTTTTCTCCCAGCTCGGGGGTGGGCAGCATATCAACTATTTTGAGGATTCTAGGACTCTTTTAGGCTGTAAAAACTCATTTTTTCCTAAATTTAAAAACTTGTTTTAAGGTCTCCACCTCTCCTATCTTGTTATTTTATGTTCATCAATCAATGAATCACTTATAGGCACTAAGCATGAGGAAATGATGGAGGTCAAAAGGTGAGAAGTATGAAATATTGCGTTGAACTATGCTAGTCTGACACATGCCCGGTTAATAGAGAATGATGACAATGAACTATTTTTGATAGTCATTATAATTAAAAACAGCATAGTTTTTCAAGGTTCTGAGAAGACATGAATTGAAGCCCTGTGAACCCCAAAAGGTTCAGTTCAGTTCAGGAAAAGGTTAAGTTTGATGTTATTCTCTGGATTAGCTTTCCAAGTCCTAATTACAACAATAGACATTATTTTGCAAACTTGGAAAAGGTCCATTTACACTACGTATCCAAGAATCAAATGACCTTATTATCTTCTTTTTGGTTTTGTTTTTTAAACACTGACTTCAAAAAACAGAAATAAGAAGTAACCATGAAGAAGAGTTTAAGGAAACACTGTATTCTTTAATTAATTTATAGTATTAGTCACATGACCCTATATTACGGCAAAAAAAAAAAAATTCCTTTCCACAAGTTAACTCTTGACAGAGTGGAGAACATGCTCTCACCTAAGGATACAGTTTCCCGAAAGCACCCTGGTTCCACGGTGACCCGGGCTCCCCATCCCTCTGTCTCTTTCCCATGACGGTCTCCACATCAGCAGTGTTGGCACAAGGTCACGATCCAGCCGTGTGGGGTTCACGGAGAAGACCCCGCCCTCTTTCTGCGCATTGTACGAAGTCTCGGCCACGTAGAAAAGACAGGATACTGGTGTCAGGACTGGTATCCGAGATCAGACTTCGCCACTCACTATGGACCAGTCACTTGCTAATTCTGTGGGTCCCTTTCACAGTTACACATGGAGGTGTTGGGTTCACTTTCAACAACGTGAAAGAAGTGTTTGCATAAAGAATTCCCTGTCTCCAGACACACAGCAATTTCGGAATATTTAGCTAGCTATACGGCTATGCGTGTGCACATGCACATGCTTATCTCTGTCACACACAACAGAACAGTTCCTGGTTGAATTCAAAGTGACTCGAAGCCAGGACGGTGATGGCAGGAGCTGACAGCATGGTGGCCCAGGAGCGGGCAGGAGCTTCAGACTCTCCGGGTTGGGAGCTGAGCCTGGCAGTTCATGTTTTTTGAGATAAAAACTGAAAAAAACAAACAAACAAACAAACAAAACCAGCCCTTCGCCATTACCTTTGCCTTTTTCCCAAGCCCCGCCTGGTCTCGCGGGAGCTGGGGCTTTGCTGGCAGCCGGTGGCAGCGCCCGGGCGCTGTCGATCGGGGCTTTCGAGTCTCGATCTGGAGAGGACTTGGTGTTTCTTCAGTAAAAACCCCATATGGCGAACACGTGAGCAGGAAAATCAGAAGACGCGCGATTAAACACGCACAGCAGTTCCGCCCCGGCTCGCGGCGACGTGTGAGAAGCAGAGCGGAAGGAGCCGGAGGGGCCTTCTCGCGGCCATCGGTCACGGAGCTCTGGGCTTCGGAGCGTCGCCCCCAGCTGTCGGCAGGGGCTCAGCCGGCATGTCACTCGCGCTGGACTGAGGCCCCGCATGCCGCTGGCCACTCGGCAGCCATTTCAGGGTCCACACGGTAACCTCCCGTGGGAAACTGTGCGGGGGGCTGACTCTACAAGCGAGTATTTCCCGAGGGGTCCCCAGCCATTCCTGCCGCTCTGAGCAGCTGATGGCACTCCGGCCGGTGTTGTCCCACACGCAAAGCGCAGGGTTAGTGTCGGCCACCGAGGTCGGTCAAAATCCCCATGAAGCTTTGCAGCAACTTCCTGTAGGCACTGTGGCACAGGTGGCCACAGGTAAACTTTATCGGACTTAAGGCCAATGACGTTTGGAATCCTTGAAGTGTCAGAAGTTTGAGGCATCACTTTCCCGAGCCTGGAATGTAACTTTTTACAATGAGTGAGTTAGATTGCAGCATTTGAATCTAATTTGATCTATTTGGTGAAAAGAAAGGATGGTATTTTCATTTCAAGAAGAAAGTATTCAAAATTATTTTAAATTTTTATTTGTCTTTCATTATCTGACAAACATACCAAGAACCTCTACGTGTCTTAGAATTAATTTAAACTCTGAAGGAGCAATGATATTTACCTTTTATCACCAAAATCTTAAAATGACGATGAATTTAATTCTTACGTATATTTGTTTCTATTGACTTGGATGTTATATCAACAATGGGCAGCAGTCATTGATCAGAAACTATTAGCCTTTGGGAGAGAAAAATGAACCCCTAATGAACTGTTGGAAATAGCGCAGGAGCAGAGGCTCGCGTACGCCGGATGGAACTTTGCGTGAGAGCTGGCGGCGGGGACCCGGGTGGAGGAGAGGGCCCAGCGCCGGGAGCCCAGGAAGTGCCACTCCCCAGCGGGTTCCGGCGGCCCTGTCCCCTGTCCCTGCGTTACTCAGGCCCGATGGCCCCAGGCTGTAGAGAGCTTGGCATACTTGCATTTGGGGGGGTGGAGCAAGGCAGCTGGACTGTAAGCCACTCAAAAACAAACAAACATACAAAAACAACAAAAAAACTCACTCCTTCTACCAGAATGTGGCCCCAGTGAAAATGGACGGTCTCTCTGGGTGACTCAACTAGGAGAAGGAGACCTCGTCCCCAAAAATGTCCTTGGCTGGGGACTGCAGCGAGAGAGGAGGAGCCAGGCGCGGCTCCGGGGGACCGGACCGTGGTCTCTGCAGCTCTGTGGGGGTAGCGGATGGTTGAGATGCTCCCGCCCCTCCCTTGGAGACCCCGTGGACTCAGGGCCGGGGGGCATCTGCCCAAGGCGGGAAGCGCCCCGGGGGGGCGGGGCGGTCCTTGGGGTCTCAGGCTCTGCGCCCCGGGTGTCTACGTTCGCAGGCTGCCTGCGTCGCGGGATAATGTCGAGAAAGCTGGTCTGGGGGAGCACGCACGTGGTCCCCTCTTGTCTTTCCTTCCTTGCGTTGGCCCCATAACCAGTTACCACGCTCGACACCGGCGATCCTCAGACTCTGCTCTGCAGAGGCGTCGGCTGGAGAGCTGTCCGAGGCGGATTCCCGGGCCCCTCTCTTCGGGATGCAACTCGCTAGATTTAGAGATGGGACCAGTACCCGTTTCTTAACTTAGAAATGTGCGTGTGACAGAAAGATTTGGAAACACCTCCAAGTCGGCCTTATGTTGGTGCAATTCTACATCCTATTGCATTAAAAATATCTTTTATGATGTATTCCTCGAAACTGATGTTTTTGCTTGCTTCGATACATTTGCCCAGCGTGCAGAAGCTAGACCAGCGAGAACAGAGAGAGAGGTGACCTCACCGTCCCTTGTCACATGGAGATAGTGCATCTTTCTCCATAAAATGGTATTGAAAAGAGGTTTCCGAAAGGCTTTTCCAAACCGCTTTACTTTTTTAAATCACGCGTCTAAAAGTTTAACATTTGCGTTCGGCGTCAGTGTTGAGCAGTCCGTCTGGCGCGGTGCGGGAAGCAGCTCGGGCCGACGCGAGCCGGGCGTTTACCCTGTGTCCTTCCTGCAGCTGTGTTTGCGCTTCACCACGGGGCCCACGGCCGCCGCTCGGGGTGCAGGGGGCCCCGCTCCCAGGCGGGGTGCTGCAAGCTGGAAGCTGTTGGGGGGGTCTGCGGATCGGGGGAGAAGGGCAGGGCTTCCAGCAAGTCTGCTAAGTACACAGAATTATCCCAAACAGAGAAATCCTCGGCAATTATCACCCCGCCTCTCGAAAGAGGTATATAATTCTTACATTGCTAAGTATAACCTACTGCAAGTCAGATTACAGAAGCACTGTATTCTGCAAACATACAATTTTCTGGCCACTTCCTTGTTCTTACGTTCCAGTTTTTAAAGTCTCTCCCTCGGTGCAGCGTATTTTTTCCCCTTCTCTTGTTTCTTCTACCATAAAACATTTTACATCAAAAAGGTGGACTCCACATTAATGATTAGTAAAGAGAGAAAATGACATTTAGCCACGTATAGAAACACTGAAGGGGTTTTAGATTCTGTTTAGCACAGGCGAAACCCAACTTCCTGATTCGAGTTAAAAAAACACACACGCGGCTCCTTGGTTGTGAACCAGCTTTTACAAAACAACATCTTGATGAATTAAGAGTAAATGAATGAGAACCATATGGGTGAATTTCCTTTGAAATATACCCGGGATTAAAAAGTTTAAGAAAAATAGCTCTTGGCAAATATAGTTTTGTAGTTTTTGCTGGAATGAAAATGTTTGAAAAATAGTCTGAAGTGTTCACTGAACCCAGATCTCAAAGTACCAAATTTTCCAGCCCACGGGGCGAAGGCGACGGGCAGGTGAGGGTTGCGGAGGCAGCAGGGAGGGCTTCTCTCTGCTCACTCCGGGGCCCCCCCGCTTTGGGGTTCACCTGCATGCCTGCCTGTCCCTGCAGGGCATGGGGACCAAGCCGCCGCCGGCTCTCGCTGCCGTCCTGCATGTCCCTCCCCGAGGTTCTGTTATCACAGATGCAGCATCCGCCGGCCCTTGCTCCGCTTTGTTTGCTTCATAGTTAAAAAGCGCGATTGTTTTGCACCTCACAAAAGCAAATCGCACCCTCAAGATTGTCCCTTATGAGAACGTGTGTGCAGAGTGGTGGTTCTCACCCAGGGAGATTTTTATGCCCCAGGGAAGTTTTGGGGCATCTGAAGACACGTTTGACTGTGATGACTGCAGGGGGCAGTGAGCAGAGGGGCTACAGGCTGCTGGGGGGACGAGGCCGGGGTCGCCAGACAGGCCCGCCCACAGTGAGAAATCTGGCTGGGACCCGCCTGCGATGCACACCGTCTGAATCTGGTCCAAGCGTGCAACTCGCTCCCGGACGGCCCACGGTTTGCGTGTGCACCCCTGGGGCCGCCCACAGCAGCGACGGCTCGGGGCCGGTGTAAGTGGCCAGTGGGTTAACGCACGCAGAATCCTGAGAACGGCACCGGGCACGCCGGGCACGTGCAGGAAGCGTTAGCTGAGGTCGTTGTTTTAAACCCTCCTGGGGACAGCAAGGCCTCACATCAAAGTACAGAGACGTATGAGCATCGCACAGCCTGTCTTGGAATTCGCAGGCACATCCGTTTATTTTCCTGAAGTGTGAATGGCCAGCTTCTTCCTGTTCCGACTTAAATTCCACACAGTTTCGCAGTGACAGCAAGCTATGATGTTTGTCTGGTTGCTGATCACGTGAACTAATGTAACGAGGAGGACTAAGGTCGCTCCTGCAGACTAACGTAGTTTCATCATACTGTGGGGAAGAAAACACAAAAAACCTGACTGTAACAGCACAATAAACTTTTCTTGGGTTTCCGTAGATAAGCAGGAAGTGCCACTTTGACAGTCAACATGGCCTGGCGGCCCTTCAGGAGATGCTATTTTTCATGAGAATGTTCGGGTTGATAGCACCGTGCAATAGGAATGCGTGGCACAGACACCTTTGCCAAGCGCCGCCCGCATCGGAGCCTCCTGCACTTTGCTTCTTGGCTGTGAGGATGGCGGTTTCTGCGGGTGCGGGGGGCCGGCCTCGCTGGGTGCACCGCGCACTGTGGCTCGTTACAGAAAATTAAACGGCATCCCCTTTAGTTTCCTTCCATCCTGTGACATAGCAGTTGAGAATGGGAGGTGTTGGGGGGCCATTGGCTGCGTCTCCACACCGTCGGCAGGGCCCCCCAATGCGCCGTCTGCTCGCCCACTCTGCATTTCCAGGTCGTCGGTTGGCCCCGCAGGCTGGCCCCGTCTTGAGTGAGTGTAGCAGGAACAGGTTGGGGTCATCCGGGGCCACTGCCATCATCGGGGGGTCTTCTATTCCCCTCATCTCCCTCAGCCTCGAACGACCTGGAACGAAACGGTCAGAGAGAGGGCGGGGCGCCGTGACAGCCCGGCTGACGGAACACGCGGCCTTCGGTGACAAGCAGCCGAGCCGGCCTGAGATTCTGCCTCAGCCACTTACGAGATCTGTGAGTGTGAAGGGCAGAGCAGCCAGGAAGGACTCGCCTTGGAGCTGTGCCTGGCCCGCGGACGGGGTGCGGTGACGGCCTGCGTGCCGTGACCACGACGCATCCTGGCCAGTGGACAGAGTGGCCCCGGATCGAGGACAGAGATGAGCGGATGCTTCAGAATACGGCCTCTGCCCTTCCGCTGACGCGGCCAGTCTGACGCTGTCACCGAGGGGTCTCTGACAGTGCCGGTTCTAACATGACAGGCTTCCGGAGTCCGCCAGCAGGGAAAATCAGCTGCAGCCGGGAGAAAAAGCCAGCATCCCAATTCCTGGATGCCGCTAGGAGCGACCGGAAGCCTTTCAATGGCGGTTTTACAAAGTCCACGAAGGCCAACACCCTTCCAGCGTCCTCCCCGCTCACGGGGAGTGTCCTTGTTTGGACACTGTCAGCCCCCAGCAGCCCGTGGGGCCGCGCCTGCCCCGCCTGCACGAGGACGGTCAGGGCAGCCGCTGACCCTGGCCCCTGGCCGGGGCGGGTCCGGAGCCGGCTCCCGTGGTCTCAGCAGCCGTGAGTTTTGCTCGCCCCTCCCGCTGTGCTTACGGCTCTGAACACAGAGCCTGTTGCTTGAAACTTCCAGACACATCTAGACACGGACACAACGTTTTACTGAATTCACACAGGGGCCGTTTTCTCCCCGCGTCGAGGAACTGCAGGGGGGGGGGCTGGGGGGCCACGGCTGCCCGGGGTGTGAGCCGCGTCTCTCGAGAGGACAGTCTCGGGCCAGGGACGTCCTCGTCTCGCTGAGCCCGCGCCCGGTCCACGCGGAGGCCGGGCGCGGACGCCGAGCAAGTGCCCACGACACACCTGGTTCTGCCGTGACACACCTGGTTCTCTAGCAGGCGGAAGAAGAAAGCCCCGCGCTCGCCACGGAGACCGTCAGCTCGCGGGGCGCGCGCGTCCCGGAGAGACCGCCGCCCCGCGGGTGAGGCGCGTGGGAGGTGACGTCTCATTCAAGGAACACTCCAGCCGGAAGGCAAAGGGCGTTTCTCAGCCAGGAATTTCAGGGTGACAGACCTTCGCTTGTACTAGAGAACGCGGGGTGTGCACTGAAATTCTAGAAATGCCAGTAATTCACGCAGTTAGCTACTCAGAAGCAAGAGGCGACGGCTGAGCCCGAAGGCGCCGCCCCTGCCGCGCAGACGCGCGTTCAGAGCAGTTCGGGTAACCGCGTGGCGCAGAGAAAATGCCGTTCGCGTGCACGCGTGGCGCCGGGAGCGCAGGACGTGCGGGCCGCGCTCTCTGAAGCTGCTGCGGGTCCGCGGACCTGAAGTACACACGGCTCCGCCGAAGCCCGTCCCTGCGTCCGCGCGCGGCTCACGCGCTGCTCCCTGTGCCGCGGTGACAATGCGGGCGGCCCCCCGCAGACCGGGCCCCGGCGTCGTGTCTCCGCACTGCCGTGCTTGTGCGTGCTGCCCCGTAAGCCCCCGAAGGTCTGGGATGGTGTTACCACCTGCTTCGTAGCCCCGCCGCGGAGCCTGGTGACGTTCATGAAGCCTCCGTGGGAAGAGGAGCAATGGATGGATGGATGGATGGATGGATGGATGGATGATGGATGGATGGATGAATGAATAGAACAAACTCCCAGAACCGATGGAAGCCTCTTCAGGGCCTGCGGGCAAACAGCACACGCTGCGGCCTCCAGCGGGGATGCGCATGCGCAGGCGCGTAGGGATGAGCGAGCCGAATTCAATTTGTGTAAAGCATCCTCGTGTGCGTGTGTGTGTGCGCGTGTGTTCGTGTGTGGATTTTTTTAATTAAAAAAAGGGCTGTGTGAATCAGTCAGATACCAGTTCCAACTGCTTTTGCTCTTCCTTTCCCCAAATTTGTCTCATGCAAAGAGACGCTTTAATTTTCAATTGTCTCAGCGACTCGGGTCGGTGTTTCATCACCTGTCAAGGGTCGTGTACTTAGAACCAGTCACCGTTTCACAAGAAAACATCCATGATCACAGACGCTATTAGCCCCTAAACTTTTCTTTTCCTAAGAATCGCTCAGAATAGGGGTTCCACCAGTCTCCTTACTCTCACATTTGGAAAAAAGATAGCGTGAAAACACTTAAGGGAAACAGACAAAAGAAACAGAAAGGAGAACATGCATTCATTTCCTCACTGCCTGCTTTCCTCCCAAAGATGATGTAAGAGGATTTAAAAATGCGACAATGCGATAACCAACCCCAAATCTTAAAATATCAGCCCCCCAAATGATGGGTCTGAAAATGTTTGCATCATATTGTTCCACGATACTGACTGCAACATAAATAGGACAAAGTGTGGGTCAAGCAGACCGAGACTGCACTGAACTTTTCAATTCCCAGGGTGTTCTTGGACGCTTCAATTTTGACTGGGCAGAAGTCGGATTATCCAGGAGAAAATCCCAGACAGTGTCAAGGGGAATTATGACTCCCGCACGTGCAGATATGAGGAAGCACCCGGGACTGTCATTGCGCACCTGCTGACTCCAGCGGCACCTGGACAGGGGGCGCACTCGGGGGTTCGCAACCCCCGCAGCTCAGGGGTCAAGCCCTGCAGCCCTTCATGTCCATAGCGACCTGCGGCCCGTGCGGCACGCTGCAGGTGCGGGGCTCACGTGTTTCTGGCCGGGCAACGCTGAGCAGGGTCCCCGGCCTCCGTGACCGCAGCCGGAAGCGGCGGGGACTGGCGAGCGGTAGCTGGAGCGTCCAGGGTCCCGGTCGGGCCCCAAGCCCTGAAGGTCGGCACACAGTGGTCTCACCCGGCCCGGCGGGGCGCTGGGGACCGGCTCCATTCCGTGCTTTGATTGCATGTGGCTGAGCAAGACCACGTCCGAACGCTTATCGGAACCTTATCTGAACCTCCGAATCGGGTTATAAATTCAGTGCCTGCAGAGCCCTTTGCATTCTTTCCTGTGGGAGTCGGGCCTGAAAAAACAGACTTTTATAGCATGTCAGGGCTTTTAGTGCTGACAGATATGAGAAAAACCACTGGCAGAGAAAAAAAAAGTCAAATATTTTCACACTTAAACAATGTATTTCTTTTTAGAAGTTGGTTCGGATATTTTGGAGTCAGTGCCTGTGTTTTGAGCTCTGATTTGCCTGTCTTCGGCAGACGCTTGCCCATAACCGCAATTACTCTTCCTTCCAGTGGTCCTAGCTCAGAGATAGCCGAACACAGAACTCTGCTTTTATATCAAAATCTGTTCCTCGCTAGACAGACAGCTCCCCGTTCTCATCTCCTTCTCGGCACCCTGAGCCCAGCGCCGAGCGGGATGGACAGACACGTCCCCTCAGGTCCTGCGCGCCCCGCTCCACCACGGTGCAGTTTACATGGCTCGGAGCGTTAACTCGGAGCTGGTCTCGTTTCGTGTGTGACCTGTGACCTCCCCAGACCTTTCACTTCTCGCCCCATCACCCATTTCTGTCACTCCCCGTCCCCTGCCTCTGGCAGCCCCCAGGGTGCGCTCTCTGCGCTATGAGCTGGGCTTTCTTGTTTCCGTTTTTGCTTTTTTTTTTTTTCAAATTTCACATATAAGTGAGATGATACAGTATCTGTCTTTGATGTATTTCACTTAGCATAACGCCCTTGAGGTCCATCGATGTTGTTGTAAGTGGCAGGATTTTGTCCTTTTTGTGGCTGAGGAGTATTCCATGGTGTGTCTGTCCTGAATGTCTTTATCCAGTCACTCGTCGGTGGACACTTAGGCTGCTTCCGTGTCTTGGCTGCTGTAAATAGCACTGCCGTGAACACAGGGGTTCATGTGTCCTTTCAAATCCGTGTTTTTGTTTTTGGATAAATACTGAGAACTGGAATTACTCTATTTTTAAGTTTTTTGAGGAATCTCCATTCCATTCTCCGCAGAGGCTGCGCCAATTTGCAATCCCACCGGCAGCGCACGAGGGCTCCCTTTTCCCCACACCCTCACCAGCACTTGCTGTTTCTCGTCTTTTTAATGATAGCCATTCTGACGGGATAAGGTGGCATCTCACAGTGGTTTTGACTTGCATCTCTCTGATGATGAGTGATGTTAAGCATCTTTTCATGTGCCTCTTGGCCATCAATTGACATTTTTAAAAAGAATTCTTTATAAAAGTCAGCGGATGCCCTTCCAAACTGCCTGCTCGTGTTTTTGTTTTGCTTTGTTTTTAACGGTGGAGAGTTTATGATAAAGGTGCGGTGTAGTTTAATAAGTATGTGTCTCCTAACAGTAAAGTGAAGATACGGTATCTTAGTTCCCGCTACTGCAGCAGAGTACCACAGGCAGGTGGATTATAAACGACAGAAATGGGTTTCTCGCAGTTCTGAGGCTGGACGTCTGAGGTCAGGGGGGCAGCTTCGGGGTCTGGTGACAGCTCCCTTCTGAGCTGCAGATGGCCGCCTCCCTGTGCCTCCTCGTGGGGGAGGGCGGAGATGGCAGCTGGGATTCATGGGGGCTCCAGCCTCGAGACCTCACCGACCTAGCACGCTCCCCCAGACCGCACCTGCGACCCAGCACACAGGCCGCTGGGGCTTCAGGACGCAGGTTCTGAACAGCGGCATCTGGTCCGCTGTAGCGTAAGTCAAGTTAAATACTGAATATCTAGAACGGTTCCAAGGCCAGAAAGTACAGATGTCTATATTTGGGGCAAGAAGGACCTTTTTTTTTTTTTTTTTTTTTTTTTTTTTAGTCATAGGAAAAACATGATAAAATAGGCAAAAATATGGATTTGTCAAAATAAAATAAACATGTTTGCATGCATACATGAATACACATACACACAAACAAACTTCGATGTTTGTCTTCAGTTACAAAAGGAATTCGAGTGGCTTTTGTACTTATAACAATGATGATAACGGATCCTGCATGCTCGCCACATGCCAGGTGCTGTTTTAGGGGTGTGAGGCTGCCATCACCCCCACTTCTCGGAAGCGGAAGCTGAGCCGCAGAGCCGATGGAGATGGTGAGCAGGGACCCCCACCCAGGAGTCACGGCCCAGGCCCCTCAGCCCCGTGCACGCTGCCTCTCTGCTCAGGTTAGGGCCACGTTTCATGACCAACGTTCACGAACACGGCCAGATGGCACTGTGACCTCACCGAGCACGTCCTGGCCAGTGGATAAGCGATGCTCAATGTGCTTACAACATCAGAGTTGGTGTGTTTTAGGTTTTAAATCATCTCTGGTAAACTTGGTCATCAGTCACATTTCATTAGAGTTATAATAGAAAAGGTCCACATTCAACATGTGTACTGATGTTGCACGTGTTTATTATTAAGTACAAAAATACGTATGCCCTTGGGAATGTAAAGGTTAGAAACGGAATTAAAATGTTATCCTGGTGTTTTTTACGGAGGGGGCAGGCGATCAGCATGTTTTCCGATGGCTCGTTCGCAGCTCTAATTTCACCTTATCTTGGCAGGTTGAAACTGTTTCAGCTCAACATATGTCAATATCCAATTTCCATTGAGGTTGGAGATCTGTACATTTTTCTTAAGCAAGAAACAGAGATACACTTTGGTCACGTAGAGAAACAGTTGGCCTTCCCTCCTCTACCCTTGCAGTGTCTTTCTGATAGTCTCCTTACCCTCTGCATTCTTCTAAGTAAAGTTTTATAGGCATATTTTGCCAATAAAGTTCAGTTAGCAAGAAAAATAAAATGCATTTGCCAGTCTTCCTTTGGACCATTTCATTTCTGGGTCAGAATTAATGAACAAAGCAATGTGGTGCTGGTGGGGAGCGTGGGGCTCAGGAAATCCGTTAAGCAATTGAACACGACCTCGGACAGAAATACGTAACGACTGGAGTGGGGGTCAGAATCGGGCTGCTCGGGGTCATGGCCAAGCTGCCGCCCTGCTAAGCGCTCATCTGCTCCGAACTTTAGTTTCCAGATCTGAAATGTGGGAATAATAATAGTTTCCACCCCATCAGTTAAGTACTATTGAAAGGATTTTTTTTAAGGGTTCCATGAAAAACACTTAGCAAAGTGTAAAACACATATTAAGTATTTTAAGTGGTAAATATTGTCATTATTGATGTCATTCCTATTATTCTTAGGTAACGCTTGAGAGGCTACGTTACCAAGATAAGTGAAATAAATCTTCCATTCTAGGGCCGATAAGCGAGTTAATTTTGAAATATTTTGCAGTTTCCCGAATAATTTTCCACAGTTTTAGAAGTATCACACCATGAACCTTACATGAACAGTAGAAAATTGATATCAAGAATTAGGCAACGAGGTTAAGGAGATAGAAGAGGAGGACCAAAAAGGTGTTTTTTTAGAGCAAAAAGAGTGTGAGGAGGAGAAGGAATTGGCCTCGATGCGGGAGGCAACATGTCACAGAGGAACCTCGGACGATGCCGCGTTCCGCGATGCCTCAGTGGATGACAGACGGAGTGGCAAGCCTGGGAAGTCATCCCTTCCAAGGCCGGGCTTTTAGGAATATCAGAAAGAAAATAAGGCGCAGAGAAAAATAAAAACACCATCTCCACAATGTCGAGGTCGAGTTAAAAATGGTTAAGCATTTCCATCTGCCTGTCGCCTTCGTGAAATTTCTACGTTGTTCCATTTCATGAAATAAAACTTTTATTTTATTTTATATTTTTACAAATAGTAGTAGTATTTGGAGTGGGCAAAACTACAACAAATATTGCTGCCACCGTAAACCAGGGAATGGAAACCAGTGACATGCTAAGCATTTCATAACATTCGCCAGCACCAATGGACTTTTTTTTTTTAGGAAAAGAAACTATTTTAAAAGATCATTAAGCATAGAAATAGACATCATTCATGGTTGGCCCAGGAAATTAGATTTTACCAGGTTTCCTTACAAAAGAACACAAAGTATTACATTTGTTTCGCAGCACTGCATTATATATAAGTACTATAGTACTATGTTTACCTCCCACAGGGATAACACATTTTCTTGCAAAAAACAAAAACAAAAACAAAACAAAACAAAAAACTCCAAAGCAATAAGTATTGCTAGGAAGTAAAATAAGTCAGTGCAATCGTATATAGGGGAATTAGGTAAGAATGATCAAGAAAATTATTTCGACACAATATCACATATTAGCTGCAACAGTTGAAGGATGTTGACGTTCTGGAAAGGACTGTTTTTTACCACATGGGAGTTATTAATAAGTCAATATCACATTTAACAGCCATCGAATAGTCTAAGACCAGCTTTTAAAGTCAGAGTTTTCAGAAATCTGTGTTTGTTTTAGCATATCAAAAGAAAAAGGGGGAAATGTGGTATTTCTATATAAAAATTGTTCATATATTGTTACAGAGCAATTAGTAACCTATGAGAGATAAAGCTAAACCATTTCTTCCTTTTGCCGAACGGTTTCCATTTTGTTCCTCTATAAAGGCAGGTGAGCAAAAGCACGCCATGCCGCTGGGCAGGAAGAATTCCGTTACGCTGTTCTCACGAGGCAAGCAAGCGTTCACTTTTCATAGTTCATAGAGACGGGGGTTTTGGCCACATAATATTTTTCCTAACTATGTTGCATGTAGTAGATAAAATTCATCTTCTCAAAGGTATCTTTAAAACTCAAGCTCAGCATTCTTACCATATTTAAATTGGTTATTTATCACACCATAAAAAAAACAGGTCTGTTTCATTTTTGTCTCAACAAATCACACTATATTTGATTCACATCAGAGGCAATGCAGAAACTCAACACAGCGTTTCCTAACGAAACATACTGCACAGCCCCGTCCCGAAGCCTTACTCTGAAGGTGAATTAAGTAGAAAAAACCTTCTGTAATGCTTACCCTGTACACTTTTATGTCATCACCAATTCATGCATAAATTTGGCGATTATTACTTAATAATAAATTTGGTTGAGTTTTGGACAACCTCACTGGCAGAAAGGGTTTTTTTGTAAAGTTTCCACTTTCTAATATCTTCTTAGAAGTTAAAATTTTCCTGTCCTCTCGTAATTCCCGGCTTTTCGATGTGGTTGCTGTCACCACGTCGTTTCCTGTGTGTGAACCGGACGGGCCGCCTGGCAGAGATGTCCTTTCAGGACATGGAGTCGGGGTGCTGGTGCGAGGCTCCCACGTGGCCGCGGGTGGTTCCCTGCGGCGTCAAGAGTGACAGGGGTTCGTGCTCTGTCCTCGGCACCTGCCACCAGCCGTGTGACTCCTCCCTTCTGGGCGCCCGGCAGCTGCGGAGAGGTCACGTCAATGTGCAGGTGTTAGCGTCCCAGGACGTGAGCGAGCAGTGCGGGTCTGGGGGGAGGGGCTGAGCTTAGTGGCACCAAGAGACTAAGCTGTCCGTTGGTAGATGAAGTACATCAGTAGCACTGAAGAAATGATTTGGCCATTTGGGACCTGTGCCAAGACCTGTTTTTTTGTTGTCCTTTTTGTTGTTTTTTTTTAAACTCCCCTCCCCAATTAAAAAAAAAAAGTGTTAGAAACGGCGTGCACCCTGAGTCGCAGAGGTCCTTCAAGGCAGTTTCCCTTAGAAAGGGCCCGACGGAGGGCAGCGGCGGCGAGCCAGGCCGGGAGGCGTCTGGGGGGGCGTGGGGAGGGGCCGCGCGGCGTCTGTGTGTGCGATCTCATGTCGCTTTGAATGCATTTCTTAACCTTCCATGCCTCATTTTTCCCCATTCATAAAAATGACAATCATTGTGCTTGCCATCTGTGTACCTCAAAGGAGAGAGGGAGGACTAATGAAGTCTCTGTCAGGGCTTTGAACTTTCCAGAAGAACGCTTTCATGACTCCACAAAGCACAAAGCCGCATCCTGTGCCTGTGTTTTTCCTGGCGTTTCCCTGCGAGCTCAAGGTCTCCACCCGCCTGGGCCGCCGTGGCTCCCAGCCCGCCTCTCCGCACCGGGGTGGAACTCTGCCGTCCGGCCGAGGCTTTGTCATTCCACCCGTGTCCCTGTGGCCAGTTTCCTGCCTCAGGGGCACGGAGCTGTGACACGAGGACCGGCGACAGAAGCGCCCCTCAGCCCTGCAGGCGTTCCCGAGTGGCACGCGGGCGCCGAGACGCCGCCGTCACGGAGCCACTCGGCGCGACGCAGGGCGCCCCCGCCATGGTAAAGGGAACGCGGGTCCTGCCCAAACGCGGCGTCACGGCTGATAAATACAGTTTTTAGATATTTATATTCTGTCGCCCTCTCCTGCTTTCTAACTTTTTGGGTTTCCTTGAAAGTGGAGCCAGAAATAATTTCCTGGCTGCGAAAATCAAAACCTGGATCTCCCGGGCCTTCGATGGTGCTCGCGTGGGTTCGAGGGGAAGCCGCTCGGACCCGACCTGGGTTCGCCAGGGTCGTGGGCCAACGGCAGCGGCGGCCGCCGGCAGCCGGGGCAGCAAAGTGGAAACCTCGCTACAAATAAGGTTTAATTTTATATGTGGCATCTAAAGTGTGAGCAACGCACATACATGGAAAGCAGCAGAACTTAGAATGGAATGTCGTGCCCTGGATGTATCCTGTAACTGTATGCCGTGCTGTGCCCCGTGACGCCCTCCGTCTACCTCAGAGGTGCTTCGGGGCCGGTAGCAGAGCGTCCGTGTGCTCTCGGGGGTCTCAGAATTGGCAAGTCACGAACGGACATCTGCACGACTCCCTCAGCGCGGGAGGCGCAAGGCGGGGGGGGGGGGAGGAGAGACGGAAGACACGGCCCCTCCTCGAGGAGTTCGCAGGACGCGTGCGAGGGAGACAACGGCCCGTGTCACCACGCGGGGCCGATGCGCGTGTGCGGGCCAAGCGCCTCGCCCCGCCAGACGGCGCGAGCTGCCCCCGAGCTGCAGCTGCGGGACTTGCTACACGCGTTCCCGCTGTTTGTCCGACGTTTACGATTGGGATCGAGAGGATGGAAAGAGGCGGTGTGCGACGCCATTGGGGGCTGGGGGCGCGCACTGAAAAGCGACGGAGCAGAACAAAAGTGACGATTGGTTTCGCTGAGAGGACGAGATCCATACCCGGTGACCCAGACCGATGCTGCGCGGGGGCGTCGCGAGCCGGCGGGCGCCGGGCCGCAGCTCCGCTCTCCTCCAAGTCCGACCTTGCCCTGCGTCGTGAAGGGCCCTTAGAAGGCGCTTCGTCTTACACACTTTTAAGAAGGTTTGATGTCAATCAGCTCCCTCATGTGGGTCTTTATTCTGCGAGTGAACTTGTACGTGCAGTTATTAAGTGAGCAGAGCGGACGGGGGGATCTAAACGTAGCCACTCTGGGTAGTAAAGGATTAAAAAAACGAACAAACAAACGCGCCTGGCAAGCCTCATTGATGGATGCAAGTCTTCAGGGGTTATGCAATGGTGACACAGATTTTCAAATAGCTAGTATTTGGGAACCTGTAGGTGAACATTTAGTAAACTTCCAACTTGAAAAGATTCTGCCCAGGCTGGACAGGCTATTTTCTCATTAACAGCCTTCGCCTCCACCCCAGCTGGAAAGACAGGCAAACCAGGAACATCTGAGGGAGACATGGATCAGGACCTGTGCAGGGCGCGACCAGGCCAGCTCCTTTCTTCCTTCTGGGTTATGTCCAGCCCACCCTACGCTGCTGGAGCAACACGGGGTGAGCCTGACCGGCGGAGCAGGGACCAAACACCTCGGGCCGCGCTCCCGGCAGCCCGCCGCTCCGCCCGGCGTGTTTGGGGAGCAGGATCCTTGTGTGCGTTCGGATCAATCAGTTAAACGTTTTTCCAGTTTCCTGGCCTGGGCGATGAGAAAAATACCTAGAAAAAGATGCGGTTCAGAGAGCAGGCCTGCAAATAACTACTCGCCCGGCAGTGTTAGATGGGGTTAAGCTGCAGATGGGTCGGATGTGTGGTTCGTTGCTGTGACTACCTTGCGCCTCATGGGAGGAGTTGCTGGCTAATAGTTTGGGGATTCTTTTGCAAGATTCTGGCGTCTCTGGAGTGCGGACGTAACATCCAGCGGCTGGGGCACCTGCCCTCCTCCCTGGCCCGGAGTCTCGCCTCGTTCATCTCGTACCAGCTGCAGCCCGGCGCTTTCCACGTCCCCGGTGCTCAGTCCATGACCGCCAGGGCGATTTTTATCAAATTTAATGACGCCATTGTAAACGTTCTCCTTTTGTTTACAAGGATTTATAATCCCGTAGGAAAGGTAAACATATATTCCAGTTACCGTAGTATACTGCAGGATGTCACAAATGCTTTAGGAGATATGATAGGGAACTCAACGGAGACGGGTTTGTTTCTAGTCGGGGGGTCTAGAATGACCCATGGGTGATGAGCTAAGACCTCAGTCCCTGTGTGGGGAAAGCCAGCGAGGCACCGAGTCCTGCTGGCCCCACGCGTCACGAGAGCCCACGCACCTGAGACGCGCACAGAGAGCCCAGCACCACCCGGCGCTCCGGCTGCGTCTCCCGCGCCTCCTCTTCCTGAGTCGCAACCAGACGGAGTTCTTACCTCTTCCCCCCGCGCCGCAAGCTTGTCTCTCCTTTCCACGTCGCCGACGTCTTCCCTGAGCTGCTTGCTCCTCTCCTTCTGCTCGTGCAAACCCAGTCCCCCTGCAGGGGCCACCTCCCTCGCCAGGCCGCTCCAGAGCAACATTCAGGGGATACTTAGAGCACTGAGTCTTTGAATGAAAACCACATTGTACTGTGGCTTTTACAATTTGAAAAAATATTTCAAAATTTTATTTGGTAAGATAATTTGTACTGATTTTTAACCAACAAAATTCTGAGTTAGTGATATCTTTTTTAATGTATCAAAAACAAGATACAGTAATTGTAGCTTGGATACTTTTGATAATTAGTGTATGGGTAGAGAGATTAAATAGGGATATATATGTGTGTGTGTGTGTATATATATATATATATTTATATATTTATTTATAACTTATTTTCTACTTGAGAGGTAAACAGTCCGTCTTTCCATAACATACTCTTGTGTAGCTTTTAAGTTTATATGTAATACTAACAATCAATTAGACAAAGAGTAGAGTCTAAATTAGTTTGAGATTAAAACATGCCAGTAAACGAATGAATAAGCGGTTGAATTCCCAACTGGACAGCAAATGCTCTCATTTTGCAAACTGAGACGTTAAGCTCCCTGTTTTGTAAGGGGGATTAACTAATTCAAACATTTCATCCAGAGGCACATGGTAAACGTGTCCTCGTGGAAGCCATCTCTTCCAAATAATCTGACTGAGACAGAGTATGGTCAACTTTTTTTTTTTTCTTCCAAATAAGCCTGCCAACAAGTCAGGATTAGCAAGAGTACCAGACTAAACACCAAATTTAAAAAAGCACACAGATGTTTGCAGTCTGACCTCGATGAAATTTGAAACTTGATGACTAGAAGATAATGAATTTCAACCCCAACTCCTGCGGTTCAGTGCCACGTGATGGCAGGCCTGTGGTGTCCGGTGGAAGCACTGTGAACTGATGACAAAGTGGGGACTTGATAAGGTTTTAGATGTGTGAAGCGCCAGCGTGTCCTCGATGAAGTGGAACATAGTACGCCCAATCATTTGCACGGTGGCTTGTAAATTTAAAAATATTTGGTTAAAATATAAAAATCTCTCATAAATGATAATAAAATTGCTTGGATAAAAAAGTGAAAACTCGTAAAAATAGCTCTTTCAAAATGGGGGCGTGATGGTAACTTTTCCTAACTGTCAACGCTGCGACATTTGCCGTGACGCCTTTCCATGCCTGGCGTGCTGAGTGTCCGCACCTCTCTTTCCAGAGACTCGGGGTCTGATAACCACCCAGAAACTGTGGGCGGGACACAGCCGGCTGCTGGGTCGGGGGTGGGGAGGGGGAGCAGAGCTCCTCACCCTTCCTCCTCAGAGTCAGGGAAGCCAGTGGTGGACGCTGGTCGGGTTAAAGGGCACGACCCCCGAGGGGTCCATCGTTGCTGAGAACACCCGCTGAGCTCAGTGGGACCCCCCGTGCCAGCCTCGCCACCACCCCCAATGGCCGGGGCTGTTTCCCAAGCAGCGACTTTAAAACCTAAAAATCAGCTCTTTGGGAGGAATTTGTTTTCAGGGAGATTTGTTCAAGGGATGGTCTTGACACTGAGCCTTCCCTTGCCTCTAAGCGCTCCCTGTCCTCTGGGACATCGAGGGCAGCGATGTGTGAACACGTGGAACTCTCCGTCCCTTACCGCTCCCTGCCCCGCCCCAGGAAGCAGTGGTTCCCTGACCCTCCCCTCGGCTTGCCCCCGTGACGTCCCCACCCCCACCCGCCACCAGCTTCCTGTGATGCACGTTCCCTCCAAACCAACTCTCAAGCCGTAGTGGAGAGATTCGTAAACGTGTCTGAAAACGGAGCATCCCCGGCCGTTCCTGCGTCCGTGGGAGCCAGTGCCCAGTGGGCCGCAGCAAGTATCTGCTGAAGGAGCCGATGCACCTAAACTGATCGTTTCGCTTACTAAGCACGGTGGGACACGCTGGTGTCACATGTCCTCCCCGAAAGTCTGCTAAATGCAGCAGAACTGTGTTGTTCTGTCGCAACATGGTTCTCCATGGAGATCGGTGGCCAGGGGGTGCAGAGAACAAAGGCCATGTCTGCAGACAGAGAGCTTGCAGCTCTGCCCCCAGGGGGGAGCTGCACCTTCCCGGCTGGTCCCCCCCCCACCATCACCACCCCCACTCTGTGACATAGCCCTCCCTGGTCGAATCTCTCAAGTTAGAAATAGGCACTTAATTTGTCGCAGAGTGAAAAAAAATGCAAAACATTAAATAACATGGTTTGTTTTCCCTCATTTGAAGGACGTGTTAATTACGGAGTGAATGGCTAGCTTAAGAGGATGAGAACAGCCCGGAGTGAACCAGGAAGGGAGGCGAAGCTGGGCTCCTCGGGGCCAGAAGCTGGCCTCCGTCGACCCTGAGCCGCCCGCGGAGGGGGCTTCCCCCCGGGAGGTCTGGCTACAGAGAGGTGACGGCTCCCACAAATAGCCCAGATTACAGGGCTTCCGAGAGCTGCTTCATGTGATTTTTATGTGAAGGTTTTAATTAAATATATTCAGGGAACTCAGAGAGATCTTGAGCCAGAAACCAAAGTCAGAAATATGTCTATTTTTTCCTGTGACTTTGAAAGAATTAGTTATGGTAGACAGAGTGAGGAGACTTTCCCCCCGCCCCCAAGGAAATGGTTTGCTCTATATAAGATCGGCCGCTAAACCAAAATGAAAGGCTCATTCATTATGGCCCAAATAGTGATTATATCTCAGGCAAAATGACACAGACCAGGTCTTTTTCTCCAAACCCGAGCAAGCCGTCATTATTATTTTTTCATGATGGCGTCAGTCAGTAACCGTGCGTCTGCCCTGCAAGTTGTGTTTCAGCAGGACCGAGTACGTCACGCCTGTCCCCAGGCACGCTAAGGTGGCTGCCACCGGCGTCAACGGCGGGGAAATGGGGACGCAGACAACTCGTGTCACGTGTGCAGAGAAGGCAGAAGCCTTCGCTTCCTGAGCGAAGCGGTTAACCAACCGCCGAGCGGGGTCGTTCGCGCAGAGAAATCTGACCTCGGCGAGAACGGAAATAGCTTATAGCATCGCAACCATGGTTCCCTGACTCCTCAAGCGACATGTTTAGAGTATCTACCGTCTTCTAAGCAGGCGGATACCAAAGCAGGTCCAACTGCGACACCGAGCAGCCCGCAGCCCGCAGCCCGGCGCGTCAGGTGCGAAGTCACGGGCGTCAGCGCACGGGGGCCGCAGAGCAGCCCTGAGGCAAGTGGGCCTGTCTCCGTCTGTTCAGAATGTTGTTTCCAGACGTACTTTGGATTTTTGGGGGTAAATAAGATGCGTAACATAAGGGGATACCTCGCCCCCTGCACTGCCGGGTGAAAAGGTCAGAAGACGTGCGGGCAGGCACAGGGAAGGGCACGCACGGCACTGAAAGCGCGCGGACGCCCGCGGATCAGCGGGGTTGTCGTCAAGGCGGCAAAGTCTGACCCGGGAAGAGCAGCCAGGGCGCGGGGGGCCGTGTTGCAGGCGTGTGGGCTGCCACAGCGTGTCCCCACGCCACGCGCTTGCCGCTTCCCACTGAGCAGCCCGCGGCAGGCGGTGCCGCTCCGGGGTCTGGGAGCCCGAGACGACGGCCCTGGCAGGCCCGGCGTCCTCTGTCCGTCTCCCCGTGGCGTGGCGAGGGGGACGAGCTCCCTCGGACGTCCCGCACATGCCCTAATCGCCTCCCGGGGGGCCAGCTCCTGAACGCCATCCTCTGCTGCGCAGGGTTGGGCCTGTGAACGTGGGGGCGGCACAGGCCTTCAGACCGCAGAGCCGGTGCTCGCGGCCATCTGGCGGGGCGGGTGGCAGGTGGCCTTCACGACGGCCTCCTTGTCGCCGCCCCCTACACTCCGCGTCACCTCCTGCTCGGGAGCAGGGCTGATGCGCGCTCCTGAGCGGGACCCTGCAGGAGAGCCGGTCGTCACCGCCAAGACCGCCTACCACCCGGCTGTGGCTCCCGTCCCGGGCACAGCCTCCCGCCTCGGGACGCTCACCCTCGAGGGAGCCGAGCCACGTTGTCCGTGACCCCATGAGTGGCACACCTGGCAAGGGCCCTCGCAGGACAGACGGGCGACCTTGCGAGGCACCCCCCAACCTCAGCTGCACCCCGCAGCAGCCCCGCGTCAGGGCAGCACAGCAACGCTGCCTGCTGGTCGCTCGTCGGGCAGCTCGGGACGCAGGGATGCTCCATCTCCCGATGTTGCCATAGCAACAGGCCTGTGGCCCGAGATGCTGGGGAAGCCACCCTGAGCTGACACACGGCGTTTGTGCGCAGGGTCCGCTGGCAGAGCCAGTCACGGGCACCAAGCCTAACCTCGGGGGCTGCTGGGAGACGCAGGGCCGTGCCTGGGACGCTCCACAGGCAGTCCCGTCCCTGTCACTTGGTGTTTCGTCCATCCAGTCAGTCAGACATTCACTCAACAAACGTTTAAAAAAACTCTATAGAAACAAAAGAAAGAACACCTTCCCTCCACCCTGTCGCCTCGTCGAGTGAAAACCCAGGCCTTCCCTCTGCTGCAGGCACAGACGCTGGCACCCTTCGCAGGGTTCCAGGTGCCTCTACCCGAGGGAGGGGTCTCTGCCAGGCGCACCTGTCCCCGGAGGCATCACGTTGTGATCAATGTCACGACCACAAAGGTTGACCCTTTGGTGGTGCCTCTGTGCGCACGTGTCTCCTGGCGACCTTGTGGGAGTCGGGAGTTGGCCGGCAAAGAACACACGGCTGGGCTCCTCGGCTGCTTGACCGAGAGGCACCTTGCTCTCTGCTCTTCCGCGTCCCCCGGGGCAGTCTGTCCACTTCCTCTGCGTCTCTGCTCCTGGTCCCGCGTGGCCGCCCCGACGGCCGTCAAAAACACCCTCCCTGTCACTTCTGGTTTCCAGCCCAGCGCCCCGAACACTGTCGCTTTGACGTCAGTCGAAGCGGGTCCCTCCCTTCCCCGAATGCCACAGGCTGCACTGCACTCGACACACTGTGACCGGGTGACCCGGCTGCCGTCTGTGCCCCCTCCCGAGCAGCCTGCGGCTTCGTTCTCTTCGCACTCCCCACCGTGCATCACATAAAGCCTGGCGTGCACTAGGTTTCTACAAATGCTTATTGACGTGTGAATTCAGGTTGGAAGGTGTTAGAGCTCACCATTTATTTCTGTTAGGCGGCACAGTTAGATGACGTAAATTTTACACGCACCTGAAGAGTCGTTCCATCCCAGACTCTTGCCTTCGTTCTGCTGTGAACTGCTTCTTCAGGGCTAAGGCTGAACTGTGCACACTTCGGTCTGCTCTGAAACGACGCCATGCTCATCAGGTCACAAGCTCAGGAGGGCAGAGGCTCTTCAAACTTCGTGCGGTCTCATGGCCCTCAGCAAAACGCGGGACCTGTTAGTGCGGTCGCTGACTGCACACAGGGGAGCCGACGGGACGTTTCGCGGTGGAGCCCCAGCTCATCGAGGTTGCTCTTATGTTGATATTATCAGACAGACTATAGATACTGAACAATCTGCATGTTCATAAAGGTGTCAAATGGATTTTTAAATTAGACCATGTGGATTTGTAACCCTCTGTAAACAATATGGTGGAATGACTTATCCGAACCTTCATTTCTGCCTCGGGTGCTTCCGTCATTTGAATGAGGCTGTTAACGTCGTCATGTGTTAGTTTACGATCGAGTCTCCAGAATAAAGATGAGTTTAACCCTAATGACTCAGAGTATCAGTCATCAAAAATACCATATAATATAATGGAAAGAATAATGAATGACAAATCAGAAGGATGAAGATTTTAGTCTTAGATCTGCCACTTATTTAAAATGATGAAAGCACAGTCGGATTGTCTCCAAAGTCACTCATCACAGAATAATGATACCGGGTGCGTGTTTATTCACATGAAAAGGAAGGAAAGAAAGAGCATCCTGGCCGCCGTCTCACTGACCTGCATTTTGATTCGAAGCAAATCATTTCAGCTGTCACGTGACCTGGATAAAAAATGAGAATTGTGTTATTTTATCTGCTGTTTATTTCACTGGCTGACAGTAACAGTCAACAAGTTCATGTTTTAAATTTTCACACAGACTATTTTTGGGGAAGAAGAGTGTTCTTATGAGGCCTTTTCTATATATGTGCTATATGAATTATTTTACAAGAATTTTTCTCTTGTTTTTAAACAGATGTGATGGCAGAAGCCATCGAAATCAAAGAACAGAGGAACCATTGATGGAAGTTAGTGTGATTGTTAAAAGTGTTTGTAAGAATCAGATAAACGCTCCCATCTGCTTGCGTGACACATGTTCTTCCTTCCAAGACGTCACTGACACTTCTGTCTCCCGATCTCTGCTATTCGGGCCGTGAAAGCAGGCATGGGGGTGGGGCAGGGAGGAGGAAGGAACATGGCGGACGAGGGGTTCGTTTACTTGCAGCATCTAAGCATGCAGCCCGAGTCTGCACACGAGCCGGGTGTACGGACTTCGGAAGCTGGTGTACAGCGCTCGAGTCAGCGTGACGAGGAAAGTCTTAAAATAGGAACTGTGCAAAAAAATATTTACCCAAAGGGCAGAAAGTATTTCACATTTGTTCCAGAAAACCATCGCGCCCCTGGGGATTTATTAAAGTCTTCAAACATTAACATTTTAATCTGAATTTCCTGGAACCATAAATACGTGCTGTCAGGAGTGTTGACTCCATTTTGGGAAACGTGAAACTTGAAAAAATTAGAACTGCTTTTGCCCTCCTACTGTCTTCTAAAGAAAACATTACTGAAGAGATTTGCTTTAAAGCAGATGTTCAGGGAATGTCAGCAAAGGAGGAAAAATATAATCTGTGACAGTTAACTTGATTTCCTGGCCTTCGCCTGAAGAAGCCGTATTTAATTTTGTGGTTACCTCTAAGAGGTCACAGAATATTTTAAGTAACCGTCAGTCTTTTGTCGTTCCACGTTGATTCATCGGGCTCAGAAATGCGTGGGTGGGAAGAACCTCTGGGTACCCCACTTGGAATCACAGGACGCAGAGTCGAGAAAAAGCCCAGATCAAAGAGAAGCGCATCTCTCTCGTGCAGGAAGGACTTAGCCCCCTGGAAGGAGGCAGAGCATTCATCCAGGGCGAGGACCCTGTGGCACGGGCCTCCTGACTTGCTCACACGCCTGGAGGCGGCCACCAGCGGAGGCAGAGGGCGTTCCGTCCCGTGAGCCCGCCTACCTTTCTGCAGGTGCTCGAAGTTTCTATAATAAGGAGATAGTTTCGCCAACTCAGACAAAGCTACAAGGTTCACGCCTCGGGGAGAAGGACTGTAATGATTCGATAAATAACCCGACCAGGTTAGATCATTGACCAACAAGCAAACATGTTGGCCGCCTGCAGGAGGTCACGTGCTTGGGGGGATGGGGGGGCACTGACGGTTGGGACACGGAGTCTTCCCGCTGTCTGTCTCACTGGACCTCCCCAGGACGACCTGGTCACTTCCTTCTTGGGCGACAGATGTGACATCGCGCGCTGTCCCCTGCGAGAACACCGCTTCTCTCGTTCCCTGCTCCCCCCGCTGGGCTGCGTGTCCCTACACAGAGCCGAGACTTGCCAGATCTCACCCGCCATGGTACGCCGGAGCGGCTCAGGATCCTGGCACGTAACTGCCGTTCGATTCATGTTTCTCGACTACGTTAGAGGCTTGATAAGATGTTAGTGCTGCTACCTTTATGGTGCCCAAGAGCCGGGGCAAGAAGTAAGACGCGGATCCGGAGCAGATTTATTAAGAGCGAAGCTGCTGTAAGTTCATTGTGTAGAGTGGTGACTTAGAAGACGCCAGAAAATGAGACAAGCAGCCCCCAGGAGACTTTGCTTTTTTCCTCCCAATTTAGCTGTGAACTCCTGAGTTCAGGGTTGGGACGCGCTCGCTGGCTGCTACCTTGGTCAGGTGTCCGGTGGCGGTCACCTCACGTTGCTCGTTCGCTTACTAGCGGTGGACTTGAGTCAAACAGACCTGCTTAGAGAGCTTCAGAGCAGACTGTGCAGCAACAACCTGTTAATCCGTTTTTCCGTGGGCTCGTCCTGCATCTCGGTCTGAAATTAGAACAAGTCAGTCACACTGGAAATTCCTATTTCCTCTGGAAAATATGATTGTTGACTCGAATTTCAAAAGTCAGCATGAATCAGAGATTAAGAAGCCGGTTCAGTCCGGGCTGTGCAGAGTAACAGCCTGGAGGCCTCGGAGGGCGCCCTCAGTCTCTTTGACCCCAGTGGTCATATCTGTCGGGTGGTGACGGTGATGTGGACCCTACTTACCTCTGAGGACTGGGAGGTGTGGGGCAGGTCCTTGCTCACCGCGCAATGCCATGTAAGCGCCAGGGACTCTCGCCGTTGCTGTGACCGCGCGTAGTCTGGTGATCTCGGGGCACAGCCGGTCGGGTGGGGACTAGAGGGTCGGGGGCAGCGCTAGACGGTTCCTTCTGTGAAGGGGCATCAGATAAGTCCTTAAGCTCGTCGGACGAAGCCCGCATGCGCGGCGCGGGGGCGCGGGGACAGCGCGCCACGTGCATCCTCAACGCCCTGGGCGCTGCCCGGATGGACGCGCGTTAAGACCCGAGGCGGGAACGCGGCTCGAGGGGTTCGCGATGTGGCTCACGGGGCAAACCCCGGGATCGCGAGTTCCCACGGAGCTCGTGAGGATGCTGGGGAGGGACCCAGCTGGCCGCGGCCCCGGCGGCACAGGACGGACGCAGGGCGGAGCGCGACACGCGCGCAGCAGGGCGCGTCTCGGCCCCCGAAGTCGCCGCCGGAGACCGGGTTTCCGCGGAGATCTGACTCTGGCTCTGGGCTGGACCCCCTCGCTCTGGGGAGGGAGTCGCCTTGGCTCCCCAACCCCAATCCCAGCCCCGCTGGTTTGCCTCTGAGGGACTGACTTGAGTTTATCTTTGCTTTCAGGTCATCCCTTCCCTCCAGAATATTATTTTATTAGAAATTTAATAATTATTTGTTGCAAATTAAATTGAAATGAGAAAAATCACTTTGCAGGAAAAAATTTATTCATTTTAAACAGTGCCCTTTTATTTTAGGCAACACTATTTCTAATATTCTCCACTGAAATAAATTACGAATGCGAACACTCCCCAGCCTCTGCAGAGCTGACTGCAAACGATGTTACCATCACGTTGGCTTCACACAGTGTCCCTAGAAATGGCTGGCATCGTGGGTAAAAGGCCACGGCTCTTTCTGGTGCGTTATCTCCGCATGGCGTGGGCCCCTGAGGCTAGAAACGGTCTGCGGAAAAGGTGTCTCCTCCTGCCACCTGCCCGGCTGAGGGCGATGGGCGTGAGCGACTTCGGGCGAGGCGGTCTGGGTGTTACTGTCATTCCCAATTCTGCTTTTCCGGGGGCAAAGGACAGAGGAGGAAAATGCGGAGGGGTGTGTGTGATGGGCCCCTGTGAACCCCGTGCAGCATCTTCGGTGTCTGAAGTGATGGACTTAGAGGGGAGCAGAGGATGTGCGTGCAGATGGAGAGCATGAGCCTCCTCCTGCTCACGGTCCAGGAAGCGTTCTTGGGACAACGAGGAGCTAATCGATATTTTTATGTTCAGTATTCAGCTTGTGGTCAGGGAATAGGCTCTCTTGTTTCTTGAGTATCAGTCACAGATGCTAGCAGAATTATATTTTTGGTACTCCAAGTTTGATAGTGAAATTTCATGCTTATGGGACTTATAATTTTATGGCAACAAAATTTTACCAATGGAAGTTGTGGGATTTGTACTTCCAGTGCACTCCCCATTTTTACTTGATTTTAATAATTTGCCGTTTTCTGGTGAAGCTGGTAAGCCGATCATAAAATACGAGCTACGTGATGTGACGTGAGCCTTGAGAAGCTCACACACTTTGCACCCTTAATGACAGCTTTGGGAAAGTGAAGGTGATAATAGTACTAATTGATAACTTTGTGATGTAAATGAAAGCAACTCATCTACAGCCTCCACTTAAGGAGGTGAACCTGGTTAGGGTATCATGAAGAAAGGTCTGGAATTGGTCTCTCTCTGGGCAAGCGATCAGTAGAAATATAGAGCTGGACAACTGAGCATGTGGCTAGGAAAGTTTGAAAATCTCAGCCTAAAACTTACTATTCTCAGGATTTCAGGGACTCATAAACAAAGGGAATACAGCCAAGTAGAAACAGACAAATCCATAATTCACGAAGCAGCCCTCTATGTCAGACCTGCTGCTTTTAGCACCTAAAAGTAGATGAGTTAAGAACAACAGCATGCAATAATTTCCCTCAGAAAAGTGGTAAAGATATATTGTATTTGAAAGTGTTCTAAATTTTTGCAGTATAAGCAACAGAGGAACCTTCAGCCTATTTTAGAGAAAGACACGTGGTTTTGTGCAGAAGATATCTGCACATATCTGAAATGATTGTTCTCACTATGGCCTTATTAGCATCTAGCTGGAAGGCATCGCCTGCTTCTTTGCCTCTCTGTGTTCTGAGCACGTCACCAGGGTGAAGAGTGCCTTTTCTAATAGATTTAAAATACACTTGAGAGTGACACATTTTTTTTTTTTTTTTTTTTTTTTTTTGCAGACAGCGTATTTGACACAGGATCTTCAGTTGGGGGCAGGGACATCTACCACCCATTTGAAACCCAGGGAATGTAGTGACACTTCAAGTACCATACGAAGCCATTTCTGAATAACACAACACTTAAAACTTGACCTGCAGAATGAAATCCATTATCACTCTTCTTTCAAATTCTAGCCTTCTAATACATTTTGAATATGTTAAATTTGTAAAATATAATTATACAAAAGTATTAACCTACATAGAACTTTTTTTTTTTACAAAAGGCAAACCATGTTTGCACACTAGCTTAGACCTATTTTCTTTATATCATTTAGGATACTCTTGTTGCATGAACTTAAATAGAATGTAGCATCTGAAATTGTCTCATTGTTTTGAGGTTAACCATTTAAAAATGTCTCAACCCAATTACACTTGCATCTACAGATAATTGCATCAATGTAACTGAATTTTAAAAGGTTATTGACTTTGAAACATGTAAAATTGATACACAATTAGAATGATTACATTTTACTTAACTTTTTGACAGTGCCCAGTAAAAGTCTTCCATGAGGCTTGTCTCAGAAAACATTTTAATTTATACTGTAAATTAGCATAATCTTATTAATTTTCATCTGCCTCCCAAGAAACGCCATCTTTACAGAAACATTCAAATCCAAAGCCTGCAGCTTGCAGACCCTGTTGTCTACGTGTCACTTCTGATTCTTTCAGTAATTCGGTTAATTCGCTGACCTACTTTTTCAATGACTACTAACCTTTGTAGGCAAAAATCAAAGGTTTATTTTTGTCTTGATGGAGATCTTTTCCTTGCCTGGAATTATTAATAATTTAGTTATCAGATGTATAAAGCTAACCTTTACTCCTAGAATGTTTTTATAGATTCATAATAAAATAATGAATTATTTATGTTTCTGTATTATTAAGACACATTGTCCATATGTAGCATATATTCCATAAGTTATTTCCATTCATTCTATGTCTCTGAAAAGAATAAAAGGAAGAATAAATGGGTAAGTCCCAATATCTTCAAAGTATTAAAAATCCTAAGGTAATTTTAGGTATTATTGCACTTTCTAAGGAAAGGTAATTAAATTAAAATTGGTTCCTATCAACATAGTTTTGAATTTTGAGAATTATGGGGTTTGCCTTTTTCATAGAATCTGAGATTTCACTGAGCTTAATTGTACAAAGCACATTTAACCCACTTTCTCACATGCACGCACACACACATGCACACGCACACACATGCACACGCGCACACACATGCACACGCACACAACTATCTGCACTTTTCTTATCTGAAATGGCGACGTGACCCTGTGGCTTGGTGTGGATTCTTCATCATCATGTTGCTAAGGCAGAACCGGCGGGTGGCAGGTGACCCGTACAACATTGCTCGAAATGTCTTTGATTTTTGGAGTCCTATTCAGTTAACCTTGGAAGAAAAAAGAAAGAAAGAAAGAAAGAAAGAAAAAGAAAGAAGAAAGAAAGAAAGAAAAAGAAAGAAAGAAAGAAAGAAAAACGTCCCTTGTTTCATAGCAGCGACGTGGGTGTGACGCCGTCGGTCGCCTCACTCGTGAGTGTGGGAAGCAGGCAGGCTGCTCACGGACCATCGAAACGCCACACGGCACCGACGAGGCCGTGGGCTCATGCGGACCCCCGGTCTCATTTCCGTTCCTATTTCCTGCCCTTTGGCAAATTTTAGAGGAAACGGAGGCACCTCCCGCTCACACTTTCACGGGAGCCGGGTGCCACCTGTCCTTTCGTGCGTACCGTGCTCGATGCTGAAACGAGACGGCTACGGGTGGTAAACGGGTCGGTGCGAGCCCAGCTCCGAGGCCAGCGGGTCGTGCTGTCATCTGTTCCCAACCCTCCCGTGATTGTGATGCTGCTGGCTCTGCAGGTTAAAGGTGGCTTCTGTGACAGGCGACTTGTGAATCACACACAGAGCCATCGCAGCGACGAGACAGGGTTCTCCGTGAGAAGAGAGAGGCCGAGGCCGGCAACCCCAGTGAGTCTGCTCTGGTACAAGGCAGGGGAAGAACGAGTCTGGGCAGTGGACGTGAAACGGGTGAGGCACACACCACAGGAAGCGACGTGGCGGGTGGTCACGAGGTGATTTACAGCCCCCAAACTACTGAGAGACCTTAACTTTCAGTTTCGCAGCAAAAAATAAAAGAATCAACTCTCCTGCTCTCTGCCTTTTCGAGTCCCCTGGTTTACAAAATAACCGTGAAACCAATGTAGCCAGCAACAGAAAAATGCTTCTGTGTTAATTTTTGAGAGAGAGAATATTATAAGCTCAGTGGCCTGATGTCACAGAGCCGATTCCCCGTTGTCTGGGGAACTGCAGGTGACGTAGGATTCGGCTTCGCTAGAGGAGTGAGGCACGAGACGCAGATCACCTGACTCGGATGTAAAGCGAGTCTTGCTGCTTCGTTCATGCAGGAGAGGGGGAATCGGGGTGCGCCAATACTGAATTCAGCACCCCAAAATCCTCACTCCGGGGGCCTTCAAGGCTAGCCCGTCCGACCCCCGACCATACTTCATGCGGCCGCAGTGAGAAGGGCCCCGTCTTCGCGTGGACTCCCCCAGGGCCAAACACAGCACAGGCCGGACTCGACTGAGTCGCAGTCAGCGGTGTCCATCTGCTCATGGATATTTTAGGGCAGAACCTTCTTTTTTTCTCTTTTTGCTGAAAGAAAAAGATCTAAGCCCCATCCTTCGCCCCTTAGATGGTGTTACTCGCTGCAAAAAAAAAAAAAAAAACCAGTAATTCCCTCCATCAACTTTTTATTGTCCTTGAATCTTTCCCTGTATGTCCACGAGCTACTGTGATTTCAACAAATTAGGAGCCTTGTCAGCTCCGATCTGCCAAGTAAGATGCACAAACGTAAACCAAACTCACCTTAAACGAAGAACTTCAGTTTCCGAGCTTGATGTGCTTTCACTATCCTTTAGATTCTTAAAAGGATCTCCATATCTAACAAAGATGATTATTTACTTATCATTCGTGGATACTGATTTTTAAAACTCTCATAAAGCAGAATATTCTTTAGGCTATTTGGTTTTATATGTATTCATTTTAACCCGACCCAATCCATAATATATCTAGCTAGAAAGAGTGCATCATCTCTGCGATAAAACCCTCGTTAAGCACTCAATTTGTAAAAATGCATATTCATTTTTTAAAGTTAAAAGATCTATCTCAAAATTATCTATTATCAAAAAAGTGAAATATTAAGTTTAAAAAGTAGCCATTATTTCTTAAATTGTTTAAAGGTGAAGACTGCTTCTTCCTGAATTGTGAAAGAATTCTGCATCTAAGATGAGCTTGCTATCTTTCATTGCCTCTGAATTATGGAAGATTAAAAAATAAGTGGTATAACAGAATGCTCTAAAGTGAAATACATAGGTCAGATCCGATTTTTTAAATTTGTCATTGCATGGTAGCATGTAGTTGTGATAAATGATTTTTATGTAGTTACTATAGGTATATATTCTAATGAAATCTACATAGTTTCCAAAAAATGTTCGGTTTAATCAAAGGAATACATGCATTTAATTTCAGAGACAAATCATTGCCGAAAAGCTCGTAGTGAAGACAGATGCCCTATTTGTCCTGACCCCCAGATGCACCTGCTTTCTCTGAGATCTTTGTTCTGTTATCATCTCCATATTTACAAAAAAAAAAAAAAAAGATTTCTGTTACTTTTTTTAACATTTAATATGTATAGAGAAGCTTAAGGTTCACGGCAAAGTTGACAGGACAGTCAGAGGTTCATCCCCCCCCCCCAAGCCTCCCCCGCCCTCAACTCCACCGGGGCACGTGCCACGCCGTCGTGAGCCCACGCTGACGCGCCGCCAGCACCCAGCACGCAGACCTCACACTGGGGTGCGCGCTCGGTGCTGCGGGTGCCCCAGGTTTGGACGAGTGGGCGATGCCCCGGAGTCACGGCTGCCGGGTCGCACGGGGGAGCTTCGCCGCCTGGGAGCCCTCCGCGCTCTGCCTCGTCGTCCCCCCTCCCTGGCCCCTGGTGACCGCTGACCTTTGCACTGCGCCCACGGCTCCGCCTGCTCCAGGCGCCTGGCCTCCTCCGCCCGTCGTTCGCTCGGCCACGTGCCTCCGGAGCCCCCTCGTCCTTTCCTGACTCGGCGACTTGTCTTCTCCTGCCCCTGAACAGTGAATGCTCTTTGTCCAGATGTGCTCCAGTCTGTCTGTCCACTCGCCACCGAGCGTCTGGGGTTTCCCCGCGTGTGGGCAGTTCCCAGCACAGCTGCGGGTAATACCTGTGTGCGGTTTCTGTGCGGACGTCCGTTTTCAGCAAAACTGAGTAGATGCCAGGGAGCCCGATATCTGAGCCCTGTGGTAGGAGTATGTTTGATTTTGCGAGAAGCCGCCAACCTGTCTCCCAAGGTGGCCAGCTCAGTCTGAACACCGCCAGCCGCGGATGACAGTTCCAGTGCTCCACGTCCCCCCCAGCCTTCCACGTCCCTCCCTCCCCCCTCCCGCCCCCCGCAGCCCTCCACGTCCCCCCCAGCCCTCCACGTGCCCCCCAGCCCTCCACGTCCCACCCCCACCTAGCTGGGGTTGTCACTGCTCCGGATTTCGGCCATTCCCGCAGCTGTGTCATGGTATCCCACTGTGACATCGATGTGCCATTTCTAAATGGCAACAATGTAGAGTCTTCCATGTGCCTATTTGGCGTCTGTGTCTCTTTTTTGGTGAGGTGTCTGGGAAGGGCTCGGCTCATTTTTAATTGGGTCGTTTGGTTTCTTGTTGAGTTTGAAGAGTTCTTAGTAGAGTTTGGATAACAAACAGTCTGTTATTGGATGTGTCTTTTGCAAATATTTTCTCCCACCTGGTGGCCTGTCATCTCGTTCTCTTGAAAGTGTCTTTCACAGAGCAGAACTTTTATAATTTTGATTAAGTCCAGTTTATCAATGATTTCTTCCATGAATCCTGCCCTTAACGTCGTATGCATAACCACGGTCATCTACGTTTTCGCCCATGTTGTCTCCTGGGACTTTCGTAGGTTTGCATCCCACATTTAGGCTGTGATCCGTTTCGAGTTAGCTCCTGTGAAGGGTGTAAGGTCTGTGTCTTGATGCCTCTTCTCACGTGTGGGGGTCCGGGTGTTCCGACGCCGTTTGCCGAAAGGCTGTCTTTGCCCCACTGCGTTGCCTCTGCTTCTGCACCAGAGATGAGTCGACTGTGGGATCTGCGTATTGTAGCCTGATCTAGTTCTGTCCGTCTGTCCATCTGCCTGTCTGTCTGTCTGTCTGTTCTCTCACCCAGACCCTGCGGCCTTGATTACTGTAGCTTACAGGAAGACTTGAAGCGGGCCATGTCGGCCTTCTGACGCTGTTCTCCTCCAAAACTGGGTTGGCCGTTCTGGCTTTTTGGCCTCTCCGTGCAAATTTCGAATCGGTTTGTTAATATTCACAAAGTTGCTTGCTGGGTTTTGGATTGCACGGAATCTACAGAGTAACTTGGAAGAACCGGCATCTGGCCAATACTGAGTCTGCTTGGCGTCATTGTGGACTAGCTCTCTGCTTACTTGGTTCTTTGATGTTATTCATCAGAGTTTTGCAGTTTTCTTCAACTGGCATATGTATTAGGTTGGATGTTACCTGATTATTTCCGTTTTTAAGATGCTAATGTAAAGGGTACACGTTTTCCATTTCCAACTCCATGTGTTCATTGCTGGTATGCAGAAAGCAAAGGACGTGTGTCTTATTAGCCTTGTGTCCCAAGGCAGCCCTGCTGTAACCACTACTGTATAACATGACATATATTATGCCATTATAGGTAATTATAAGTGATAATTACATACAAAAGCTAGTAGATAATAACTAGTAAAAATAATCAATTTGAAATAAAGTATATAGTAAACATGCACAAAAAGAAAGATATTGATGCCTCAATATTTTTAACTATATCAAAGGTTAACTATTAGGTTTTCTACAAAAGAAAAATTATTTACATCAACCCCATTGGTCCATTACAGAAATTAATAATACAATTATAATCTCTCTTTTCTTGAGTCATGGGTTAAGTTTTAATATAAGTGATTAGCAACTAAAAGAAGAAAATTTTATTTCAAAGGTATTATTCAAATTCAGAAAATGTCTCATTTAGAACTAAAATTTTCACTTAAAAGCAAACACATTACACCTCGCAACTCACAATCTGTTTCACTGGTTTAAAATTTCATCACAAATAAAATTCCAAATGGCATTTCACATGAAATGCCAGAATCGAATTAGCTCGGGCTGTTTTTGGTCTCGCAAAGCACTTTGTAAGCGGCTTTTAATTTCAAAATCGAGGTTCAGGCACAGGAGCCGTGTCGCTGGGCCCGACGCAACCCCGGTGGCCCCAAACACAGCCGACCGCGCCTGGAGCCGGCCGCAGGGCCGAGCCGGGCAGGGGGGGGTGGTGGGCCGGAGCGTCGTGTGCGTGGCTTCCCGCGTGGCACGCGGCGTTTGCTGACCAGAATGCCCGATGGGAACGGGTCGCAGACGCTCATCGCCGCGTGGGCAAAGCCGGACGCCGGTGGGCCACCGCCGAGCGCTCAGGCTCTGAGACGCCTTCCTCCTCGGCCGGCCTCTCACCGCAGACGTTCATCGGAGTCGGGATCATACGGTGATGCTACAAAGCACGCGAACTTGGCCAGTTTTATTATTTTAGATTCGCTGCAAGCGATGCACCGCTCAGTTCGGGGTGACCAGTTCTGCCGCCCTGGCCCGATACCCCACTGTGGATCTTAGTGTTTTTCTTTTTTACATCTAAGAAATCTTCTTTTACTACCAAATCAAACATCGCTTACCATTTCTTCCAGGAGCCTTAGCGTTTTCACTTTGAGAGTTAGGTCTCTGATCCATTTCAAATTAATTCTTCACACATCGTAAGGTAGTCGTCAGAGTTTTTTTTTTCCATGTGACTATTCAGTTCCTGCATCATTTGCAGAAAAAGACAAGAGACTTCACGTTGGCCACACTGGCGCTTCTGGCGAAGATCTACTGGCCTTATATTCACGGACTCTGTTGACCTGTGTTATTTTTCTCGTTGATCTGGGTGGCCTTTTCCCATTAATTTTGTTTACTTCGGGGAATTAAACTGAGTGTCAAATGTCGAAGCGACCTGGCAGTCTTGGGGGACTGCTCCTTCGCGCTCCGTGGTGTACTTTCCGTGTTGCGGGAGTCACTCTGCTAACGTGCGGCCCTGGTCTGATGCTGGGGGCGTCGGAGACGCGCCTTCTCCTGCGCCTTCTGCCCGGAGTCCCGACCCGGACACCCCAGGGCCGCGGACAGCGCTGTTTTGTCAGCACGTTGTGCGGTGACGGTCGAGCGGCCGTGTCGCCGGAAGGGGTTTTGTGCTGAGTTGGGTCCTGCCTGGGCACGGCCTGCGACGCGGACCTTCAGGAGCAGGACGCGGTGAGCAGAGCCGGCCGGGCCTGAGGAAGGTGCTGCAGGGCGTGGAGGGCGTGGAGGGCGCTCGGTGAAGCGCCATCGCGCTGAAGGAAGCGGCTGGCGGGCGAAGGCCGAGAGACGGGGACCTGGGGACCGGGGGAGGATGAACCCTGGCTACAGAGAGGCGAAGTCCAGCGGTGCTTCTGCCTGGCGGTGACGGGGATCAAAGGGAGGCGGAGTGGGCGGGGCGTCCAGCTCAGGTTTCCAGAGGGGACAGTGATGCCGCCGCCTGGCCGCTTCTCACTGCTGGTGGTGACGTGCGGGAGAGGAAGGGCGAGCGGAGGGAAGGACCCCTGTCCCCGCCGAGGACCCCACGCCGAGTGACAGTGGCAGCGCCCTGCTGTTCCCTTCCTCACAGCAAGAGGAAACCTGTCTGAGGAGGAGGAGCCCGTTTCGGCGTTTGCCCGACCTTAATGGCGGGGACAGTCCTTGCCCTCTTCCCCGGGCTGCTGGGGGCCGCACTCCGTGTGACGAGATGGCGGGGGTGGGGGGCGCGGTGCCTGCGCTAGCGGCAACGGCGAGGCGACCGTGCGACGTGCCGCACTGCGTGGGACGCGCCTGGGGAGCGGCGCAGGTCGGGGCGAGGGCGGGGGACGGCGCCCTGCGGCCCGGCTCTGGCACTGTCCTTGCGTCACGCGCAGGCCGCTCCAGCCTCGAGGACCCCCGTGCCGGTCACACACCCGGACCCCCCGCACCAGGAGGGGGTCCCTCGGAATCACACCACCTTCTTTTTCTTTTTGAAATCTGCCTTTTTCTGACATGTGTCCTTATCTGTGGCTTATCGAAGTTCAGTCAAGTGACCGGCCCATTTGGACCCATCAAGAGTGATTTATTTGCTAAAATTATAAAATCTCAAGGTGTCTAGGTAGCACTGTTTCCCTGGTAAAAGCAAATTCTTAGTTATGGACTGGGCTGCATGGGGCAGGAGTCAAGCAGAGGACGCTGGGATGGGGGTGGCAGGAAAACGGGGTGTTCCTCCCTTACGCCACGGGTGGCCGTGGGAGAGGCGTGTGGTGACTCAGGAGCATAGAGGGACATATCGGGATGACTGTGGCAGGTACTGGGCATGAAAAGGGCTCGAGACAGGCAAGCTGTGGGCCACGACGGAGCAAGGCGGCCAGACGCAGTGCTCGACTTTCTAGAACACCCCGAGCGGGTATATTTGGATTCAAGTTATTTCCTGTGTTTAAGAATGACTTCGATTATTAAAAAAAAATTCCTTCCATAGGTTGACCTGAAATCTTTAAAGCTTCCTTGATCGTAGAGTAAGTCCGCCTTTTCTAGACGGGCTATCTTTTCAGACTCACAAAGAGAGTTATCGTGTATCTGCTGACTTCCTTCTCTCAGGGTAAACACGCTCTGTCTTCATTCCCCACGTGACATCACGTCACACGTCATCACCTTGCAGCAACCTCAGTATACGATTCGTCGCTCGTCACTGGACTGTGTCATTCAGAGCCGTTCCGAAGCTCCAGACGCAGCCCGGCGAGCACGAGACGGAGGACAACAAAACCGTGGGCTCCCTTATTCTGTCGCATCCATCACTGCCGCCTGAGAGCGCCTAAGACTTTATTTTTCTTACCTTCGAGGGCTTTGTTTTTCTGTGTTACGGGGAGGAGGGAGGGTTTTCCCACAGGGTCCGGCTCAGCCCCCTTTAGTTCGACTGCTCGCTCGTGGTTCATTTGTGGCCTTCTCTGCAGTCTCTCGAATCTTCTTATGTTTTCCGCGCTTGATTCGGTGATTGTCCTCACTTGCCAAGACCGTTCCAAGTTTGTAACTCACCTCTCCCGCTGGGTGCTGGCAGTGACGTTTTCATGAATCACCGATACAATGCCCATACTACCTCCACCAGAAAATGCTTAGTCTTCATCACTAAGAATGAAAAAGTGGCCTTAAAGGTCGGAAAAAAAATGACCATGGGACATCCCATCATCTACCACCGACAGATGATTTTGCTTTAAGGCCGAAGGACGTAGGTCCAGCGTAACTGAGAGGTGGTCTCTTGTGTCTGGAAGATGTAAGCATGAGTGGGGGATCGTTTCCTCTGGAATTTTCTGGGACTGCATCTAGACACCGATTCACTTCGTTTGTTCAGACTCTTTGGAATTTGTAAATGAACAACTTTTCCTGGTGATTGCGATGCAGACGGTGGGGTGTACCCGCGCGCTGGGACGCCCTGGTACACTGAAAATGTCGCCGGCTTCAGAGAGAAATGGACTTGTCTCATATTCCGTCCCGCCATTTATAAACGAGACAGGACAAGTTAATTAGCCTCCCTGAGCATCAGTTTCGCCATTTGAAAAATTAGGATTTCAATATCTGACCTCGTAGTTTAAATTAAGATTTAATCGAGATAATAAACATAAAACACTGGGCACGTACTAGGCAGGAGTTAAAGGTTTTTTTCTTCTCTTCCCAGTCACAAAGCAAAGGCTCAGAGCTCGACTTGGATGGATGGTCTTGTCCCTGTGAAAAAACAATGGAGTCGAACTGAACAGTTGTCTCCATAGGCCGAGTGGGTGCAGAGGTGACCAACAACGTGCCCTCCGCTCAGATCGAGAGGTTCTTGTCACTGTAACTCTTTGTCTCATGAGATTTTGAATCTGGGAGATAATAAATTTTAGAACCACGGAAGTCCGTAATATTGATTTTAGACTGGGAGGATTTGCCACTTACGGTGTATTAGAGTCTCATACCTAATAACACTTAATATGCAGTAGTTACTAGGTTCTACCAGCCTTGTTTTCTGTACGTTAAATGAAAATAACAAATTATCGAACAAATATTGATAGCGACTACTCATTTCAAAATCGAGTTGAAAGTGTTTTTTATACATTGTAAAAAACGCTCCTGTCCCAGTAATTCTCTTCTTCTAAAAATAATAATGACAGTATTTTAAAACAAGCGACCTGGGCTGAATTCTGCGCCTTCTCAGAAAAGCAAGAGACAGGCCGTGACTGCATCCTCCGAATTACTCTGATGAGTGGATCTGCTGTGCCCAGAATTTAATGAAGTCTCGGAAATGTTCCCAATTTGTTTTTATAACTAAAATTTCAGCAAATTATCAAAGGGAAAGGAAAACATGTTTCAAAACAGAGATGGTATCACTGAGAAAGCAGAACTCAATAAAGTAGCAGTTATTGTAATTCTCATCTTAATGCGTGAGGAGAGATGCCTACCACGTCCACCTCTGATTTCCTGTCAGTCACTGAGATACCCACATCTTGGCAAGTTAAATGAGATAAATAATACCTACCCTATCTCACAGGGAAATTGCAAAGGAAAATATCAAGCAATTAAAAAAAGATTTCAAGTTATTGTTATAAAGACATAAATTTTCTTTCAAATGTGTCATCCATCCAATTCTTGTTTGTACTTTTAATAGTTTCCTTTTCTGACTATAATCAGTACATGTTCGTTACAAAAACATTCAGAAAACAAAAAAGACAAAAACAAAGACAATACATAAAGAACTTTCATAACCTTACCCTCCTCCCAGAAATAAACTTTTAAACTTAAAAAATATTCTAGTGTATATCTATCTTAGAACTCTCTCCCTTCCTCATTATAGAAGAAAGAAAGCACTTAAAAAAAAATATTGGCTAGAGTTTTAATTGGCTACTTTAGGAAGATAGAATACGCTCAAGGAAAGAAGTCTACTTTTTATTAAGAAAAACACTTTGATAGACTTTTTGCCTTTATATTTGGCACATAATAGTTTCTTGCTAATATAAATGAAATTTTAAGTTAATTAATTGAATGGAACTATAGAACGTTTAGCCTTATTTCTTGATCATTTACAGTCAAGTGTGCTTAGCATTTAATTTTTAAAAGTGAATAAATGATTTTTGACTAAATGTTCAGACTTGTGCAAACGAAAGACAGGGACGGACACAGGCAGCTCTCTGCGCTGGGAGGAGCTGGACTTCCACGTCACCCCTGAGCCATGTGGCTGTGTCCTTGGAGGCTCAGCTCAACTCGTTTCCTAAGCATTTAAAGGAACAACAACGACAACAACAACGAAAAAGTCATCCAATTGCACTTCAACCTTAAGAGTCAAACGAAAAGCCTGAAATGTTCATTCTTTTCAGTCATTGGTGTGACTCACACCCACACTGTTACGCCGTGGGTCAGAGGCAAGGTTGCCCAGAAGGCCACTCGAATGACACTCTAAAGAGCCTGAGACTAAGTCGATGTGATTTCCTGGATATGTCCTCTAGAGGTCAATAATTAAAACTATTGATCACCTTATAAATGGCCAAATCGAATCGGCCGAATAGACATTTTTGTCATTAAGACAAAACTGTCAGATTAACTATTCGACCCTAACCTGATGACTGAGTGCTTAGTGGTAATCTTGTTCAAAATTACTGCCTTAGCGATGGATTGATCAAATCTATGTAGCAAATGGACGTAGCTAGACCAATGTCTATTTGTAAACACAGATCAATGAAGACGAACCTAGAAACTGTGGTTATCTGCTTGAAAATCAGCCTAAGAAGAAATACAAATATGTACTTAGTAAATATTTTCTGATAATAAGCGAAAGGCTTCTTAGTGCCATGACGGCATTTTATTGAGTTTCTGCCTCACATGTGCTAACAAACTGTGAGTGACCACATTCCCGGAGCAATAAAAATTTTGGGAAGTTATCGCTTCAATCGATAATGATGTGGCTAGCAGTGGACTAAGTGCTCAAGATTGTCACAGATAAATAAGTTATTTAATTTGTAACGATGAATAAGTGAACAAAAATATGTCACGGAAATCAAGAATATTTTTCATAGTTCAGCTCTTGAGGTGTCCGTGAAAAGATTTCAGACTGACTTCTCTCTCTGAAATAAATGTGCTGTTTGCCTTTCAAATGGAAGCAGCTCAGAGCGGGCCCGGCCTGGACGAGTCGCAGGTGAATTCTTGTCCAGTCCGTCACCGGTCTGAGCTTTTCCCTTTCCCGAATGGCACCCCCCCTGCCCGCCGCCCCTGACAGAGCATGCCCGAGCTCGCTGACCTCCCAGTCCTGCCGGGTTTTTTCTTGTTTGTTTGTTTGTTCGTTGCAGAAAGTGCACATTCTTTGGAATTAGGTGATGTCGGCAAACGCCTGCTATTTCCGTCCGTGGTCGCTTAATTTCATCACGGCCGTTTCTCCCTCTGAAGACTAGAGATAAACCCGCCGGGGGGTCCCGGCATCGCAGGGTCTCTAACTCGATCACGCCTCCGAGACCCTTCCCCGCAGAAGCGAACATTTGCAGGCCACGGCGGTCGTGGCCTTATGCCACCTCTGGGGACCATTTCTCATCCCTCCACCCTACAACGTCTACTTCTGCTGCGAACTCGTCTCCGAAATCAAACGTAGCCCGCGCTTCAGGGCGCAATTCACAATCCACAGTCAGCAAAACACCGTTGGTGGTCGAGGTCTGCCGCTGCAGGATTCAGGCTTGGGTTAAAACTGCCTCCACTCACTCTCTTTTCCTTTTTAGGCAATTTACTGCGTTTCCTCGTTTGTAAGATAGGACAGTATTTCCAGCCTCGCCGGATTGTCTTAAGGATTAAAAGGGAAAACATTTGGAGCCAAGGATTAAATCTAGAACACGATAAACAATGTATTTTAGTCTTTTTCCTTCTGTTGAGCAAATGATGCCTCCCATCACATAGCTTTCTGAGAAACGTTTTTATTTTTTTCCCCAGAGCAAAGTTGTTCCTTAATGATATGCTTTTTAACACGTACTTCTTTGTTTTCCTTTCACGATAGCATATTGCTGATTATAAAAATATTATTGAGAACTGACTGACAGATAGCAAAGCATTACCTCCCACCAGGAGAGTGATTTGCAGTCTGTAAACAATGGCATTTATGGAAAATGCCACCTCCGTTATGTTGTTTTCTTTCCTGTTCGTTCTTAGCAAGGATTTGTTACGGAGAAACTATTCCAACCTTCGGCATTTTCAAATGACATAGGGTATTACATAGTTTAATCAGTACGGCTTTGTACATCTTGATTGAATCATTTTATTTGCAATGTTACTTTACAATCATGGAGATACGATAATGATTCTCAGTGCAGTTTCTTTGATATCCGTCATCAGTCTGAGGCGATATTTGACTTTTTTTTAAATCATGCTTTAGGGTTTTTTATTTTTAGGGATTTACTCATTCTGTCATCATGTCGCGTCGTCAGAAGTGTCGTAAATGTCGTTGAGAACGGACCCACCTTGCGCTTCCTGCGGACGTGTGACCCCTCCAGGACGGGCGCCAGGCCGCGGCGCCCCGCGGAGCTTGGGGCGATGTTCAGGCGACTTTCTGTGCGGCATTAACGTGCTACAGAAACGCGCATTCATCTTAGACGTGTTGGGTGGCTGTTCAGGAACTGCACGCGCGTGCGTGACCCCATGGCTCCGTTTCACCTGTCTCCAAACTCTAGCAGACGAAGTTACACTGCATTTCCTCGGTTTTCTGTGGCTTCCCATTTGGCAGAGTCACAGCTGTTTTTGCCCAGAGTTGTAACTTGTTCGCTTCATGGCCGTCGAGGCTTTCCTAGTGACCGGGCGTGCAGCGCAGGGACTTGGGTGCATGCACGTCCGCTGGGTGAGCTCCCGGGAGCGGGACCGCTGGGCCAGCGTGTGCACACGCTCAGCTTTCGGGGACGCCGCCACGGCCTCGGCAGGACGTGGACGCTTCCGTTTCTCTCCCCGGCCGGCTGCCACCCCGCCGCCCAGCGCGCGGCACGGTCCGGCTTCTCACCTGCAGGGGCCGGTGCGTCGTGGAGAAGGTCCACGGTTGTTTCCACGGCATTTTATCGGCAAATATCGAATGCGAGTACCTTTGTTGGTGAGTGCGTATATTTTTATGCGAATTGCTTGTTGAAGTGTTTTGCTTATTTTTCCATTAGATTTTCTGTTGTCCTTATTGGTTTGTTGATATTCTTTATGTCGTCTAGATACGATTTTTTTTGTTTTGGGGGGGTAAATGTTTCGTAAATATCTTCCTTTTTCTATTCTATTTATTTTGCCATTTGGAAAACCGAACTTGTCAATTTATCTTTTTTTTTTTTTGGTTTAAAGCCATTTGTGTTTTGTTCAGGAAACCCTGGGCTTCTCTGAGGTTCTGTGGATGTGGCCACCTGTTGTTTTCACTTAAGCTGTTGTAGGGTTACTTTTCTCACTTAGATTGTGGTCAATTTTGATTGATTTTTGTGACTTGGGCGGGCAGAGGTTGAGATGCATATTTTTCTCAAGTGAACAACCCATCGATACAGCTCCATTTATTGCCAGAACGATGCTTTTCGCCACACGATAGTGTTACTTTTGTGATCAATTAGGTTGACATATCATACATATGGATAAAAGTGGTTTTAAAAACTTTTACTGATTGCAGCAAACGTATACAAAATTAAAGAAATTCGTCTAATATATCCGCATCACTCATCACTCACTCCAAAAATGGTCAGGGGGTGACCAGCCGCTCCTCACAGGCACCAGTCCCGCCTCCGCCCCCACACCCCAGAGAGCACGTCACTCCATCGATCGGCATTTCAGCTCATCTTTCTAAGAGATACGGTCTCTTTTAGGACATGCTATAATGTTGTATCATCATACCAAAAAACTAGCAATTCCTTAATATTATCAAATGTCATTTAGTGTTTAGTTTCTCTTCTTGTCCTATAAATTTCAAGGTTTTTGTTCAAATTCGCGTGTAAACACAATGCCTACGTCGCACCTGGTCGACCCGCCTCTCGTCTCTTGTCGTCGGCGGGTTTCTCTCCCCTCTTTGGCGAGTTTTCCCTACAGTTCGTTTGTTGGGTTCATCCGTCCTGCAGCATGTCCCGCGCCTTGGGCTCTGTTATTTTCGGCACTGACTATTTCCTTCCGGAAGAAAACATTTTTAAATGGATTTATCTGCGGATAGCGCAGCGCAGCGAGTTCCGGCCGCGTCGCCGACGCAGAGCGCAGCCTTCGCGGTGCGGCTGAGGCGTCCCGCCGCAGAGGAGCCCGTTTCGGGCAACGCTGGTCTCAGGACACATCTGCAGCGGCGGTGCACAGCGGCCCGCCTCAGCCACAGCCTCAGTGTTCCTGGTTCCGGTTTCCTGCGGTCCAAACACGGTACGTGGAAAATTCCCGAAACAAACAGCTCATACGTTTTAAATACATGGCAGGCTGCGTAAGCGATGAACTCTCGCACCCTCCTGCTCCTGCCCGCCCGGGGTGAGTCACCCTTCCTTCCAGGGCATCCACGCTGAACACCACACCGCCCGTTGGTCACTGAGCAGCCCTGTGGTCGCCGGGTTGTCTGCCAGAGGGAGGGGGCCACGTCCACATAACTCCTGCTGCAGTTCTAATTGTTCTATTTTGTTATTCGTTACCGTCAGCCTCTTACTGTGCCTCGTTTATACATTAAACTTAATCACAGGCATGTCTGTGTTGGGGCGGGGGGACGTACTCTATGTAGGGTCTGACCCTGTCTGCAGTTTTAAGCATCCGCTAGGGTTTGGAACTTATCCCCACGGCCGAATCGCATGGCTGTCCGGCCATGGCAAGTGACATCTCAGGCGGTTGACCCTCCGTTGCGGGGTTTTCTGCGCTTCGCAGAGGTAGCGGTGCCCCTGGCCTCTCCACACGAGGGCCGGGAGCGGCTTCCCCGCGGCGAACGCTCTAAACACCTCTCGTCCCCCTCCACTGCCGCCGTCGCTGGACTCTTTATTCCCAGGCTCCTCTGTTTTCTCGCCTCGGTTTGTTCTGCGTGTCGAGAACGGGCCACAGCCCTCATTATGAGTAAGGCCGCTGACACGCTCTGCCGTCTTTTAGGGGCCTTCTGAGGGACCGAAGGAAATAACCCCAAAGTCCATGCGACCCTTTGTGCAGTCCTGGGAGAAACGGTAGACGGTTCCAGATCGACTCTGACTGGGGCTGTCCTACTGTGCGCAGCAGAGTCTTGCCGCGCCGGCTGACCCCGTGTGCCAGGCGGAGCGTGTCCGGGTGGCTTCCAGCGTCTTCCCGCATCCCGCCCTCCCCCGCGTGTGCAAAAGCCCCCACTTTTCCTCTTGACTCGGCTCCCACAGTTTGGAGTTGCAGCCTTGCCACGCTGTCCCCCAGCTTCGCACTGGGCCCTACCCCACGGCCGGCCACGCTGTCTCCGCCCGGGGCACCCCCCACGTCCTCTCCTGTGATTTACAGCCCCCCTTCTGTTCGAACAAAGCGGGTGGGAAGAGGCGTCCCGTGAGGGCTCAGGGAGAGAATGCGGCCGCGTGGCCTCCCCCTGCTGTCCCCAGCAGCTCCGAGCGCGTGGCCTGGACGCCCGCCTGGTAGGAACTCGCCATGTCGGCCGCGGCCCCTGGGACAGACGGCCTCGCTTCCCGCGGCATCCGCGGCCCCGATGCCCCGTCCTGTCCTCCCGCTGGCAGGACGCTGGAAATCACTTTCCTGGCCATCACAGGGCCCCAAGTCGGCACCCGCTGTGTCCTTAGCCTGCACGAGGATGGAGGCTTGAAATCTGCGGCCTTCCTGCTTCTTTTCTGTCCTGTGTCTGAAGCACAAGAGAAGCAGCCGGAAACGAAGTGTTGCGCTGATTTATAACAGAAATGTCTTCGGCTCCAGCCGATTTACATCTTCCACTCATACAGGGATTATTTCTTAAATTAAATGCTAGGTGACCTGTATGCTGAATATTCTTCAACATATTGCACTTATGTCTTTTTTTAGCTGCTAAACCAAAAAATATATATATAATTTAGCTGCTGAACCAAAATAGTTTAATGTGAATTTATTTAGTTCAAACGAAGAGCTGAGGACTTCAGAGACGCTGCCTGAAATGCGGTTGAAGGCATAGCCCAGTCCGCAGGCTTCGCTGCAAACCCGAGGCCAAAATTCTCTTGAAAATTACAAATTTCGAGGGTTTTTTTAGCGTCAGCTGACAGGAAAACCCAGAGTTTGTCCCCTAACAGTCATGCTCAGTTTTCATGAGTCTAGAGTGTGGTCATCGACCCAGCTGAAAAAAGCCAGCGGCATCAGTGGACACACGGACAGAGCCCACACTGCCCCCAGTGTGGACGGACAAAAGGCTAATTCTTAGTATTGTTGGAAAGAGTGGCCGCCACGTCACAAGCAGCTACTGTTCACACTTCTCAGAAGCCGCGTGCAAACGAGAAGCAATAAAGCAGCCATCCAGCAAGACCTTGGCACGACACCCCTTCGATTTCAGCAGCTCCATCACATGACCAGGATAAACAGGGCTCACGCTTTGCAAGTTTCATATTTTTAGGTTTGATCGATGAAACCGAGTCGTCTTTAACTAATGGGGCGGGAGGACGTTTCTTTAAAGCAAAGGACACAGAGCACTGGAGCTTCCGTCCCCGTTGGAGGGCAAGCCTCGGACTGCAGCACGACGTCACCAACACGGTGGTTTGCTTCGTCCCTGTAAGGGCAACAGGCAGGGCCGCTGCCTGGGGACAGCGTGGCCGATGGGAACTTTTGATCTGTCGTGGAACTGAGCTGTGGTCTCGTTTTATTGCCCAGCAGCGAGATCTAGTGGCTGAGTGGCCGGGGAGCCGTCGCTTGGTGGGAGCTGGCTGTCTCGAGGTGGCCCCTTGGCAGCGATCGGGCCTGGACAGGACACGTGGGCCAGGTGTGAACGGCCGAGCCCGAAAACGCCTCGACCGCCACACCACACGTGGGCCAGACGCTCGCTCGCCAGCGCCCTTGCCGAGGTGGGGCGGCCAGCGGCACCCATCTCCACCATGACGGGCCTTTCGAAACAGACAGAGCCGAGGCCGTGGCCGCCACCAGCCTGTTTCAAAGATGCTGGGCTCTGGGGTTCCTGGCGGAAGGAAAGCGGATAAGGCCACAGACGCGTGAGAAGCAGAAGCCGGGGACTCTGAGCGGCGCGTTAGCCTCATGCTGTTCCGCGCCGATGAGAAATGGAAGTGCGAGTTCTGGATCATAGAAGGGGCATCCCCCCTCAGGAAACAAGGAAGCGTGGGAAGAAGGCACTGCGAAACGGCGTTCGGCTTGCAAATGCCCCGTTCTCTGCTCGGCGCTTTTAGGGCGCTATCTCATCTCACTCCATCGTCTCCAGCAAACCTTGACATTTCAGATTTGCTGGTTTTGTTTGTTTGTTTTACAAATGGAAAAAAAAACTCAGAAAGGTTAAGTAACCTTTCCTCAATCACAGACATCCATACAATAGATCTAAAACAGGAGCTTCAAATGTTAGGAGCTAAAAGGAAAAGCTGGGTTCAGTTGTAGAAGAAGCGATATTCAAATTATTATAAAGACTGTGAAAGATGCCCCCAAAACATGGGGAGTGAGGAAGGGTCACGACGAGAATTTACAAAGAGAGCTTGAATTTCAAATCAGAAAGTAGTTGGCAAATGTTGAGGGGAAAAAAAGAGAATTCACAGTTGGACATTCTCGTGCACGTGAGCCAGACTGAGCAGAGACACTCCCCGGCCACGTCACCCTCAGGGAGGCCCCTCGTCCCCGCCGGTGACCTAGATGCTGCACCCGTGTCCTTTAAAACGTGAGGGGAACCCTCAGAGCGATACTTCTCTCGCAGTAAAAGTCTCCGGCTTTTCCGGGAGGATTTATTGAAGCTCTTGCGCCGTTCGTGGAATTGCCGCTGTTATCTGTCCGTGCTTGTTTGCAGATGGAAATGGGAACATCCCGTCTTGAGTTGTGCTGAGCAGAATGTGGTGAGACTAGGGGCCTAATTTCTTGTAAACACTTTAAAAATAGCTTGGGAATGGACTCGAAATTGTTAGGTAGGCCTTGCCGACTGGTTTCTGGTCATCCCGCCTACTGCCTGGCGCCGGGGATGGGCCGGGCTGCTGGGCAGGAGTGTGGCCGGGGACGGGGTTACGCGTGTCCTCACTTGGTCTGAGATGACAATGACAGGCACCGTGAGTCTCAGGAGATTCCAAAGGGGCAGTTTCTTTGCTGAAATAAAGTGCTTTGCTTTCTGTTTTGTGTAGCTAAAAAAAAAAAAAAAAAAATAGCCCAGCTCAAGTTATGAATCGATGTTACGTTTCGAGGACTTTACTAAGGTTGGCGACAGGCCCCACGTGGGAAGAACCTGGAGGCCCAGGCCTGCCCCGCGCCTACGCGCCTCGTCACCGTCACTTTCCGTCGGAGAGTGTCAGTCGCCAGCAGCCGCGTCCTGGTCCAACCTCCCCTTCCCTCTCTCCCTTGGACTCCCCCACTTCCTTATTTTCAAAAAAATGCAGTCACATTCTGCCAAAGGAGAAACGGGATGATCAGAGATACGCCAACGTCACTTTTACAAATAAGGTGCCAATTTGCCCCACCAATACCTGATGCCATTAAAAAAAATAATATCTATAAATATACCGGAGAGTAGAAGTCTGTAGACAAACCCATAGCTGTATGCGACACCTTGTCCAACGTCAGTGATAATGTCAGCATGTGAACTTAAAATGTCGCTCGTGCTCCTCGGGCCATTGGCTCTGCATCTGTAAGAATCAAGGAGAAAACGTCGGTCAGAGGCGTGAGGCTTTATTTTCACGAGAAGTGCAGTAGGGTGATTAGGAGACAAGAACGGATCGACAGACTGGGCTGCCCAAACGATGTTGCTGGTCGCCTGGTTTGTTTTTCAATGTATTAAAAATGTAAACTGTCGGGGAAAGAAAAGCGCTCCCGGAGAGAGAGAATAATTCAGAAACAGGAAACGGAGGGCCAGCTGCAGCGACTTCCAGCGTGAAGGCGAGGGGACGCGGTCTGTGCTCCCGCCGCCCCTGCCGCGCCCCGCGTTCTCCGTCTGCCGCGGGTTCTCCCCGCATCGCTCCGCGGGTCCCATCCGTCCGTCTCACAGAGGCGCCGTCTTCGGTTTCTCTGTCCGCCCAATGGACGCGTCGGCTCCGTCTGGGCCCGGCCTCACGGCGCAGAGCATCCCCCGAGGCCATGCCCTCGCTGTGCTGGCCTGGCGCCCGCTGGCCTGTCCCTCGCGTGGAGACCTGGGCACACACTTCCGCCCCCGAGACACCCTCGAACGTGGGCGTGTCATTCTCTGCAGCGCCCCACGCGCGCCGTTTGGTGTCATCTGTACCCGCAATTTCAGCCATTCTGATGGTAGTGCAGTCATGACGCTTTCTTAAAGTTTTCAGCTAATCGTTCTCTTTTCATTCCTCTTATACAGAAAACTGGTACTACGAATCCACAATTTTTTAAGTTATTCTGTAATATAAATTGGCTGTTTCTTGGCTTTCCACCACACTTAGGATTCGGCTTCCCCAGATTGCTAAGTCCGTCACTGTCACCCGTATGCTTTCTGTCTTCCAAACCACATTTTTGTCTCTAGTCCCAATATCTTTGTTTTCGTATGTTCTCACATTAAAGCTCCTTTGATTTTTATTTTAGCGAGATGCCTGGGGTAGAGATAGGTGTTCGCCATCGCTACCCTTCGCGATGCATTTAACGTGTACGTTTAATATCGAAAACCAGCGTCAGAGGATAAAGCAGAAGACGAAACAGTTAATCGGGTGTTAATGTAAATATTGCAAATCGTGAGACAGAAATGGCGGCATAAGACTGGGGAGCGCGGGGTCAGAAAAGGCTGAGAGAACGCAGCCCCCATCAGGTCACGTCGGGATGACTGTTGCGAAGGAAACCTCAGGGCTGACCAGGGGTGGCACGCTCTGTTTCTCAGGGACCAGGGGAAGCAGCTGGAGGCTAATTTCTTCTGGAAAGGTCTCGGAGATATGAAAATCTCCCCTGCTGAGGCGGCAGCAAGGTCGTGTGTGCTTGGAGGCGCTTCGAGTTTGTCTTCAACGTTGAAGGAGCTGTTTCGACAACTTCTCGGGGCGTCACATTCTAGAAAACGCGTTCAGATATTTACTGGAATCTCACTCAGATCTGTATGGGGTAGAAAGAGAAGTGTGAAATAATTTGGATGATCCTACTCACCATTCCTCACTTTCGGCATCTTCCCTTGCATAAGCGACATGATGCGCACACTGCTGTGACAGCAGGGAATGTGGGGTCCTGCCACACTGGGATGTCAGCGTTTGGGGAGCCTTGTTTCCTCACGCACTCGGCACATTGGTGAAACCATTCGAGGACTCCAGCGGTTGTCCAATAAAGGAAGAGCGAGGTCCCATGGCCCGAGGACAACGACGAATGCTACATTTACCTACAATACAGGTGATTCTGAACCATCGTTTATCCAGAGAAGGATGGCTAGAAGGAGCATATCCTAGAACAAATACCGTAAAGGGAAGCGTGGAAGATCAGGATCGTTCAATGCTTATTTTATCAATAAGTATTTAGGATGTTATCGTAACTACTATTGATTATTCCCAAGGTTCTTATGCGAAAGACAAGATGGACGTGTTCCATGTCTGCACAAATGGAATAGATCATCTTCTTTGCAGGGCGGGCGTCTTGACTGGGGAGGAAGGCTGATCGTTAGAGTCTTCTGACTCTGCAGGAAACTATTGGCCCAGCTGGTAACATTATGGTCACGGCTGGGACGAGTGACCATGTCTGCATGCTTGGTGACACAGCATGAACGGTGGCCTTTGCAAGGTCCGCTTAGGCTGCCTGCAGCTGAGGAACGCTACTCAAGGCGAGGGATCAGTAAATCAGAGAAGCAGACATGCGAGAGATAACACCGCCGTTTTCCTATAGTTAGCACTGCTAATTATAAACGTGTTTAATCCTCCACATACTTTTACATATCTATGATTAGAAATTGAAGTAGACAAGCTTAAATTACTCATTACATTCCACATTTGCTATTTGGGGAAGCCTCATGAAACTTTGAACCGAAATTGCAAGGAAAAGATTACATTTTTAAGCTACTTACATACGCAGGTAACGCTTTCCAGGTATTGCGATGTGAGGCGAGGCCAGTGGGCAGCATAAGGACTTAATCCCGTGTTCAGTTACACAGTGTCACAGGCTAGGAAGATTCAAACGCCTGGGGTTAGCCACTTCTGGTGACGGTCCCCAAAGGAAGTACACTATAGATAAACCCAACCAAGATTTAAAACATGCACATGTGATAAACAATCTAGCATTCACGTTTATCTGCTTTATCAAAGTTTCTGTTAGAAAAAAAGGCTTCTGCTTTTAATTAATGTCCCAATACCGATGGGAAAAAAAAATAGCAGGAAAATTTTAAAGTTTAGTTTTTGGCCTTTTACAGAAAGGTTAGGATGGCAATATGTAGTCTACGTAAGGATTATTAAGTACCGTCCAACGATGTAGTTTTTCTCGTGTGTTTTGAGTGGCTTTACCTGTATTTTCTTCCATGTCTCTAAGCAATAAACCCAAATGATAATGATATTTATGTATAAGACCTAGATAAAAATAGTCAAGAGTTATGGAAATACAATGAACCGAGCCATCGTACTGATATGGGGGAACGTGCAAGCGTCGGGCAGGACGGCTCAGTGACTTCTCGGTGTGAACTTGGGCTGAGACGGTTAGGGGGTCCTACGCAGAAAGCAGGTCAGGCAAACCGACTAGTCCTTCCTGTTTGTAAAACACATAACGTACATCAGCAGCAGACCGGCATGAGTTTCCTGTTTTTCTTTCAAACTGTTGATTGTTTAAAACACATCTGTAACATAACATTCACGCTTCGTCCATTGAACTTCACGCATTAAAATGTTCCAGTCGTGAACAGAGCTGGAAACTCTTAGCATTTTATTTCCAAAAGTGACTCAGGCCTCTATGCACGTATGCCACTACTGATTCTGCCCTTAGTCCATGTAGCTATGGGATTTATGTCGCCCCCACGGTGGACGCCACTCTGGCCCAGAGACGATTCGCTTAATAAAATTCACGTAGCTACCGACCGAGTGCTAAAACCACATAAGCATGCACCGAGCCGCCTGGTAGTAACCAGATCGATTCAATTTATGGAGCGCTGTGATGGACGATTAAATCACGGCTCTGTCAGTGGTCTGTGGAATTCTGCATTTAAGAGCGTTTCTGATATTCTCTAACAAGACTTGAAATATTTATATACTGAAGCATCTGCTTCAGTCTTAAAACAAAATGGTTTACATGATACACGGAAATAAAGAGGTAGTCATGGGAATTTGTAAGAGACGGTGCTGAGAAATTTCTTCTCTTTTAGACCAAATTAAGCTGTGAGCACCCATATAGAAATTTCCCTCCTGATGCCTAGCAGACCGAGAATGGCTGATTTAATTAGAGGATGTTCCTTCATGGCCAGCAGCAAAGTCTTTAACGTGCTGTCCTGAGTTTCGTCTGGACCCTGCCCGTGTCCTACGACTTGGCAACTCAGTATAAACATATTTCTAAGCACAGAACAAATGTGCAGAGATCATCCACTTGGTCAGAGTCGGAGCAGGGATCGATGTTTAATGATTCTGCTGCAGAAATAGCCGAGGGCGTATTCAAGAAAACCGCTGCCCGGCCCTGCAACGTTTAAAGTGAAAACAATCTTGCAATTGTTCATGGTGAACATTACAAGCTCATATAGATAGGTATATGTTTAAAATAATAATTTCACTTTTAAATAGTTTATACATCTACAATGAAATGCCTTCATTTTTTAAAAAAAAATTTAATATATTTTTAGGTTTTTTTTTCAGGTGATGGAACATAATATTTTCGGAAATTTATTTTGAGAGTTTTTTTTCTATGAACCAGTTTTATGATCTCGAAGAAACCATTCCACCTGTCAGAAGCTTTGTTTTCCATTCAAATATTTAGATCGAGCAGGAGATGTATAAATCTGTGTAAATAGTACACAGATCTGGTTTCACACTGTGCCTGATACATTTTGTAAAAACAGTAGAAGTTGCTAAGAAAAATTACAAACTGAATGATGGTTAGATGTCGCTTTTACTGATAGGAAAATAATCCCTTTTTTTCAAAATGGGAAAGCAAAATGGAACCCCTCAGGACTGAACTTGAAAATCTAAATAGAAACTGCAAGAAAAGCATAAGCAGCATGGTGATCTGCTCCTGTCCCAGAACAGTTGCTTATTTACAGAAAAAAATCAATGCAGTCTCTAGAATAAATGTATAAATAATTTACCATTCCGAATAGGATGGATTATATTCTCCAGCGTGTTCAGAAATACAGCCCTTGGTCATTACAAGCAAACTTAAACTGCAGAAATTGAACTTTAAAAATTGCTAAAGAGGGAACTAATTTACTTTCAGTTATGTGACATCTTGAAATTAAGAACTTTTCAACATGTGGTACATTATGTGCTAGAGTATATAGTACGAGAGAGAGAGAGAGAGAGAGAGAGAGAGAGAGAGAGAGAGAGAGAGAGAGACAGACAGACAGAGGAATGTCTGGTGACAGGTGACATGTCTGTAATCCCAGGGGAGGTAAAGAGACCTGTGAAATGCCAATCTTAGAAGAGGTGATACGTGTTTTATTTGGAGTGCTTTCTAGTGTAGAAAATTGAGTGAAGAATAAACTCTAATTATTATTATGGGGTGAGAATTACTATTATCATACTATAAAATATTTAACATTTTCACTCATTTTTCGAATTAGCCATCGAGGGAATTTCCCTCCCATTTCGAGTCTAGCTGGAATGGCCTCCATGGAAATAATTGTACTTTTAACTAGTTCACGGGACGAACGCGAACACCGTCCGCGTCAGATTTCCCCTCGACGCAAACTGGCGGGTCCCCGCGGAGAGCTCGGGCGCGTGCGGCAGACAGCGCAGGGACCTGCGGCCGTGACGGAAAGGCCTTCAGTGCCACGCGCTTCCGAGCTTCCCGAGAGAACGAGCAGCCACCAGCCCGTGGAAGCCGCGCGCCCCGCTCAGTTTGCAGCCCCCTCCCCGCCGCCCTCCAGCGGGGCGCCGTGCCCAGGCCACCACGAGGGACGGAGACGATGGGAAACGTGGCGCGTACCCCTGTCGCCCGCATAAAGGCTTTTGTTGAGAAGCTGCTTTGCGTCAGGGCGAAGTGACCTCTGAAGCACACGTCCGTCAATCGCATTCGAGGGCAAACACCCCGCCCGCGTGGGTTTCCCGAAGGGGCTGCTCCAGCTCCCTGCCCGCTGCGTGAGCGTTGGGGTTCTCGTCTCCGACACGGGACAGGGCCACTCGGGGGCGCGCCCACCGCCGGTCTGTGTCCCGAGCCGACCTGCTTTTTACATGTGAAAAAAAAACCCTCCCCGAGCCTGAACTGCGACGGGCTTTGCCAAGAAAGTGCTTTTTTATCATTACATTTGAAACCATTCAGCCTAAAGGGAAAGTCGCGCTGGGCAAACTTCTGCTAGAACCGGACAGTATTTATGTTCTTATGACAAGAACGTACACTGTCTCGCCCACGGGGTCAGGAGAGTGCTTCAGCTCAAAGCGATGTCGTCGGGCCTTATTTCCTCCACGGAGCACATTTTGGTTCTGTGTCTACAGGTCATCGCCACCCCCGCGGTCACCCGGGCTCCCCCCGTGCTGTCCCTGAGAGTTTTACGGTTTGCGGTTTTTCCTTTGGGTCTGTGATTCGGTTTGAGGTGATTTTTGTAAGGGGTGTAGGGCCTATGTGTAGATCCTGTGTGCATGTGCGCGTGTGTGTGCACGTAGTGTGTGTGTGCACGTAGTGTGTGCGCCCAGTCGTCCCAGCACTGTTTGGTGAAGAGCCTGCTTTCTGCTCCGCCGCGTCGCGGGGCTCCTCTGCGGAGGGTCCGCGGACGGCGTTTACTGGAGTCCGCGCGGGGCTCCGCCCTGTCCCATCGATGTCCTCGTCTGTCCCTCCCCGGCACCCAGACCAGCACAGAAAGGCAGAAGGAACAAACGCCTTCCACGGCCCCTGCGCTCGGGCCTCTGCCCCGCCTCAGCAGGGAAAACCGTGACGCACGAGCGCTGAGAGGCGCAGACGGAACGCGGCCCCCGCTCCTGCGGCGTCAGCCGTGGGCGGCGAGGGGTGGGCGCAGGGCCGCACGTGTTCTCCTTAGACCCAAAGTCATTCGTTACTGCCAGGCGAGCGACATTTCCCAGAGCTAAAAGTCAGGACACACGACCGGGTAACTCAGAGTTCGGAGGGTCTGTCCGTTCGTTCTGTGTAATTTCCTGTTCCATCTCTTATTCATCCACACTTTTTCAGTGTGCTTTTTAGTGTCACCGTGTGCCAGGCACTGTACTAAGTGTGGCACCGTACTAAGTGTGGAGGCTACCGCGTGGGGTGTCATGCGGACGGGCGCTCGGCACGACCTCAGCGGTGAGGACACAGACCCACGGGAAGCAAGGTCAGTGCGATCCGGGAGTGTGGTGGCAGGTCTGTCCCTCCCGACATGGAAAGATCGCCCAGACACGTGAGACGCAGGACGAGCTTCCCACAAACGGTGTCTGGGCAGACTGAGGCCATCCTGCCCTCTGTGCCTCCCCATGTGACACGTTTCCTGAGACTGAGTGGCAGGGAGATAGGCCACCAGCCAACATGTGTGACCTGGGAACCTGCCATCTCTGGTTACCCACTGGAGATGTCTGTATCTGTCTGTATATCTACCTGCCTGTCTCTGTCCACCCGTCTGTCTGTCTGTCATATACCATTATCTATCATCTACCATGTATCTATTATCTATCTATCATCTATATCATCTATCTATATTTATCATCTATCTACTTATCCATCCATCCATCCATCCATCTAATCTATTTATCATCTATCATCTAATATCTATTTGTCTATCATCTATCTACCATCTATCAATCTATCATCTATCAATCTATCTATGTATCTATATATCTATGTATCTATCTATCTATCTATCTATCTATCTATCTATCTATCTATCTACCTTTCCATCCATCCATCCATCCATCCATCCATCCAATCTATCTATCATCTGTTATCTACCACCTATATCCATAATCATCAATATCTATTCCGGGAGCTGCGTCTATGCGTACACATATTCTCACATACATAATTAACTCTAAATTAACTAATCTAAACTCTGTTCATCCTAATCGGAGCCCATGTACCACCCCGATCTTAACACAGTGACTTTCTCCATCCTAGACATTCTGGCTTTGAAAGCAATATCGGCAAAAAGGTCCAAATTATGAACATATTAGATTCTATTTTTAAATTTTTTATTACAAAATTTCCTGACAAGGGTTCTATTTTTAGACGACCAGACATAGAATTGTATTTAAATGACCAGGAGGCAGCACTCACCAAACTCGATGGGGGAGAAGGTGTGGTCTAAGCAACGCTCAGCAACAAGCAGACACTGCTCCACTTCGTTAGCAGAGCACGTCAGTTCCTAATCTCTGTCCTCTGGAAAAAAGGGAATGTTTCTTTGTGAAACAGTTCGTGCCATATAACTTCAGAATATTTATCGTCTTCAGAGAAAACTGAAGCTAAGAGATACACGTATCTGGATATTTTTCCTTTGACATATGTGTTTGCACATATGAACCTAGTTTTATTGATGTAAACATCATAGAAAAACCACAGTATGAAATCCGAATGTGGAGTGACACTAGAGACTTTGTAATTTACTTGTTTGTATATGTTTCTTCCATACCCCCAAATACTTAAAGCACATCGTACTATGCAGTAAATATAATATGTGCCGTGTCATAAGCTTGTGTGCGTGAGATAACGATGATTACGGCAGATTTCGACTGAGGCGTGTGAGTGCACAGGCCACACGATCCTGTCGCTTCCCAGATACACGCAGGCTCCGCAGTGCACGTAGTTCCTGCCGCGGGGCAGTTCTGTATCTTTAAGCGTCATTATCCGAGAGCGTCTTCGATCGTCAAAAGGCGTTTCGCCAGTGGTGGGAAATAAACAGAACTTGCGAGGCGCGGTCAGAGCTGAGTAGGGTTTCTGCGGGCAGCTCGGGAGGAAACCCGCTGGAAAAGACGGACAGCTCAGAGGACCGAGCTGAGTAATTTAAGCGCGGCCAGGACAACCTCCTTGTACGTGGCTTCCCTCATTGCACATCGATTAAAACGCCACGGAAAGATCGCATGCCTAAAGATACGCGGTTGTCGCAGTTTCTACGATCCTGCAGGACCCGGCGGTCTCGTCCCTTCTGTCGCCTCTTCTTGCTGCTCCTGTGGTGTCGACCCGAGGCGCGCTCAGGCGACAAGTCAGCCGCCTCCAGGCGACCTGGCTGCAGGGACAGCTGGGGACTCAGCGGGGGCCAGATGACGCGCTAGAGCGTCGCCGGACCGTCCTTCACCCGCTTCCTCGGGGGTCCCGCCCCGTCGCAGAAACCCCGCTTCCTCGGGGGTCCCGCCCCGTCGCAGAAACGGCGTGCCGCTCCCCTGCACCCCTGGGCGTGGAAGCGAGCCTTCGGGAACACCCCGCCCGCAGGGAGCACTTGGCATTCCCATGCCCAGGTTCTGGGCTTTGTGGAACTAACTCATCTTTAATCATTTTGGCGATGAACAAAATATCACTTTTAAATTCTTCTCTCCCCACTGCCCCGGCATCCCCCGCCTCCAGAAAGCCGTTCTTCACACTGTTCACACCCGAAAGGCCAGTCCGATTTGGTTCATCTAAACTGACCTGGGCTTCGCGTCCCTCTGCAGTGTCCGATTTCAACCGTCTCAGCAGCTCCACAGGACTTTCTGCTAGCGTCCACCTCAACCGTGTGGATGGGCCATCCATATCGTTTTCTAATGCGGGGCGTACAGTGGAGCTCAATGCTGTCGTGTCTCTAAGTGCAGAATTTCTGCCAGCTCAGAGCCCTCATCTTGTGTTACCAAAACTTAAATTTAAAGTGCTTCGGCTGACAAATGAAAATTGAGTTCAGCTCAGCCATCTCTTTCAAGAAAACTCGTCATACATTTCTTCTTGCTCCTATGCTTTTAAAACCTGGACTATTTCAGGCAGCACTATCATTATCCTTGAAACTAGTAACAACAGCATAACCACAATTTTCATGTAATTAGATCTAGTGTTTGGTATTGGACTTCGTCAGTTAGAATCATAACTGTTGATTTCTTGAGAGAGATCTAGTTACAGTGTATTCAGTTCTGTATTTTGGGATGTAACAGACTCAAAGTCAGTTACTAGAATCTCAGACCACGTGGTGCATTTCCTCTCCAAACACATTCTCGTCTCCTGTCTCTACCAGGAGATGAAAATTCGTTGATATCTCAGTGAGAACCAAATGTTTATTCATACATAATATTTGGAAACGTTATGGACAGATAACAGTTTAACTTTTGAAATAAAATACTATTATTATTAAAAATACTTTCTCACATATATTAAAGGTATGTGTAATTGGTATACTAAAATCATATGACCACTTGGCCATATTTGAAATGTAACCCCATGAAGCAAACACTAATGAAATGTAAAAGGGAGATAGATTTAGGACTTTAAGAGCATAACCTTTTAAAATAAACAGTTTTTAATAAATTTTTAGTAATCTTAAGGCAAGTGTGCACAAAGAAACAAATGTATATGTTTTTACTTACAGTAGCTATTATTCGTTTACTTTTAGGATTGCTAGATGACTTGCATATAGAATCTTATTTCACTGGCCAGAGAATTTCAAAGCTGGTATTATAACTTGCCTTTCAAAAGTGAGAAGACAGATGCTCGGCGATGTTCAGGAAGCTTCTTCGGTTCTGAAACGTAACAGAGGTGGGGTTTGGGGACCAGCTGGTCCTCTGGTGAGCGAGGACAGCGCCTTCATCCCAACCATGTTTTACCACAGAACTTATATCAGCCGACTCAGATAATGAGGATTTAATGTACTTAAAAAAAAATACCCAAATTAAGTACTTTAAAAATAATAACCCTAACTTTCTTTACACACGCGGCCCAGATCACCCCCTTGTGAGTCTGAGTTTCATTGTGGGTGGGATGAAAGGCAGGTGTTGCACGGCCCAGAGGAGACAGGTGGGGAGCGGACCGTGAGGACTTTCTGAGCCAGGCAAAGAGACTGCACTGGGGAATGTCCCCTGCGGAGGAGGAGATGGAAGGGGACCAGATCCGCGGCCCGGGGCCTTCGCCCAGCTCGGCGTCTGAGCGCGACCCCTTGGGGCTCCTGCCGCAAGGCGCTCATGTGCTGCCGGGGGCCTCGGCGTCTGGTCCCCAGACGGGGTGCGTGCACCCCGGTGTCCCCTTCGCACTGCGCACACCGTCTCCCCCGTCACTGGCTTTGCTCTGCTCTCACGAGATGCGTGTTTGTTCTGGAAGAAACTGCCTTAAGGGTCCTGCCTTAAGGGTCCCAGTTGGACCCAAGAGTGTGGTCATCCCCAGATGCTGCAACCAGGGCGGGTGCCAGGGCCTCCGAATGTTCTGTCTCCGGCCGGGGCAGACCCACTGACGCCGTCACTGTCCCCCGAGGTTGGGACAGCCGGGCATTGAAAAGGCACCGGGCTGTCTTCAGCCATTATTTCCAGTCTGGGCTGAGCCCTCGTCCCCAGTGCGCCATCAGCTGAAGCAGATGGACAGCAGCTCACCGTGTGGGACCCAGAACACGATCTCTAGTGCCCTCGAAGGGCTGAGTGTCACTCTCCTTAGCTTAGAAGGACGAGACTGGATCACTGCCCCGGACCCCTCCTGGTTAGATGTGTCAATCTGGCACGGGTCCAGTTCCAAAAAAGCCACCTTGAAGGAATTGACGACAATGTGACTAAGGACCCCGTGGGAAGTTTCAGGCAAATTTAGACTGTTTTCCAGCAGAAAAGGTTGTGTCTCAGAGGGTGATTTATAGTCGCCCTTCACGACCCTAGCTGAGCATCGCCAGTGCTCTAAAGCACACAGGGGTGTGTGTGACCAGTCAGCAAGCAAAATCAGAAGTCAGTACAATAGTTTTAGATGGTCCTTTGAGCCGACGTAAGTTTAATTAGAGTGATGCAGACATATACGGCGACTCTGGGAAAAGCAAGGCGGCTCCCGTGTGGGAGGGAGACTGGCTTCGCGCGCTCGAGAAGGAGTCGGAAGGCTGATGGGACTTGCGAGGGGACTTGGGGACGAGATGGACTAGGCTACGTGCGGGCAGGAGGTGGGACGCCGGGAAAAGCAGGTGTCCAGGTCAGATGTCACTTTCCCGAAGAACTCGGACCGGGAAGGGGGGAGTGGGGAGGGGGTGCGACGCTTTCGCTTCGATTTCAGATGCCAGGTGAAGCGTCAGCTGGGGGTGACTTTCTTGCTAGACTCAAGCCCCTACCGAGAGGGGGTCCATGAAACAGACAAGAAGCTGGAATGGGGTCCACGAAACAGACAAGAAGTTGGAAAGAATATGCACAATGGCTATTTGTATGTGCAAATGGTCTCGAGTTGGAGACAAGTATATCAGGATGTCTGAGATTTGCCCACCAGTAATGGTACCTGAATTGCTTGAGCCGATGACCAGTGTGTGTAAAACACTATAAATTCACTGGATGAGTAGAATATACGAAAGGCCATCGCATCAAGCCATTAAGGAGATTAGTCTCCACTCTCTAGATCATTTTCTGCTTTATGCTTCTTTTTTCACATGTATTTCATGCAAAAACATGTAATTATTACATGTGAGTGAGAATCTAAGTTACGACCACAATATTATAGCTGAAGCATGTTCCTCTTCGACATGCTTAAAATGCAGTGACTCTGGTATGTCAAAACATTCTGGGAAAAGAATGATTAAAAAGCAGAGCAGCGAATGTAAAGAGCCACCATACCCTTCCAAGGACACGCCTCCGAAGTTTTCTCTAGGGATAAAACCTGGGGATGTGCGTGCAGAGAACGTATGGGAAGTGCTGGAAGGAAAAAAGTGACCAAGAATAGAAGGGAGAACGAAACAAAACCAGGATGTAATTATTCCGATTATGCTTCCAGACAGGAGGACTGGCTGCATGGCTCACCAGCACGGCCCAAGTCACTCTTCTAGAACAGGCAGCTTGTGGAGTTTCCAGAATAATTAAGTGAAATCCCCAAAGTAAAGCAATTCCTAGTAAGCGAGCCCAAACTGGCCACCTCTGTTGTTATTGTTTTTAATACTTATTATAAATATTTTTGTTCATTCTGTTTTCAGTATCTATAACATAAACATCTATCACACAACTTCGCATCTGCAAAATAACGTTTTCCATGCTTAGCTATAACTATTTCCCTTTCCAGGCATTTAAGAACGGTTCCATTAAATGATAAAAGGCTCCTTTGGAATTTTCATTTTGTTTTGTTTTGGACTTTTTTCTTCTGACCTCCCTTGAAACTCATCTAGTTTTTCAATATGTGGACGGGTAGGACTTTAAACATCTTTCCTGGGACGATCTGAGGCTGTGTGATTTGCAAAATGGCGAGCAGCTCTCGGACCTTTAAAACGTTGCTTCCTTCCGCTCCCCGCCAGCAGCCCTCACCTCACCCTGCCCTGGTCACCAGCTGAGGCACACAAAAGCTCCCGCTTTGAAATGTTATCTGTGTAAATGCTTCTGCAGCAGCTGGACAAGATGCTGTCAGGAGCGTTTCTGCTTCCTGTGTGGTGAGGCGGCTTTCCCCTAACGACTATTTCCCATCAGCGGCCGCAAAGACCTACCTTCTCGACCACCGGTTCAACGGTTTCTACCACTTCCACCTTTCCGCTGAAGGCTTCTGCAGAGCGCTGGGAGGGAGGTTCTCAGATATTTCTTCGCTGGGCTGTTCAGACTGATAACATCTCTTGGGACTTGAACTTTGATGTACAGCTCTCAGCTGGAAAAAAAATGCAACTGTCAAACAAAGGCAGATAATGCCAAAAATGAAAACAAACTTTTTTTTTTTAAATCTCATAGTCCTAACAAGATAGTTATTTGTTTTGCTGTTTTGGAAAATATAACTCTTCACGTTTTTCTAGAAATAAAATTTGAACCTTTCATTACTTATCTATTTACTAATTTTTATAAAATTTTAATAGAATTAGATTCTAAATCCTGTGTTTTATGAATAAATGTATTATTCTTAAGTGACAACTATAGAGCTAAGAATAGAAAATAAAATAGATTGACACACATGAAGACATAGATTTAAATTTTTCATAAGAAATGAGAGAATTCTGATATCTAATTCTATTAAAATTTTATAAAGGATAGCAAATAGATAAGTAATGAAAGGTTCAAAGTTTCATTTTTATAAAAATGTAGACCTATATTTTCCAAAACAGCAAAACAAACAACTATAAAGCTAAGAATAGAAAGTAAAATAGATTGACAAAATGAAGACATAGATTTAAATTCTTTATGAGAAATGAGAGAATTCTGATATCTTTATACTAGTAAAATAAGTCATGTGAAGGCATCTTTTGCATGCCTCAAAATTTTCACCTTACTAAAATAAAAATTACCCTGTACTAATTATTAACTGAAAAAACCACAAAGTTTTATAGCTTTAGGTCTATCTCTTTCATACCAGGTATTTTAATTTTAATTTTTTGTAGAAGCCTTAGGATCCGTAATTATTTTGGCTGCTAATTTTAAAATGCTAAATTTATTTGAAATGTTTTATGAATTTAGAATTTTACAAGCTTTGCATTCTATAGTCTTTGCTTGTTTTATAGCCTCTGCTCTTATGATTTTCATTTTATCATGAGCTTTCAAGATATTTTCAAATAAATGGGTTTCACTGATTGAAGCTAGACCAAAATAATCTTTTATTTCAAAATATTTGATGATTCAAAAATCATTATGGCTCCAAAGTAGCCCTTAACATGCACACACTGATAAGCAACGTTATGTGCAGGATGAAAATGAGCAAATTGGGCAGGAGCAAAGGCGGAACTGAGGGCCGACGCTCGTCACTGCTGTGAGCATCACGAGTGCGTCCCCGGAATCCCAGTTCCCTAGAATATTAATAGCCGCTCAGCACACGCTGGAGACGTGCAGAACTCCTCCTGTCCGACCAGCGTGCGAGGTTCCTGCCGGGGGGAGGGCGCCAGGGCTTCTGCACGGCGAGGTCTTGTTAACGCCGTGAACGTTCCAGAGCGGAACAGGATTCGCACCTCTGGAAGCTCCCCTAAAGCTGTGAAGGACGGATGCTCAGGTTCTCTCCGTATCTAAAGCAGCTGCCCACACCCCCTTGTTAGGGATCTGCTTACGGTCACACCAGCTTCCACTTCAGCGACCACAAGTTCTGTTTTCCCTCCCTGCCACGCCCTCGTGCTGGACTTTGATCTTTCTCTAGCAGGTCCCGTTCTCCTCGTCCCATCCTCTGACCCTTGGCATATTACCCTTGCCAACACAGGTCTAGCGATATCACAGTTTTTAAAAAACACGTCTGCCACAGGCTTCCTGTCCTCACGTAACAGCTTTAAAAATATCATCTCATGGGCAAGGATGCCATCCCAGTCGGCTTCTGACGTTTTTTCTAGTGACTCCCCTTCAAGGCCTGTCTGTCCTGAGAGCCGACTGGATCCCCTAGCGACTGGATCCCTAGCGACTGGATCCCTAGCGAGCCAGAGCTGGCCCCGCTCCAATCCCGCCCTCACACCAGTGCACCCTGGCTGCTTCTTCCAGAGCCCAGTACCTCACCTGGTTCTACCTTAAATAAAATCTCCAGGGATGCTAGCTCCCTTCACTGTAGTATGTGACTGTCCCCTCACCTAAAGCCTGAGAGTTTCTGGGGACCACCTGGGGCGTGGTCTCGCTCGGGTGTGGCTGACCCAGCTGCTGGGCTGGCTGTGAACCGCTTTGGGCTGAGGGCTGTCTATCAAGGCGGACTTCCTGCCAGGAAGCGGTCAGTTACCTGTGAACGGGCGGAGGGCCTTGGCTGGGTGGAGGCTCATCACTGTGATAGAACCCTCCAGAGCCCTGGCCCCGAAACATTAGGAATCCCTGCTGTGGGCACAGATCACAGCACGCTCACGTGTCCTCGTCAGCAGAACAGCTTTTACCATGGCACCTTCTTCAGCGTCGTTGCAACGTGCCCAATTTTAGCGAGGATTTTCAAACACGTTTTATAGCTTCAGATTTGTTTCTAATTGTTTTCGTGGAGAACGGGAAAGAAATTCTGAGCCCTAAAGGCGCGCGTTCCTCGTCCACTTGGGTTAGTGCCGTGGTGGTCCCTCAAGAGACTCAACTCTTCTAGTCCCAAGGAGGTGACTGAGCCTTCATGACTTCTCCCGGGGGAGCGCTGGGCGTAGGTACCACAGCTCCAAATCCCTGCCTGTGATCAGTAACTGCGGTTTAAAATACTCTCGAAGACAGAGGTAACTGCAGACAGACTCTGGAGCCCCGCCTGGGACGCCACCTGTCACCAGGGGGTCGCCGGTCAGTAGAGTTGGGGAGGGGAGCTCACTGTTCCCGCTGCCAGCCCCGCCTTCAAAGCAACCCGAGTCTATTTAGAAGAGGGGTCGAAGCGGGGGGCACACCGGGCACGCCCCGTTCTTGAGAGAACCCCGAAGTACATTAGACTGGGTTTCCACCAGTTCAGGTCCTTCCCTGACGGACTCGTGGGAGCCTTGACACACCTCTCAGGCGTCGCCCGCGTCGGGAGAGACGTGACGTCACGCATCCACGTCCAAGCCTTTCCTCCTGTCCTCAGCGTAAAGCGCTTCTGATGGCAGCGAAGAGGGTTAGCTCTCCGGGCGTGGCTCAGATGGGAGGCCGAGGGTGACGTCGCCGAAGGTTTAGACTGCTGATCCCGTCCACTCTGCTGAGAAAATTGGCAGGTTAATGTCTACACGGCGTCCGTGTATGTTCGATTCGCCTCCTGGTAATGCGGCAGATTATTTAGGAATCTGGAGTCGATTTCACGACCTTCTGACTGTTCCGTAAACAGTCATTATCCGACTTACCGATTTTAGGGGTTTGGGACGCCAGGATCGTCAGCGGTCCCGGCACAGGAAACTTAGATTGAGAAGGCCACTTCTCTTGGCTATTCCTCTAGAGAGAGCTCTTTGAATCACAGAGAAGAACACCTGACTGAACTCACTGTCAACACTGGACAAGGGTGAATGGCAGCCCGTGGGAAGTCTAAGGAGAATCTTACCTCTCCGATGAAGGGCCAGTGTTGTTAAAACCAGGCCTCTTGTACTTCTTCTGCCTTGTCTCAAGGCCAACGTTTTAGGGTGAATCGTAAGTGATTTCTTTCTTTTAAAACTTACTCTGTTTGTCACTATTGCTGCCCTGAGGACTTGGCCATTATCAGCAACTGGAAGGTATGAAATGACGAAGACAAGTTTTAGCTTAATAAAAAATATCACTTTGTGGTCTAAAAAAAATTTTATGGTACTTTGTCCAAACAGTTTAAGGAGAAATCTTGCCTGTCAATCCATTAGAGCCGTAACAGACTGTAGAAGAGGCCTCGGGTTCAATACCCCTAAATTACATGCATCTACGGGGGAACGGGTTTAAGGAAAACCTAAAATTACTGGGGTTAAGCTTTTGTTTACTGAACTTACTCAAAACAGGCAATTATTACATATTTGATAGGAGTTAGAGTCTCCAAACAGAGATTTGTTCGAATGACATAAAAATGAAGAAATTTTCATTTTCGGATACCCGGATGCCGCCTGGGCACATCGTCCATGTTGCAGACACATGGCTGGGCGTGGGCCCCGCACGTGAGGCCGTCAGAGCTCAGGGACAGAGTCTGAGCCGCCGGCAGCGTCCACGCTTGGTTTCGTTTACCTCTCTGATTTCGCTGGTGAAGATCAGCATTGTTATGTTTTTTATCTCAGTCTAAATAGCACGGAGGAAGGAATTGGCTTTCTGGGTGGTTCTTCACAATATTTTAAATTCCCCACTGAGGGAAACGTGGATCCCAGCATTCAGTATAAGAACTCCGAACACCTTTGAACGTTTTAGCTGATAAACATTTTCCACTCGCTTTTTTCTAAAAGACCTAAAACGATTCTCGTGGGGGGAAGAAAAGACATTCAAGAGAATAATGAGAAAATAAGCACTTTATTTTCGACATCTTTTTGAGATTCCTGTTAACACCATGTAGAAATAAGATGTTACTCGTTAATAAAATACACCACGTTTGAAGTAAAATCATTCTACAATTAGCTTCTCGTGACATCGGATCACATTTCAGGGATTTCCGCCTTATCAATCCTCTGCTAATGCAAGCAATTTTTGTTTTGGACAAAATAGAGGAGCCTACTCGATCAGCCCCGTTTTTGATATCCATCCAGAACTTGGCAAATTAGACATTAGGATTTGAGGATAATTTTGAGACTCTCCGAGGATATTATTGAGGGGGGGGGACTCGGCACATAGTGCCGAAGGCGCTGGAGGAACGATGCGGAGCCTGTCTTAAAGCTCAGCGAGCTCCAGACACCGCTCGGCACCCCTGGGTGTCGGTTTCCTGCTCCGTCAGACCGGGGCCCTCAGACCGGGCGTCGTCAGACCGGGGACCCTCAGACCGGGGACCCTCAGACCGGGGACGGACCTGCGCGGTGGCTGAGCCGCAGTGCCCTGCCTACGTGCTTCTCTAAATTCCATCTTATCAATGTTGGACTGTGATTTCAATCGACTTTTAAATCTCGACACTTTTTTTATCTGCCCCTGCTGTGATAAATGTACCTTTGCTTATTTTTTTCAAGTCAATGATCAAAATGTCGCATGAGACGGTGCCCAGTCCATGTTACAAGCAGCTGAGCCGTAGGCAGCCGGTGAGTCGGAGCTCGGCGGGCTTTGGGAGCGGTCGCTCACGGCCACTCTTCACCCAGCACTCAGTCACATCGCCTGCGGGGATGTGATGAGAAGCCTAGTCAGTGCTTTTTAGAAATCAGTAGCCATTCTCACGGCTAAGCGCAGCGCGCACTGTGGACGTCTGACCTCAGCCCTGAAGGACGCGCAGAGAGTCCCACGCTGTTTGTCTTGGCGAACCTGGCGAGCAGATGAGGCGGAAGGCGCTGTGTGGAAGGGACAAAAGGTGTGGAGAGAGGTGTTTCCACCACCAGCCCTCCCACTCCACCTGAAGCACACCCGCATGCACACACGCACGTGCACGCGCACGCACACGCACACACACTCACCGTCCGTCGTCACCCCCGGGTGGACACAGGCGTGGTTCCTGGGCAGACGACATAATCGAGACAGGTGACCCTGCGTCCTGTGCAGGGGCCCCCGAGGCTGGTCAGCAGCACAGAGGGAGGAAACACGTCACATTAGAGTCACCTCGGAGTGGAGGACGAGGACTCCCAGGGGCCAGGAAGGCCACGTCCCCGCGGCGGGAGGACAGGCCGCAGAGCCCCCGGCGTCCTCACGTCCAAGTGGACGGGACACTTTCACAGCTCGGACGCAGCAGAACCGACTTAGCTCAGCCACCCAGCAGAAGACAACGTCGACGAGGTCGTCACCCCTGGACGGTCCCCGGGGGCTCCGTCCAGCGCAGCCCGAGCAGGACGCAGAACGAGGGGGAGACGAGGGGCGCCTGCCTTGTGAGGCGTTGAGGCTGCTGCCCGTGCGGGTGACGGACGGACGGACAGAAAGACAGACGGAACAAAAAGCTTCTCTGTGGCTCATTCATGAGCTAGTGTATCCCTGTGATGAGACGCAGGGTGACATTATGGGCCATGGCCGGGGCACGGCAGCTGTCTAGGGCTGGTGAGGGAGGCAGATACAACAATCCCAACCGTGAGCCGGGACCTCGCACCCCAAGTGGGCAGCAGCGCGCAGGGAGATGCCCCGCCGCCTGGCGGGCGGCATCCGGCGGCTCACGGGGGCTTCACCAGCTGCTGTCGCTTAGCTGGGGGAGGCGAAGGGACATCGAGAGCTTGACCCGCCCTCGGACGCTGGGCGTTCGGGTCTTATTTCCAGGAGACGTGAGTTGTGCGCATCGTGAAGAAGTGACATTCCAGAGACAGAAGGGACATGTGACAGGCCCAGGGCAGTGACCAGGAAGGGAGGCGGGAGCCGGGGTCGTGAGCGGGGCGGGGCCATTGAGACAGAGATGGCGCCCTGTCCCTGGCTGCGGAGGGAATGCAAAGGGAAGGGACATCTGAGCTGGGGCGGGACGCGCTGGCTGGCCCCGACGGGAAGCCCCGGGAGAATGACGTCGCACGCAGGGGCCGGGGTCACACGCCGTGCGCTCCCGCTTCCTGCCGCTGACGGTGGCCTCGGCTCCCACACACGCGCTGCCGTGCTGGGCTGTGCCTGGAACCCGTCACTCGGCCAGGACAGGCGGGGTCCTGCCGTGTGGCAGTTTTATAAAAGCTTTGTCATTTATTTTTATGACTAGAAAAGTAATATTTACACTTTTTGAATGCCTAAACCAAAGAAAAATGGATAAAATTCCATCTAATCAGCAAGAGTGCCTTGAGCCTGTACCGTGTCAGGCTCTCCCAGGGGTTAGGACCTTAGTGACAGACACACACGATTCTTGCCTGATAAACCTTAGAATTTAGTGGGAAAAATGAAGTTGTCCCCAGACCTTGCCCGTCACGCAGCCTCCACGTGAACACTCGCTGGTTCTGCGTCTGTCCCGCCGCGAAGTTCCAGACGCAGTAGAATTCGGTCAGTTTCATCACGTCCTGGCAGGAATGCCTTTTCCGCCTTTGGTAGGTAAGTGGAGGTCGGCTTGCCGCGTGCTGTGTTGAGATAGGACTTTTCATTTTTTTGACAAAACAACGCAGAAAAGAGTGGCAGAGGCGTTTGGAGCTGGAACGGACCAAACACGCCCCACACTCTCTCCTCCAGTCTTCTCGTGCGAAGCTCCCTGATCCAAAAGGCCCCTTTGCGTGAGGCACAACCCTCTCGTCCGTTTACAGAATCACATTTTCAGTGCCTGCTTTGAGCAAGATGGACTCCTAAATACTGTTTATCTACCGAGGCAAATTTCCATGAAAACCTAATTTTTCAGGAACAAACAAAACCTGTAGAGAAGAACTAATAATAAATACGATCGTGAAATCAGGATGCGAGGTTAAAAAAGACAAGTTAGATTTCAGAAAGGAAAAAGGAACATCGGCGTGCAAATATCCCCCCAGACACGGGGGAGCCGTCCGCCTTCGGGGGGCGCCCACGGGGCCCCCGTCTGTGTCTGACCCGCGCGTGGCAGGCGCCGTGACAGCGCCCTCTGCGTCCTGTCGTTCGCTCACTCAAACCCGCGTTCACGGAGACGGAGCGCGAGCCGGGCCCTCGGCAGAGGCAGCGAGGTCTTTAGGGAAACACGGCCGAGGACCCGAGGGTGCAACAGGGGCGAAGGGTGCCCCGCCGGGGCGGACCAGCGGGGCGGGGAAGGGATGCTGAGAACGGAAACGCGCGTGCATATGTGTACATATGTGTGCATGTGTGTGCATGCGTGTGTGCGCGTTGTCCCGGGGAGAGAGCCCCGGGCAAGCGGACACAGTGCATAAGCTTTGAGAGACAAGCAGGGTCCGCCTGGACCCCCAGCCGCTCACGCCCTGCGTCACGTTTCATTTCGCGCGTCAGGTGTACAATTTACACGCGTGTGTGTGCTGGAGAGTGAGTCCTTGAGCTCGGGGTCACGCCCTGCTGTGCGGGAGCTCAGTGCGGGAGACTTTGTCTTCTGCTCTGCGAGTTGGGGGTAAAATAATGCACACCTCAGAGACGATCGTGGCGCCTGGAGTGACGTATGTGAACGACTTAGGACGCGGCCCGGTGTGCACGCTTCGCACACGCTGTTTGTTACCATCACACATCGTCTGTAGCAAAAATGTACGCGGAGAAACATAAACCCATCCTGCTTGAGGAATGTACACTCTGATTATCCCTTGTGTCGTGGGCAATCATTTATTCTTAAAGAAGAAAAAGTAGTTCAACAGGATGCTCTTCAGTAAAACAAAATGCACGGCAACCTGATAGACAGATTTTGCTTTAACTCACAGAGAGCCGAGTTAAAGCAACTGCATTTAAAAATAACCAGATTGGGTTTTTTTTTTTCCTTCCTTTTTAGAGAATACTGTGCCCCAAACCCAAGGGCCCCATTCTGCTTGAGAACCGTTTTAAAATATGACCCATTTTTGGAAGTTTCGTATTTTATTATTTATCCCCTTGGAGCTCCCAGCTTTCGAATAAAAGCGAGTGTGTTTCTTCTCAGTCGGAGGCCTGTGGCGCGCACACGTCCAGATCCTGACGGCACCAGGGGACTTTTTTTCAGAGCAGCAGCTCACGCTCAGCCGGTGCCAAACGGAACTTCAAGCCTCAAAGGCTTTGACTAAAATTGGAAACCACAGCGATCGAGGGCTTCTAAATTTGACCGCGCAAACGCGAAGCTGACCCAAATCGCCTGCAGAACGGGCCCCTCCGCTACGACAGCAGCTAGACAAGGCGCTGTTCTTCTAAATGTAGGAGAATCAGACCTCGTATTTCGGGTCGAAATATAAGAGAGATGGACGGCTATTCCAGGACGGAGAATTATCCCCCGCATGTTCCCGAGGATTTTCCTGGTGAGTTACGAAGTAGAAAACATTAAAAACACTAATCAAATTAGGGGATAAAAATGGAGCTATTTCTTTCGAGTGTGTCTTGTCTGTGGCAAGGCTTCCGACGTGTCCCGGTATTGTAAGCCCTGGCGTCGTAAATGTTATGTCTTAAATGACCTTAAATAATAAGAAAATTGAATTACCCACCTGCCTCCGCGTGTCAGGTACACGTGTTTCAGACGCAGTGTCAGACAAGGGCATGGGCGATATTGCCATTTTCACCTTTTTAGAACTCTGCTTAAAATGCTCTTAAAAGAAAGCGTTGTGTCTTATCCCCAGAACACACCTTAGCTGTATCCACGATGCTGCCATTGTGCACACGGGTGAAAGGTCCTCATTTCCTGTCCCAGGGCAGAAATTTCAGGCGAAATCGGGAAAGGTCAGCCTCACCGCTAACACACGAGTGACACGCCTGTAATAACCGTGACACAATCACCTCTCAGAACTCGGGACCCGCGTAAAGGCAACGAGTGTGATTTTCAATTTCGTGGCAGAGGCAAATGTACGATGGGGCCTCCACAAGCTTCTTTCCAGCGGTGAAATGAGGGCTTTGAAAACGGTAGCGATCCTGGATTTTACTAATGTGCACGCCACAGGGGCAGTTCGTCCGGGGTCGAGTTTAAGGTGAAAGAAGCATATTTTCTGAGAGGAAGATGGTGGTCGACTTTGAAAAACTTTTCCATGATCCTAACCGACCTTGAAGAGAATGCCTTTACTGTCCCCATGTGGTCCCTGACCCTTACATGACCATGAAGTGCGGACACCGAGCTCCCTCGTGACCTGCGAAGGACGAGCCGTGTCAGTTCGGGACTCCCACGGCCTGGTGCACAGACGGATGCCACCAAGAGAAACTAAATGTTGAAGTGCTGTTCTTTTTCCAAGTCAGATTATTTCCACGGAGTCCAGTTGCTGATTTTTATAACATGCCAAGTAGAATTCAGATGGAGATGTTAAAACGGTTTAAAATGCCTTTGCAGCCTCCCTAAGTAAACAGTAGACGTTGAAACCAGTGAAGTTTTGACCCAGAAAGAACCAGTGTTTTTGACTCTATTAAACTTTATACACAGTTCATGAAGAACAGTTATCTACAAACAGGGCAACTCTGCTAGAGTTCTTTTCTCATTCGCTTTTTCTCCTTCTTCCTCCGATAACTTATCAGTTGGCCAAATAAATCAACTTTCGGGCCGAGTGAGAGTACGTTCCAAAACAGTCTTCTTGGCCTTGCGATGGCAAACACGTGGTACAGAGGGGCCTGAGCGTCTTTTGCAGTGCACTTAATTTTTTTTTGAGTATAGTTGGCATGATATTGTATTAGTTTCAGGTGTGCAACATAGTGACTTGCGATTCCGTATTTACATATTGTACTGTGCAATCCCCACGCCACGTCTGGTAAACGCCCCTATGAAGTTATCACGCTACGTGGACTTTTGCTCTGTGCTGTACGCTCACGACAGACATGACGAATGCATGACGTGCTGCTTTTTGAGCTCTGTGTACAAATCAGAAATGCTTGCTGTAGGGGAGGAGAGAATACTCACTCCGCTCATTTGGAACTCTTTTACAGACTTCGGGAAACAAAGCCAGCTGCGATCGGTCAGTGTTGAAGGGAGAAGCTGCATGTGCTGTGAGCGGTTTTGTTTTTTTTTAACTGATGAGGACCCAGATTCTACTAACTCGACATTCCCTGAAGTGGTTTTTACTACGCCGCTATGGATGAATAAATTGGGACAACACTTTCGTAAATACCAGATTTTGAAACTATTTGAGATGTAAAAACATTCGAATTACAGAAATTAAGGAATGAGCAACTAGTAAATAATATCAATGTAAATTATTTATTAATAGTCATTTTAAATATCTGTGCAACCCTTTTCCTATTTTACAAACATCTCTACTGCATACCATCTGCTGACTGAGTCTAATTCATAAAAAGACTATATTTAAATCAAAATGTAAGTGACAGAATCAGAACAAAAGAGAAAGGGCAAGAGAATAAACTGAATAAATTCCAAATATGACTTCTAAAGGCAGACAAATAAAAGCTATAATTTTAGTTTAAGCCTCACACTCCTTAAACACAGTAATTACAGGACATCTGCTGGGAACACAGCTTTGCTATTGGAGAACATTAATTGCCCTGTAATATTTCCTGACACTCCCCAAAATATGCCCCATTGCTAATAATTCATTCACATCCCAGTACCATTATTAGCTACTAATTCAAACAATCAGGGGAAGGAGGGGGTGACCTTGACAATGACCCACCCGGAGAACGGAATTTATTTTGTGGTTTTCAAAGACAGAAATGCAATCCCGGGACTGTGACCAGCTCTCCAAAATCCAGCAAATGCAAATGCGGAGGGGAAAACCTGTGGTGTAGACCTGAGGTTCCCTCTCGGTATTCTTAGAAAAAAAACAAAACCAAAAAAAACCCCATGAAATTCAAGCAGAAGAACAAACCCTCTTTATAGTGAAGAGTCGTGGAGGTATGGTAGCCAAGTATGCGTTCGGGCGGTTCTTTTTGTTTCAACCTGTGAGAACATTCAAGAATCACATAAATCCAGAGCCAGGAAAAACATTCGCCCACCGCTAAACGGTGGGAGTCTAACGAACAGCTCCTCGGGGGGTCCTTGCCACAAATATTTTAAACACAGTCTGCCAAGTTCACACCCCCTCCTCCGTGCCGCCTCCTTGTTTCTCAAGAAATCTGAATTTTTAAAGCGCTGTGGTACTCTTGGCCTTTTCTAATATGGAATGCATTAGGCGAGAACCCATAAATAAGCGCTTACATATGCTCGTGAGAAAGAAAGCAGACACCCCGGATCGACCGACTCGCCAAGGGAGGGGGGCGGGGCAGACGCCGCGGAACGGCCGGGGAAGGAAGGTGCGGAGGACGGAGGGCGCGGGCCAGCGGCCTCACACTCCAGCGCGCTGGGAGGACTTCTGGTCCGGCGCGGCCCAGTGACAACGCAGCAGGGAAGGCCGGGGAGAACCGGGCCGGGCCGGAGCGATCCCTGCGGAGGAAAGGGTGTTGGCGTTTTTTTCCTCCACCGTCTGAAACTCTCCAGCAGAGAAAGCGAAAAACGGCGAGGGTCGAATATAACCGCCCCCCACCCCACCCACCCCCAAAAAAGCCCAGTTCGCGTTCCCTCGGAGACGTGGGATCCTAGACGAATGTCGCCAGACCTCACAGGAGGAGGAACCTGTGCTTCTGGAGCAATCTCCACGTGTCGACGCTCAGACCCTTCCCATTTCTCCTCTGTTCCTTCCCTTCTTTTCGAATTTTGCTCTCCTGATGGACTTCATCGCGGCGACAGTGGCTCATCGTGTCTGATGTGTAGAGAGAAAGTCGCAGGGGAGCCTCGTTTCTAGTTGACTTGTGTTCCTCCCCCGCCCCAGAGCCAGGCCGAGGCCTTTCAAGTTTCCCTCCCATATTACCGTTTTCCACATAGGAAAATCCCCCAAATATTAACTATGTAGGTGCTTCTTCGTACACCTTCAGGTCAAGATTTTAATCTTAACGATTTCAGCTTGAAAAAATAAAACAATAGAATTCACCCGCGCGAACCTCGCGTCATCTATTTTTTCCGGCCAGTTTTCAGCGTTTTCAGGGGCATTTTGCACGGCAGCCGCGAAGCCTGCGGTAGGACACACGTTGTGTTATAGAGAATAAAACCTCATAAGATCGCCAGACGGGGTGAAGGGGGTCACTGTGTGGTGACAGAAAGAAATCCAACTGTGGGAGAGGAACACAGTGCGAACGTACACACGTCTTACTGTTAACGTGTACGGCTGAAACTTATTGGGTTCCGTTAACCAATGTCACCATAAAAAATAAGTTAATTAATTAATCAGAATAACAAAGATTGCAAAAAATAAAAACCGGGAAGAAACCCCATCTAATGACAAGGAAAAGGAGCTTCGGGAAGTCCAGAGTGAGGGGTCTCACCAGCGTTCGCCACCCGCCGCTTGGGCGCAGGGTGCGGGCAGCGTTCGAGGCCGTTTGCTTCTGGCTTGATCCGCGAGGGCCCTGATCACATCCGTGTCCCCACACGTTACAGGTGACAAGCTCGGCGCTGCCACATCAGGCGGCTGGGCCAGAACCAGGCGGCGGAGAGCGGTTCCCTGGCCTCGAATATTATGCACATTGCACAAGCTAGATTCCTAACATGGGCAGAACCGGGGTACGCTGGGCGGCCTGCAACACATTCCAAATTACGGAAAGAAATAGGAAGGACAAAGGACAGATGCGATAACAGGTGCCTGCGGAGCAGGGCGGCCCTGCCAGCGCGGGCGGCGGGGGGCGCGTGGGGCCTGGCCGTCCGGCGTCCGTGCTGCTCGTCTTTGTCCTCCCTGCAACGCCGTCCACGCCGGCCACGACTCGGGGCAGGTGGGCCTCGTCCCGTGGCCCAGTCGAACCCGAGCGCCCCCGGCTGCAGCACCGTCGCCACAGAAGCCCATGTGAGCTCGAGCCCCTGAGATGCAGCGGCATGCCAGCAAGCGCGGCCTCGCCCCGAGACCCAGCGTCACCTGAGACCGCCGTGACAGTGGGCGACCCCGAACGCCTCCCCGTCTGTGAACCGGGTCTCCTGACGGCGTCTCCATCACGAGCCTGGGGAGAACTGCACCATCTAGAAGGTCTTTAGTGCAGCATCTGGCCCTAAGCCACGAAGGCTCCAAATCTCTTCAGAAATGCGCGCATGGCACGGAGCACCGGACGCAGAAGGGCAGCTGGGCTTCTCGTCTTTTCTGGGCGTGGGTTAGCTCCGCCCCCCATCACCGTCTGGAGTGGAACTTTCCGCGTGATGTGTGGAGAACGGGGAGCAGGAGAGAGTTTCAGATCATAACTGTATGTTATTCCTGTAACTTCAGCTCACACCAAACGCATATATTCTTGATTGATTTCCGTTTGCTCTTGGCAAAATACGCATTTCCCCTTAGAAAGAAAAAGGCCCAGGACAGATACCTGGATGTCAAATATCCAACTCTTGCAAAACAGCATTCTGATGAGAGGCTGGTAGGTTAATCACACTCATGATGGTTAAATCTCTTTGAAAATGCATTTTTTAAAAAACTGGGAGAAGTGGACAAGGGCTTTGTGGAAACCATTTTTGGTCAAATTCTAAACATCAGTCCAAAGCTCATGAAATTCTTTGGACCTGTTTAAATGGATGCTTTCTTGAGCTATGCATTTCTTTATCACTTTAGAGACATTTAAATACTTTTACATATAATTTGCTTTTGCCTGATTTTATTAAAAGAAGAAACCCTAAGTGAGTTTCTTTTCATATTTGCATAATAAAAATACTAATATCCACTTAAAGGTCAATCCCAGAAGTGCATGCGACTGTTTTAAATATCGCTATGCCCAGCTCTCAGCACGTTTCTGACAGAAGATTCGCTACGTCTCCACTGTTTTTCAGATCATGGCCCTTGCTGAGAAATGGCCTGAAGTTCATCACAAAGATTTTAGGATGTTACTATTTTAAGAAATAAGTGAATGCACTGGCCTGTAGCCCACATTCCATTTTACCTGGAAAGTTATGTGCCACGAGCTATGAGGCATGTTTTCTCTTAATAAATAGTTAAGCAATGTCACGATGTTGACTGTGGAGACATGCAGACGGGGTGGGGGCGGGGTGAGGAGCATCCTTCCGGGAGACGTAAAATCTCTGGAAAGATACTTAATAGTCTTTTAATTTTTTCCTTCTTTGACTTTTTTTTTTTTTTAAAAAACTATCTGTTTAAACTAACATTGTTTAGATTAAATTACATCTGCTTACTTGCAGTTCTGATGTTTTCTTAGAAACCCAAGTTTTTCGGCTAAAGTTCAGGTTCTCGTTTAAGAGGCACACTTCTGGTTTGGCCACATTTTATTTCAGATGTCGAGCCAAGCTCAAATTAGATTCACATTTTTCTGTTCTTTTCTTTTTAAAAAAGTCCCACAGACTCTATATGGTCATAAATTATGTCTGTTTAGAAAAATTTGGTGAAGCTAAAAAGATAAGCTCTATAATATGAACCTCGTAAGTTACCCTACAAAATCCTCTTTAAATCACTTATTTTAAAAAAGTAAAGTCAAAATAATACGAATTGAGGCTACTATGCGGACAAGTGAACTTATTTAACTAAGGAAGGATTCTAAAGAAAACATGACTTCAAGCCAAATTATCATTTTGCATCACAGAACCCATTATTGCTAAATATCCAACATTTTTGACCAGTCTTCAGTAGCACATAATACAGAGGAAGAAAGGCTTGTGCAATCATTTTATGAAATATTTATTTAGGAAATGAAAGCACAGTTCCATTTATCAATTACATTATTCAAGTAAATCATTTGGAAATATTCAAATTTTATTATTTTCTTCAACAATGCCGGTCTTTGATCTTGCATCTTGAACTACGCCCATCGGCATTCCACAAGGCTTTTGATGATGGTCTCCTTGCTGCCAGGAACGTAGGCAGGTGTGAAGAGATCAAATAGGTCAGCTGGAAGAACACCCAGGAGGTGTCTGTAAGTCAGAGAGCTGGGACCCGGGTTCAAATCCCAGTTCTGCCCCTTACTGCGCGTGCTCATGTTATGATGTATTAGGAACGGCTACAGCTCTGAGTCTGGGTGAAGACACCACGCCCCGAAAGTGAATCCATAAGCGTTTGCACATGAGCACACAAAACCAAGTGCCAGAGAGAAGATGAGAAGTGAGCGCACTGCGCCTGACCCCGCAAGGCAGGGCGAGTGGCCTTGAGAGTGGGGGAGGGGACGGCAGCACGCGTCCCTCTTGAAAGGACCTGAAATCTACCAAGAGGACAACGCGTGGGCACAAACGTCGTCCTGAGGAAACTGTCTAAAAGCGGCGAGTAGTTACGACTTGTCTCCTAACCAAGCAGAACATCCGCAGGGACGAATCTTTTATAAGTTATTATCAATGCACAATTTTTTTTGGAAAAAAATAAATTTTGTCATAGAACAAATTTGGTGCCTGTGTTTGAAGGCAAGAGAGACCCACCCCGGGGTGTCGAAATTCTCCAACAGCGCGGAGTGTGCGTGCGTGCGACTCTGCTGCACTCGTCCGAAGCCCTTCAGCATTGTTCCAGCGTCTCCCTCCCCCGCGTCTCTCCACATTCACTGGAATTAGTGTCCATTCCGTGGACGCTGCGCGCCAGCCCGCCGTCTGCGCCTGCTCTGGCGTGGGCAGAGACGGGCCGTGCCCACGCACGCGCCCGCTCGAAGGCTCCGATGCGCTCAGGGCTTTGCAGACAGAGCTGTCGGGACACACGTGAGGAAACAATTCTGATCGGGCAGGAGAGGAAGTAGTTTAAAAATAGACACGGCGATCTGTGATGTGGGCGGTGCGGCGCGGAGAAGGCCACACGCGTTCTAGAATCGTAGGCGCGCGCTGCCGGAAAGCTACGAGCAATCGTTGTGTTCATTCGCTGCGTTTTGAGGAAGAACGTGAGGCGTAGAGCCCTGAGGCGGCTGGCTGGAGGGCACCGCGAGTGGGAGGCGGAGGGGCGTCGGATCCCGAGGGCTCCGTCCCCAGGTCAGTGTCCCCATGTGACTCTGTCCCCAGACCGGTGTCCCCCCCTTGCAGGTCCTACCCCTATGTCCAGTTCAGGCCAGTTACCATAGGTTCACTGAACAGGAAAATACTAAGATGAAAACGTTTGCTTAAAGGAGGAACGATCCAGGCAAACATCTGGAAGTGACGTTCTCAGCCATTGTCTCCGGAAGTCCCCGTTGACTTACTTCGCTTGCCAGGACGTGTGACACTGTTTGTCTGGACACTATTATTACGTCTGCTACAAGAAGAAGCTATCCCAGCGTTTACCTTTCCTGCTGAACGCTAGGAATCCTCAAGTGTCATTTAGCATTTAAAACCTCCCTTGACACCTTTCACCACCTGGCGCCGACTTGCTGGGGTCTGGCAACTTTGAGCTGGGGCCTTTGCCGTAGCGACGGACGGTCAGGAACGTTAGTGACCGAAACACCGTATCCGCGCACTGACCGAGAAAGTTCTGGGCGTGACTCTCAGCTTAATGGTCCCCGTGGCTTCCAGCGCGAACTTACAGGCTCACCCTTCAAGAGCTCAGCACGGGAAAAATGGTTCTTACTTGGTGGCTGGACGCACATTCGAATTCCCCTGGCGCCTCGCCGTTCTCGGCCCGGGGGCGCCCGTGCGTCCCCATCCGCGGACGACTGCGTTGTGAGGGTTCGTGGGCTCCCTCGTGGTTCAGCACATGCTTTTGCCTGTAGCCTCAGCTCCCAGCAGCCAGCCCGCACGCCTGGCACGCAGGGCGGGATGTCACCGCGCTCTGCCCACCCCCGACAGACTGGGCGGAGCATTTCTGCCATTCAGATGTAACGTTTTGCTCACAAGAAACAGATCTCACCGCGAGCTTGAATTTGAAGTGTAGCTGGCTTCAGAGCACGTGTGTGGTCCCCTCCATCACTCGGCCTGCTTGACGACCGCTGTGGTTGGGGGCGGTAGCCTCGTCCGCCCATGCTGGGTTTCCAGACCCTGCATTCTGTCTTTGAATAAACGCCTGAGTCGTTCCGCGCCCTACACAACATGACCGATCTCCCGATGTGCGCCAGGCGCTGTGCTGGACCCATCTTCTGGCCTGAAAAATAGCTCCTGTTTCATTCTCACCTAAGAAAACACTAAATTAAATTTTTTAAAGCCACAATTTTGTGCTCTTTCAATATTTTCTGAAATATAGCAATCAAAGATAAGGGATAGGAGCTGAGAACACTGAATATTTATGGCCAGCTCTGAAAAGAGTACATCGTACATTCAGATTGTCTGATCAAGATGCTGCAAATCACAATTATGTCAAATATTTTAGCCCTAAAACGGAGTATATTTATGTCTTTAAAAAGGTAGCTTGTTTCTTCTAATAGAATGATCCTGACAATTTTATTATAAGTTTGGTTCATAAATGAATCTTCTTTTTCCCTTTTCTGCTAATAAAGTGCTTTTAGAAATAAATTACTTCAATCTGAGTGTAATGGATGAGGACATAGCACAGGCTTGTGAACCATCAATCGTGACTAGAAGTCACTTATTTTTTACCTGGAAATTATTGCATAAATTTTGAAATTGGGCATTGGCTACAAAGTTTAGCTATCTTCCTCACTGTAAACCCATAAGAGGATGTATTATACAAAAAAAAACGATGAAAGTTTAGCAATCCTGAGGATCTCGGCTGGCTGCAGCTCACGATGTTTAATCTGATGGGGTACCCTACCTCCCCCCAAGTTGAAATTGACCCTGGTCGCATTTCGGTGAAGGAAGTGGACATAGCTCCAGGCGTTTCCCTGTAGACGAGGATTTAGAAATAAGTCTCTTGAAACCGTCACAGGTCCTGGTGCCGCGGGTCCTATGGTGGCCCCCCCAGAATGATGGACCCTGCTTACCAGGTGACCCGCTTCCGACAAAGCCAGGAAGCTGGGGACTCGGGGCTGCAGCTGCAACCGATGCTCAGCCACGTTAACAGCCAAGAAACTGGAGACGAGAGTCTGGTCTGCCAGGCCCCGACCTTCGCGTGTCCCGACTCTCGCCAGCACAGGCACCGCCCTGCGCTGCCGGCGGAACCGGCCAGGAGCGTGGGTGAGCTGGCTTCCGCCCCCGTACGTCCCTTCGAACGCGTCATGCCGTTCCTGTGTGCCCCTTCGAATGGCCTCATGGATTACGTTTCCAAAATTTAAAAACACAAATGCTAAAAAAAAAAAAAAAAGGGACCAAAAAGAGATTCCAGGATTAAAATCTCGGTTGACGATGCCCTGAAAATAAAAGCACAACAAACAAGAAGAAGCTGGCAGAGCTCACGGTCACCGTTTTGAGCTACTTGTTAGTTGTATTTAGAGGGAAAATGTAATGACGATGTAATCCGTTCTGAAAAAGAGCGTTTCGGACATTGGAAATGCGCGAGGGAGCCGTTCGAGGTCCGGGGTGCTCGCCTTGCGATGGGCTGAGATTCCGTTTGAGTCCTGCGCACCTGCCGGCACCCGTTCCCCGCCCTAACGTTTCGTTCTCCTGCTCTTCTCGAAAGTCCGTCACACTGCGCCCGGCTGGCCTCTGCCTCCAGCGAGGGTACACTGTGTAATACCGTATGTTACGCAGCGTGTGAAACGTGTGTTAATCCGCTGTTCATATCAATCATTTCTCTCGTTTGTAGTTTGCCCTGTCCTTCCAGCCCTTTCTGTGTGAAGCTTCCAGTTTTAGTCTTTCCAGGAAAAGGCGATTAGCATTTATTTTTAGATCTTAACACATAACAAGGAAGATTAATGATCATGAGAATAGGCGGAGGTTGGCTGCGGTTTGCCTAGAAATATCCCCGCCGGCCCCGGGGGACGCAGCCGGCACCCAGGGCTCATGGCAGAGTGACGTCGCCGCCCGTCACGGCCTCGTCGCCGCCGGCCAGGGGCTCCACACACGGGAGGCGGGCCACGTGCGGGGGGCCGGGTGAGGAGGCGTTGTCCCGGGCTGTGTGTGTGTGGGGTGCCTTCTCCGCCCCCCTTTCTCCGCCCCGCACACTTGCTCCCTGCCGTGTACCTGTCCCCATGTCCCCGTGCCCCACGCCCTCGACGCTTCACCCCTCGCCTGGGTCAGTTTTCACGGTCTCCTTGTCTGGCTCGCGAAACCGTCGAGCAACGGTTCCCCACCTCGTTTCCTGAGAAGCGACCGCCTGGGAGGTTCGGGTCAGCCGAGCAGGCCGCGGGCGTCCTTTGCTCATCCCCGTCCTGTGCCACCGGCCCGCCTGGCGTAAGACCTTTCAGAGCCGCGGCAGGTTCAGGGTCCTGACGCTGCACTCGGTTGTGGTCGGGAGGAGTCACGTCGGCCGCATTCGAACACTGAAGTAGGGATCTTTCTAATAAATAGAACGTTTCCACAAGCGTTTTTCTCGAAGACGACCGTGCGCCCCTCGCATTTCTCTCAGTCCGAGTCCGGATGAGGGGAAGGGCCTCCCGAGTCCCGGGGCCCTTTCCTACGTTATGTCCATGAACTCTGGCATCTCAGCTGCGCTGAGTGCGGTCAGAGCGCACCAGCAGGTGGTCCGAAGGTCTCTCGGCCGCGCGTGCCGACCGTCAGGACCGCGTTCCCCGGGCGAGCGTCAGGGCCGGTGACTCCGCGCCGTTCACGACGCTGGCCCCTTCCCGGCGCCCCCAGCTGGGCGTTAGTCTCACGCGTGCTGCCCGGAGACGTGCCTCCGGAAGTCAGTGCGTCCTCGCTGGGGCTGGCACCCACATGACTCCTGTCCTACGTCCTGAAGTCGCCGAGTGTCGAAACCCCCAGATTCAAACAAACACGTAGCTGTGCACGGCGACCACGTTCCCCGCACCGTCGAACGCGCCCCGTCTGGGTGCGTGCAGCCCGAGGCCGAGGCCGCCACAGCATTCGTGGCTCCCTCTGTCTGCTTGTTACGTACGCATGTGCCCGAGGTATTGGAAAGCACTTCAGGAGCCATTATGTATCATGATGTAAACGATGTCATCGCCATCTCTAGGTTTTATTTGTCGTGTTTTATTTCCCCTAGAGTAAAAAACAAAACAAAACAAAACATTTAATCCTGAATTCAGTTGCGCCAGCATTTGCTCGCTGGGCAGAGTGTATCCGGCCGGCAGAGCCAGTGTTCGGGGCGGTTCTTTCCCCTCCGGTAGCGTTTCTCCATTTCATCCCCAAATCTGACCTCCAACTGTCCAGGCGTGCCAGGCTGCTCCGCCTGGAAGTGGCTGTCCTTCTGCAGATCTGCACCGCGTCACCTTCCTCCCCGGTGGTCCGGGGTGGGGAGGAGGCTGCTGGGGGTTTAAGGAGGTGCCAGCCACCTCCTCTCCTGCTTCCTCGCCCTTGAGCGTGCCGCCTCGGCCCTCTGGGGGTGGGGGCGGCTGTTCCCCTGTAAGGATCTCGCGCAGCATCACCCCTGACGACTCTTACTGGGCAGGCGGCACGGAACGCTCAGTCCATGGTGAAAGGCCATGCCGTGTCCATTATTCTGTTTGTACCTTTGTCCAGCTTCAGGTCGGTGCCTGTGAGGTTCTCGAAATGCCTTAAACGAAGTGAGAGATTGAGGGTCCAGCAAAATCGAATGGGAAAAGGAGGGTCATAGCACCTTGAGATCTGAACGTTATTAGAATGAAACACATTTTTAAAAAGATCCAGGTCGAGTGTACGAAGCGTGTGCTGACTGTCAGCCCTGAGATGCGCTTGGGAGCAGCACTCGTGGGGCTCCCGGAGGTCGGGCAGGTCACGTCGCGTGCTGGTCCCGGTGATGGCTTTTCTGTTTGGCGTGGCCCCTCTGTCCTGCTCAGGGCCCCGGGCAGTGGACCCCCGGGGGCTGCTCGCAGGCTCCACGCTGGCTGCCCCCGTGGGCGTTGGGCGGCGGGGTCCGCGGCAGGAGAGGCGATGGCACTCCCTGCCGTCCTTATTCCTGCTTCCTGCATCTTGGGGGCGTCCGGGCCCTTCCACTCTGTCCACGGCCTGCCCCCCACCACGCCAGCGCTCACGGGGCTGCTGGCGCAGGGTCCTCCCCCCGACCCTTCAGGCTTCTGGCCTTGGCGGGCCTCTCGCTGCTTCATGAAGGCGCGCTGCTTCGTTTGAACCTGTCCACAGCCCTCGTGCGCCATCTCAGCCGGGCGCTTCTCCGGCGGGGCCCTGACCGCGGCCTTTCTGGTCTGCCCCCGATTTGGGTCCTGCTCTGGCTGACGGAAGCCGGCACAAGCCTTTACCTGTGCTTGCTTGCCGCTGAAAGGCATTATTAATCGATCTCTTTGTTCTGAAAGTGGGCGCGAATCTTAATGCAATTAATTTATTTATGACCTGAGAGATACAATAATCATTGCTAACGCTTCTCCCCCAAATCCTGACATCTTCCTTGGGAAAGGTGAAAATGTAGATGAGTCCTTTTTTTTTTACCCCCAAATATGATAAATCATAACCTCTGCATTACCTTTCAGAGCTGAAATAGCGCTTCCTAGAGGACTTTTGTTTCGGTGTGAATACGAGATCCTTTCCACCATCGTGTGACCGGTGGGGACTCCACGGGCTTCACCCGCCGTGGCACTCGCCGGTGACAGTCGCCGTCTCCGCACTCAGGCAATCTTACCCCACGCTCTCCCGTTCAGGCTGCTCGTGGGTTCCAAGCGCATCAAAGCTGCAGACTTGGATGCCGTGTGGGCACAGGTGGCGTCAACCCGGGACCCGCTCCGTTCCCTGACAAGGCGCACTGAACTCGAGTCTCATTTTTTTTTTCCAATTTATTAAAATTTCCAATTACAGTTGACATTCAATATGATGTTAGTGTCAGGGGGACAGCATACTGGTTGGACATCTCTATAACTTGCAGAGTGGCCCCCCGGTGAGTCTAACACCCACCCGACACCGTGCATCGCCGCATTCCCCGCGCTGCACCCCACAACCCCGTGACTACTCTGTAGCCACCAATCCGCATTCTCGGTCCCCGTCCCCTCCCCGCGCCCTGCCCCCTGCACGTGGCAGCCAACGGTTTGTTCTCTGCGTCTGTGAGTGCTGCGTGAGGTTCTCGGTGACCCCGACGAAGTCAAGACGTTAGTAGAGCAATCCCCACTTCTCATGATCGACGGGCTGTGGCTAAGACACGCAAGCTGAAATTGCACCAAATGAGCTTAATATTCAGTGGGGAAACTATAATTTATCCATAATTTTTACGGTTGTTATTTTTTTTTCCCCAAAACATTCTAACCTCTCACTGCCGGTTATAAACGCATGGGGAAATGAAAACAAATCGTAAAATTAGTGCTTACTTAGAAGGCTGTAATTTAAAGCACTGGAAACGGTGAGGATTAAAGTGTGTTGTTTCACTGTAAGTCTCCTCACGAGAAGTCCGCGCGGCGCCTGCCCTGTAAGGTCACGCATCCGAGGTCGGGGCGAGGCCCTTCTCTACGCCGCTCGCGAGCCGCCGTCCTCCGTTCTAGGTTTGGCTCAGCTCCCAACAATCACCCTTTGCATTTTCAAAGGCGTGCGATGCCTCCCAGAATCCCCTGAAAGTTCGATTTTGGCCATTGACACTTCGGCCGGGACATGGTGACCCCTCTCGCCCTCCCGCCGCCCTCCTCAGTCACGCTTGCCGAGTTCCGCGTCCGCCCCTCCGCACACCTGTCTCTGCTGGTTTCGCTGCCAGCAAACGCTCCTCATTCTCGTTTACTGTAATTCCGCCTCCATGTCTCACTCCCTCCTTCGATTATTTGTTTCATAAAATCTCACATAGGTCGGTCACTAGGGCACAAGGAGGCAACACGACGATGCACTTCCCCACCCGTGTGTGCGGAGAGTGGCAGGTGCCCAGTGAGCCAACCCGGGGACGCTGGAAAAGAAATGTGACCGGCCGCCGGACGCGATGCGCATCGGTCACCAGCGCAGCGACCTGTGCACTGCCGAGCCGCAGCCACGTGTGTGCGCCGTGCTGTGAGTCACGGCCAGCGTGCAGCGGGGCCGAGGACAGCAAATGTGCAAGTCTGCGGTTCCCAGAGTCTTGTCATGCTTTACCCTTCAGAAGACTCCGCACGATTATGTTTATTAATTTTTACTTTCTCTACATTCTCCCCAAACTCCTGGAGTCGTGTTTGAAAGTTGTTTCAGTGCCTTCCTGTACCATTCTTTTGATCATAAAATGTTGAGCCCATTTCAAACAAGGAGAAATTCCTTATTTTTCTCATGATACGATGTGACTTCCAAGTCTCTCTTAATGCCTTTCGCCAGCCCTTTCCAGATGGACGAAACTCTCAAAGGACGCCAAACAATAACAGATACACCGAATCCCACCTGTCATCAGAACCGCCATCGCCCTGCCTTTTGCCCGGCTGATGTAAAACACTCGGTCTCTTTTTCCTGTCATTTCATAAGATATTGGCTAATTCTTCGAGCGTGAAAATGCAGGAGCATCATGCTCGAGTGCCCCAGGCAGAGGTGGCCCCATCCCCCAACATCATGTTCTCCCCAGAAACCCTCTCTCGTTTCATAAGATGCTAACCCGGATTTTCAAGGAATTTACAGCAATCCGAATTTGCGGGGCCTCAACTGTGTACCTAGCAGAGAGAAAGGGGAAAGACTATGAAATGCGTGTTAATCAGTGAGGGATGGCCCTTTCCCATCCCCCATGTAACGAACACCGAGATCTAGCTCCTTCGAGGTCAGGGCAGTGGTGCCCTGCGGGTGTGGCTCACGGTGGAAGGTCCGCACCACTGGCTCGGGATGCGCCAGAGGGAATTTGACCACCTCCTCCTCTCGGCACGGTCACTCCTCGATAGAGCTTCAACCGCTGTTTCCCTCCCTCCCCTGCTCATTCTGGGACAGATATTACCAGGGCTAACAGGGGTCATCCATTAACTGGATGAGAGCCAATTACGAGATAAACCAGAGCAGCCCTCGCAGGCCAGCTGGGAGCTGTGCTAAAGTGAGCACATGACCACACATCAAGGAGCATGAGAACGCTCGCTTTTTTTTTCTCCAAGAAAACTTAATATATGTATGTCAGGAAAATTATGATTCAAGAATCTACTCAGACAGCTGGAGATACATACCAAGTGACTAGAATTCCTAGAAAAAAAAAATCCTTGCCATTTAAAAAAAATCGTTTCATGCTAGATACTGGCTATAGAAATGTACATTTAGGAAATATATAATTTTTTGACAATAACTGAGGAGGCTTCTTGGTTTTCTACCTATATTTAAATGATCTTTAAATTGAACTTGCTATTATTAGTATTCTAGGAAAATGACGGTCTCATACAAATTGTTAGACAATCTGAATTCATGCATTTTAAATATAAGAATCGTACATTGTCCTGGGTAATTATCAATACTTGAGAGGAAAACGACATACCCCAAAGTATATAGCTGTAAACACGTATCCACTTTGGGTAGCCAAAATCAAGCATTGTTTAAATTTCATCTGGAATATCGTACATGTGGAGTTTATTATTTCAACTATAATCTTTCTGAAGTAAAATATTACTTGAAAACAATCTCAGTAGATGTAAGTTGTGTTTTACAAAACACTATTAGAATCCTTTTTTTTTTTTCATCTTTGACATTTCTGAATTTTTTCCCTTGGAGTTTTATACCTACATGAATAAAATAATTGCAAGCAGATACTTACCGGGAGTTTATTTTCAGTACTAATTTTGTTATATATCAGAGTACTCTTAATAATGCGAAGAAGTGTCACAAAGTCCCCTGCAAATTATTTTATCGTAAACACTTTTTACAAGGAAATTAGAAAGTATCAGGTTGCAAGTCCAAACTGTTGGAAACAGCCGATGGGAAGGGGGTTGCCCACGGCCAGATGCACGAAAGCGCCCGCCTGAAATAGGTTCGCCTGGGAAACAGCCCCGAAGCTAGGAGGCCTCGCAGGCAGTGCGGGGGAGGCAGGTCACTGAGGCTGTGCCCAGCAGGTCTGGTGGCCGCAGCCTCGCCCAGCACCAGTCCGAGGAGGGACAGGAATTTGATTACAAACGAAGGTCGAGTCGGATCGATGGTGCTGAAACCCGGTCTGGATGCGGCCGGTTAACAGAGGGGGTGGGGGCCTCCCGGGGGCAGAAGTCGGTCCCTTCTTCTGCGGGCCTGGCACGCGGTGGGAGAGGGCACCTGCCCTGCCAGCCGGCAGCAGACGACCCACATCGGCGCTCGGGGACGTTAAACTTGGACAACTGCAGAATGCTGCGGTTATCTTTCTAGAGAGCGAAATTGTGAATTTCAAGCACAAGCGCCGGCCGTGGGCGGGACCCTAACCTGGGCCCATCCACACCCACCGGGCCCCGCCCCGGGGCAGCTGCATCATCACCTTGTAAAGTGTGGGTTTAAGATCTGGGGGGTGGGGGAGCCCCCTCTTTCCCCCCAGCTTTTCCTAACTGGGATGTCTATGACGTTAAGGTCTCTTTCGGCTTTTGAATTCAGTTTTACAAACCGGACACCTGCCACACTCCGTCCGTGCCTCGGTCAGGGTCCTCTCCCCTTCTCCTGGCCACGACCGCGCCGGAGCCGGGCCCCTCTCCCTGTTCTGATACCGGGACAGGTTAAACCTAGCAGCGCTTCCCAGATGTCGTCCTGGGTTTGCAAGAACAGCCTTCCGTGGGGGTGCCGTGAAACAGGGACCCCACGACGTGGAGCAGGCTCTAGGGAGAAGGGTCTTCAGGTCTCAAAGACTGAAGAAAGGGGTGAGGAGAAAAGGCGTCTCTCACACACAGGAGGAGGAAAGGGGGCACAGTTGGGGTGGGGGTGGCTAGCCTGACAGGCCGACAGGACTGTGGGCAGCAGCCCTGATGGCATTAGCGAGCATGTCGGATAATACTCGAACATCACGAGGAAGCCCCACGTACTGTGGATCTTGAAAATCAGGGAAACATGGTCACACGCAATGTGGCAAGAGGTGGGCAGCCAGCGGGGGTCTTCGAGCAGAAGAATGACATCATCGAAACGGCTGATAACGTGCCCGTTTAGTGAAAGGGTGTAAAAACGCTGATCAAATGACGTCTGGAACTGAGAAAAGCATTTCTTCCGAAATAGACAATTTAATGAAAAATTGTGACAGGATCCACGTACATAACATAACAAGGAAAAGACTTTGCAGAATATTGATTTAACGCATCACTTAAGCAAGAGAATATCTCAAACCTGCATTATCTACGCCCTATTTCCTTGTACCTTGGGCGGCTTATCTATTTACTTCTCTCCACAGAGCAGACACATTTTTCTACACGAATTGTTTGCTTTTGATGTATAGTATTTAACAGTACAACAAACGGCGTCTCCAAGGGGATTCAGCACTTTTGGAGAAGCTACGTGTCCCTTAATATGCCATGGGTCATGAATAAAAATGACTAAAATTAGATTCACACCAGCAGGGGATGACTGCCATCGTCGTCATCTGCGGAAAACACATCGCTGCCAGAGAAATCACTTTCAATATGCACAAAAGTTTGTAAATTGCAATTTGACCCCATTGTATAAATTTCAATAGTCATCTGAAACATCGAAAGAACCCGTTTAAAATAATTATGTTGATTCTAAATTGTGCATTCAAATGATACGTTTCGTTCGCAGACTGGGAATATGACAAGAGCGTGTGCCGTGAAAACAGGATGGAAAGTTGAAGTGAGTTATCAAGGCGATTGTTGATTTTTCAGATGCAGGTAAGAAAAAGCTGCCTCTTTAAATCCAGAGGACTAATCTGAAAAAAAAAAAAAAACTCAGAAATTGTATGCTTATTTCTGTGTAGTTACCATATTAGAGATACAACGAGCCATTATTACAGGGAAAGCTCCGGGGGATTGTTTCGGTTAGGAAAAGGAAGGTCTCCCCCCACGAAAATGAAACAAATGCCTTATTTGGTCAAGGCGGCGTGCATAATCAAATGAGACGCCCTAATATTCTGGAAAAGGCGTGAAAGGGCCGCTGGACTGTCACTGTCTTCTGCAGCCCCGGGCTTCGGAGACGCTGCCCCCAGAGGCGGGCGCTGGGCCGGGCGCTGGGCCGTGCGCTGGGCCGTGCGCTGGCCCGAAGCATCCGCTCGCCGCGAAGGGGTCCACGTCGGCTCCTGCAGAGCGCGGCGCACGAGGGAGCGGGAGCGGGCGCTGCGCCCGGCCTGGCAGAGCCTGTGGGTTCCCCGATGAAGACGCGAGGGGATCAAGGTCCGCGCGCCCCGGGACACGGGGGAGCTGGGAAGGAGGCGAAGCTCGGTCTCTCGTTCGCTTTCACGAACGTAAGCCAAGGAGAAGGGCGACATCTCACGAGCCGCCAACCCCTGGGCAGTGAGAAGCCCGGGCCACAGGGCTGGGGCCTCGCGAGTCCCCAACGTCTCCCTCCCCGCCCCCCCCCCCCCGCTCGCCTGCGCCCCAGAGGCGCGGGGACTTCCTCTGCGCGGGGTCCTGCGTGGGTCGCGGGCGGATTGCGTGGGACCCGACGTGGGGCCCGAACCGCAGCATCAGCGCCGCGTGCACCGTCCGCAGACGCGCCCGATGGTCCTCGGCCCCGCGCCCCCCCGCACCCCTGCCAGCCAGGCGAGCGAGCCCGCGGGGAAGGGGCTTGTCCTCCCTTTGCCACAAGGCCGCGTCCCTGCGGCCGTGGTCAGCGGGGACGCGGCCCGGGTGTCACACGTGCGCGCAAACCTGGCTTCTCGGACGTCGGGGAAATGCCACCCGCAGGCGCTGGCCGTGGTTCCGCTCGGACCCGGGGGCTCGTCCCTGGTCATCAGTCGCCGCGCGGAGCGCGTGTGCATGATCTTGGCGCTCGCGAGCTCCGTCCCGCCACCTGCGACCCTGCCCGAGGCCACCCCGATGAGGAAGCCCGTCTCCTCCCCGGCTCGTCCTTTCCCGAGCCGCCTCCGGCACGACGGCGGCTTCCTTCGGGCACCGGCACCGTCTTCTGTGCGGGGCGACTCCGCTCATGGCTCTGAACGGCGGGGAGACAGGATGTCCCGGTTTTCTCTATACCCTTTCTTTCAAGAAGGTCCTCGCTCCCATTACGTGTCACTTGGAGACGAGTTTTCAAGAAGTATTTTTTCCCTGTTTTTAATGTCTTTTCAAACAATCTTTAAAATAATACATCCAACAGCTCATTTTTCTAACTGACATTTCCACGGCTTATTCTAAAACTTTAGAATGGGAAGCTTCACTGGTAAAACTTTCTACGTAAATTATTAATCCAATTTAATTTAAATGTTTTCATAAGTTATTATGAGGAGCCAATTTTCAGTTTTGGTAAATTTTAATTCCAGACGGTGCTAAAATGCTCAGCCTTTGGGTATTAAGTTTTCCTTAGTAAAGCACGAAACAATGTCTTTCATCCCAGACAAAATGTGGATGGCAGACGCATTTCAAAGGGTTTAATTAATTATCTCAATTTTAGACCACCCAAGAGCAGACCCGGGATTGAACGTATAGCTGTGGCGTCTGCCAGGCCCAACAATTTTCGTAATTGAAGACTTTAGCAGATCGTTTGGTGTGTCTGAGGAAGCCATGTACTTACCTACGTCAGGACGGGGTAAACTGTAATTCCTGCGCCTTCTCTATTTTATTTTCTGGGGTCGATAAGAAAATTTCTTAAAGTCGATTGCCTCTAAGATACTTATTTTCATTAAATAAAGCGTCAAGCCAGTCATTATCATGGCCTGAGGAATATTTTTGACGATAAGTAAGAAATAACAGAAAAGAAACCTCTGTTGGAAGACTCAGAAAGACTAAGAGAACATTCAGCTAAAGTTTCCATAAATATTTACAACTCCCCAAAACAGGATTAAAAGTACTTCAGCCTTGACAATTCACTGCATTACAACCCCCTGGATGGATATTCACTGCGTGCACAGGAAGCTGGAAGAGATTCGGTCAATCGTCAGCGTGATATCAGAAGAAAAATAAACGCCCAAGCCAGAATCCAGTGGGTAGTCACTTGATGGTGTTATCTGAGGATCATAAAATAACCTCCCCTTTTATCCAAGTGTTTTCTCACCAAGCACTCATTGCCGAAAATTTTCACCACTAGGTCCCTGAGGAGATAAATGGTCTCACCTGATTAAACGTATTCACACTGGGGCTTGCTAGAAGAACAGCAATGTCGGGAAACGTCCTCTAACAAAATGAGTCTAGCAGAGCACCGAGCAGACATTTCAGAGAAGCTGTGGAGGTTATTTTCAAATTCATTTTGGCATAAAAACAAAGCAAAAATTGGTTGTCATGTTTTTGAGCCAAAATATATATATATATATATCTCCAAGTGCTAAGCGAACGCTTTCTAGACTTAAAGTGATGGATGGCAGAGAAACGAATTCCTTGACCAGCTAAATATGGTAGTGAGTGGTGCTTTGATCAGGGGCTGGGGCATGAGTGGGTCACCGGAAGTTTTGTAGGTTGTTTTGCTGGTGTGGGGCCGAGGAGCAGGTAAGGATTGCTGTGACCCTAAAATTTAGCAAGTGCACGGGACAGCGCGTGCCACCAGGTGATAGCAAGGTGTGACAAAGCTGGGAGGGCGAGGCTGAGTGGACAGTAGAGAAGGAAAGAGGAAGGGGGCACGGGCGGGCCCCCTCCTTCCTGACGACCAGGGAGACCCGTGGAGGAGTCGGCCTCTGACGCCACGTCCTGATCTAATCCCCGCAGGCTTCTGGAGCCTGGCTTCAGGGGGCGTCGTCAGCAGAGCAGCGGCAGCGTCACCGTCACCGGGGAGGGTGTTCCCCACACATGCGCAAGCTGAGACCCCGCCTCCCACCTGCAGCATCGGTCCCTGCGTTTGAACCAGGTCCCCACCCATGGCCTGCATGTCCCCGTGGGAAAAGCATCACTGTTTGATACCTGGGTATAAACGCTCAAGGGAGCTTTGCTCAGTGAAATTGAAACTAATAGAGTCATCTAACAAACACATATCATCGTGTTATTTTAACGTGAGATGAAGTAACAATGGGACTTGGTTTTGGTGAATTTAATTCTAAAAATTAGAGTCTCTGTCCAATGTTTGCCTGCTGTCTACGCAGCTGTTTGTCTACAGCTGGGAGAGAATAAATTATGCTCTGCCTGTCCCTGGCTAAGGCACTGGGGACAGGAGACCCGAGACAAGCAGATCAACCTTTTCCACACGAAAAGGAAAACCGAGATGGTGGGTTTTTTACTTTATTCTACAGTGAGTCATAGGCGCACTCAGAAGACCTTTTATCGCTGACGTTTAAGTTTTGCTCACTTGTAGGAGGTGTGTTTGTCGGCTCGAGGGAGGCTAAGAAACCATGAAAAATCTAAAACATTTGGGTCACTTAAACATAAGAATCTCAGTTCCTAAAAAGAGTTGTCTCTTATAGAGTTAAAGAAAAAAAAATTGGAGAGACAGAGGGAGGGAGAGAGGGAGAAAGAGGGAGAGAACCTCTTAGCATTCAGCCCAACTCCACTCAGATCCGACCACACACCCCAATACATGCTCATTGCAAATTCAGAGCAGTCCAGAAGCTTCTGGCTCAGATATCTCTCGTTTTCATCTGACCTCAGTTTTCCCACCCAAGTCTCAGACCACCCATGGCAAACAAACACAATTACTACCAAGAGCTAATTTTATAATGAAAACAGTTTGTGTGTAAATGTGTGAAAAGCAGACATTTCTACGAATCCTTTTCTTTCAAATACAAGTTTGAGGCCAAGTCAGATGTCTTTACATCGTGTGAGTTTCTCGAATCATCCGATTTTCCATATCTCAGGGTCTCTGTATGTGTTGAAGGGGAGACAATATGTGTCCAAACTGAGTCACTGTATTGTCATGGCGAATATCAAATATCGACTGTGGGCATTAAAAAGCTCTCAGGTGTGTTGAATGCTGCATAAATACAGGGGATTTTTATTGGTGTGCTTTCTTAAAGATTTTTAAGATTTTAGGATTTATAACATATGTATTCTGAGATTATTTAAAAATATACACTTTGGGAGGTCCAATTCTGCAATTAATAATATTTATTCTTGAACAGATTTTTCTCCAAAAGGTTGAAAGCAGAAATTGAACTTTTTAATGTAGAATGACATGTAGCTAAATGACAAAAACATAGATATACTGTTGTTGTTGTTGTTGTTGTTTTAACTTTATTTGACTGGCCTCAAATAATTATAAAAGCACTTAGGTACAACTTTGAAAGAGTGACTGAAACACATAAACAGAATTTATTGGTGTAATTTATTGGCGTTGTTTTTGTTTTATTTTCATTACTACAACATGTGGACATTTTATTCAATTTTATTTCTCAGCCAGTTCTTTTTAACTAATGTATGTAATTTTATATACTATATCTAAAATGTGTGAGCTCAGATTGTGAACTATAAACACAACAAATTTTAGACAATTCGAATGTTAGATAGTTTATTAGACATTCGATATCAGTCTATTTTGGTTAACTTGTGCATCAGGGGTTGGCTTTTAGCAGTAATGCGTATATTCTTTTTCGCATACGGGACCTCTTTCATAACTTTTATTGCTGCAGTTGGCGAGTCATTCCCCCTCAGATACGCGAGTCCAATTCTCATAATCGTTCGTGCATCGAGTCGCTAAGCGAATGCACAGGTGCCTACCGAATGCGATGCGCTTGTTCTAAACACCGGGGAGAAGCCGGCGGTGAGGACCAGCTCCCCTGAGGCCCATTTGCAGGTGGGGAGAGACATAATCGACGAGTAAATTTAGAAACGGTAGCGATAATTCAGTGAACAACAAAGAAAGCGAGGCGGTGAGTGAGACGGCAGAGTGGACGTCGTTCTCGGAGGGAGACGTCCCTGTCTCTGACGGCGACGTTGGCGGAGCGCGGACGACGAGGAGGAGCCGGCAGGTGCGGGGCGTGGGGAGGCGGCGGGCCCGGGGCCTGGGGAGAGTCCGCGACACCGTGAGGCCGGGGTGGTCGCGGCGTGGCAGGGGCGTGGGGACGAGACGAGGGCGGGGCGTGTGGGGCGGGCCGGGGTAGTGACAGCGCCCGAGCCACACGACCTTCCAGCGGACGGGGCGGCGTCCCGCACGCCTGCCGCTCGCCCCGAAGGTTATAGCGGGGCCGACAGGCTCCTATCGGCACAGCGCGGAGACGGGCGTGCAAGGCGCGCGCGCGCGGCGCGTGGCTGGTGGGAGCGCAGGTGTGGTGGCCGCGGGGGCGCGTGGCGGTGGCCGTGAGCGCAGCTGTGGTGGCCGCGGGCGCGTGGCGGTGGCCGTGAGCGCAGCTGTGGTGGCCGCGGGGGCGCGTGGCGGTGGCTGTGAGCGCAAGTGTGGTGGCCGCGGGGGCGCGTGGCGGTGGCCGCGAGCCCCGCGCTGCCGGGTGCGAAGAAACGAGGCTCGTGCCGGCGCGTCCCTGGCGCAGCGCTCAACGCGCGCCGGGCCGCCCCCGGCTCTGCGCGCTCGGCGCGTGGCCTCTGTCCACTCTGTCCGCGGCCCGCGAGGCCCGGCGTCTGGTCGCACGTCCTCGGCTCCTGGGCCTGACTCGCTCGCATGTGCGAGGCGCGATTGCCTGGGAGGCGACGCTCCTTGCTGGAAAAGACCGGAGCTCGGTCCCGGATGGAGTCCGACCAGACGCCGGGGCGGCAGGCAAGTGTCCCAGTCTGTTTTTGCCACCGACTCCGGACTGTCGCAGCGAGGAAGTCGCGACAGAGGCCGGCTTCTGAGCGGGACGCCGCCCTTGAGTCGCATGCGCCGTGCGGGCGCGGCGACTGAAGACGAGCGAGCGCCATCTGGCCTCCCTCGCCCATCGCACTGCGGCCGTGGGGTCTGACGTCCCAAGGTACCGACGACGCCTCTCTTTCTTTACGCATGCGCCAGAGACTTTCAGGACGCAGATTTTTTAGGAAATAACTGAAAAAACACCTTCTGGTCCAGTGCTCCGCTCGTTTTGCATAACCAAAAGCAGCATATTGACAAGGGCTTTATTCTGTTTTCCTGCTTCGTCCCAGCCTGTGATTTGATCTGATAGTGTCGCTTCTGGTACTTTCCCGTGACTGTCCCCTGCCTCCTTCCAGCTGTGATAACCACTCAGCATGGTCGAGCCTGTGTCCAGGGTCACGTACGGACACGTTACAACTGTGACAAAGCTGCTTCGCTTATCAAAACAAAATGTGAAAAATCATCCTTGAAAAGAAATTGAATTTGTGCCTCACAGCAAGAGCAGGTTCGCAAAGCCATGAGAGTATCATCTACTTTCTGTCGCCTCCAAAGTTAAACGGGGTGGGACCCCGCAAACACGTTTCGCAGACAGGCAGACAGGCAAGTCACAGGTCAAACTGCAGGGCAGGGCGACGAGAGGAAGGGGAAGGGACCCTGGAGAAGCCGAGCCTGCAGCCGGCCCCCACCAGGCTCCGGGAGGGTCACTGTGAAACCCTACAGCCATGCTTCCACACATAAAGGACAAATCATCTCAAGAGGAGGACCCAGATGCTTTCAGTTTCCACTCCTCTCCAATGGTGGGGAAGCCAGCATGCCCAGCTCGGCGCGCGGCCAATCGGCTGGCTCCGTGCCTCCCACGTGACCGGCTGCCCCTGGCTTTCACACGGGCTGTAATTTAGTTCAATTCAGAACTGCAGACAGTCCAGGCTGCACGGGCACCGGAGACGCCTGAGCCCCGGGGGCCCGGCCCCGGGTGACTTTCCGGAGCAGTGTGCCCGCCCTGCTGCTCGCACACGGGGACCCTGCACCTGCGGCAGGACAGCCCGGCGGGAGCCCCTGCCCGGCCCCGGGGACGGGGGAGCAGCCGCAGGAACCCCCCGGAACTGTGAGTATCCATTTCTCTCCGTCCAGTGTGCTGCTTCGGGGAGTTGGATGTCATAAGCGTCGGATGTGGGAAGATTGTTCAGGGCGCTCTTTTCTGGGTGCCGGTCGCAGGGTGTTGGGCCGGCAGGAAATGCATTTCAGGGACAATTGTTGCATGCTTAACGGCGGGGAAGATGAAGAATTAGAAATAAGAGTCGGCGTCCGCCCGGCGCGGCCGCGGGGCTGCGCCCGGATGCTCCCGGCGCGGCTTTGTTCATGAGGAGGACGAAGGCTCCCACATCTGCACTTAGTTCACTTCTCTTCGCTCCTTCCGTCTAATCAGATCTGACCTGTCCCCAAGAAAAATAAAAGGCAAACTTTGCTGACTCCGCTGACAGGAGCCCTGGAGACTGCAGACATCTGACAGTTATTCTAATTAGCCCCGAAAGACCAGCGAGACACTTGGGGGCAAACAGCTCTTAAATTCTGAACAATGGCTTCGAGCCAGGGCTTCCCTTCTATTTATTTTTTAACCTGCACTTTTCATTTTATAGTCGTGATGGAGTCTGAAGTGGTCTCAGGGTTTTAGCCCAGGAAATGTGACATAAAGTCCGGGCAGGACTGCAAGGCAGGGCCAGAGCGGCCAGTGTAAAGACGAGAGGAAAAGACAGCTTTCTGTCTCAAGACCCAGCCTTCCATGTATAAAGATTTTTTTTTTTTTTGAAATTCCTAATAGGGTGGAGTGAGGGTGTGGGGGTGGGGAGGAAGCACGAGGAGAGCTTCTGGGGAGAAGAAGAACGCTTAAAGAATAAGATAATTTGGGATTTCTTCTCACTAGCTGGCAAAAGATAAGATTAGCATCCAAGTTACATTCATGGTAAGGTTTTTTTTTTTTTTTTTTTTTTTTTTTGATGGAGTTTCACACAGAAGCAACCTACAGAGCAGTTTTTTTTTTCTCTCTTAATTTATAAAATATTTGGAAACAAATGGGGGAGAATGCTCCCATATCACTGCTTTCTTTTTATAGCCAGCTAGTGTAATAGAGCAATGCATCATGCCTTTACTTCTAGAATCATCCAACGCCTTCAAAAGTTATAAGCTAAGTCTCGTAAGAAATTAAAAGGCAAATCGAACCGACGTGATTTGGGCTGATGAAGATTTTGAACAACAAAGCTCCGAGGAGAAGGGAGTGTGTAAGAAAACATCGCCCTCCTCATTTGAAAAGGAGAATATTAACTCCATCAATTATTGAAAGGAATTATTCAGAGGCTCCAGACATAGCTAATTATGGCTTCGAGAGCAGAGCAGAGCTTGTGCCCCGGTGATGAATCCGGGACGGCAGGGCTCTTTTTTTTTTTTCAAAGAGGACCCGGACACATGTCTTCACATAATCTTTTTTAAATACACCATTTTCCTCTTTGTCTGCTCTCATGTTATCTGCCCCCCCCCCGCCTCCCCGTGCGCTGAAACACCTGAAGTCTGGATGTGGTCACCAGCAGCCCTGGCCTGTCTGGATGCTAGCCAGCCAGGCCCCCCAGTCGAGGGGCTTGGGGGTGGGGGTACGGGGATGGGATGGAGCGCTGCACACAGGGGGAAAGGTTCAAGACGACAATATCCCCTTTCCCTTCCCCCAGACAGCCTTGACTTTTAACCCCTTCACTGCCTTTCAGACCCGAACTCCTCAGATGGATGCAGGTCTCAAAGGACCCTGCACCCCCGCACCCCATCCCACGGCTTCCCCCACCCCACTGGGCGCAGAGACCTCATGTCCACAGACCTGTCCAGGGTCAGTCGGGACAGGCAGAGAGCCAGCTCAGGAAGCCAGGCTGTGTGGGCGGGAAGCATGTTTTTGAATGAACTTGAGTTATCTGGAGAAAGTCAAAGGTTTCTAGAAAGATTCTTGCAAACCTTGCAGAAGGTGGTGCCATTTCTGATGATGCTGTTTCTTCAGGCATCTCTCTCTCTCTCTCTCTCTCTCTCTCTCTCTCTCTCTCTCTCTCACACACACACACACACACACACACACACACACACACACACTCAGCAAGTCTATCATTATATCACAGAGAAACCAAGTTTACCGGTGATGTCATCGCATATAAAATTCCGCGTCTGTGGGCAGCATTTTCAGTCACCTGGTCGCCAGTGTCTGTGGGGTGCGTGCCCATAGGAAGTTCACGTGTCTGTGGGGTTAACCGACGCCCACAGGAAAGGCCCGGCTTATTGTTAGCTGTCTCTTTCTTGGGGTTGTGTGTATGGGCGGCGTGAGCCCACTCATCAAGACGTGTGGACGGCCGGGCGGCGTTGGCCCGTCGTGGGGTGCCGTGAGAATGTGCTGGTGGAACATTCCAGGGGGAATGGATCTCAGCGGCACGAATGAGATGTGCAAATGGAGAGCATATTGAGAGCGTTTTGATCAAATTGCTACAGGACTGATATGTGCGGTGGTTCTCATTTGCCATTTAAATTTCTGTACCCCTTAAATCATTTTTGCTGTTAACTTACTGCTTCGGGAAAGATGGTGTGCACATGATTTAAGAGTAGAGCTCGTTTTATGTGCTCTGGCTTAGATGGTAGTTGGGCTGAGATCCTGGCTCCGGTCCAGTGTTGGTATTTATTTTTGAGTCTGTTTGATGCTTCTTACACTGAACAGTTAGCCCCCAAACGAGCGATCGGATTCTTAATAATGTGGAAATTTCAGTACAATCTTTGATTTTACTTAAATATAACAAAATTAATAATTTTATAAAAACCTGTTATTGTATCTGAGTTATAAGTATAGAGCTACTGTGTAGACATGTCTCTTAATTACCGATTTTTAATATTTAATTTAAATTAATCTTCATGAACGTGAAATGGCTGGTGGGCTTACCAGTTCTTATATTCCAAGTATTTGCTACATTGTTTTCTTAATTTTGCAATTTGCTCTAAATACTTCTGTCTTGCATACTTAGGAAAGGATTAATCTTGAAAGATTTGGGAGGCACGTGTATATGATCAGTACTATTTACACATGAATTAATGAGATTAATTTTGCCGTCGTATGAGTGATTGTTTTAAAACAATAAAAAAGTCTTTACTTCTTTTTAGCTGTCATGTTCCTATTGTTGAAAAAAGTATATAGCTTAAAGAATAGACACATTTTTTACTTAGAAAAAACAAGCTACACAAGTTAGGTGACATTCTATGGTGTACGACTCCAGTGCGAACTAATAAATAACTTTGAGAAATTCTTGGGCCTGACTCAATAATTTTTATATAAACAATTCTTTCAACATATAGTGGAGTTCTTGCCTGAGGATGACTTATGGAATTGTTTTATCAAAGATATAAAAAAAATGAATAGTTGGATTGAAATTTCACCTTCTTTCTAAAAACAAAACACGACCTTGCCCACTGGGCACACAGGTTGGTAAAAAGGCATCTTTCAAAGAAAAGAAGATAATGGATTTGATGGAAACATTTGAGCTATGTGAGGTCAATTCAAGAACAAATGGTTTTTCAGAGCATAATGGAGAAAGAACAATTTGCTGTAGCACAGTTTATTCTTCTACACAATAGTAATGATTTATTTGAAATGGAAGAACAAACAGAGCAAATATACAAAAACAACCAGCGATAGCTCACGCCAGGGATCTGTCAGGATTCGTGTGTTTCGTCTATCAGAACGGTCTTAATTCAATTATTTATCTGAGACTTCCTTTAGTTAACTACATTCCTGCCTGGCGTATGTTGATATTATAATCATGTATTGTACATGTGTGGAGTATAGATACTACGTATATTTGAATATAGTCTTATGACAAAAAATAGTTGTTGGTTTTATATTATAATCAGAGTTTTTATAATGCTCGAGTTAGAATATTAACATATTTTAATACAATGAAATTTGGGTGGCAATGCCAACTAGCTCTGTCTGTGCTAGCAGAGTGGTGTGCTCTGATATTGGCTAAATTAACATATTAATGATGTAATTAGTGCAAATGCCTCATATCAAAAAAATGGTAATCGTATCAGAAGATATGACTCTAATTTAACAGAATATAAAATGTCATTTTAATAGAAACTTCTGTTTCTTACCATCATGAAGCTGATTTCTAAAAGTAGACTGGCACTTGGAATCTCTCTTTATAAAAAGAGAGGTTAGAAGGTTTTTATTTTTTTATTTTTTTAACTGAGCCTGTAGGGCCTGCAGTCATTTTGAGTAGGTGCCTCTGTTCAGAGAGCAGACACCCAGGACCCTCAAGTCTCAGTGGGAGGAGACAGGGACACCGGCTGGCTTGCTCGGGCCTCCAGCTTTCCCCTCGCAGGCCTGCGTGCAGGCCACACTCAAGATTAACTGGAGTGAAAACTGTCAAAGTGACCGTCACAGTTTGCAAAAGCCGCACGGTGCTGTGGACGGCCTTGCAGGAGCGTGTTTACGAGTGGTTGAGCGTCCCACTCACTGCCTGACACTCGGGCTCAGCGAGGCCCAGGGCTCCGAAGCGCTCGTGAGCCCCAGACAGGAAATGCGCCGGGCAGCGCCGATCTGGAGGTTTAAAGGGGACCGTTTGGGATATTTCCCCGTGACCAGATTTGGGGGGGATTCCGGGCACATCTTTTTCAACATCGAGCCTGCAGTTCAGCTGAAATAACTTGTCACATGGATAGCTTGGGCCAGCGGCCACGTGCTGCTTTCTCATTTAGATGAGGTTTTTCCTTTCAATAACATCTTTCTTCCTGACCTGCTTAGAAATTCCAGCGAATGAAATCAGCGCAGGGTTTTCAATTCTAATCGGCCACGTGCGGGGCAGGGCCGCTGTGGGAGCCAGCGGGGGCTCGGGAGGCTCCCCGCCGCCGTCAGGCCCGTGTCTCCCCCTCCCGGGCCCATCTAAACTCATCGAGAACATTTAATTTTGATTAATATTCAGAGAGTGGCAAGACTAATCCTCAACGCAGATTATTGGAGTTGGCTGTTGCTGCCACATCCTGCAAGGAATCAAAACAGAAGTCACCATGTACTTCCCCAGGCCCCAACTAGCAGTGAGCAATCAAGTGGTTAAAAAATACATTAATGTATTGGTAGCAATGACTGAATTAAGACGAAAGCACGATGATACTGAATCTATTTTACTCGTCACTTGAATAAATCATCACTATTAAGACATATAGATACATGTTTTTAAATATACCATGATAATATCCATATCTACAATTCTTGGTTTGTTATGTGCATAGTCATTGTGTGTGTGTGTGTGTGTGTGTGTGTGTGTGTGTGTATGTATAAATTTTTTTCTGGATATTTTATTTGGGCTTGGATTAGTAAAAGATATTAAGAATTTAAGATGAGCTATCTGGTCAATGTAGCTTACAGATCACTCACGCTGTAAAACTGGGTATGTAAATTCCCCATTTTTTTTTCTTTTTTGACAAGTTTTTAACTTAATTTCCTCCATAGGTTAGTTATTACTACAAAGATTCAAAGATGTTCTCTTTCTAAAAATTTAATTTTGAAATGGTGCAAGTATTAGTCCTCCTTCTGATACTGACATTATTTTTGAATAATAAAGATAGAAAGAAACAGATACCAAAGGTGCATGTTTTTAAAACACACAATAGAGGGAAGGAAAACTCTGAATTAATTACCATGTCATCGGCCTTGTAGCAACACCGCCTCTGATTTGGGATTCTTTGCTCCTTCTCCTTCAGGTGATGTTTTATCTCAAGCAGATCTACTTGTTGTCAAAAACAGGGTGCCCCATCAAGAGCCACACTAGTAGATGGTTTGAAAAATACATCTTAAAACAAAGATCACTTAGAATTTCTTTGCATCAAAATGACACAAAAATCAAAATGGATTTGCCCACGTTCACCACTGTGAACGCATGTGCTAAGTCAGCAACATGTGACTTCTATTCTTTTGACCCTTGGAAAATTAAAATTTTTGAGATTACCCTGTGTGTGTGTGCGTGCGTGTGTGTGTGTGTGTGTGTGTGTCTGTGAGTCACCTTTGTGTGTGTATATATGTGTATGTGAATCAATTTGTGTCACCAAAATATGAGAACTTTCATCCTGCCATTAAGTATATGTGTTGATTAATACATCTCACATTTGGTGATTTTTCCAGTGCTTCATGAATTATAAAATTCATTAGAAATGTGGTAGTAATTTAGCCAATTCTTGTTCTACGTCCCAAATGAGTGAAATATATTTAAGAATTTAAAAATCAAAATAGAAACAGAAAACTAAGCAAAATACAGAGTCTAAGGTACTATATTGTATGCATTTTAGCTTATTTTTACTTGGTAATGACAGACATTAATTAGCAGCGAATCTAGCCCTGTGTGCAGGGGGTGATGGATAATGGGATCTTGAGGAAAAGTATTAAATTTACACTGGTGGTGTCATTTCAGATGACTGCAGCTAAAATGTGCGAAACGGATAGGTATACGTAAGGAGTGGAGCTCGGAGCTTTTCCTATTTTCCCTTCTTCCATGTTATTCTGAATATCAGGTCTCCACCGCAGGGCCCTGGATGATCACAGAGGCGCAGGGGGCGCTGATCCTTTTATTCGCGTGGGTCACGGCTGAGATTTGCTGCCCCGTCTCCCTGTTTGTCCTGGATCCTGAGGTGACCCGAGCAGGACAGGTTATGACCCGTCACGTGGCTTTCCTGCTCTGTAAGGCTGCGATGAGCCGTGGGGCACAGGGGCCCCCGAGACCCACGGGCCCCCCGCGGCCGTCCGCGGCGCCCTGCGCGGCTGCGTCCAGGCGCCCGGGCGGCGCGCGCGCTGTCCTCGGCGCTGTCCTCGGCGCTGTCCTCGGCGCTGTCCTCGGCGCGTCCCGGGCGCGGCGCGCCCCGGCGGGTGTCAGGGCTCGGCCCTCCCCGCGATGCGGGACCAGAGAAGCGACACGCGAGCGTCCCGAGGGCGCGAACTGGACCCGACGCCGGCGGCGGGCGCGCTGCCTTGCAGGTGTCACTTCCCGGGCGGGGCGGGGCGGGGCCAGCACAGGTGCCTTTTAAGGCTTTAAGTGTTTCAGCTTCCTGCTGCGGAAACTTTCGTGCAAGAGACAAATCGCAGGGCGCAGGGCCCCCTGGACAGGACATTAGGAGACGCCAAAGCGCCCGCCGCCGGCCCCGGCGCTGCAAGATGCTCTACGAAGCGCCTTTGCCCGGAAAGATGTAACAGTTAAGCTGGTTATTTCTTCTCGTCTCAACAGATTAAGGAGAAATCCGGCCTTCGGCGAGTCTGAGGACAGCCAGGGGTTAATTTTTCAGAGCTCTGTGAAGAAGGGCTGGGGAGAGAAGATGAAGCCCAAGCAAAGAGCAGGCTGCCGGGGTTCGCTGGTATTCATGGATTGTTCTGCGTCTTGAAAAGCAGAGAGTTAGAGGCGTGAGGGGCCCCTGCGGGGGCCCGGGCGACCCTGGCGTCTGTTCCGTGGGTGCTGGTCAAGGCCTGGCGTTGACCTCTGCCCCCTCGACTCCCCGCATCCAGGTGACCATTTCTGCCAGTTGTTCGCTGCGCACAAGCTCCAGATTGTAAACGGACAGTGAGGGCCGAGCTTAAAACACGACCCAGTGGTTATGAGGCCCCCATGTTAAAAAAAAAAAAGCGAACAGCTGTGAGGGCGCCCGCTTCCTTCTGTAATTAATAAGCGGGGACCGTCGTTCTCCTTGAGGGTATAGGTGAGGCTATTCGAGTTCAAACGGCGCTTAAACCAGCTTGGCACACTTGCCGTTATGATGAATTTTTGCAAGAATATCTATAATAGTGATTTCTGGCTAAACAAATTCCCTCTGAAGTAAACATAGACAAGTATATCTAATGATTTCTTTTAAATTTTCACACATACACTCTTAGTAATACATGACACTCTGATTTTCTAGGCTTTTTTTTTTTATTTAAAGAATTGGTTTAACTTTAAAAAATGTCATTAAGAGGAGAAAACACAAAATGTCCTAGTATTTTGTGCCAAAAATATAGTAAAACTTTGAGTCTATTTTCTCTTTCTGTTGAAAATGTTTATTTAGTAGACAATTCTCCAAGTTATATAAGTTTGCTCATTTTAAATATTTTTTTGAACTCTGCAGAAAATAAGATCTTTAACTTATGAGGAAAACAAGGGGTTTAAAATTTTACTGAAGGAGTCATAGGTAAACATGTCTTTTTTTTTTTAGCTAGAATAAAAAGGCAGAAAAAAAGACATCTTTAGCTTAGAAATAGTTCAGACTACACAAAAAGTAAAAGCAACGTAGAATACATCATGCTTCCACCACCAAGATTTGCAATTTTGAATATTTTTCTGTTTACTTCATGCCATTAAAAAATCACATATACACAGCTGAAGACTCCAGCTCTTTCTCTGTCTCCCGATGCCCCTCTGGCTGCAGAGACGGTCCCCCCGTTCCCTGCGAGGTCATCGGTCATCTCTTCACTCTTACACTCTACCACTTACTCTTATCAAAAACAGGAAAACATGGATGAGGATCAAACGTGAAGTTTCTAAATTTACCTTAAAATTATTGGAACATTTTCAAGCAAGGATATTTATTAGAAACTGTGTTTACTTATTCATTTTTTAAATTAAAAAAACATAATGGTGATTAAATATAAAGGTTTAAATGAAAAGATTTCTCTGCCTCAACTAACTTCCTTGGTGGCAGAAATGAGGAAAATAGGCCTCCTGCCTCCCTTTTCATCAAATTCTTCAGACTTGAGTCTTTTACGTTTTAACCGTTTTCACTTCACATAGGGGATCGGTTTTCCGGTTAAAGTTTATATTCTAACATGGTCTCCATGGCTCTTGGTTCATTGAGGAGCATTATCATAGGTGGCTTCGTGCCTGGATATTAACTTCCACGTTTTGCACTCTCAGAGTGTCAAGTGGGGATGCTTCTTTTGAAATATTCTAAGGAGCCACAAATTTGCCTTTGGTTTGATTGGCTAAGAAAATATCAGCAGTATCCCAGATGGAGAAATCAGCACTAATGCAAGGGTTGTTTATTTTTTATTATTATTATTATTATTTTTGCCTCTTCATTGGTAGCCAGATTTCTTTTGAAAAGGAGCAAACTCATTTCTGAAAAAATGTATTGAAACCGAGATGCTTGTTTGAACCCAGTATCGCCGTGGATTTGCATACACCATGTGGTAATCGTTGTCACACAGACCTTGGTGGCTGCGTGTGTCTCTGGGAGGGCGTCGGGTAGAACTCTGTGCCGGCATCTTACCGTCACGTGTTATTTGAATCGTAATCTTCAGACAGAAAGCTTCGGAATTACGTGAACATGCGTTTCAATACATTTCCCCCTCTAATCCCCTTACTGACTATGTGGGTAGCGATACACAGAGAGACGCCTGTCGTCAGTTTACAACTCGGTCAGGCTCACCCTGCCTAAGGAAAAAAGACGCAGCTCGAATAGTCGGGTAAGACGCCTGAGGCTGCTTCCCACCTCCACTGTTTGGACTTGCCCTTTGTGAACCGTGTGGTACTTCAAGGCTGGACAGTGGGTGACCACGCGTGAGTGTTTCCTGCGGGCCATGTTGAGGATGACACAGCCTGGGGTGACATGAAGACAGACGGGCGTGCAAGACTCCAGCACAATACACTGTAGTCCTCAGGAAAGTCACGTCTGATCTTTCACACTGGGTGTGAAAAAAGACAGAAATGACACAAGGGTTTGGACTGCACCCTTTCTTAAAAGAATATAGAGCTACACGACATATTTAAATTTCATTTCTTCTGTGAGTGTCGTATACCAAATCGTTTACCCAAAGAGACATTTTTACTATAAAACGAATTCAGGAGTATAGAAAGCTGATCTTCAAGGATTTTCCCTTACAATGTGGCCAAAATATCTAAATTTCTATTAAACTTGCTGAATATCTATTCAGCTTTTCTTTTCTTTTCTTATTATTTTTTTCCCCCTCAACCACCTGTTACCTTCCTTAGCCCTTAAACTACCAAAGAGCTTTCTCTCCAGATAATTTCACAGTCAGTGTCACTCACTGGGGTCCTTTTTACTCTCGTTTCTCTAAGACTCTGGCCAGGGCCGTAGCCGCCTTCTGGCCGGCTTCTGTCTGTTTCTCGTCATCACACAGCAAGGAGAGAGCACTGGGTAAGCAGTGACAAGATGCGTCCCTAAATAACTGGGGGACTCTTTTCGGACCTCAGATTCCGTATCAGTCCTTGGGGATCCAGGGCTGGCGGACCTCCGAGGTCCTGGGACGTATCCCTGCCGAGTTCACTAACGCAGTGACGGTCAATGAGTGAGAGATTCTGAGCTCTCGAAAGAGCCGCAGTGAGCCGCACATGTGCGAGTGGGTCATCCTGTCAGCACGTGGTCACACGGCCCAAGTCTGTGTTATTTCGTTTTCATTTTTTAAGTCGCTTCGTGTACAAACTTTGATTCCTTAAGTGCCCCCTGCGGGCACTTCGATTCCTGTCAGGGCGTCTTCCATCTGGGTCTGCTCGTCTCCTGCGTGAAGCATCCCACGCACCATTGCACACACATGACTCAAGGGGCCTGAGATCGTTCTGACCGTGTGCCTTACGATGAGCCAGACAAGGTCGCAAGACAACCGGGTCACTGCTTCGTAAGATCGTCTGTGCGTTGGAGATTCTGCCTAAACTCTAATAATCTGGAACCATTGGCTTGCACAACACAGAAGAGGAATTTGCTTCAGGATGGGTCGTGACTGTTATTACTGCAATCCTAGAGTGTGACCGTGGGGGGCTCCCAGATGCTGACTTAGATGTTAATGCTAAGAATTACAGAACGGACATCCTCAGGTGTTAGGGAAGCCATCGTGTTTGGAGTTAGCACTACTGCTGTTTTTCTGATGGGCTGTTTAGGAACTCTCTACATTTTTGGTCTGAATGTTAGCAACGCAAAATCTTGCTCAGATTTCTTGTTTATGAACGACCTAAATAAGTTATAAATTATCTTGCTAATTTCGGCTCTGCATTAGTTTTAAACCAGACCACGACCGTGATGCATTTGTATGGAACCTCCATGAGGGATGAGGATAGGAATGGAACTTACAGTGTCAAATGTCAGAAGTGGGGATAATATTCAAAACCCAGATATCAAGGGTGCGGCGTGAGTAATGGCTATTCAAGGAGGACCATGTCACATTAGGCGAAGTTAAATAATAAATATAAAATGAATTGCGGAAAAAGCACTTGACATATAAAGAGTTATAACTATACTGAGATTTTTTCCTTCTGAAGTCTATACAAAAGATTTAATTTATTCTTTTAGAAAATCATAATCAACAATTTAATCAACAACTATTCAGATCATGTCGTAAAGCAGACAATTAGAAACTAATTTCTTAAACCTATTAGTCCACCAAAATTATCTCTGCCTTTAGAATATTGTATAAATACAGAATAGATCCAAATTAAACCGCTCTTGTGGATATCCACTGCATACAGAAATCAAGTGTCATCAAAATATCCATCATATGAAATTGAAGAAATGGCTGTGATTTTCTTCGTCCTCCGCTTTTAGAAAAATACCGCTTTATTCACATAGTCACAGAAGCCTAAGCTTTAGATAGGGGGAAAATGAAGGAGACAAACCAAAGCTGTCACAGCGAATCGCGTCCCATCTAGAAAGCGGCTCCTTCGCTGAAGATATGAAGTCACCTCATGGAAAGCATGTAGAGCGTCAGGCATGTTTGCTTACCTCAGATCTGGATCTTGTCTGTCGACACGGGAAGCGGGGGCCCGTCAGGCCACGTGCGCACCCCGGTCCTGCCGAAGGCGGCGTTGGGACTTGGAGGGGCAGCGTGACCCCCGTAAGCACTGTCAGGGCCCAGCTGAATTCGAGCGTCTGAATTTTCGTTGTAACTTTTTTTGAAGTGGCAGAACCGATCTGGGGAACAGCAGTGCCCAATTAATAGGTGTACAATAAAAGGAGACAGCATTTTTTTTTTTAATGATCAAAGTCTGGATTCCTTTTATTTTCATTTTGGATATTTATTTCTTACAGTCAAACCTCAGAGCTCAAGAGTCTGGTCGTCTAGTTAGTGAGATGACATTATTTGCGACCAGAAAAAGGCCTTGGGGGCGAACGGGAGGCGAAGAAACGGGCCTGAGGAGTGAAGCAAGCGACCCCAGGTCACGAGTGGACATGTAGAGCGATGACAGAGTTCTCTCAGGTTCTCTTAAAACGACTAGGTAAGGGGCACCGCAGGCAGACGGAGGCAGGAGGGTTTCATCCGGCTCGCAGCGTTAGCTCGGGGGGACGTCCTGCTAACGTGAACCGGCCTCGCTCGGCTCCATTAAGGGGCATCGACGCCCCCACCGGGCTCCCACCCGTCTGCCGCTCGGGACGGTCCGCACGCGCCCGGGGTGCCCCGTGGCACTCGGGAGGCTGAGGCCTCGCTTCCCGAGCGCCGTGCCCTCTGCGCCCCGTTCGCGGACACTGCGGCTCCCGTGACGCAGGCGCCATCGTCCCCCACGCTGTGGGCAGCGGGCACCGCGGAGCAGGGAGACTGCGCGCGCGCTCAGGGGGCCGCGGACGCCCTCGGAGCGGGCCGGGCTCCCCCTGCGCGCCCGCTGCCCTTCTCCGTCACGGTTCTGCCCCTGTCGTGCTGAAAGGTGGCGGGAGATGGCCCGGGGGGTGTCGCCGATGCAGCAGAGCGCGCTACGAAGCGGGGGCGCGGGGGGCGGCGGCAATTTCAGAAGGGAGCCCCGCCCGGGCAATCACGGCTCGCCAACCAGCTCGCGGACGCGCGCGTTAACGCTCTCTGTCGAGTCCGAGGACGAGGCAGATCGAGGGGAGCATACATCAGCACGTGGAACAGCCCATTTATTTGTCTGACTTACTTAAAATCCCTGTCCTCCGAAGCCTCCCGGAGTGGCAGTAACAGGACCCGACCGCTGTGCGCGGCGCGCCTTCGCTGCCACACCTGCCCGGTCTCTGCCCCAGGAAACAGCTCCTTCCCGGTGTTCATCTTTCCCAGTGTTCAGCTCTTTCCTCTTCTCTCCTTTGCCTAATCAGCATGTCATATTCTGCTAGCCCTTCCTCGTAGAAGGAATGCCACACACACACACACACACACACACACACACACACACACACACACACACTAGCACGCCAGTAATGGTCGCAAATTTAAACATTAATCCCATGGCATTTCAGAAAATGCACCGCACCGGGCCGTGAGCTTAGGGGAGGCAGGAGCCCGTGATGGCTGCCGCCCGCGTGAACGTACCACGACCGTCCTTACAGAGAGATGTCCGCCCAAGAGCGGGCTGTCGAGTTGCCGCTGTGTGGCCGGGTCCCAGCAACCTGAGTGCTTAGCGAACGTTGGCCCTGGGCCGGGTTAGGCCTAGGGCTGGAGCGGGGCAGTGTGTGGTCTCATGACATAAGAAAGACCATCTTAAGCCTGGACCACGGTTCATAGGCTCTGTCAAGGGTTAAAGATATGGACCTAGAAGTCCTAAAATCGCACCCCTCCAGTTTTTCCTGGCATTGCCTGCAATTTCTATATCCAAGGCAAATTGGATTTAGTTGGAGGCTTGGCTGTGCTGATAACCCTTCTCTCACATGATCCTTTAAGCAAGAATCCGCTGGGTGTTTCTAGATGTGAAACTTTTGACTCACTCAACTTCTCTCTTGGAGGAGAAATGGAAGTCATTGCCCCAAATTGTTCTTGTTGGTTCTCAGTTTTCTAAAAAAAAAAATTAGTTCTCGATTTTGTGTCAGGTAGTGAAGCTCATTCTTCCCACAGGCAGCGGGAGAGCCACTTTTAAACACGCTGCGCCTGAAAGAACTCTTCCCACACGTCCTTCATCCCCTCGGACGTGCCTTTGAAGGTGTTCACGCTTTTAAAACGTCCGTCCAGTGCGTTTGTCTGCCACTTCAGCCTACTGCTTAGAGAAAAAGTCAGAAAAACTTTGACCAACGGTCAAGGGCCACAAACTCGCAAGGAACGGGAAGCCTTTGTGTCAGTTTCCTGTCTGCGTATCGCTCTAAATTCTGAGAAATCGCACCGTAAATTTGAAACTGTCTTGCAAAGTCACGTCGGCTGTCCTGAAGAAGTTCCATTATTTTTCCCTGAAAAATAAGCTCTCTCACAGTCTTCAAATGTTACTGAACATTGTGATTGCCAAAGTCATTAAGGAAGTTCTGTGCTTGAATATTTGTTCATAATGTGCATCTGGTTCTCTCTTCAACCTTCTGATTCTTAAGCGAGTTTTGAATCATTCGACAGAATGTTCACGTGTTACCGTGGATTTGCTGCCACATGTACAGAGTAAAGGTAAACTAACAGAGGGTCTCTGAGGAGGGGAAAGTGCAAGGGATTATGGTCAAGGCGGACAGACAGAGACCGGTCACTGGGCTGGGTTAATTCACTATCTATTTACTGAGCTCTCGTCGATTCTAAATTCTGAGCTATGTAAGGAGAGGATATCAAAAATGGGAGAAAAACTTGTTCTCTGCCCTCAAGGTATTCATAACGAGTTGACTCACAAGAAAAAAATTTTAAAAGTGCGCAAAGTCATTAACTTTTATTCAAAATAGAGGCTGAAGTTAAAAAAGAAAACTGACTTTCTCCATGGTTGTAGGAAATTTTACCATAAAAATCTTAACTTTGAGAATAGCAAACTGCTAAGTATGCATAGTCCAAAATGAGCAGAAATTGCAAGGAATTACGTTTTCAAGATTTTCCTTATTCACTCATTTTCAAAGATAATTGATCTTCGTAATAAAAATCAGAGATCTAAATATCCTAACTCTTAGAATTATGAAAGTAAACACTGGATCAATTCTGTTCTTTGATTCCTAAAGTATTTGAAAATGGGAATCCAATGAATAATCACGTGTTAGTTCATTTTCAGAAAAAAAGAAACATACTTCCATTAATGCTCCTTGTCTCATGGAAGTCGAGGGAGTTTCTACCCAGGCGGCGCCACTCCCCGGAGACCGTATAAACAGGGCTGCCACGTCATTGTGCTGAGATCATGTACCCCGGTCCTTAGAGCAGCGACACGTTGAAAAAGGAAAGAAACGAGTAGCTTCCTCTGCAGACCTGTGTTCGATCACCCTGCAGGCGTTGGGCAAAGACTCAGATGTGTGTCGAATATCCCCTGGGATCTTACAGTTCAGGCGAGTCACTCTGTGTCCCACGTCTGCCTTCATCAAACCCGTGACGCCATCGAGCCTACGAGCATAGAGACACGTGACCACGTGTCCTGTCTGGGGCAGCCCGGTCCCGCTGGCACACACCTCAAGAATCTTCGCGGTGGCTCTATTCTTGTGGCTGAAAAGCGTCACACTGGTCATGCTCTCAGCAGGCCTAGGACCAAGAGCGCAGGGGTCTCTAAGTCAGTGGGTGCCTGTGGGCGGGTCGCAGGGAGCTGGAAACCTTCCGGCAGGCGGGGACGTCGGGTGATGCGAGTCTCATAGCCGGAGTGGCCACGGGTATTCGTTGGGAGCCATTGTCCACTTGACGCGCGGCCTTGTCACTCGTCCTCTTGAACCCTGGGCCTAGGTTTCTTAGATCCTGTACTCACCACCCAAGCCTCGAATTAACCCCGCCGCCCTCATGCCAGCCCTGTGGGGACTGGAAGGCCCCCCCACACACAAGGCAATGGCGGAGGGAAGGGGAGGGCGTGTTAACCGCCACCATCGACCTGGAGGCTATCGGAGCCCAGGGACAGATACCCTTCTGTGCACTGCCACGCAGCGCCCGGAGTTCCGACTCTTCCGGGGCTGACCCCAGAAGGGTGACTGCCGAGTGAGCTGCTAACGAGAGTTTAGGTAAAGCGGTTCCCAGATGACACAGAGGACTATTGTTTAAAAAAAAAAAAATCGCAGGAAGGGAGCAGAGGACAGGCGCGGCGCTCTGCCCGGGCCTTCGGAAGCCACAGCTGCGTCTCGCGCGGGCCGCCGCTTCCGCGCGCTGCGTGTCCCGCTCGTCCCATGGAAACGCCGGCTCCGCAGCGCCAGGTCCCGGGTGCTCCCCGCGAGCGCCTTCCCTCCGGGGGGCTCGCGAACGCGTCCTCAGACACCCTGCCGTGCTGGCGCCGCCCTTCAGCTCCCCGCTCCCGCGCCCACGGCGTCCGGAGTCGTGGCCGAATCCCACGGCCCCACGTGGGCAAACGTCGCCACTTGGAGCGACGCAGAGGTTTCGGGGGCTGAGGAAGCAACCGAGAAGGGAGAGGTTAGTTCTGCCCTTGGTTTTAGTGGTTTTTCTCACTGGGGAGACACGCCACCTCTGGATTAACGGGGACACTCGGGAAGCGGTGAGGACGTCCGTGTCGGTTCTGCAAAATGGCACGGTCTGTGGTAAAACATTAAAAAAAGGAAATCATTAAAGCCTTTCGCTTTGTTTGGGGTCAAATTTATATTTCCTAGCGCCGCTGAAGGCAGCGGTTACCTCTGCAGGTGCCGTCGCGGGCGCGCCCTGTTTCAATCCCGGAAAAGGACAAATAAAGGGTAAACCTGGAGGAACAAACGAATTCCATAACAGGAGGACCATTATAAGGGTGGAAGAGGTGACTGCAAGGTGCAAGAAATGGACGGGATCCCGGAGACCATGGCTGAGGTTCCCCGGGGCCCGTGGCTGTCCGTTCGCTTCGGAGTGCCCAGATCGTAAGCCTGACACCCTGTCAGTGGCCGAGGAGACGTGGCAAACACACGCGTGTAACGGGTGAGTGGCGGCTCGTGGAGCCATCAGAGCAGATGTGCTGGGCCCGTGTGAGCAGAGCCTGGAGCGGGAGTGGTGGGCGCAAGGTGAACGCGCCAGCAAGTTCCAGACCGGGGCACCGCACGGGCACGTGGCCCGAGGCGAGAGCGTACTCAGCGCTGGAGGAAGCATCAGACGCGGGGAAAGGCTCAGCTGGGAGGGCCGTGACGGGGCGGTGAGAGGGCCACGTGGGGCCACACAGGCCGTGGGTGCGACGTGGGGTTTCGTTCTGAGCGCCAGGGGAGCCCGTTGGAGAGTTTGGGCAGAGCACCCGACGCGGTTTGGCTTTGGCTTCAAAGGCCACGTGGCTCCCGGCGGTGCTGTGTGAGGCAGGGGCAGTGGCGATGAGTGAGGGTGAAGCCTGGGTCCGTTAGGACCCGGCAGTGACAAGCAGGCAAGAGACGCAGGTGCCCGGTGTGGGGAGACCCAGCAGCACCCCGGCAGCGGAGGCAGTGAGAAGCGGCCAGACCCTGGAGGTATTTTAAGGTAGAACCAAGGTCAAATTACTCTTTAAGGTTTTCACTAAGTAGATTCTACCAGACGTCGATTAAAGAAAAGTCCCTTTGCCACGGCCCCGTGATATGTTTACAGTGCAATTATCCCACCCCAGGGGGCTCATCTGTGAGGATAACCTCTGTTCTCAAGAGGCCTGGGTGACATGCTTTGTGTCAGGAGTCCAGCCAGATCCAGAGCCCGAAGCCGCTGCCTCCTCCATGACATGCCACATGTTTTCTGCATTTTTTCCTCTGCGTGTGCACGAGGTTCTCAGCAGGCGCTACGTAAGGATTTGGAGCATGAGGAAAAATTCTGACTGTACTGAAAGGTTAGTTAGCTTCCTAAAAAGTCATCAGTATCTATTTTCAAACGACCAGTGATTTTTTAGCAATTCTTTGAACAATGATGCAATAATTCACATCTGAGCAATCTCAAGAAGCACTCTATGGAGAATGCTACATTCCATTAGTGAGTTTTGGTTGCTTTGGTTTAAATATGTGTTTAAACTTTTAATGTTATTAAAAGCATATCTAAAGACACCATTAACAAACTATTCTAGAGTAAAAAATAAGTTTATTGCTGGCCCTGGTATTCATGGATTTTGATTCGAAATAACCATTGACCCTATTTTTTTTTTTAATTCTGAAAAATTTCTCAATCCCTTAGCATTTACTTTAAACATTAATCAGCTGACAGGGTTTATGCATGATAGCATCAGCTAAACAGTGCTCTTTATCGAAATGCTAGGTCTAACCAGTCCTTCCTTTCGCTCTTGAATAAGAATTAGAGTATCTGGAGTCTTAGCTGCCATTATATTAGAAAGCCAGGCTTGATGCAAATCCCCCATTTAGTCAGAAAAAATGACATTGACATTAAAAAGCCTCCCTCTTCCGCCCCCCACCCCCCCACCCACCACACAGCTCTGGGTCATTTTTTCCTCCCCAAGAATGTTCCTGACATTATTAGATCCACACGACTCACACAGACCTCGCCTCTCGAGTCCAGCATCATCTCTTCCACTCGCCTCCCCCAGAAGCCAAATAGATTTAATGCCCTGTCGAGGGTCCCTAAAATGCTTGATATTTCTGCCCAGAGCAGGAAGAAAACAGAAATTGGCGGAGGCCCGTTTCTGGAGGCCTGACTCTAAAAATCATTCAGTTCAACGATCTGAGGAAGTGCCTGCCATTAGCCCGGAGAGGCTAAATAATTGCTATCTGACTTCTACCAATTGCCTATTCTTCCAGGAAAAAAAATAGAGAGCATCTGTCAAGTCCAGGGAGCATCCTAACCTTTTCTCTGCCCGTGGAGACGAGCCGGGCGAGTTGCTCGCTGCTTCCCTCTCGGAACTCGGCTCCGTCTCCCCCGCGGCGGGGCGTCCGCGGTTCCGGAGCGCGTGAGGACGAGGCGGGGGAGGGCGCGAGACAGCGGGGCACCGGCCGTTTCCAGCGGCGCTCTTCCTTCAGTGCCGGCGGACGGGCCGAAGCACTGTTAAACACAGGAAGGAACAGCCTCTCTCAAGCCGGCCCGCATCACCATGACGCAAGAACGCGCTGCACGTTTGCCGGGCACGGGTCCACGCGACGCGTCTGAGGCCCCTTCCACAGAACCTTTCAGGTCCCACGCAGACGTCGAAGGGACCCCCCTTTCCCTTAGGAGGCTGTGATGCAGTGTAGGTCCCGTCCAGCAGAAGGGAGAGTGCATCTCCCAGGTCGCCGATGCTCCGCCCTGTCTTTCGGGTGCTGGGTGTTGGGTGTCGGGCACACTTAAACCCGACTGTGTATTAGATTTTTCTAAGATTACGAGAAGAGTAGAAATCGGAGGATAGAATCTTCTGTGTCTTTATTTAGCATTGTTCTCTTCTGCTTCAGGAGTATACGAAACATGCAGAAAAACAACATGGTCGTTTGGTAGTTTCGTTACATTTCAGGGTCCAACATTTCCAATCCATTCCCCAAAACAATATCACTCTTAAAACCACAACTATCTCAACAGTTAAGCTTATAAACAAAATTTAGCATTGAAATATTTTCTCATACAGCCTTAAGACTGTAACCAATAATTCTGCTTGAAATTGTACATGAAATGTACAGAATACAAAAAAAATAAAAGAAATCTCTTTCTATAATGTTTGACAATGAAGTTCACAATCCGCACAGTTAACTTGATAGAGCTAATTATTAGAAAAAGATACTGCTGTGTTTAAGTATATTAAAAACGCATTATGGAAAGAAAAATAAAGGTTGAATGATTTTGCTTACTAAACATTATCTGAAGGAAGAATTCTGTTTCTGAAATTTCAACTTAAACTCACATAGCACGTAGCTTCATCAAAGTTAGTGCCATAGAGTTTATAGGAAAAACTGCAAAACACACGAAAAGGAAAAAAAAATGTGTGTGTGTGTTATCTTTTACTATTCAATAAATCTTTTTCCTGGATATAAACAGCAGTTGAATTCTATTCCCATCCTGTGAAATGTGGAAATCAATGAAGACACAGATCTTATAAAAAAAAAATCTTCATCAAAGGGACGTGTGCCCCTGTGAACAGGACACAGCCAGTGTTACGAGCCAACGACTCTCACTCAGGAATGAAAGGCAAAGGGCCAGAGCTCGTCGTGTTCGATCCTCTTGTTCACTTTGACACGTCTTTTATCACCCGTCCATCAAAGGAGCAGAAACTTTGGGGGATGGTGCATCTTCGCTGGAAAGGAAATGCAGAATTGGGCGACGCAGGTCCTAGGAGTCAAGTGCACTTTGTTATACTTTTACCATCATGGAAAATTTACGTACCATTTTTTAAAGTTCAGGAACATTTATATCTGGAAGCAAGAAAATTGAACAAAATACACAAGAGATACTTAGCTTTAAGCGACCCTAAGTGAATCCACACTTCCTTAAAAACTTAATAATTCTCTTAAACAACATATTAAAATGTTTCGCTTAATTGAAAACTGCAACTAGCCTTGAAAAATTACTAATTTTTAAATAATTCACAGATTTTATAAAGCGAACTGATCCAGTCTCTGAATAGATTACGGATGAAATCCATGTACCTGCGAAACCACCCAAACAAGCGTTATGCTTTTCCCTAAATTAGAAACATAAATTTCCCTCTAGCAAACAAATTTGGTTCTTTTGAGGGGGAGCGCGTGTAACTGGTAAGAAAGGAAAGCAAGAACAGTAATTCCACGGCAGTATTCGTCCACCATTTTGCTCGTACTGTGAAGCAACAGAAAGAGACATTTTTTAAGCTGCTTTTAGCCCTCGGCGTGTTCCGTGGGTCTCACAGAGGAATCAGCATCCCTAGTATTTACAGAGTGCGTATGTGCCCGGCCTGGCCTATATTTATGCACCAATAACGTCTTAATTGTCACCTTGGTGTCACGTTCCACCACGGCCGTCATTTATGCGTAGAAAAGATACGTAAAAGCTGCAAAGATGAATCCTGATTTTCGCTGCTAGTGTGTAATTAACAAATGACTCGTGTTCCACCAGTAGGTTCATGGTATTGCAGGTCGCAGCGTCTGGAGAGATGACAGTGACGGGAAGCGGGACGCACTCACCGAAGCAGGCGACACGCAGGACAGCGAGAAGCCTGCTTGAGATGCAAAAGAACGTCCTCGTCTTGAGAAGGAGGGAGCCGTCTAGGCTTTTGCGGGTCCCGAGGACGCTCGAGAGGGAGCAGGGCGAGGGTGGGGACGCGGGTGAGCATCGCGCCGGCTGCCCCACGGGTCCCGGTGAGCACGCCTGGCTCGCCCCTGGCGGGCACGACACGATCCCGTCTGCCTAGGGAACTCGCGGGGTGCCATGCGGGATTCTGGGGGCCACGAAGGTGGCGGTGACCAAGCACCCAAAAGTCACGTGGCCAGCTTCCGTTCCCGTTTTTTTTTTTTTAATCTCTTTAAAATACCTTATAGAGAGACTTTCCAAAGGACCGAATATGTGCATAGATGCGCGCAGAAGTCAACATAAAAGAGGGGAAGGCAGAAGCCAGGGAAGGGATGTTTGCTTTGTCCTGAGGCAGTTTCCTGGGAAGCAGATAGAAACTATAAAACGGTCCTGCAGAGAAGCCATCGGACATCCGTTTACGTGACAGATGAAGTCCACATATGACACATAAAAGCCTTGATCCAAAAGACGTGACGATCACGAAACTGACTCAGGTCTGACCTTTGCTTTAGATGTTGCGGCTCTTTGATCAAAACATGGGTCCCACCCGGGATCATCCTGAGACTCACGTGTGCAATGGTTTTGTGTTTGTTCGTTTTGCGTCCGGATCTCGTTTTTAAGACCTTGTTCCACGCGAGCAAGGTGCGGACTCTGTGGTCGTTTTCCAACGGCACATTTCCCCCCACCGGCTTCCTCTGAGGACGAACAGCTTCGATGGAGCCTCAGAAAGTGGGGGGGGGGGGTCGCTGTCTAGCGAGGTCTCGCTCGTCCTGTTCCATGTCACCCACCTGAGAAGCAAGGCCGCCGGGGCCCTTTCCCTGGATGGGTGACTCAGAGCATCGAGTCTGTCTTTCCGACAGGGCATTTGAAGAGCAAGTCCCAATCTCAGGCCATGAGCGAATGAACGATGCGCCTGCCTGCGAACCGATGGCTTTTACGTTTGTTTATCCTCATTGTTCCCGAGTGTGCCACTTACTCTGAGAAGTCTTCGCAGATGATCCTTATCTGAGATTTTCAGAAACATATTTCATACTTTCCAAAGGATCAGTTGGGATCTAACAAAAGAGAACCGTAGCGACATTTCTTGTAATTTAGGATTTATTAAAACACTCTGAACAGCGGGCATAATCCTAATAATCCATGTATGCACTCCATCTTCTATTCGGCAAAAATCCAAATCAGTACAAGTGAAACGGGATCCCCTTACATTTTTGCATGCTATTCTTGCTTAGCTACAAACTTGCCAAAATTTTAGAGCTTAAAGTCACTTTCGCCTGCAATTAACAAGCTCCACTCTGATAATTTTTCTAATTCAATTGTTTCTTTAAATCCAAGGTATTTATTAGCCGGATTCCAAATTCCACAACAAATATAAGATTCTGGAGATAAAGTGTGTCACATTCACTTTTATTCACACACACACACACATTATGAATTATATATTATGAAGCAATTTATTCTTATTTTTAATTGAACCTAATCAGTTCTGAGTATAATTCCTCTGACTTAAATTTGTGTCTACTGCAGATTTTGCTTAAAAGAAGAAAAATTTGGCTTTAAGCAACTAGGTCAGTTATGTGGATGTGTATTACACATGGACAAACACCCAGGACACTTGCTGTTGTCATTCGTCCAGTGCTAAGATGTAACTTCCTACGGCCCCCCAGGAAGATGCATAACCCTAACCGTGAGCGACGATTTAGGTTTATTTTTATTGCACTGGAACAATCAAAATACATCCTTTAATTTGCAAAACGCACATCATGAAACAAACACTTCCTCACTTTTGCCGTCATGCCTTATTCTCCTGTGCGTCCTTCAGAAATAAATATTTGATGAATCTTAATTTTACCTTTAACAGTTCTTGGACAATCGCCTTTAAAAGGAAATAAAAACTTTTCACTTAAAGGATCATGACATCCATACCTAGAAATTAACTGCAAATTAAGCGGTTAACTCTGTTAAAAACAAAACAAAAAAAACAAAAACAAAAACAAAAAAAAAAACAAAAAACCTCCAAATTCAAGTTGAGCTCAATGGCTCCAAGAAGCAGGAAAACCACATATCACACCAGTTTGTGGCGTTCAAGGTCAGAGCCGAGACCACACAGTCCCCACTGCATGATACGATTGGGAGATAGAGACACATTACTTGCCAGGGAGGCTTTGTCTGCAGCCTTCAGCACAAGTGGGTCAAGTTGCCCGGCGAACCTCTGCATCTGTCTGATTAACGACTCGCGTTTAGTTTGCCTGAGAGCTCGTGCATCGTGCGTGCACGCCCTCCAGAAACAACACCCCATCGGGGTTCTCATCTGCAGGGCTGTGCGGCAGGAATCGCCTTTAAAAATCTCGTGATAATTTTCCGATAAAGAAAAGATTGTCTCTGTTTATGTTCATTCGACTGTCTGGAAAAATCTGTATTCCAGGAAGTAAGGATTTTCTGCCTCCATGTTAAGCGTATAAATAGCCCGAGATCACTTTCAAATACTACCCAGCGGGAGAAATGATTGCATTCTGCAAGCATGTGTTTAAATGGTCAGAAATCACCTGGAAACGTGAAATTAATGAGCGTTTACTCTGTCGTTTGCGTGAGTCTTGCATGAGGACCTGGGAAGCGAACGCGTCCCTGGCAGGACCACAATGCTGCTTTGTTCCACTTCCCCAGCTTCTGTGTATATGTTACTGTTTCAGTTTCATTTGTCAGCAAATGTCTGTTTACCCGGCTTCCTGTTATTAATTATGGGAAACAGGTTTTCTTGAAATGTATTAGAGACTCTTTTTAACTCTTGTCCAGACAACTTCAAGGCAAGATACTGATGTTTCCTTTAATGTTTATGCAAAGCCGGAAACTGAGTTCAAGTACATTGTTGCCCACGTCGCTTACAACTTCTTATCTCTCACAGAAAAAAAAAAAAAAGAAAAGAAAAAGAAGAATAATAATAAAAAAAATTTACAGCAACTCCTGTTCCTATTATTGGACAGCGAGGTAGCAGGGCTGGAAACTTGGTTCACGGGCCATGACAGATCGCAATATCAGTTTTGAACTCTGGAAAAGCCCAGAAAAAATGTTTTCGAAATCATCTCAAATAGTAAAAACAATAAGAGACATTCTACTGTGAATGTGTCCAAGAAGAAGCCAAAATCCCGAGCTGATTGTCGGTGCACGAGAAAGCTGCGTGTGCGGAAGCATCTGGTCTGTCCATCGCGCTGTCTTTGAAATAGGAGCAAATATCCCTGCATGCGTTAAAATCATGAAGGAGCCCAAACATCTGGAAGTTTTAGAAGAAAAGCAAAATAGTTGCGGGGGGAAACCCAGAGTAAGAAATGCAGATGTTTAATCGGGCTGTCAGTTACATTATGACAGAGGAAGGGCAGAAATAACCCAAAGCCGGCGGTGGAAAATTAAAGTAGTTTCACGAGCGATGGCCTGGCCGAGAACAACGTACACGGTGTGCGGGCGGGGGCCTTCCAAGCCGAGGCGCCACCGTGCGCGATTTGGTAAATTAGCCATTTCCAAAATAAATCTTTCTCATTAGGACGCAGTAAAAGTTTTTCAGACTCTCCCCCTTGCTTTGGCCATTAACGTTAGGCGGTGATTCGGAGTTTGGCTTTCATCAGGGACAAGCTCTCCCCCCACCGTCTCCGCCCCCTCTCGGAGACCCTCGAATACTGCTGAGTGGCCAGAAATTACAGAAACAGACAGGCTGACAATGACTGCCAGGCCCCTCCCCCTCACGGACAGCCACAGCCCTGGCCAGAACACGCCTGTGAGCTGCACGCAGAGAGACAAAGACACAAAGATCCCATTTTCTCAGTGAAAATAGATTTCATGTGTAAGACACTAGTGAGAAAAATGGAAAGCTGACACATATGTGCAGATTTGGAGGGGCAGGGCTGCGTGTTTCGAGAAGATTGAAATTGCATCTGATTGCATCAAAGCCTAACAAATGTTGTTTAACCTAAAAGTCTTTTCAGTCTGTGAAAAGACATTTGGTGGCAAGATATTTTCTTTTTCTTTTAAGCACATGGTTAATAAGAAGGAAGGATCTCGGGCTCAGCAGAGAGATGTTGATTACGTACGACTGTTGCATAAAATATAAACCCAGGCTCGCCTCGTGGGTCTGCAGAATAAAGGGGGGAAGTGGAAAAATAATAACCCGCTGACTCACAGGATTCAGCAAGATGGTGTTAAACCCTTATGAGTATGTTTCCTTTAAAAAGAATCCCCTCCCAGCAGCCCCAGGGTGTCGTTCCTGGAGAGGCAGTGAGGAGTTTATTAGGGACCAGACCTGGGCACTGTGCCTTGCCAAGCTCGCACGTGGTAGCTTGTGAGCCAGGGCCCCTGGGTGCCCAGTCCCTTGCGGCATCACAGTGAGGGCTGTCTGGCCTCCGCGCGGCGCCAGGCCGGGCCGGGCGGGGCAGGGGTGCCGAGGCGAGGACTGGGAGACAAAGAAAGGTCGTCGTTTGCTGTGGGGGGTGGGGGGCGTGTGTCTCCCACCTGAGTCACACATATATCACATGCCAGGATAACGTTAGAGATAAAAGAGAAATATTTGGGGGGAAAAGGCATAAAAAAGTGAATCAGGGAATTAATTATCTTCAAGTGATATACGAGAGAGAGAGAGAGAGAGAGAGAGAGAGAGAGAGAGAGAGAGAGAGATGGTGGAGAGAGCAGAGGGAGAAAAGGCGAGGGGAGAAAAAGTTTGAAGTATTAATTTAAAATAATCTTGCGCAAGGAGCTTCTCCCGCCTGCCCTGGTGGGGCTGCGACTTTGCTGTGTGTTTGTGTTCTTCATTTTGTACACACGCAAAGCACGTTCAGTTGTGCATGAAAACAGGGTCTGAGAGGCCACTTCGACAGGGTGGCATCCGTGAGAAGTTTCAAATGGACTATTGATTGAATTTTGTCGCACTCAAATGCCCTCACCTGGGCTCTGATGGCTCAGTTAAAGCCTCCAGTGACTACTTCCACCTCGGATGGAGTCTGTTCGCATCCCCACCCAGTGAATCCAATAGTTCTGTTCTTCAGTCGATTGGTTCAATGCTCACAGAATAATTGGAATGGGCTTAATAGATGTGGGAAGGGGTTAGACCATTAACAGGTTTAAACGTCATCAATAGTCACTGTCAGGGGTTATATAGACCAAGAATTTGCCCTGGGATAATTAATTTTTAAAAAGTGACAATAATTTGAAGAAAAATTTAGAACACATTTTGTGCTCCAATACTCCCTCCCAAGCTCCTGAGAGTCTTAATTATTTTACTCTGTAGGGCTGTCAGAGACAGGGAGAAGGAACTAGCGGATTGCACCGTAATCAGTGAGAGACGGCTGAGAGGCAAACGAGACTGTTAGGAGAACACCCCGTTGGGCGACAGCCTAGGTTTCCTTCCCCATCCAATCAAAACAGCGTACAGGATTTTAAACGAGGTATCTCTACTGTTAATGAATGAAATTGAGATTTCGTTTGAAGTTTTAACAATAAACCGGATGCTCGAAGCATTCGTCTGCCTGCCCTCGGAAGGGAGGGTGCTGGAACGCTGGCTTGGGAATTTCGGGGACTAACTTTTCATGCACATTCAGCCACTCTGGGCCTCAGTTTCCCTGTCTAGAATGCGAGGAATTTGTCAATCATAGGAAATGGTTTGGGGACAAATCCACCGGGTCACCGTCGACTCCAAAGTGCCAGCACACGCGCGTGTGTGGGGGGGCTTAAAGCTGTAAAGTTTGCCGTGACGAGTGACATGGCGTCACTGGCGGGGACAGGAAGTCCCTGGTGAACTCGGCCAGGCGAATCCGCCGGACGCTGCGGGCGTGGCGGCCGCAGCAGGGGCCGGTTGGCTGCAGTACGGGTTCGCTTTCGGAAAGGTTCGATCTTCCGATAATCTGCGATTCAGACGTCTCCGGGCGGACATGACGCGTTTGTGGGTATGAACGCTCCCTGCCCGGTGGGTGAGCGCAGCACGGCCAAGTGAGCCGGGGCGATGCTCCAGACTCCAGCCAGAAAGCTGGAGTTACGTCAAGCCCCACCCCAGGGAGCCTGGGGAGACTGGGGGGTGCAAGGGACCCGGTGGCGGGGTTCAGGGCACGTCCTCGCGGGTTCAGCCCGGGGCCGTCCACGCCTCCTTGGTCTTGCTGGGCAGCCCCTGGAACCGCAGCTGCCAGTGGAGGACAGAAATTATGGGGGAAAAACACACTGTTACCAAGAGATAGGAAAATACCGATTGTCTTTTCAAAGGGAAGTCACAGAAGTGCATCTCTGAAAAGAGATACATTATGTCTAATTCAAGAAGATCAACAAACTTCTAACAGTGTCTCTTACAGTATTTTTTTTAATGCCAGGATTCTATAATTCAGCCATAAAAAGGAAAGAAACGCATTTGCTTGTCTTCATTTAGCCTAATTGAAAGGGAGAAAGCCACACCGCTCAATCACATGCGATATTTTCGTTTTTGGAAATTCAACCGTTATCACAGACTGGAAGAATGAGTGATGTAAAGCATAGCGTAATTCACACAGCACATTAGTCTCCCTGGAGAAATTAAACGATAAAAAACAAACAAATATCTTTAATGCCTTCGGGAATAAAACCGAGATTTATTTAACAAGAGCACTAATATTATTTAATATTTTAAAACCTGTTTACACATGAGAAATTCTTCTAAATGAAACTGATGCCTGTAATTAATTGGCATAGCGGAGGGAGCCAAAAGTGCCTGTCCCGTCTTCCCATGGGTCTCTGGTTGTTACATGACGGGACTTCTTTTATGGGGGGAGGGGGAACCCCAAACAATGCTTTCTGGGGCCAAATTAGTAGCCCCGGAAAAGGTGGCGTTTAGGCCGTGAGCGGCAGGCGGGCCCGGCCGCCTCCGGCCGCTGTGCGCGAGCTCACGGAGACCCTTTCTGTCCCGTGTAGGGATCCCGGCAGCATTTCCGACAAGCCCGTAACGGAAACCAGAGGCAGTTCGATCGCCGCCCGCGGGGACCGTCCCACGAAAGCCGAAGGAAAAGTGTCTGCAGAGGAGGGTGAAGACGCCCCGAAACGCCGGCCGCGGCTACGGTGCGTGCTGCCTTCGGGCCGGGGAACACGCTCGTCCTTCCCGTCGTGGTCACGCCTCCTCTTCCCCCGTCTCCTCCCCTCCCCTTTGCTGTGTCCCCTCACCGGATGCCATCGAGGGCACGCACGTCACTCTGCGGGACCCCCGGGGCGGGGGGCCCACAGCGCGTTGGGGACCCCGCCGCGCGGTCCAGGCGGTCAGAGCGACAGCGCTCTCTCCTCTTGGGAGGCAAAAGCAAACCCGAAGCCCGAGGGGCCCACGGGGACGATCAGCCATGCGAAAGCTCCTCCCGTCACACCTGCAAAGGGCCCAGGAGAGGCCCAGGCGAGTGATGGCTTTCAGGAGGACGCGCGATCACACTTACGGGAGGCCTTACCCTGCGTCTTCTGTGCCACTCTGTCCCTAGCAGGTTTTTGCCTCATCACGAGTTTCCAGGGGCGTGTACTCCCCTCTGTGTGTAAAGCATATTTCAGTGGTCCCCCGAGACTCCACTAATTAAAAAAAAAAAGGCAAAAAAAAAAGGGGGCATAAAAAACCCCACTTTGTCAAGTGGTCAGACAGACTGGAACTAGAGGATTATAGGTGAGAGGGATGAAATGAAGGGGGAAAGCTGTAATTTCTATTTCTGCGGTGGCGGCTGAGGCGGCCGCCGGAGCCAGGCAGACGAAGGCCATGGCCGCTCGTGCGGGCGTCCGGGGAGAAGCCACTAGGGCGTGGCAGCGGCCGGGCCGTGGGGACGGCACTGAACGCGGTGGGGGCCCGGCCGCCCGCCCCCTGCGCTCCCCCACACCGCGTCCCCCTGCCCATCCGCCTCCTTCCCGCCGCTGGCTGCACGCCCACGCGCGTCCTTCTGGGACATGGCCGGCCGCCCTCGACCCGAGACGAGGTCCGTGCGCGCCAGGCTGTGGCCGGAGGGTTCTCAGAGGCGGCCCCCTCCGGGGTGGGTTTCGCGCTCACACGGGACACACGCACACGTGGGCACCGGACCGTCCGGCCCGGAGGTGCCGTCGCGCGGAGAGTGGCTGGTCGCAGCAGGATCGCCAGCGGAACGGCACGACGTGTGGCGGCGTCCGGCGTGCACGGTCCTCGCCGTGGCCTCCTCCCCGTGCGTGGACGCGGCAGAACCGCGGGGCTGGTGGCGAGCAGGGGATCTTGTGAGGTGGCTTCTTATCGGAGTGAAGAAATGAAGCCCAGGCCATAAGCTGCCCTGAGCCCTTCTGCAGACGTCATTGGCTTAATTTTAGTTCGGCATCTATTTTAGACAGAGGAAATGTTCTCCCCGAGGCGCTTAGGCATGTTAGAGAAGAGACGTCACTGCTGACATACACATGCTATGAAACATAACTGCCCCTCGGTGGGCGATGACGTTGACGGAAACGCCTGTTTCGAACCTCTCCTAAGGTCAGGGTTTCTCGGCAGAGGCGCTAGCGACATTCTGGACCAGATGGTTTTGTGGGGCGTTTCCCACACATCACAGGGCGGTTCTCAGCATCTCTGGCCTCTACCCGCTGAACGCCTGTACCCCTCCCCCACGTTCGATCGCCACACTCTGCTCCCGGTCCAGAAGCCCCTGATCCGACATTTTCCTTGTCTTCTCTTATCTAGATGCGAAGTGAGTTATGTTGCTTCTCCGCATTAACTTCCATAGAAACACTGCACAGAGGCTGCTCGTACCAAGTAAAGAACAGCTGTGTAATGCAAATGTTTCTGCAGGACACAGAGACCCTCAGGGTACGTTCATCACTAGAAATATCAAATATTGTGTTAACACACACACATTTCAAGGGATATAGAATACGAGCTCATACCTTGGGCCGTATTTGAAAACTGACAGTGTAAACAAGGGACATTAAGGAAAAACGTCTGCCTTCGATTGGACCTGAACAGTTGTCTGTGTAGTACAGTTGAATATATATTTCCAGAGGTACTTTTGCAGCAGAAAACAAAACAAAACTCGACTACATTTTTTCTGAACTGTTTCTGGCGGAAGCATGGCCCTGTGCTTTTTCATGGACATCGCTGCAGGTCCTAAAACACACCTTTCCTGGGTTGGCACGTGCAATATTGAGAATGAAAGAAAAAGTCTGCAGAGAACCTGGAAAATGCTCATTAAAATGGGCTGAAAACCATGTGCCAAAAATATGGACTATTAACCATTATTTTAACTAACAACGATGAGATGATAGAGATGATATTAACTTGGTATGTCTTCGGTGTGTGTGTGTGTGTGTGTGTGTGTGTAAGGAAGGGGAAGAATAGCCACATGGAAGTCTAGGTGGCAAGTCACCAAAAGAGAAAGCAAGTCAGCAAAAGAGAAATATCCAGGAATCGAGGAATCTTAAGATTTAGAGCATAGAAAAAAATATATAGTATTGATCCATCTTCTTCTTAATAACTGTGAAAGTTGTTAAACCAGTAACTCTTAGCTTAACTTGTCTTTAGTGGCAAAAGCTACCTGACTGATTCAGATGTATTAAATGATGAAGTTTCTTTTTCAGTCCCCATTTTGAAAATGTCTGATGAGTGTGTCTGAGGCTCCCCCCGTGAGCACTGGGAACGGTGAGCCGATGGACCCTTTCTCTAACGCCCGCTACAAAGGAAAAGTTCATGTTCCTACTCAAGCAAATGCCGAGTTATCAACATGTTGTTCATGATTTTTCATAATCATCATTTTTCCACCTGTCGGAAAAGAGTGAGTCATTCTCCCTCCCTAACGTGCCTCCCCTCGCCCCCAAAGGATGCCGTCGCTCTCTGGTACGTTTTAGAGCTTACGTGTTCTGCGAGGCCCTGCTAATTCATCCGTTCGTGAACGTTCACGAGGTCCTTAAGTTTAAGACGTCACGAGCTGCAGGACATCTACTGTATCGAATAAGCTATTCATGCTTCAAAAGAGGCGTTTTCACAGGTGCGCAGGGTCGTCACCTGTGGTCGCAGAGGCTGCGCATCGCACAACTCCAGCGGGCACCGCTGACATAGGGGGCGTGACTGGATTCTCCGGACCTGTGTAACCAGACGTCCTTAGGAATATTAAGTCAGCGTTGAGACAGTCGGATGTGAGCACGGCCTCACTCGGGCTTCTGCGGCACAGCGAGACGTGGCTTAAGCATCTGCAAGTGTGATTTGGGCTCAGTCTTCGCCTGCCGCGGTCTCGGTGCGAGTCAATAAGTAGAACGTGCGACCGCTCGCGTGACAAGCGCAGTGTTTCCGTAGGATGGGGTTCTGACCTGAGGGAGGTGAGCGGCGGCCCTCCGCAGGTGCGGGTCCTCCCCCTGCCTTCTCTGCAGGCGGAGCACCCACTGTTCCCTTCGTTTGCAAAGCACACGTGCTACGCGCAGCAGGGTGAGTGACCGAGACCCTGAGCAAAGCCAGACGCTGTTCGACCGAATTTCTTCAACGACCGGCGAATAAGTGTGTACTGGTGTGGCCAGTGCAATGTGCCCGAATCAGGGAGTCTTCCAATTTCCCACATAGAAACGTGGCTCCTTGATTCCAGCATTGGAATAAAAGCTTAGAGAGTCTGTTCGCTTGTGCGTGTGTTTGTTTTTTGGTAACTTGTAGACTTTTGATAACACAGCAGGGAAGCTGAGAACGAAGTTATTCTTGGTTGAATCCTGGAAAGTCGTCATCCGGCTCTCTCCACTCAGGCCCCGTGGAGCAAAGAGCCTCCCACGGCGGCGCGGCGAGTCCCCCGCGTCCAGCGCCGCGTCTCGTCCTCTCGCCCGCTCTCCACCGCCGGGGTCGGACCCCGCTGACCGCGTTGTGCCTCCGCCGGAGCGTTGGCGGACCGCTGCCCCCAGCCTCCACGTGGGGGAACGCGCTGCGCCCCGCCCCCCGCAGGAGGCCGTGCAGGGGCGCTCGTGGCTCAGATGGTTTCTGGGGACCCCGTCCTCCTGGAGGGGACTGTGCGGGGGCGCTCGTGGCTCGGTTTCTGGGGACCCCCGTCCTCCTGGAGGGGACTGTGCGGGGGCGCTCGTGGCTCGGACGGTTTCTGGGGACCCCGTCCTCCTGGAGGGGACGTGCGGGGGCGCTCGTGGCTCGGACGGTTTCTGGGGACCCCCGTCCTCCTGGAGGGGACTGTGCGGGGCGCTCGTGGCTCGGTTTCTGGGGACCCCGTCCTCCTGGAGGGGAATGTGCAGGGGCGCTCGTGGCTCGGACGGTTTCTGGCCACGTGACGCCGGGGTGCTGGAGACCTCACTGCTTTGTGCCGCGAGAGCAGAGCCCATCGCGGCCCGAACCGCGTGCCAGCGCCGGGGCCGCCTTCCCCGCAGCGCGGCTGACGGTGCGCGGCGCTCAGAGCCCCGGCTCGGCCCGGAAGTAGAGGCCCCTCGCGGGGGAGCGAGGCCGGACCCTCCGTGCGGCGTTCGGTGGCCCCTCTGCGTCATCTCCTCAAGCGGCGGACGCGGACGCAGGCTTCCCCAAAGCCATGCTCCTCTCTGAGTGTCTTGAAGAGGCGCGATTAATTTAAGTTGGAAACGGATTCTCGGGCGTTGTGAGAATCATTGCGCTCCGTATTGGTTCACCTAGTGCCTTACCGATTTGCTCACGGTCAAGAGAGCTCTCAAAGGAGCACAGAATTATTAAGTATTGAGCAAACCTCAGTATATTTTGGGTTCACTAAATGTCTGACACAGTTTCGTGTTTTGGAGCCCCCCCCAATGTATATCATTTATTCAGAATAAAAATCTTTTTATTCTTTAAAAAGAATCAGAGGGAGTAACTACTGAGTTAATTTATCCTTGAAATGGCTCAAAATTATTATCTTCATTGTAAGAGCATCGATGCTTTTTAGTCATAAAATTAAGAATGAAATGGATTTCAGCAATGCCCTACAATTACCTTATTAATCAAAATGATTGCCAGTGACCTCCTCGACACCAGACTGGTTTGCTGCAGAGCAGGTGACGATTGCTCTAATTCAGAGCATAACTCTGCAGAATTACAACGACATATAATTTTTTACTTAGTTTACTAATTTTCTGTTTTGTTTCCTCTTTCCTTCACTTCCTCCAAAACATAGCACTAGTCCCCATGGTAATATACTATTTGCCTTAATCTACAATTTAACTTAGTATTTCTCTTAGTGTTTAAATCTCTCTCTCTTTCATAATTTAATAGCTGATTTAAAATAATTACGCATACCTTCTCTTCTCGTGAGTGCAATCTCTGGTATCCCCTGGTTAGAAATGTTTATATATTTTTAATATATTCTCTATGATACCGAGTCTATATTTGCTTACACATTTCGTCCGTTTGATTCACCTGTTCCTACGACAACCAGAGAATATACCTCCCCGTAGGGTTTTCATACCCGAGTGCACACTGAGTGTTGAAATGGCCGTAAAAGCAACGTTGATTTGCGCCGCGATGGGTTTGTCTTCCTTCGCGGCTCTGTGACATCTCGCCACTTGCCACCGTCAGCCGTCGCGGAGTCCAGCGAGATGCTGACACGAACTTTTTAAAGAACCGTCTCAACGCCAGTTGCAGGACGCTGAGTGTCCCCTCCGGACGCCTCCTCGTGGCCCTCTGCTCCCTGCCGGCCTTTTGTGCCCCGTTCGCTGTGGCTCACTATTCGTCACGTGCGCCGAGTCACAGCAAGTCCGAGTCAGTCCGGGGTCGCCCGTTCCCGGACGTTTGTAGGCAGAGGAGCTCGTTTAGGGAGCCTGAGCAGACTCGCTCGCGGATGCCGGCGTGTTGACGCATCGTTCGTGTTCTATGGCGCTTTGGGCAAAACGGCAGCCCATCCACTCGCACCGCGGCTCGGCCCGCTCGGGGGGACTTTCTTCACGTGACACATGTGCCCGGGACACGGCCTCAGGGAGGACACGCACTGGTCTTCACGCGTCGCCCGCCGCAGGTGGGTAACGGAAACGCCGGGCAAAGGCTTGCCCGGCGGCGCCCGCGCTGGGCCAGGCGGCCAGAGAAGTCCCCGTCTGCGCTGGGCACAGACCGCTGTCTCAGACTCGCAGGGTGGAGGGCGCGGAGACCGGCCTTGGTTTCCGCGCTGTTCGTTGGCTGTTTTGCAGAAAACGCCCAGTGGGTTTGCATTGTTTCGCCTTCAGCGTGATTTCGCCATTAAAAAAAAAAAAACAAAATAGGGCTGATTAAGCTTTTAAAGTTTTCTTTCACATTTTAAATAACTTTTAACTTTCCAAAGATCTCGCTGTCAAAAAGTGGACTTTTAGGGTTTTGTGATGCTGTGATATAAAAAAATGTATCAGGAAGAAAAAAAAAAAAGAAACATGATTTATGCATACGACATTTTGCCTTTCACTATGCAAGTGACATTAGTGTTTATTGTCAAGATTTTCCCACCTGATAGCATAAATTTGTAACAAATGTTACTTTTGGCCATCAAACATACTTTCAGTCATTCCAAAAATTTCACCCCAGAAGAGAAACTGGAAATAGTACTTAAGTATAATGAGAATAAAGAGATAGATGCTAATGATATTTAAATATAGATCCAATCTTGGCAAAAACATTCCTAACTCAGTGTCTATTTCCTAAAAAGATTATTTCTCATTTTTAATATAAAAAAAGAATCAAAATATAACTGCGTAAGACCTAAAGTTCTCTAGGCTCCAGAAACCATTATCGGTGTACTGTGGTCCAAAAACAATATGTTTTTGACATAAATGTACAGGTCCCACATCACGAGCCTCCAAGACTGTGTGCAGATCACTGCAGCCGATTCCTCTTGTCTGGTTTTGCAGAGAAGAAGACGTAGTGAATCTATTAGGAAAATTGCTTGCGTCGTATCTTCCCTTAAAAATGTAATATAGGGATTTAAAATTGCAATTCCAAGGCAGAAATTGTTAACATCTCAGTTTTTCAATAATTTAGAGAGTTACTCAGGAGAGAATTCACCGTGATTTTGCATATGGTTGTGGTGTGTATTTTATTCTGGACAGAGGTCAAACGTGTGTGTGCGTGTGTGTGTGTGTGTGTGTGTGTGCTGCTGAGTCTCATAAACAAAATATGTGCCTGTTCTTTAAGAAAAAAATGCATAAAAAAGAGAAGAAAACTGCAATGTTTTTAACGTCTGAGACACAAAAGCTACTAAACTACCCATATCGAGACGTTGGAAGTGAGTCTTGTCCCTTTAAACCCAGATGTGTGTATTTCGGGCACATTTTTTTGAACGCTACATAGTCATAAAGTAACCTAAAATAACAATGGAAGAAAACTAAACTCTGCCGATAAAACTCATCTCATTTTTTATATGGTGTTAACAAAATGACTTAGATGGAAAATGCAATCTGTCTTAGCTTAAGACAGAAGCACAAAGACTTTCCCTTCTGGACAGCAGACTTCGGCGTCGCAAGATCAAAGGAACAATTTTATCTGCACTGCGACGACAGACCGAGAGAATGTCACGGTATTCCCTCTGTGCTAGAGCTTACGCGTCTTTAACGGCGTTTAAATTACAGCCCTTGTGTCGCCAGGCAGTCAAAACACCGCGTCATCCGACGAGACACCATGCTATAATCTGCCAGTATGTCTTATTTAAAAATTCTTCTATGCTGTACTTGTCCTCCGTTTTCTCTCCTGCGGGAAAAAATTGAGCAAATCGTCTCTTAAACCAGATTTGTGAGTTGGCCTAATCAAGCAGGACAAAAGGCACACTTGGGTGTATATTATCTTAACTTAATTTGAAGCCCTGTGTGGATGTTTTTTCTCACTTTTTCCTGCAATAGCGCTCTGTGTTTTTGTTGTTTCCAGGGTTTTCATCTTTCTTATATGTGTCAAGATGCATGAGACAGAGCTATATTAAATGAAAATCAAGAATCTGTGTCCATTAGGGAATTATAGGTTAAATATTTTTTTCTCATAGCAGAGTATCTTATGTTAAACAGATATATAATTGAGTGACTATTATGTATAAATGAAAGTTCTCCGAATTTTTCTATAGCACATAATATAGATAGCATGTTTCAAATGGCACAGAGAGAAGAGTTTTAATTTGAATACGTTCTTTTAACGATTTTTATTATAATAACAATAAACTTTCTAAGAATTAATACTTTACTTATAATATTCCTGCAGATGTAAAAATGAGATGTTATAGTTCTTCAGTAGTGTGCTTTTCTCAAATACAGATACAAGCAGGAATACGTAATCGATTATTTTATACTTTCGTGCTTTCCAAATATTCTGTGTATTGATCAAAAGTTATCATAGGTTGTTTAAAAAAATTTTTTAAAGCATATATGTCATATTAGTAACTGGCAGATAACTTCATTTTTATGCTTCAAAAATATAGCATAGGATTCATGCATTTTCAAGTAGATTTACATAATTTGAAAATATAATGAGTTTTAAATCATATTAAGATCCAGATGCAAGGTGCTCATTGAGAATAAGTGGTTTTAACGGGCCCATGGGAGGCATTTATGTTGATTTTTTAATTAAAGTGACACTACCTCAGAGAAGCTTCGGCTACGAGCCTTTATACTAGACTGTGTCTATCTGTTTAGGTAAAAGCCAAGTTTTACCAGTAAGTTGATTCTTAAATTTTCAAAATAGTTTGCTGCACAAATTCTATTCCTGATACTTCTGTGTGGAAGGCCACACCGCTCCACACTGAGCATCCAGCAGAAGCGAGGGCCCTGGCAGACACACACACAGTGGGCTGGAGGCGGACATAGTCTGTCCCAAAGAGCTGGGCATCCTTCGAGCACTGTACTTGAAAGGAGGTTTAATGTATCACTTTTAAATAGAATCAGGATTGAATGTCTCCATGCTTGGCTGACATTTGAGAGGAAGCTGTGATTGTCAGGGTTTGATATAGTGAAATGGGGCCATATTTTACAATATCTTGATTTGAAATGTGTATTTTTCTTATATTGGATGCAAATATATATATATATATAATAATATATTATGCATATGTATGTACATACATATATAATGTACACACACACACACACACACATATAGCTATTCTTAGGGACAAAAGCATGGAGCAGAATGAAGAATTCTCCACGGGCGAAAAACTGGTGGCTTTACGTCCCCACCCTCTTCCACCCCACAGTGTCCATTCTAAAGCAACAAAAAGAAATTGAGGGATTTTTGGACAACGTATTGCCCAAAAAATTTTTTTTTGAACATAAAAGCTGCAAATAGACTGAAGCAGGATGGGTTTGTGTAACTCGCCCCCAGAATAACAGAATTTCTCAGAAGATCTCGCCATGTGGCATCTGCCTCCACTCTGGTCAGGGCGAGGGGTGGGGAGAAGCGATTTGGATCACTCTCGTGAGCGTATGTTTGAAACCGTTTGGAAGGTGTTCAGCCTTTTAAGTAACGATATAGTATAATTTGTTGTTTTCTGGTCAGACTTTGTTTTGTGCAATAAGCAGAAATGCATGTAATGTTAAGAAATGCAACTTTTAGAAGGAGTGCAGTTAGCATTGATATGATGGCCAGGTGGAGGGCAGGGGAGGGAGGGCCTGGGGGGGTCATCTTAGGAACTATATAAATGTCTAACCAATGGACTGCATCCTTGAAAGTAATTTAAATAAGTAAATTAAAGAAAAACAAATGGAACTTCAAGCACAATGCAATGAGCAGATGACCACGTTGTCAGCAGGATCCAAAGAGAAGCTAAAATAAGAAAAAATAACGTGATGACGGAATAGTTGCCAGCTTTTTAGATGCTGGTGAAAACCAAATCTAATTAAAGCCAAAGAAGACTCTGAGTATGTCATCCCATGGTATTTTTAAAGGTCTTTCTAGTGGTGTATTTTTGAGGGGAGAAATATCTTCTAACTAAAATGATTTTAATTCAAAAAATGCAAGAAGGCTACAACACGTTTCTCTAAGAACATCTGTAATGGATGGCATCTTAGCTAATAGTAAGCGTTCGTGTTTATTTAAATTGGCCATGGAACAAATTTTCCACTTGCGAGATTTTTACCAACATCGATATTCATGTTGAAAGGGCTGATTTGGGTCAATGTGCCCCTGTGCGCACCTGAACCCCGCTGGTCCTCAGCGTTGATTGCTCAGAAGGTGGCACCGTGACCCGATCACGACTTTTGGGGACTTGTCTTCAAATCCAGCCCCTCTTACTTTTGGACCGAAAGGTGACAGTTCTCCATTCTTTGAAATGGTTCAATTTTAGGAAATTGAAACTCCTTAATGTCACCAAGTTGGGTGCATAAGGGGCTGAGCAGAATGATTCACAGGATATAGATTCACAAGATATAGATTCACGAGGATGTAGATTCACGTAGATATAGATGATAGATGATTGATAGATAGATAATAGATAGATAGATAGATAGATAGATAGATAGATAGATAGAGTCAGTTTCTCACCTGGGCTTCACGAAGCACCCCGAAGGTCATTCTGGGGAACAGAATCAGGTCAGCTGGCTGTCCATCCTGACAATCCTCTGGAAAGATCCTGGAAAAATGAGAAGGGAAGACCACTTCTTCTCGGCCTCCCGCAGTGGGCGCGGTATGTGGGTAGGACATTCAGATACCCGAGGTGGCGGGGAAGGTGCGCTCACCACCAAAGGTACGTTTCGGTGAGGACGGAAGCAGAAAAACGAATTTCCGAGGAGGGCGTTGTCGGCCAGAACACTTCTGCGCTGGCCCCATGCAGCCTTTCACGAAGCAAAACTTGAAACAGTCGATGAATATTGTTTTGAATGGACCCCAAATTCTTATATTTTCCGGAGTATCCGCACGTCTTGATCGATAGAAATAATGTGGAAATGGTTTGAAAACTGAAAATATCATACACGTACTGTCTCTCAACACGCCTTTTAAGGGTGGGACATGCCTCGTGATTGTGTTTTTGAAATGTGAGGTCTGCACACTCCGTCAGAAGAGAACGCACGGGCCCCCATCGCCCAGAGGGTGAAATTTCTGCTGTAACGCGACCCTCAACTGAAGGCCAAGGACGAGGTCCTTACCTGAAATGTGGCCCCCGCATTGTTCATGTGGGTGCTCCTGGGGGCGTCCGAGGTCCCCAAAAGCGTGCACGTGTTTGCACGTGTCCGTGTCACGACCTTGAGGACGACGAGCCTCAGCGAGTCCGACTTCAGACGCCAGAACGTCCAGGCACGTGGCCCCCGGCACGCTGCGGTCACGAAGTCGGGCGTGTGCGGGACAGGGGACACGGACTGGGTCCGGTCAGCCGCTGGAGAAGCAGTGCAGAGGCACCGGGCCCGTGGCCCGCCTCCTGAATCCCGACCCGTGCGTGTCCCCGGGTCCCCACTGGGCAAGGACACAGGTCGCCAGCACGAGGACCTGCTGCCCACGGGAAGTGGACAAAGGCACGCACAGACGAAGGGCTCTCAGATTGCTGGCGTATCCGCTTTCTATTTCCGACAATGAATCGACACACCCGTATCTGCTTTTGCTCGTCAAGGACGTTTTAACACAGTACAGTATGAAACTGGAATGCCCTGCCCTCCTGGTTCCCATGTCCTCAATCTCCACACTCCCCGTTCCCTCCTCCTTTTCAAGCTCAACAGGAAATATCTGATGGCCTTGAATTCTGAGCGGACATTATGGAGTATCATTTATATTGTCTTCTCATATAATTTGGAAAAAAAAATTTAGCTAATGATTTGTTACCAAAAAGGTGTTCAAAATAGAAGCTAATCAGTTCTGTACACAGGGCGATCAGAAGCAGGGTGGGGTGGGAAGTAACCACAGCTCTGTCACCGTCTGACAGTTTGTCCCAAATTATTCAGTATTTCTCCATCTCTGTGTCAGCAGAGTATATAATTTAATATTTTTAGAGAATAAATACTTGTCTCCATCCTATATGGCTATCCGATGTGCTTGTTTATTTGTACAATAATCCCCCCTTTTCCATAGAGTATTCGAGGTACTTCAGGGCATTTCTATAGCCTTATGCCTGAAATTCTTTGATATCATAATCTTTTTTCCCCCAAACTGAAGCATTTATGGAACCTTTCCTAGAGGAAACTCAGCAGCGTGGGCGTTGGTGCGATCCCCTCGTCACGGAGAGTGCAGGCGTCGCGGTTGGAGTGTAGCAGCTGCTTCCCGCTCACAGGCAGCTCCAAAAATGAGTTTTAAGGCAGGAAACTGGGAGGCCTGGGGTGTGGAACGGGAGGGTCAGCGGGAAAGAGGAGAAGAGCAGCCAAACTGACTCTAAGCCCAGGTTATCTGGTTAACGCCTGCACGGATCGAAAATGGTGCGCTACGAAGTCACTGTTACCAGCAGTTAAGTAACAACTGGGAAACAGTTCTATGAACACGTCATCTGTGTCCGCTCCCTCTGCATGAATCTCCAATAACCATTTATGATTGATACAGGAGAGCGGCTGCTTGTCAATGAGTCCAAAAGGAATAACTCTGAAGACTATGGTTCCGCTGCATCATGCTCCACAGTCCAGCGGGGCTGGGGTGGCAGAGAGCACCCTCGCAGGAAAAGCAATAGTAAATTCTTAAAGAGCACTCAAATAATCATAATTTCCCACCTTTACTTAGTAACATCAAAGATAGTTTATCTCCTTTTCTGGTAGACTTTCTTTGATCGCATGGTACTTTGTGAAAATTTAAGCCATTTGATTTCCTACAAATATGCAAATATAAAAAGAAAGCAGCCCCACAGTGAAGATTTAAGAATTTAAATGAGAAAAACTTTCTTACTGTGAAGTCATTTTCTCATCTCTCTCTCTCTCCCCCCACCACCCCCCCTCCCCATTTTAACATATAATCATTTCTGAGTGACTTTTTTAAGCTGAGAATTGGTTATACAGAATATAGTGAGGAGTTTAAAATTGTTAAAGCATCTAAATTATTACTGCACATTTAATAAAGAGCACTCTTATGTTAGTACAAGCATGAAGTAATGTCTGAATGAAGAAGCCTTTTGTCCTTTCCTCAATTATGATTTCAGTGAATCAAGTTACCACATGGTTCTATTGTTCAAGGAACAAGCTGATCTATTAATATTTCTTAAAAGAAAAAAAGGACTGTGAATTGTTCACGAAATGCTGGGTGTCGGCCTGTTTGTTCTTTTTCAAGATGTGAAGTGAAGGAAATATTAATTATGCCCTATAGAATTATTCTCTTTGATTAAGGAAAATAAAAATAGAATAAAAACTTTTTAAAAAATGACGGACTCTCAGGTCTAGAAAAGGTCGTTAATCGGGGCTCAAATCAATGCACATGTCCTTTAGGTGGTTAATCGAACATATTGTGTGGCATACACTTCATTTTCACAAGTTTTACTGAGCAATTTGATATTTAACTGTAATGGACTCTTGACTTTCGGCTGGAACCCTTTCTCAGCCCACAAGTCCCCTGTGGAGAGAGCGGAGTGACCTGCTGGCCGCATTAGTTACGATTTTTGGATGGCTGAGTCTACCTAGGCTATTCATTCTGAAAGGATAAATCTTTACAAAGGTGATTTTGATGAAGTAAACCAAAGCCATGGAACTCAATATCAAAAATTTGTACAAACGTCGTATTTCTTAAATATAGTATTTTATATATAATATTAAAGCCATATGAAATAAGCTTTTTAGTAGAAATGAAGATTTGTACTTAAAAATCGTCATCTTGTGCTACTCTCGTCATTTGAATGTTTCTGTATAGAATAGAAACTTAGAAACATATCATAACTACTTTCCTATCCTTTTTAATTCCCACAGATTCTACTTTGTAATATATTTTTCTTCATTATTTTCAGCCCCCTTCCGCCATCCTCATCTTTCAAACATACTTTTTTAGTACAAAGTCAGTGTTTACTAAAAACTCATGGGAAATAAAACTGTATTATATACATTGTTTCACACAGGTTGATGCAAAAAACATTTGGTATCCTGTTGATTGAAGGAACAGATGCTTATATAATTTATGAAGCCAGAAGTACGTTCACAATCTCTTCCAAAAATAGCCAGGTATGCAAATAACATCATTTGTGTGGAATGAAGTCAGAAAGCTTGGGAAATTCTAGGTCGTGGGTTGAATTTTGAATGGCGCATAGAAAATTGAAAGATGTTATCAATATTCTAAAAATATGATTGTAACACTCAGCTTATAATGGAACATGATATAACCGTAAAGTAATATTTGATTGTTGTACATAAAAAAAAAAAAAGAAAAAGAAAAACAGCATGTGTTTTTTTGATGAAGTATATCTGGCCTCCTCCAATGACAAATTTTAAATGATCTATATAAGCAAGATGTCTACGATCTTTTCAAAAACTGGTATGTTTTTCCTAGAAAAATATTTATTTTCTGTTATGCAAATGTTACTCTTAATTTTCCAAGATTAATTTGCATGATTATTAATAATAGCATAATAAGGCAAGTTACGTTACTGACATGGTGGTGTATACCGGGGGTTAATTTAAAAATTACTTTGACTGTCAGTCAACATGTCTATCCCTTCCAAAGCGAGGGATTAATCAACCATTCCTACAAAGTCTTAGGTTGAGGAGACCATATTTCTTTGCTAAAAATAAACTCTGCTGACCACGGTGTTGACACAGTTTACAGAAGTCACCATGTTTGTACTATTGACATAATGGTTCTTCACTCTGAGAAAAAAATCCTGGCTTCAACTGTGGTTTGAATTTTTCATTATATTTGGTTCGCTCCACTTCACACTATCCTTGGGGCCTTTTCTATAAAAAGAGAGGTTTTGTTCTATAAAAAAAAAAGACATTTTCTTGTAAACTGGTTCTTTAAAAGATTGATTATTCATAGAGGAATAGTTTTGATAGCCCAATATAATTTAACTACAAAATAAGCTCATGGTTTTGGAAAAATGTAGTAATGTATATATATTTTGGTTCTTTTTCTTCTTCTTTTTCAGGAAGAAGTCTAAATTTCAGAGCAGAGAAACAATGAATTATTTTCCCAGTAGACAAACCCTGAAACATTAAGATTACGAATATTTGATGAATGTTTAAAACAATAATATTTAAACACTAGCTTAATTCTACATAGAGCCAAGGACATATGTATTTGATTTAAAATAATTTATGATGTAAGCTCAGGAACAAGAAACTGTTTGGAAAGGTGATCAGGAAAGGTCACCCTGAGGCCCGTGATGCCCGCTCTGCATCTCTGCGTGAGGTTAGTAGTCACGGGCTCCCAAGCTGAGGAGCGTTCAAGGTTAAGTAACAGACATCTATGCAGATGTCAATCATCCATCGTCCCCAGAACCACCTGCCTTGCAAAGGTACCGCCTCTGGGGGAGGGCGCTGCCCACCGGTCTGACTGGGGGTGCTGTGACCCTGGGTTGGTGGGGGAGGACGAGATATATTTCGAGGCTATTTAGAAAAGAAATCTAATATTTCTCTCTCTGTCTCTGTCTCTCTCTGTCTGTCTCTGTCTCTCTCTCCTCTTTAATTTTAAAAGTAGGGAAGCAGCTGTATTTGGAGGGAAGCGGTATTAGAATCTCAGGAGACCTACATTCAAACCTCTGTCCATTCAATAAAAGGGCGTCATCATGCCATCCTTTGCAGAATCTCTACTATTATCCAGATTTTACCCCAGAAACTAAAGTCTGGACGGGTTGCGTCACCCCAGCGCATGACGGGCAGGTGCCCCAAGATGCTGTCACTCTCTGTCAGGGTTTCATGCTCCACGGCACAGCAGCACAGCTCTTAACCCGCTGCCATCCGCACGCACGGGCCACCTGCTCCGTGTCGGCCGCCCGTCCGCGTTCTCTGCTGGAAGCAGTGCTGACCCAGCTGTGGTCACCGAGGGTCAGAGTGAGGGTGACACGGTGGTAACTCCAGGCCCAAACGGTGATCATTATTCTAAGCAAAAATAGTGATATTCTAGGTCTTATCGGAAGTGACGTTCATGTGGGAGCGATGGTGGTCTTTTTTTTTTTTTTTTTTTTTTTGACCTTCTCTGTTCCATTAAACTCTGGAAATATTTGCAGCTGTGCAGAGTTTTCCAACAAACCATGCACAAATATGGATGTCCATGGACACTTCCAAAAATTAAGAATGTACAGATGGCTCCAACATAGATTTTCAAATCTTTTCAGAAGATAAAATTTTCTTTGACGATTATAAGGGCTCAATCTTTGTCAGGTGGACTGATTTGTCTGTGAAAAATGCTTTTAAATCACTTGCAATGTATTTTGGAACATGAATACCGTACGGGCTTTTGCGTGTAAAGCCCGTTAATGTGTATACTACTGACTCAGCCGTAAGGAAAGATGCGATCGCGCCATTTGCAACAACATGATGGATCTTGAGAGTATCATGCTAAGGGAGACGTCAGACAGGAAAAAATTGAGAACCCTATGATTTCACTCGTATGTGGGCTCTAAAACTGAAAGCAATAGATGAACAAGACTGACAAACGAAAACTCACAGACACGGACAACGTTTAGGGGTGACCAGAGAGAAAGTGGGGGGAGGAGAGATGGAGAAAGGTCAAGGGGGTCCAGTACAGGGTGACGGACGGAAATCCGACTCTGTGTACGGAACGCACCGTGCAGCGCACAGAGGACGCCCTGCTGAATGGCACACCTGAACCGGTGTCATTTCATCAACCATCGTCACCCCCACGAATCGAATTTAAACAATCAGCCCCTTTTTTTCAGTCGGGAGCAGCTTTGCCACATGGTTCTAAGGTGGCGCTTTTCCTCTCCCAAGCAAGGCCCTGAGGCGTTTGTCAGGTGAGGAGAGTCCGCCTCACAGGTGTGGGGCTGCCGGGGCCGGGAAGCTGCCGGGAGACGGAGCCACCGGCGCCCCCGGGTGCCAGTCTCTCGGGAGTGGAAGGGTCACAGGCGGGGCCGGGCTTCAGCGACTGGTCCCCACCGCTCCGCGCTCACTGCGAAGGACCCCGTCCCCGTGCTCAGCCTGGCCCTCTGCCTCCGAGCTCTTTGATGCTGTCGTTCCTTCTCCTAAGTGGCCTGAAGCCCCCAACATTACCAGCACAGTGACCCTGACGAGCCCCTGAGCTCGTGCCGTCGTGCAGTGAGCGACGTCACGAGACGGCGTCTCCTGCAGAGCCCTGCGGGACGTTCGCCAGAACTGAGAACGGACCCGCGGGCTTGCGCGGCCTCGGTCCCCTGCACGTGTCCCCGTGGCGCCCGCGTGCTCGATTCGGGTCAAGGCGCCAGGCAGCGGAGCCCCGAGACCCCGGGAGACGCTGCGCTTCACACGCACGCCCTCCGGAGGGGCTGGCGGGGCCGTCACTTGCATTAGACGCCGGCCGTCAGGCAGGGCCGGGCGGCGGGGCGCCAAGTCCCCCGCGAGGCGCGTCGCACCACCGCCCCCCTTCCTCTGTCACTTCGCGTTAGGGGCTGCCGTGCATGAGTGGTGTTTCATGTATCCTGTGACCCGCTTGCTCACCAGCAAAGAAATGGCTTTGGATTATTGATGACCCGCGAACCGTAAGCAAAACCGAAATGCTTAATGTTCTCGCGAGCCGAGGGAGGAGAAATCAAAGCTGTGGTAAATCTGGCCTTCATGCGCCTCGGTCTTGTTCTGTCCACACGACCCCCCGAAATTGTGGGAAGGGGCCAGGAAGACACTTACCTGTAAACGGATGATCGCTTATGGGTTTTTTCATTCGTGGGAAGCTAGGCAAGCATTGCGATTGCTGTTGTCAACTTAGAATTCTGGAATTGTGCACGGTATGTCCTTGGAAAAATGACCCTGCACACTCGTGTACAGAAAACGGAAGCTCACAGCACTGCAGACTCTTGATGCTTTAAAGGCTCAGGGTGGGGTACACGTGATCGGGCGCACGCACGAATTAGCAGAAACCCGAGGAGAGCCAGAGAGCAGAGTCATCTTTCTATGTGGAACTAATGTGGATTCTCTTTTCTGACTCGAGGGTACCCGGCAGCCAGGACGCGGGGGGCGCACGTCAGTTGTGCAGTGTTGAAACTGCCCAGACCCAAGGCGTCATCTTCGACAAACGTAACCATGTGACGCACGCACCCAGGTTAGTCCGAGGAAAGAAGACGATCCGTGACCGTACGCAGCGTTCCTACTTTGCGTGCACGTTGACAAGACCCTTCGTTTCTTATCGTTATAGGTGAAGTATTTCCTATTTAAGAATTTTAAGTTAATTACATTCCGCCAGTGACTTCTAGGAACGTCTTTTGGAAAACAAGTAAGAAGGTGGTTACGTGTTGCAGTGAACGGGACCTGCCCTAGAGCTTTGCTTATTAGCAGGCAAATGAGCGTTTTGTGTCGATTCAGAAGACGCAGTTTAGCCCTTCACCGTAGCATCCTGTTCTGCAGGTGTTAGCAGAGGCCGTGGGAGGTGAACGGCGTGATTGACAGCGGCCGTGTGCCGACCGGACACTCACGCCACGAGGAGCAGGCGGCAGGACCGGGGGGCGCGTGCCGAGCCGTCCTGAGCCCTTGGTAGTGCAAACGGATGAGTTCCCGGCCCCGTGAGCGTGTTCTTCCCGGCGGGAACACAGAAATGCCGACTGGCGAGGCGTTCTCCTCGAGAGTTGGATTCTGTAGGAAACACGTGCTTGTTTCAAAAGATTTACACACTGCGAAATTGAGATTAATCACTGTTTTGTATTCTGAATGTCACCTCAATCCCTACTCCCACTAGATCACTCATACTTTTCCTCTGAAAAATCAGTTTCAGTGTAAATGATTTGTCTAGAAAGTATTAAACAATTAGTGGCTTTCAAACATTCAGAGCGAAATATTAGAATGTATAAAATATTAAAGGACATATTTCATTTCTACATCACAAACAGTGATTGCTTTGGAGAACGGGGTATGAAAAGAAAGCCCCCCCCCCAAAGTATTAGGGTTTTCATATCCAAAATGATTGGAAATCAATGGGTTTGTGGTGCCCACAGATTGTATCCTCCGTTCATGCTATTAATGAGCAATTTGTGCCATAAGCTAAGAAAAGTGTGGTGAGCTGGTTTCTTCATTTATTATTTGCTCAGTAGTTTCTAAATAAGAATTTTTTAAAGGAAACTGTGCTAATTTTATAACCCTACATTAGAAGAAATATATTAAGTCCTAAGGGATAACACTGACGCTGATTTGATTTTAGGAAATCTGAGAGAATTTTGTTTGAATGCATTATGTTTACCTACTCTAAGCACAGGAATATTTAAATGATAAGATATTGTTTTGATTGGATCTGGCCAGCTACTTGGAATAACAAATCCACCCTGTCATTCACAGTGAGATTATTTCACCTCTGGAATTAAGCCAAGACAGGCATTTTTTTTTTTTTTTTTTAGCTCAATGAAACAGATTCTTTTCTCTTGCACAATGTGATATGGAGGTTTGCCAAACTCTTGGTTGGAAGAATCACACTTCTTCATTTGTATTCTTTTGAAACGGCTTAAAATGCATAAAATGTACGACTAAAGCTCTTCTGTTGTTTCTGTCTCCCGCCCCCTCTGCGGCTCACGGATACCATCGCGTCAGCAGGATTCTGAGTTTAGGTTGCTTCAGTGAACATTCAACGCTGTCGGTGAGTTTGGAATTAAAGTCAAAACCATCGACCGTTGATTGTACCCTATGCTAACCATCAACCCACGCCACGGGCTTCAGAAGTCGCTGGAGACAGGAAGCCCCGAGCGGGACACCCCAGGACGTCCTTAAAAGGTCTTTTCTTAAAAGGTCACAATCAACATTCATTGCTGTCGGTGGGTTGGACGGTGTGGATGAGCTCACTGAACAATGAATGCAACTGTGGCCCCGCTGCCCGCGGCCGGGAGGCCTCTGGGGACGCCGTGAAAGCAGGCGAGCGGGCCTTGGCTTTTCCGGCAGCAGGGGACCATGTATTCCGTTGATGTCGTACGGTCGGGGCTCGATGAAAGAGGCGGCGTTCAAACCGGAGTGTGTTCCCGCTGGGGGCAGCCCTTCCGCGCGCGGTCGGGGGAGGGCTAGCGGCCGGTTCGCGGCAGGTGTCCCGTGACCGTCTGAGTCACCCCCTTCCTCCCGTCGCAGCGTGGGGGGGGGGCGGGGGAGGAGGGCGAGAGGAAGCACACAGCGCCCGTGTCCCCGACACCTGTGGCCTCGAAACGGCGACAGCTCTGAAAACATCCGTCCTCCGCGCCTGTCGCGAGAGTCCCTGGCCGGCTGGGGGCCGAAGTGCCAGGCGATGTCATCTTTCTGCGGCGCCGGGTGGGGGTGCCTCGGAGGGCGCGTCCCCTCGCCGTGGGGTTTGCTGAGCAGGGAAGAACCTCTGTGGGGACAGTGGTGTGGCGATCGGAACCCCGAGGCCGGTCACGGAGAAGACCGCGTCCCTTGCGGGGGAGACCGAACCCGCTTTTTTGGTGTTCCGCCCTCCAAGCACCTGGTCCGTACCATTGCACTTTTGACCTTGGCCTGATAATCACCTCACTCCCCATCCAGGATTTAAAAATGTTTGGAAACTTCGAATCGATAATTCTGTGTCTGGGACTCTCTTTAAAGCGTGTGTGAAGAGGCAGGGACGGGGGCTCCGGATCACGGCAGGACGGTGAAAGGAAGTGACCGCAACCCGGGACCATTTCACTGAATGCAGAGTCTGCTGGTCGTTCAGTAAGACTCAGGCCGAGGCCGAGGTCCGGCCTGCTGTGCCGTCGCAGCTGCGGGGAAGCGGCCAACCCGCCCCCACACCCAGCCTCAGGTTTCTCCCCCAGGTGCTGGGTGTAACATTCCCTGCCTGACGGTGCTGTGTGGAGGACAGACGAGATCATTCGTGTAAGGAATTCAGCATAATGCCCCATACCCACGGCAGCGGTCAACGCTGCCTCGTTTCTCCCCGTAGGGCAGGATCCCAGCAGGGAAAAGCTACCGTGTTCACTGAACTCCTAGTTCTGGGTTTTCTTCTCCTACGTAGTATGTCTTTCTCTTTCTTCTTTTGTTTTTTTGTTTTGTTTTGTTTCAAATTGATGACATACTTCTCGTTCCTGTCCTAGAAGACTCTAGGTCTTGGTTCAAAAAAAAAAATCACGCCACAAATCATGCTTAACTTTTGGTAAATTGCAAAAAAGAAAGTTGAATAGGATGATTATTTACTTTGTTTTTATTCTTTTCACACAACGATCTAGATACGTCATTTCCGTTCATCCTCACAAGAACCAGGAAATACCAGGTGGAAGATGGAGACGAAGCGGCAATATGTCAGCTGCCACCGAACCGGCAGAGTGTTCCCAGCCACGTGTGCACTCAGGGCGTGAGAACCTAGCCTTTAACCAATAACTCCGTCTAGAAAAGGCAGAAGGGCATATTCCTTTCAAAATAATGGCTCGGTCCGAGCTACCTTTCCCTGGGATTTAAGTAAAATATAAAGACGTGGTCTGAGAACAAGATAGATACTCTCAGATTCTGCATTTAAAAGGAGGACACTGTAATTTAAGTCATTTGAGACTTGTTTTTTTTTTTCCCTTTTTTTTTTCACTAGAGAAAATAATCTCTGAAAATTGGAGCTTTTACCTGTTTCATTGGCTGCTCCAATCTGGCCCCAAGAGCAATGTCAAACGCACGATGAGAGCTCCATAAATATCAGTCGAGTGGCTGATTCGTGGACACATTTATGCAGCCAGCAGTGCCTTCGATGACCGACCCGTGTCACACAATGCGTTAGGCCAGATACTGTGAGTCCAAGTTGAGTCATAGTGGAAATGTAGCTTTTTTTTCAGAAAACCACATGCAGAGGAGTGGCATTTATTTTGAATCCCCCAGAGCAGCACCCTGACATTTACTTACGTATTTATCAGGTATGGATAAAACCAGTGGGTGACCACGCGGCCTCAGGCTGGTTCGCGTGACGCCGAGCCGAGGGGTCCCTCCCCTGCCCCTTAACGGCGATGGGGCCGCAAAAGCAACAAGTGTCTCGAGACTTTGTGGGAAAACGCGGGATTAAGAAATAGGGAACATCCCGGTTGTACCCTCAACTATTTCTTTGGTGCAAGTCAGACGGACTATTCTTCCAGAATCTTCCACGCCAACTGTTCTTTTTCTACTGGAATCCCAATACAGGAGCTATCTAGTAAAAGTGCATAGAGGAGGTAGGGAGATTCCTAGCAAGAAATCAATCAATCACGCCAAAGGTGGAATGATCAATAAGCAGCCGCAGAGATACATTATTTAAAAAATGTAGAAAAGACACAATAAAAATTTTAAAAAGCAATGATATCCGAGAAGTGGAACCAGGAGCGAAGGATATTCTTTTATTTATGACCTCTCGTATACAATTTAATCTTCTCGAACCATAGTGTGTATAATTTTATGGGAAAGAAACATTTTAAGCATAAAATTACACTAGCAGAACCTGTGTTCTATTAGTTCTCAATGGAAAATAGGGTGTCACGTGAGTTTGTAGCAACTCGTGTTTGTACGATGATGCCAGCGGCCAAGCAGCTCCTCCAGCCCCTGGTTCGCACTATTCCAGGGTTCACGGGGTTACTGCTGCGAGTCTCGAGACGTTCACGATTCCAGCGAGGTGTGCCCCTCTGACCCCCGCTGTCAGTATCAGCTACGAAGTGTCCGGCGTTCTTTCCAACGTTTAGTCACCAAAGCTGCAGGCAGCTTGACTCTGATTTGACTCATCGGTGCTGAGCAGAAGCCCTGAGGTTCTCAGGAGTCCGTGGGGGGCGGGGGGCTTCTCTCCTGCCCGCTCTCACTCATAGCTCAAGGCTGCAGAGTGAAAGAGAAACCCCTTCGGTTTCTGCCTGCAGTGTCCCCCTGCTGAGCCCAAGGGGGTATCTCAGGGGACTTCCCGGCAGGCCCGCTCTGGCACCTCCCACCCCTCATCCTGCTTCCAGCCGGCAAGGTGGCAAAGGGGAAGCTGGCCTCGGGGGCTCGAAAGTGGCCAGAAGCCACTAGTTCCCTCCTTTCAGATTCTCTTTGACTTTTTTTAGACACCTGAGTTCTCTGCACAGTAGGTATCATCACCTCAGAGCTACCGAAACACATCTCCCCAAGCTTTGCAAGCAGATTGGGACTAAGAGTGATTCGTGATGTACCAAACTCCAAAATCCTAGGACAGGATGCTGCTTGACTCAGGCAACCTACTCCAATCAACAGTCATAACCTGATTGGCTGGGAGGCAGAGTCATGTGAATCGTTGGCTGCTGATTGGCTAAGGAGGCAGCCATGTAAATCCATGACGGCTGATGGGCTAAGGAGTCAGAGCTGTGTCACTCTGTAACTGTTGCAATGGAAATCCTGTAATCCCAAGCACGGGATGGGGTGTTTTCCAGAAGAATGGCGAGGAGGGCCGGTGTTAGTTCTCTGCATCTAGGCACAAGAAACAGCCCAGCTGGACTGGAAGGAACTCTTATGAGTTGAGCGGTTTGTACATTGAGGGCTTTTAGGGTGTGACCTTCTTCATAGATAGCAGAGATGTTTGTTCAGAGGGTGTAATTTGAGATCGGCAAAGTCAAGATGGTATTCACGCTCAATCCTGTTATGGAGCCCACATTTTCCACAGCTGTGTGGTGTTTGCTTTAAGAAAAGTCTCTTTCGGATGTGAGAACGGGCGAGGGCAAACTAGGGGAATTCCAAGTTATCCCTGTGTGAGCTATTAATAACTTCCCTCGCGCGGGCTTCCGGGCCTGGCCGCACAGTCAGGCAAAGGCTTGGATGGAGGGAGGCGGAGAGCAAGGGGTTTTGGGATGTCTATTATCGCGATGCAGCGCTTAGGGAAAATGCCAAATAAAGTAGTACGTTTCATGAGAAATAAAACAATTACCCTGAGAAAGGAGCACCCCAGGAAACATGAGCCACCGGCCTGCTATGTCCCCAAACGCGCCTCGTGGTTCAATGTCAAGTTTCAGGGTGAGAGCGTCGAGTTTGGGTTCCTCCTGAGAGTTTGGCCAAGTTCCTTCACACTCTGCTTCGGCTACGAGTGGTTTTAACACGAACCTCACGGGGATGTGGCGAGTTTAAGTGAAGGAGATTCTATGTGTGTATATAACGCGGAGTCGCAGCGAGCACAGAGTAAGACCCGAAAAACATCAGTGATCGCCGTTAGCAGGAAGCGGACGCACTCAGGAGCAGCAAGTTTCTAGAAGCAGTGACAAAACCGAAAGGGGGAGGAGGTCACAAGTCTGGGAGGCACCCACGGTGGCCCCGACACGCGGTGTTCTGTTGCCGGCGTGAGCCCTGGTGACGGTGAACCGGGTCCAGGCTCTCTGTGCCCGGAGCTTCGCATACGGGATGTAATGCCTTTGCATGAGCCGTGTCCTGGGGCTGGGACATCTTCCCACAGGTGACGTCACCGCGAACGTTCTTGTCCCTTTCAAACCTGACCCAATACTTTCTCCAGGAGAACTGCACTGGCCATGCTCTCTCTCAGGCCAACCGGTCCCCATTCTACCCTCCGGACCCTCCTTACTTATTTATTTTCCTTTCTCCCGTAACGTTTAGCCCCTCGGAGTGTATCACACGCACGCTTGTTACAGCGTTTTCTCTCTTCCACCACTGGAATGTAAGTCGTCGTGTGCAGAGAGGTTTGCTGCGTAGGAACCGTGTACAATGGTGCTTGGTACATGGCGGGGGATGAATAAAATTCGGTTGACTGACTGAATAAAAAAAAAATGAGTCAATACATAAATAAATACGTATTTCAAAGCCATTTTTGTGATGCTCCAATAAGATAATCTATTCCACAGGACCTATCGCCTCGCGTGGCTCAGAGTAGACACTAACCAAATACTTCTATTTGCCAGCAATTTGCTCGAAGTCACCCCGAGGACGCCGGGTTCGCTGAAACCACTGTTTTCGTCCCGTGGCAGAAGTTCCTTTATGGACAGTTTCACAGAATCTTGAAAACGCTCGGGTGGCAATGGGGAACGTCGTCTGTGGGATTTGTATCAAGTCTCAGGCTTGTTTGCACAAGGTTAGCATTTTTGTGTGAAGAGATTTTTTCACGAGCGTTTTCTCCAGACGAGCTGGGTGGTGCTGTGAGTTTCCTGCCCCGGGGTGGCAGCCTGTCAGGGCTGTCTCGACGGCTGTCTTTACCTGAACTTGCGGAAAGACGGTGCCTGTAGGACACGCACCGCCCTTCGTCCTGAGGACTTGAGAGAAGTGGCTGCCACACACTTCTTCTCGCCCCGGCAAGTGCCAGACGCCTGAGAGCGAGTCAAGTTGCCACGCTCCTTCTAGGTGTAAACATGACGGGGACGGGGCAGAAAGGGCGTAAATCTTTGCAGCTATAATAAAAACATAAAACACACCACAAAGCGGCTTGAGCGCCCGCTTTCCTCTTGATACAGGTGTTTCGGCTGATAGCACAGATGGCGTCAACGCGTGGAGAACAAGCGTCCGATCTGGCACCTTGTGAAACAAGGTCTGTCATCAGGTCGCCAGCTGACAGGTCTCCCGTGTGGAGAGCCCACCTGCCGTGGGCGGGGGCTTAGGGCAGCTAAACCCGGGGCCGGTTTTCCCGAAGAACTGGGGACGCTGCTTGGGTGGAAAGACGTGGGCAGGAAGAGGCCACTCTGCTCTGGGGGATGGTGGGACCTCAGGCTGTCCTACCCCTTCCCCCTCCGCCCCACACACGGGCCTCGGAGACCGCCAGGTGTTCCCAGGAGAGATGCCTTCGCTACATCTGGAGCGTGCAGCAAATCCCTTCTCCTCTTGACCTATCTAAGATGTCACCCGGCCGAGTGCGTGGCACCGGGTGAGAGTATTTAAAAGAGCCCCTTATAGCTGTCCTCCAGAGTGACAGGGTGGGAGTCCCTTTCAGAATGAATCGCAAACCCTCACGCACACGTGGGCCTGCCGGGGCTCTGACCGCACGTGTCTGAGTCGCGCGTTTGGGAAGTGTCAGGTGGCTGCATCATTGCCGTGTCCAGAGTTACTCTGAAAATAGATTTAATTTTATTGGTATCCCCTCTTATGCATTAGTGGCTCTTATTTCTATCTCTTTTTTTTTCCCACTTCCTTGGCTAACAAGAAAAAGTTCCAAGTCAATCAATTTGACGACTCTGGGTGTAAGACTCACCCCATTTTCACCGAGAGTTTGCTGTGACATTCTCCAGGAGATGGGGCCACGCGCACGACGCCACCCTCACGTCGGCGGGGAAGTGCCTCGAGCCCCGCCCAGGGGCTTCGGCGTCGGCCTGGCGCTCGGGGCGCCGCCACGCGCGCTCGCTGCGTGGACGCGGGCCGGCCGGCGCGCGTGTCCGGAGCCATCAGGGCGCGCGGCCACGCCAGAGGCCGTTCAGGTCCACTGCGTGCGCGGCGGCCATGCGTGCGGGCGCTGCTTCGGGTTCCCTGCAGTCTCGGGCCGGGCGCCGGGAGGAGCCGCCACCCGGCCAGGGCCTGCCAAGTCTAAACCACCTGCCGTGCCCGGACCTCAGGGGGCGCGCAAAGCTGCCACCGAGAAGGGGCCGCGCCCCGTCCGCCCCCGCTCCACCGCCCGCGGCCGAGTTCAGTGCGTGATCTCGGTCAGGGCGCGCAGCGAACGGGTGGGACAAGCGTGCGAGCAACCGCAGGCACGTTCCTGTGAAAATGGGACGTGACTTAGCGGCCCCCCGAGGTCCGGCCCGAGCGCGTCTTAGCTCTGCTGCGTCGGGGCCGAGAATCCGGGGAGAGGCCGCGGGCCCAGCGGCCCTGACCCAGGGCTCCGGCCGGACGCACGTGCGGGCGGAGCTGCGTCCTCGGCGCCCCGCGGCTCGCTGGCTCCCGGCAGGTGGATCCTGTTGTCACCTCGCGTTGCAGGAAGGCGGAGCGCTATTGCGAAGGGCCTTTCGTTATAAAGGACAAGCACCATTCGTTATGAAGAAGGCAGCCTCACCGGCCCGCGGGCGGGGCATCACGAACCCACTTCGCCCTCGTGCCAGGCAGTAGGGACGGCGGCCAGCACGTGCCCAGCGCGGCAGTCGCTTGGCCCCCAGAACGGCTGTGGATCGAGTTTTACCCTCGGCCCCGTTTAAAACCAGAAGACCGGAGGCCCCACGCTTGCTGAAGGCGGCGCGTGGACCGAGAGAGGATGCCGGGCCTGCTCGCCGGCATCGACCCGGTGGCGTGACCCCTCGCTTGGCCGCGTGGCCGTGGACTTGGGCCTCAGAGAGAAAGCGGGGGAGTGGGGGTTCTAAGCCCCTGCCCGGCCACGTCCCACACACAGCAAGCGGCGTGGGCAGGGTCTGAGTAGGACAAGGTGTGGTGTCCTTCTCGGGGGCACACACAGGGCCCACCTGTGAGTACTCCCCAACTTTTGAGCACTGGCGGGGAGCAAGGATGGGGGGAGGGGTCAGCTCTCGCCACCCGTGCGACACTGAGCAATTTTTCATACTTTTCCTAGCGTCGGTTTCTTCACTATTTGTACTGAAGATAACAATCGCATTTCTCATTTCATCGTCTCCCAAATAGTACAAGTGATATTGACGGGCACGCATTGGTAAATCTGTCTGACGTGTGACGAACCCAGGAGGTGACAAACTTTCAACTCAGTACTTTTTGAGTTCATGCGTTTCCTGCGAAACCATGATGCCTGCCATAAAGGCGCATTTTCTAAGTTTCTGAAGCTGTCGGTAGCTTGTTAGGTGGTAAGTTTGGAGGGGCGTTTACTGGACGCTGGAGACCGCCAGGCCAGGACCAGCCCACAGGGGGAGCGGGAGCCGCCCCCGGACCTCGGATTGCTTGGATCATGATCCCCATCATCAGAACTCCTCCACGTGAGCAGAAAGCAGGTTGTTAGTCTCGCTGTAGCTAATTACCTTAGCTGCTTATTTTGTGCTTCTAATTGCACTGAATTATTGAGTTCAGGAGAATATGTTTATTATACTGAGACTTTGTGTCTCCTGACTCTAGATAAACCCTTAAAGTCATTATTTTCTTCAAAACACACGTATAGATGAATGAACTCTATTCCATTTGAAATTCTGGGAAATAGGAAGATATTGCTACTTCCTGTGCATATCTAGTATACGGCAGTGCGTCCTAGACATAATTACTAGTGACACCTGCACCTCTAGTCCCGCTTAGTGGTGTAGCACCTGCTTCTAAAGGCAGCTTGGAAGCCTTATCTGATTTCCTTATCCAAAGGTTATCATTATTCCTTGGATAGAAACAACTCACTATCAAAAAAAGCCGCACTTTATGATAAGTCATCTCAGGTCTGTCCGCCCTAACGTGGATTCTGCCTTCCTAAAATCTGCAATAGCCCCGCAGAGTCTGAGTTTATACGTAAGCCACACCTGCTGTGCTGAGTGCGTTTGTCACATCCTCACTGGCAGACACTGTCTGCTGTAATTTAGCGTTCTAACCCCATCCTTTGTCTTCACAGGGATTACGAGCATGTCGGGCTGAAGTTGAGTTCCAGAGGAAACCAGAATTCTCCTGGAACTATTTCATCGTAACTGTGTATCTGCTCCCATTGGTTCTGTAGAGTTTATGTCATTTTGTTTCTGAAGAATCAAGCGTCTCATGAAAGCTTTATTTTCTTTAATTTGCATTTATTTGTATGCCTTATCCTTCCTTGCTATTTTTCTGCTCAAAAGCCGTTCTGTTTTTTTTTTTTTTTTCAAATAAACAAGAAAAGATCCACTTGCATGAATTGGAATAAACAAGAGATGTGAACACACGTGACACTTAGACACTTGCCGAGGTGTGGTGGCTTTGACGTGGCTCTGAGTTTTAGAAGAGATGAGAGTAAGGTTCTCATCAAAAAATGGGGCAATTCTTTAGATAAATCGGCACCAAGCTATCCGAGCGCTCGGGGCTGGGTGGCCCACCACATCAGACACAACGTGCACCCACCTGTGTATCCCAACCTTGGCTTCCAGCGTGGGGTCCGGCGGGCACCTTACCCCTCCGCCCTCCCCCTCCCACCTGCACCGGGGCTCCCCACCCCCGTCCGTCCCCAACACAGAAACACCAGCCTGTGGGGGGGGGTGGGGGGAGCCCAAGTGCCCAGTGCTGGTCCATGCTGGCGAAGGAGCTGAGTCCCGGGCTGGGCTGCTGAGGTGGCTGCGCCTGCGGCCGCGACGTCACCCAGGAGGGACCTGCCTGGCGCGAGAGTCCCTGACGTCACGGTGGCCTCGCGCGGGGCCGCGGCCGCCACGCGCGCGTTAGGCCTGGCCGGCCTGGCCGCTGGCGATGAGGAATGGCCAACACCCGGCCTTCCTGCCCTAGCAACGCGCCCTAGCAACGGGGGACTAATACTCTTGCTCTACACCTGGAGTTCAGTTCTGGGTTGGTCACTGTCTCTCCCGAGTGCCCCCCCCCCCGCATCCGATGACAAGGTCCACCCCTGTAAAATCAGGACTTTATCGTCCCATCCCCCAGCCTGGACTGTACTGTGACCAAGCTGTCACTGGTCTGGGGGATGTTCCTTTCCATTTGGCTTATCGAGAGACGTTCTCCAGGGCGCCCTCGGCTGGTGAGATGGTCGCAGGCCCCACAGTGGACCAGCGTTAGAAAAACCTGCCAGCGGAGGCGAGATCGGTCTCCCAGAAACGAAAGCGGATCAGCCCCAAGCCGCATGCGTGCGGCCTCACCCCTCCTGCGAAAGCTGTCCTGTAAGGAATGAGCTAGACTGGAAACCCGCTTTCCAATAAAATGTTTTTATTCACAGAAAACTTAAGTTATTCCACCACTTTGATGAATTCTGTTCCACTCTCGTACGAACTGGGAATACCGTTGTGGCTTCCGCGGGTAATTCCAGGGTGTAGGGGCTGCACACGAGCGTGGCATTCAGCACGAGGCCGGGCCTTACAACTTCCGTGGTGATGTCATTCAGGCTTAACTAATGGCTTTTCCACTCTCCCCGGGAAAAGGGCAGGTGCGGGCCCCCAAACGAGAGGCATCGAGAAGGGTCCGACCACCAGGAGCCCTCTGCTGGCGGCCTGAGGCCTGTGTCGATTAATCACCTTTCACTCCGGAGCCTTGACATTACTATCGAGTTTTCTAAATTCTCCCTTTCTGCGGGGTGCCCAGCACCTTCGCGGCTCTGAAATGCTGTGTCTCAGTAACAGAATTACGCCTCTGCCACAGCGTTTTCCCCTGGTAGACTCTGCCAGAGGCATCACTTGCGGAGAGAAATCACCATCACTGTAGAGATCACCCCGCCCATCCTTGGGGGAAGGAGGGCGGAGCCATGAGCAGGCAGGTGAAAAGAGGGATGGTGAAAGCCACCTAGACAGGTTTTAAATTGTTGACAAGAGTTCCGTGTGATGCATTCGAGTCTTTTAAAAATGTCTCTCACGTGGGGGGTGAGTCTGTGCGAGGACACGGTAACAGAACCGTAACACGGGTAGCCGGAGCTGTTTAGAAATGTGCACCCCAGTAAACAGGCGGGCGTGCTGACCAGGCTCGGGGCTGCGCTCTCAGACAGGACCCAAGGGCCTTTTCACGATTTGTCACCAAGGAACCCAATATTCCTCAACACCTAAACGATGTCACAAGCTAAGCTTCTTACAGGAACTCAAAAGGGGTCCCTACCCAAAGACCCGGTGCCCAGTGCAAAGATGGAGATGGTGATGGGGTGTCGCGTGCAAAGGGGCCGTGTGCAAAGGGGCCGTGTGCAAAAGGGCCGAGCGCAAAAAGGACTATGTGCAAAAACCCCCTTGGTTTGCATCCCTGACCTAGAAGAGTTGGTAGCAATTTTGTATAAAAGATTAATTTAATTCAATACTTGTGTTGGAGAATGAAGGGTACCACATATTCTTCTTATTTTATTAAAATTATTCTGCTCAACAATAAGAAGGAAAAAGAGGACAATAAAAGGAAAAAATAAGGAAAAAAAACAGGTGGAAAATGGGAAAAAGAAAGCCACTCGAGAATACTCATGGAAAAGAGAGAAAACTAAAGGGCTCTGCTTTTAATACTCAACATCTGGCTTTAAAACATATCAGTCACGTGATCACCAACAGCTGTTGCATTAGACTTAATTAGCCATGATTTTCAAAAGGGAGAAGGAACGCGGTTGGATCAGCCAACGGAAAGTTATCGCTTCAAATGCGCCAGCCTGGCCCTGGCAACCGTTTAAGAATTAGGGAGGCAGAACTCTACCAAGGGTGCTCACTGTTAAGTGCGGTGCTACCAGCGGTGTAAACAGCCCCACCTGTTTGAGGCTGGACAAGCAAAGCAGGAGTGGCCATATTTTCAAACAGATACATTATGTGTTCAAACGGATACATTTAAGTGTTCAAAGAATATGTGTTCAAACAGATACATTTATATGTTCAGATACATTTACGTGTTCAAACAGATACATTTAAGTGATGCAAAGTGTCTTAAGGGAAGTCTGCAGGTTCATAACAAGGCAGGAAAACAAATCGCGGATGGTTTCACCAGCGAGCTTGATGGGTTCTTGGAGTTTGGGGAGCCCAGTCCTCCCGGGTACATGGGGCTCCCACACAGCCTCCTGGAAACTACTCAGCCACGTGGGTGGGAGGCAATTTCTCACGAGTGGGGACGAGGTCATTCCTGTTCTGAAGACAGGAAGTAGAGGCGGTGAAGCCATGAAATGGGTGTGACACTATGGAACCAAGAACACGGGTGGAGAGACCTCAGGTGACAGAGGAGGGTGGGCCCAGGCCTCACCCTGCAGCGTGACGGGAGCCTGGAGGAGCGAGGTGCAGAGGGATCCTTAGTTAGGTATCAGGAGCTGCTCAGCCTCCCCTGGCCCCCGGTGGAACGAAAGAAGCTTCTGCCAACGAGGTCGCTTGTCGTCACTGTGTAGAACCCACGGGGACACGTTGACTTCCCTTTTATTATTATTGGCGGTGCTGCTGTCATTTTGTGCTTTTGAGTAATTTCAGATTCACATTCCTGAGAATATTGTCACTAAAGAGCCAAGGGAGCGCTTTCTGTTTTCTGCCTCGCTGCTCATAAAACGCGTTAATAAGCAAAAATAGAAATCAGAGCCATCTCTTTTTTTTGTGAAATTACAGAGTACACGTTCAAAAAACAAGTTTCCCTTTAACTCCAGAGGCAGGCCCGGCATCTTGAGGGCTATAAAAAACGGTTTCACATGGGAAGCTGGATTTTTAGGCTAATGAATGCAACTCTATTTTTGATACTATGCTGTGTGTTTATATAAAATAGAGGAGCATTTTAGGCCAATTAGTGGCTTGCAAACCCTATACTTTTTCCAGCGAGGGCTCAGCTCGATGAACTCGAGAAGTTAACACAGAGAAGTATTGGCAGGGACTCGTGCGGTTGGCTTGATTCAGGGCACAAAGCTGTAGCATAAATTAGTTTTTATTTGTTAAAAGGAAAAACAAATTCTGTTTGTTTTTGTAATACAGTTTGTTAGTTCTTTTAATTTGGGGGAAAATTTGGCGAACCGTGGGCCTCACAGGCGAGGCTCCGCCCACGGGCTGTGCTGCTTGGACGCCGCTGACCCGGGGCGCGGGCGCCACAGGGGTGTCCGGGCCACCAAGCGGGCATTCGCCTGCCCGTGCCCCACCAGCCCTTCCCCCTGACGTGGAGGTCGTGGCCGGGGAACGAGGATTTAGGGGACCTAGGCCGGGATGGGCGCAAGGTCGTCGGCCCCTGCCCATCCTGTCGCAGATGAGGGGAGTGAAGACACACGGTTCGGTGGGGTCAAAGCCAATTTGTCCAACGCCCGACCCACCCAAGTCCCCAGTCAACCGACACAAACGGCACCATCAGCGGCTCCCTTGTTTGCTTGCCTGGCCCGAGAGGAGAGGGACAGGAAACCCCGGTGTGGAAAAGATGCCCTACGTGCTGATCAGACGCCGGCAGCCCAGCTGAGTCCCGGATTCCTGTGGCCACTTTGCCTGTCACTCAGCAGCGTGAGCCCCGCCCTCAACGCCCCGCCGCCCCAAGCCGGCCTGGGGCCCCCAGCAGGTGGGCATGACGCTGCTCTTCCCTCCCTGTCCTGCCAGTCGGTAAAATGTCAAGATTGGGGGGAAGGGGCTGCTTCGGAGCACATGTGTGCTGCGCTTTCGCGAGGACTCGCGAAGCTCCCACACCGTCACACCTGTGCCGAGACACACAGGGCAGCGCCGTGGTGCGACACAGACATCACTCACTGTCCGCGCTGTGTCTTCCTCTTCTGTGGCAAGAGAGTTCTGTGTTGGTCATGGTTCCCCAGAGACGCAGAACCTATAGAGACGGATGAGAGGTGATAGATGACAGATGATTGATTGATAGATGATAGATGATTGATGATAGATGATTGATAGATGATAGTTAGATAGATGATTGATAGGTGATAGATGATTGATAGACAGATGATTGGTAGATGATAGATGGATGATTGATGGATGATAGAGGCGCAGAAGCGCCCCCTGCTGTCTGCAGCCTCGAAAACCAGGTGCCCTGACTTCTGAGGCCGGGAAGGATGGATGCCGGGCTCAAGGCGAGAGAGAGAATCCACCGTTTCTTTACCATTTTCCTTCCATTCGGGCCTCGATGAACCGGTCGGAATCCCCCAAACCGCTGAGGCGGGTCTTCACTCTGCCCCCGGAGCCAGACGCCCGCCTCTCCCAGAAACGACGTGTCACCCAAGCGTCCCGGCTCCGTCAGGTGGACACAGAAAATTCACCGCCACCACCTCTGAGTTTTATATGGCCACAGACGGAGCCGCGTGCCACAGCCGTCCTCGCCGCGGGTCTTGCCAGCGGGACGAGCGCGGGGGCCCGCGGCGTGGGGGACAGCGCGCGTGCCGCGTGGGGACAGCGCGTGCCGTGCCGCGTGCGCGCCCTGCCCCTGGGGGGCGGCGCCCTCCCGCGCGCCCCGGGGGAGAAACCTGGACTCAGCTGTCTGGGTGAAGGACCACGCAAAAGGGCATTATCGTGAGCAATGTTCTGGTCGTGTGACCTCGGGCGCGTCCTGGTCACTCCCAGTGTGTCCCCCAACTGCGATTCAGATGCCGGTGGTGGCCGTGTTGAGCGTCGCGGGTGCCGCCGCCGAGCCTGAGCGCGGGAGGCAGGGCGGCCGCGGGCGACGTCCCCTGCCGCCGCGACCGCTGCGGGGCCCTCCGCAGCGACAGGCGGACCCTGTGGCCGCCGCTGCACAGGGGCGGGCGAGTGACTCAACGCCAGCCTCGGGGTCCGGAGAAGCTGCCTCTGGCCGGGAGCTCCCCCAACTCGAGTCGGGCCTGGCCTGGGCGCGGGAAGAGCGAGGCTGGACGGGGCCGGTTCGGGGGTTCGGGGGGGCCGGGGGCCCGGCCCAGGCGCGTGGGCGGGTGGCGGATGAGCCAGGGGACCCACGCGGAGCGGACGCTCTGCCTCGCGGGGTGTGCGCGGCGGCAAGGTGGGGGCGGCAGCGGCCTTCAGCGCCGTTCGCAGCCCCGTCACCTGAGCCTTCCGTGCGTCAGTCGCCCCGGGAAACGCGTGCGCCCTTGACCTCAGGTATGTGTGACGACCAGCCCGGGAGGTCCGAGCTCTGACTTGCGGGTCCCAGGTGGCCGTCCGGGGCTGGGCCGGGGCGGTCGGAAGGTGGCGCCACGGCCGAACTCTGCTGCTTGCTTGCTTTTGAGGACAAAATGAGAAAAACAGAAGGTGCCGAACACAGCGCTCGGGTTACTGCCTTGAATAAATGGTCCTTTAAAAATATTTATCCCGAGCTCAGAGGTGCAGAAACTGAAAGTACGAACAGCTGCGGAGCTGCCCCACAGCCTGGGGCCCGCCGGCCGCCCAGGCCCGGCCCCGGGGGAGAGCGCGCCCCGCCCCGCCCCGCGTGGGCCTCGCTCCGCGGGGCGCAGCCGCCAGCGGCACGGGGGGGGGGGCTGTTTTGTTGTTGGGGGCATCTTAGGGCACCAGGAGCCGTCCCAGTCCCCACCGCCCCCGGCCGCCCCTGCCTGGTGCCGGCCAGCTGCCTGCCAGGGCCCAAGTCCCAGGCCCCGCCGGACTTCTGTTTATGGAGTTTCTCAGCCAAGAGGAAAACCATTAGGTGTCGAGTTTCAAGGGGAAAGCGTCCAAGAAGCTGCGCGTTCCAGCGGGAGTTTCTGCCAAGGGACCTGAAATAAACCCGGCTGCAGGGACAGTGTCTCCGCCCACGCCGCACGCGGCCCATGTACTCGCGGGGACTCGTGCGCGGGGCTGGTGTCCTCGAAGCCGTCAGGGTGGGCTCTGAAGGCAGACAGCGAACGGGCTCTGTTCCCCTCTGGTTTCTTTTTGGGTAAAACGCCAGCTAACACACGACTTAGGAGAAAAAGACGTCTGCGTCACGAGTTATTTATTTATATTTTTAGCCAAAGGTGAGAGATGACTTGGAGCGATTTCTCTGAGCGTCAAGGGCTGCACACAGCAGGCGACAGAGAGGACAGGAGGACTCGGACACGTGAGAGGAAAAACTCAATACAGTAAAAACTGTAATTAAACATCTAGGATGATTCGCCTCCATTTTTTAAAAAAAACAAAACAAAAACCTTTTTTTCAATTTCAACAAATGCTGACTGAGACGGGACAGTTAGACTCCCCTCGTGTTCAGCGGCGCGTCCCACCGCATCTGAACAAAACCGCGACAGCACGGCCCCGCGCGTTCTCGCCAAGAGAAGAAACGCGTTCATGCGTCCGTGCGAAGAAGACGACTTCAGCTCGACAAACCCACCGAGGAGAAACACAAACCATTCCCGTGAAAGTTACTGTCCTGTGACAATAGTAAAACATAAGCATAGACCAGTAAAATGAAGCGTATATCCCCAAATTTGTGTTTATTCAACACTCATCCAGAAAGGAAATACATATTTTGGATGAAAATATCCTGAGCTGAAAATCTACTCAAAGAAAGGAGAAGTTGAAGTTTACAAATACGTTAATGATAATTTTTTGTATATAAAAGGGAAATTCTTCATAATCTAAATGTAAATACCGAATATTTATATTTCACTAATGAATGAAAATTCCATTTAGAGTAATAAAAAAGTATAAAAAATTGGATGACTTATTTATCTGGTTTTGTCACCCTAGCATACAAGCCCCGCTGAATTCATTTATATTGTATATAAAGTTTATAAGAACTTCTAAAAACTTATTTAAAACATATACAGAAACTTTTTAAAAAAACATATGACGAAGTTCTCCATTTCTCCTAAAGCAAGGGATACAATAAGCCACTTTGTTGCCATAGAGACCAGGGAGCTGACTCAGGGGAGGTTTCCTCTCCAGGGGACTCATTGCTCTGACATGTTAGATTGTAAATCACTGGGGTCAGAACCCTTTAACTCCACGAATTCTGAATAAAAGTTTATCAAGTGAGTGTACATCACCCCTTGGAGCTTCTTCGTTGCATGTATTAAGAACACACAGCCGTATCTCTTTGTCAATTTTTTAATTTTCTTTAGAGGGTACAATTTTAAAGGGTTAAATACCAGTTTTATTCTAAGTTAATAAATTAGTGTTGAGACTTACTATTGAACTATGGCTATTTCAATAATTCAAATACAAGTGTTTTACTAAAATTGGAATGACATATGTACTTAGCTCTCCATAAAGCTCTTTTTTGATGCTACAAAAGTTATTTTCCGTCGGTAAAATCCACTTATCTGAGATCTTATGTCTATTAAAATGAAGTATTTTGTGCTTATAAGTACTGCAGTTTTTAAAAATACTCCTGAAAAAATTCAGCAATGTGTGAGATGCCTCATCGGTAATAAGGTCAGATGCCGGAGCCCCTGGAAGGTTCGTGAAGGCGGTTTGTATTACCGACTGTGCTGCAATGCAATACCTGTTTGGCCAGGTAAAGCGGAATCGTTCAAGTGCATTTGAACGGAAGCCGGTCACGTCGGGATTGCCGCATCTGCCGGATGGAGGGAAGCCAAGCTCGGCGCTGCGTCTCCGCAGCTGCTTTGAAGTGAGCTCCATTCCTTACCTTAAACCTTGGTAGGTAGATTGAGCAATAATTTTCAGGTGGGTAAGAAAGCCAGGCCGAACAGGCCCGGGCCCTGAAGCCTGCTTCCTTCCGGGACTAAAACCACTAGGTGATGCTTGCCCGGTACGGTCGGGCTGCTGCGGGGCTCCTCGGAGATGCTCCCAGAACCTCCCTTCCTGGGGGCTGGGGCGCCTGCCCTCTGGGCAGGGTTTGTGGCAGACCACAGAGGCCCCCCCCAGACTTTCTGCCTCCATTAAAATGTCCCCAGAGCCTGGCATACGTCAGGCGCTTGAAAGACAAGACAAGCTCACGGACGCCTGAGCTGTGCCCAGGTGCGTCACGGAAAGGCGCAGGGAGGTGGCAGTGAGAGGCACCGGAACCGGTCACCGCTGGTGGACGCCCGCAGCAGCGGAGAATTCTAGAAGCCGGGAGAGCAGCACAGCGTTGTCCTAAACGGAGAACTTACGCAGGGGGACCCGGTCGAGAAAACGCGGTGCCGCCGGCGGGGATGAGCTGGGACTCCCATTTCACTTGAGGTTGGTGTCAATCTTTACTTGTAACTTGTGCCGTGACCCAAACAGCAGGTGGCTTCTTCCTAGGGGACTTCGAACGTGTTGGTGCCCCCTCGGGTGTTCTGGGAAGTGGCTGCAGGAAGGGCACAGAGTCGGGCAGAGTTCCCGGCCAGGAGCCTTTGCGCGCGGGCCTGTTCGCTTGTGGCCCGTTTGGACACGGCCTCCCCCCATTTTTTTGCACACGGACTTTTTTGGGGCACGTGGCCCTTTAATGCACACGGCCTGTTCGCTTGTGGCGGTTTGCACGCGGTCTGTTTGCTTGTGGCCGGTTTGCACGCGGCCCGTTGGCGCGCCACGCCCCTGCCCGTCTCGGACCGCGTGGGGACTCCTTTTCAGTTCCCCGAAGGAAACTGAGCTCGCCTAGTTCAGGTGTTGAGGAACGCTGGGGTCTCTGACGACAGCCTGGTGACAGCTTGGGTCGCCTGCCCTCCTGTGCAGTCTCAAAGGGAGATGTCACAAAGACTCTCTGCAGGGTGGGCCGTGAGAGGCGCGCCTTCTGGGTGACAGCCCGAGCGCCCGGGAACCCGGCGGCCACTGGCCGCTGGCTTGTCGCGCGCTGACCAGGTCAGCCGCGGAGGCGGGAGGCGGCTGCCGCCGGGCCCCTCCTGCGCCCCGGGCAGCCGCCATCTGCGTGGGGTGACTCGCCACCTCCCCCCCGGCGCACCCAGGCCCTGGTGTCTGGAGTCAGGCACAGAAGGAAGAGAATTGGAATGGGAAGGGCTGGGGTTCTCCCTGGAGTCGCCAGAAATTCCAGACTCTGCCCAGTCCTAATTCTTTATTTTATGAACATTAATATCACAATGTGTCTTGCACTTATAATGATTTCAGTTACTACATAAATCGCAAAACACAAATATCCTATAACAGCCCCTGAAAGGTACCTTATATGTAAATCTCCATAGAATTATGTTAAATAATAACTAGCCTATATAGCCTGTCATCTTGCAGTGCTAGATAAAATTAATCTCTTCTTTTAAATTGTATAAATATAGGGTTGGTTTTATTTCTAAAATTCCTTGGCTCTCTGAAATGACTACAGGGCATTGAATTAAAACACGTGAAAAAAATTTGTAGAGAAACTTAGTGGGTTTTGGTAATTTGACTAAACGTGTCATTGATTTGACTGATTTTGACCTTTGTTAACTTCCTGCATTTAAATTGCAAACAAATATTTTGCTACCTCTTGAAAGAACAAAGAGTTTATGTCCCACTGACTCTCATCAGAGAGAAACTTGACTTCCATGATTTAATGCTACTTTAAACAAAGAGAAAACTGCCAAAGCATGTTCTATGTACAGAATAATTTGTTTCATTTAAGAAGTCATTTTGTGAAACTCAAACCAACTGTGAGCTCAGACGAGAAACACTAGGCTGTCTCACAGGAAATGCGCGCGCACACACACACACACAACACACACACACACAGAGAAAAATCCACGCCACAGTCCTCTGCATTCGTGTGACTGATGTGTATTTTCTCACATGATTCACATGACTAGTTATTAAAAAAAATGCTGTTTGTATTCGGAGCTAAGGGTGGCTCTTCACAGTGTCTTCGTGGCCTTCAGGTGGGACACAGGGTCGTCTAGGATTACTTACTATTTCAAGATGACATGGGGGTCAAAGTCGAGAGCTTCTAGGACGAGGGTCCGATGGGTCATTAGACTTGTAACCTAATCGGAATGCATCCCCGTGGGAAAAGAATAGTGTGTGTGGGGGGGGGGAGGGGTCAAGCTTTTAAGAGATGATGCAAAAGTAATCATTGCTGACACTTCCATGGAGTCACCTTAAATACCAGCTCCTCTGGGCCGCTGTCTGGGGAGACCCAGGGCAGCGCGTGAGACGTGAGGCCAGGAGAAGGCCCCCGGGGGCCACTGACTGAGCTTAGCTTTTATTTCTGCTAACTATGTGGAGAGCATCCAGACGCTGGGTTTCAAATCTCGGCGTCTTCTCTGTGTCCCACCCCTGTGTTTAGGTTAAGTTGTCAACACAATGAAAGCAACTAAGTTCGTATAAACGGAAACGCCTTTCTATGGGGGCTTGCTGCACGTCAGCTTTTTGATGAATATAATACTCCATTTCTCCCTTTTCTATTTTGTGACAAATAACATACCACAAAAGCCGTGCAATGGAATTTGCGAAATGGAATTCATAATATAGTGCAAATTAATGAAAAATCTAAATTATCAGTTACTGGTAAAATGGTTGGTGTGCAGTTACCTGGGTACTTCGTGAGACCCTCCGGTGGGCCTGTGTTAACCAGCGGGGACAGGTTCCATGGGTGACCCAATTCTGTTTCACCCGTCACCTCACGTGTGACTAGCGGACAGATTATTTTACCTATCTTCCCACTTCATAGTGCTCATGATAAGGTTACACAACCCATGGTAATTCGACGCAATATTTTTTATTCTTTGACAAGTCGCCAGCCTGCAGGGATCAGATTCGTCTGCTCTGCGTGACGGTATAATTGGGTCCCTCCAATTCTGTCCTTCTGGAAACTTAAATGTAAGTGCGCCAGAGGCCCCACTCACACTGCAGGAAAAGGCATGTGTGACTCGAGAAAGCACGGGTTTTTCTAGAGCAAAATGCACTTGTCATTTTGCATAGAAAGCGTTTCATCCCAAGTTTGGGGACAGCTAGGTCAGAAGAACCGAGGTCCCTGGGACTCACCAGAGAAAGTGAGTCACACCCTCTATACGTGTGATTCGCATGCACGAAGCCCCGTTCGCTTGTTTCGAACACTGATTGACGTCTCCTCTCACAAATACACTGAAATGTGACCGAAACAGTGAGGACACATTCTGACGACCAACTTCAGACACGATGGAGCAATGACATTTGTGATTGATTGTTGTGTTCTGTTTCCTGGCGCTCACTTTAGCGATGAGGTGATCTTTGTTTATGTGTTTTATGACAATAGTCCTTTCCCGGGGTGTTGAAGAGCGTGTGTGTTTTGGACAAGAACTTCAACGTTGTGGGTCCAGCTAAGGCTACCATGTTGCACAGCTTCCGTAATCCTAACAGTTTAGCATCTGTTACATGTGGCGTCGTTTTGAAGCCTGATGGTCACCTGCTAGATGTGCTGTAACGGGCCAGATACTGAAATTATTCTAAACCTCAGTTTCTCACCTACGTCATGGAGATACTAAGAATATGTGTTGCATAGAACTCGTCTTGAGAAACAAATGCAGGTGAAACAATCAGGAGAAATACCTGGCAAGGCTTAGAGCTCGATGAACGTTAGTGATTACAATAATCACCATTTTTTTACTTACAAGGAATGATCGGGGATGCAGACCCTCTGATTGTGTTGGTATTGAATCAAGAAAATGTAGGAGAAACAGAAAGAGGTGTGCACAAGAATGATTACAGAGAACGGGCCCTCAGCAGAATGAATCTTTTCACTTGAAACAGGAAACGAAAAATCTCAATTTCGAATGTGTCGTTTTGAAAAACTTGCAGATTGTTCCAGTTATAAAATTGTACGAGCGAATGAAAGCACGGCTTTTTCTACTTCTCTCAACAGATATCCGTTTCCTTTGAACTTGTGCGTTGGAAGGTCTTCCTATCAAGAAACACGTGACCAGCAGGGCGATCGCCACCCGCGTGTGTAGACCTGCTACAGAGCTACGAGGAGATTTCATACCAAATCTCCATTGTAAATGAAACACCACAGGTTAGTAACCCTAGTTCCTCACAAAACATAACAAACTTCACAGTTGATATTTTATGAGAAAAAGCAAAAACGCATGAAAATTGTAGTGTACAAGTATGAGAGTTCTGAGTAGAGTTCCTATGATTTAAAAATCATTATTGCAAAGATATTCAGCTAATCAGTGCACACAGTTTTCCCATTGCAGAAAATATTAAACTGTATATTTCTTTTCTGCAAATATTTATTTGTAAAAGATACTTTGTGTAAAAATACATATTTATTTAAAAAAATTTTTTTTTTACTATGTACTATGCAAAAGATTGATGGGAGCTGAATTTGGGGAAAACTAAGTGTATCTTTTATTCCCAATGAATTCAGGTGCCAAAAATAAAACTTTGAAAGAAATACAACATGGCATCTTTCTGTTCGATAATTACATAACCAGATCCAAGCCTTATTTCTAAGATGGAACTGTGGGCTTAATTTTTCTGACTAGGTCTCAAAGCCACTAAATGGCATTGCCAGACCTTAGAAAAAAATATATGCTGTCTTGTGACAGATTAATTAGGAATATAGCCCATAGTCATCGACGTGGGTCTGCAATTCACTATTTTCTTTTTTTAAGATAAAAATCGCAGACTTATAATTCTCTAGTCTAGTGCAGTGGGCTCTATTAATTGATACTAATTGATACGGATTGATTCGGATGGATTCTGATGATTCAGATTGATACATATGCCACAGAGTCACGGGCCTTCCAAAACCCTCTCTCTCTGACCACAACTTCTCACCCAGAGAAGACAAAAATTTCCAGATTGCTTCTAAACTAAGAGAAGTTTCCATGGCTCTAGTTCAGGCAGGAGTGTGAAGGTATAAGAAACCAAGCCCACCTAAAGGCAGGTGTGAGCAGAATTCAGTGCAAGGGATTTCGTTCATTATTTTTTTAAAAAATTCTACTAAAGTTAATTGCATAGCCTATATTTTAAACTGTGCTTATAGAAGGTATCGCAATATATTATGTACAAGAAAAGCTAATGATTGAATTTTATTAGGATTATGGATACCGATTCCCGGTAAAAGGCTGTCTAAGGACTGGAGAACTTCAAAGCGAATGCACGAAGTAAATGAAAGTCAAGGATGGGCCTTCACATGGTAAGTAAGTGCATGCAGCATTACCCGCCTCACGTCAATTAAATTCCATCAAATCAGCTACATTAGGTTTCATGTTGTAAATATTCAGCACAAAGGCATTTGCACGATTCTATTTTTATCTTATGGGTTTAACAGACGCTGTATTCGTTTAGAGAAGTTTATTTAAGTTCAATTGTAACACACATAATTTTGGGTCAAAAGTATCAAGCAATGAAATTTCACATATTATACAGAGAATAATTCTTGTTCTAAACAAGGTAACAAGATAGACTTGCTTGAAAATTTTAAATTAGATTAAATAAACTTGAAAAGAGATTGGGCTAAATGCTAACATATGGACTAGAAGGTTTCCAAAAGTTAATTTTGTTAACTCGCTGCAGGAACTTAGCTTTACGTCTATTTCTAGAAGCAACAGCAAACTGCCAGGTGCAGATGGCTCGGACAAGGAGGACATCTTGAGGTCACTGTAGAAATGCACACGTTATTCTTACCCAGCTCACGAGCGATTCACGATTTAAAAAAAATATGTGCTTTAAGCTAATAGTTTCAGTAAAAATATTGTTTTTTCTTTAAAAAAAAGAGGCAGTTTCTGAAGACCAGTTAGATCCACTCGCAATCATTTTCTCTTGCTCGCTCTCTCTCACACAAAGACTACGGGGAAGTTATTTTTTTGCTGAATGATAGAGGAAATTTTTAAAAGAAGCCTGAGACTGTACAATGGTGGCATCAAAACTGTCTTAAATATTTTCTCTGCAGTAGTAAAATAGAAGCTTCCTGCAAAGACCGGTCGGAGGCGCCTCGTGGATCCCGTTACCTCGTTCCGCCCTCCTGCTCCTGGCCAGACGGAGGCGGCCGTGACCCGGAGGCGCAGGTACCGGCCCGGCCTACGCGCTGGGCGTCAAGGGCGGACTCGCCGGGCCGTTGGCCGACTGTCCGGGCCCGTGGCCGGCGCCGCGCCGGGGTCGGCGCAGTCGGCGGCCGGCTTCGCTCTGTCCACCTCGTTCTCCATCTGCACCTGATCCTCCCGCTTGGCGTTCTGCTTCGCGCGCCCATTCCGAGCCGGGTAGACGCCTGCGACGATGTCGTACAGGGACTGGTACTGCTCCTGGCGGAGGGAACAGGTGAGAGACGCCGTGAGGAGGGCCACGTCGGCACGGGGGTGAGCGCGGCACGCCTCGCCCCCACGCCTCCGCCCGTGACGCCGGCTGAGCTCAGGACCCTCGCCGATGTGCCCGGCGCTCCACGTCGCTGAGCAAGCGCCGCCTGTTCCTGCACTGGACGGTGAGTGGCCCTGGCACCCTGAGGTCAGCGGCCGCAAGGTCAATGTCCAGCGCGGCTCAGCCGAGGGAGCAGCTGAGTTCACGCTGTGGCCAGCCACCACCTCAAGAGGACATGCACTAGGCTGCTGCCAAAGACCCGCACTTCGCACCCTGTGTGTCTTCACACCTCTCTGCAGGTCATTCAACGAGGGGCCAGCCCGGGGCTCCCGTCTCTGGCTCCCCGCTGCCCTCGGCTGGCCTCTGGATGAGGGAGACATGCGACCCCTGTTGCCACGGCTAAGTGCCAGCCAGCTGCTGGCCCGCGGACGGCGGAGTCATTGGGGACCAGACAAACCCTGCCGGACACATTTAGCGGCACTGGACGGGAGTGAGCCCGGTCCGGACTGGCTCGCGCTGGCACGGTTCGTGGCACCTGTCAGTGGATGGAATGGACCTCTACCCACAATAAGCGTTGCCCTCTTCAACCTCTGAATTACCAGGTGACACAGCAACACAGGTCGATACGGATTAAAGACGGGGGAAGGAGAGAGCCCACGAGCCCCGAAATCTCTCTGGATGGCCACAGCGTGTCGCTGGCAACGTCTGATGAGTCTCTCACCACAGTGATGACAACTGAGTGTGAATTATCACGTGAAAACGAAAGACAAACCGGAAGAAGAGAGAAGTGAAGAGAGGAGAAGGGGAGGAAGAAAGGCTCAGGTTGGAGGGGAAACTGTCCGGAGGAAAACCCGCGACGCGGGTGCGGGTGCGCGGGGCACTTACGAACGTGGGGACCATCTCCGGCCGGGCCTTGCGGAGGGACTTCACCGCCTGGAAAACGTCTATCACGTCTTCCGTCTCCGCGCTTTCCAGAAGGTTCAGCAGAGCACAGAACATCCCTGTTTGCTGAGAGCCATCTCTACCGAAAAAGAAGCGAGAAACACGGTAAGTGCACTTTACGGGGACAAGATAGGAGCGTAGGCGTGAAAGAGAGAGATGGGAGGTAGTCTTCACTCCGTGTTTGTTGTGTGATTTTATTCCAATCTCGTAAGAGCCACATTTATCTGCTAAATGCATTTTTGGGGGGACTAGAGTAATCCGATCGTTTCTAAAAACTTTGTCTTGGGCTTTAAAAATAGACTTTCTTCTGTTTAGTACTTTAGAGATGATAATGCATTTTTGTCTACATCTGCCGTTGTTGGGACAAATATGGCATTGCCAGTTTGAAGGATGAGGTCACCAAAGTGCAGGGACGAGGGAGGTGTGGCTGGCAACGTGACACCGGAGCCCACGGTCTAAAGGAAGCCTTGTCTCCTTTTCTCTTCCGCTTCTCTACTGCTGTTCACTAGTGTTCACACTTGTGCATCAACAGAAAAATGACACCTGGTAGAGTTAGTCATTAGAAAGAGGGCCACCAAGTGATTTGCTAGCCTGTGAGAGGAAGGTCATGTTATAAAAAGGGTCTAATTTGAAGAATTTATTATGAGCAGGAGTTTACTCACTGGACATAACCAGGGAACATATTTAACGACACCCTAAGGAATACGTACCATTTTGAGCCTAAACGTCCCTTCTTCAGCCTCCTTTCCACGCACATTTTGCTTTTGAAAACGCAAATAAATGCTGAAAAGGGCTCAATTCTAGCACAGGCAATTCTAACAAGAATGAGGCTTTCTCGACAATTCTAAAAGCATTTTCCTAGGCTTACGTGTCTCATTGTACGTTACTGTTTTTCATCTCATTTTCTTAATTTCACATTTTCATGGCAACATTTGATAGCATGCTGCCTTCTTCATCGGAAGGTAGATACGGAGGCATCGATCACAGGTGGGAGCGCCCTGCGTGCCGAAGTGACGAATTCGAGTATTCTGACCGAGAAAGTGACTGGCTGTGACTGTGCATTGTACGTCTCAGGATAAGTGGAACTGAACAGGAAGTGGGGACCAGGAAGTCAGGAGCGATGAGGATTCTGAGAGCCATCGCTCAGACCCACCCACCTGCAGTGGACCAGGAGATGCATTCTTGGGGTGCTTGCCCCCTTCGGCGGCGTTCCTCGCGGGCAGCTTTTGTTTGAGGGCCTGAATCATGGCGACCAGGTCTTGGGGTCCGCGGGCAGCGCGTCGCTTTCCAGCTGTGGTACTGGTACTGGTAGCACAGCCGGGAGTCTTTCCTCTGCAACCGAAGAGAAGGGGAGGTCACTCGAGTGGCGGTCACGTTTCCTTCCCGATGACTTTCCCTTCACCGCCTTAAAATTCCGTCCTGGCGACACCGCGCCGGCACGTGGCGTCGCCTCCGCGGCGCGAGCTTCGCTTTTCCCCCAGAGGAAGGACAGCGAAGGTGCCACTCCTGCAGGCCTCCACGTACGTACCTTGGCGTGTCTCAGCTCGAATGCGCGGAGAGTGTAAGCCGGGGAGCTGCTGGTGTCTTTCGTCTCGACCTCTATGTCTCCGTGTGTTTGCTTCCCGTCGGCCCAGTACTGAGCACAGGCCTCCTAGAAGAGAAAGGGCACGGTGTGGCACCTCCTCGGCGCGCCTTCTGCTTGCTCGGGAAAGTATCCAGAGCGCCTCCCGCTGCGTCTCCCTCTCCCGGCCTCGGTTCCATTAAGCTGAAATTCCTCATTGTGTCTGAAACCTGGAAGCCGCGCATACCATTCTAAAAATCCGTTTGCACGCCGGTGGACAGCCGTTCAGCAAGTCCGCACGCTCCCTGGTGCGTATCGGGAGGTGACGGGGTCACCGAGGTGGCCAGGACACCGCGGGAGCAGCCCCGTCATCCCTGGTCCCTGACATCTGTCCCTCCCTGCCATACCCCTATCGCCCCCTCTCACGAGTGCAGATGAGCCCATGAAATCGTGTGAGGGGGGATCAAGAAGACTTGGGCGTAGCCATCACATACGTAAGCCAAGAACAGAGAATGCATTTTATGACAGAAAAGTGTAAAAAAAAAAGTGCCAACCTGGTCTCCGCTCTTCAGCTCTGTCAGCATGACAATAACTTTAACTTTCTTTGGAAAATCATCTGCCAAAAGTCACCGATGGTCTCTCTCAAGGGTCCCTGAGCAGCAATCATCACTTCAGGCTTCCAGTAGCTCTTTACAAAAAATAAAGAGAAAGCACGTGGGCTTCGTTACCTCTGCTACCAGATCAAACAGCGGCGTCTTAAAACCACCTCTCAGAACTAGTCGCTAGTGTTTACATTAACGCTGTCACACAAAAATATTAAGATATAATATAATATTAGGTCCTAGAAACAATGTGATGTCCGTATGTAAGTACGTAAAATACTTATTTAGTTAATGATAACACTTAGCTAATCATGTGAATCAAGATGAGAAAATACTACCTTACAACAATAACAAACTTTTCTTTCCTAAAATACCTTTTCTTTTCCTAAAATACCTTTTCTTTTTCTCTCTCTAAAAAGGCTAATGTGTTTCATAAAAAGAATGATCTTCATTATATCTCTCTTGGTGTCTACTTACACACTAAGTTGGATTTCTACTCCAGTTTCCCTAAAATGCACATTCACAGACTATTAGCTTAATGATCAGCTATCCTGAGTGTATTTTATGTGCGTTTTAGGAAACCTGGAGCAGAAATCCAACTCAGTGTATAAGTAAAAAGGATTCGCTGAATGACTGAAAGTTCCTCGTTTGAATTCTCATTTATAAAAATTTAAAAAAGTATGTGACACAGACCTAATAATTTAGGTAATCCAAAAGAAAAGTTTTAACTGTACAAATACACATACTTGACTTGCTTACCGTTTGGGTGTCTGACTAACATGTAAACATTTCCAAATCCTTACATTTGTTCAAAATATTTTTTCTCAAATGTTTAATGATTATAGTCAAATCTGTCACATGACTAACAGCACTGCCTTACGTTGTCAGCTTGTCAGGTTTTCACACGCATTAAAATACAGTGTTAAAAATCGAGGCGCGTCATTCTTTTACAACATCGCTCGGGGAATGGCCATAATCACGTGGCCGTGTTTTCTGAAGGGCTCCGGGGGTGTAAGCACCTACCATGACGAAAGACGCGTTGATGTATTTGCTGGTCTCCTCGGTGTCGCTGTCCTCGTCGGAAGAGTCATCCGACTCGTGCTCACTCTCTTTGCTTATCTCCAGCTCGTGCTTAAGCGGCACTCTGTTAAAATCGTCTGTGTGGAGTAAATTAACAGTGAGTCTTCCTTTAAAAATCAGATCTCTGCTCGCTTGTCACATGGCATTAGAATGTAAGCTAGAAGGGCCTTATTAAGTATATGGAGCTACACGGAATGAGACGTACGTAAAATTCAGTTCCTCCCAATTAACCAATTTCAAAAGAAGTCTGAGAGAAAGCAGGAGGAAAATGGGCCATAACTCTCTGTTAAATGACAAACGGATATCATAACATTGCATGTGATTATTTGATTTTCGATACACGTACTTTAGTTTTCCGCAGGGTATTATTATTATTCTGCTTGATATGTTAAAAGTGCATGCATAAGTTAATAAAGCACATAGCTTAGGCAAAAGTCTCCTTTTCAATTATGTACTATTAACATTAAATGAATTTAAATAGGTATCTCAGATAAATTATTATTTAATCAAGAAAATTACTTAGCCCATGATTTCTCACTGTTTCTCAATTTCCTCACTGTCTAGTAAATTGATCAAGTTGATAGATTAGCCACATCACCATCAAGTCTATGTTTTCAACTTCATGAGGAATCTTTCAGAAATTAGCCAGGTCAACCACGCACCGGTCTGATTTATCCTGCCGCCCAGCTTATTAGCTTGCGTTATATTTTCTCCATGTTACTTTTGGTCTGTGCGAGTGAATAAAATTCTAGCGGTACCACATGTGGGCCTATCGATACGCTTCAATAGCAGGGTTCAAAAACCCGTGCGTGTCGTGATCTGTTACAGTGGATGATCAACGGTTCCGCCTCCGAGATATAAGAAAGGGATAAAGAGGAAACATATGGGGAGCCAAAGCTCGTAATCTCTGCGATTTGGCAGTTGCCCTGGAGTAAATGACTGGGATCAGATGAAGATGAGACGGACCCGATGAAGAGGCCACGGCCGCTTTTCTCCAGTGTCAGAAGTCACATCTTTCCGACAACCCGTTTCTGAAAGGATTGGTAGAAAACGCCGAGGACAGGCCAAGGTCCCCTGTGAACGTTTGAGGGTCAAAGAATTTGCTTCCACTGCATCGTAAGTGGCGTCCTGGCGGCTCTCTACGGCCCACCCAACGCGAAATGCACGTCCACATCATTTGTGTGTTTGTGTGTCTCACGTTAAACAGTTGCAAGAGAGAACGTCAGTGTATCTGATGCAAAAAATAATAATAATAATAATGAAATAAAATAAGCTACATACATGGAACGACGGAAGAATTCCTGTTTTTACTTTTATTTTCCTCTTGATTTCCAATGTGCTGCGTCCTCCAGTTCCTGTAGGAAGGCAGTCTCTGAGAGGAAGAACAGACAGAATGGAAACACGTCAGTGTCGGCTTAGTTTATTATTAATTAAGGCGTAAGATGCTCCCTAAAGAACAGTATGTCATCAAGGTTTGCGACGTCCACGTAGTTCACAATCTTGATGTTTGCCTCTGAGGTTTCCCTTCTAATCGCTCAGGTATTTAGTACTTTTGACATGGTGAGTTTGAGCTAGATATAGGCAATGAAATAACAGGAAACGGTTTCTATGTGTGGGCTATCGGATAGCAAAACAGCATGGTTGTTTTTTTTCTTGCAGAAGCGGAAAGCACTCTACAGAGGTTGAGTGTCATCCAGATTGCAGAGAAGCCACGGTGTTCCTTTTAAGTGATCAGAAGGGGACTCTCCAGACAGCATTCGCAGAAGACACGCGCCACGCTGAGGAGAGTCGGCGCTGCGTTTATTTTCGCCTTCCAGACTCTCTTCCCTGTCACTCACAGCGGCTCATCTGTCAGCGAGACCGAGCATTGCTCCCGGCGAAGCTCGCCAACGCTTCCTTTCCTCTCACGGACGTGGTCCAGCCCACTGTCCTTTCTCACCTGAAAATGTCAGACACAGAACCGAGCACCGCCGCCCAGCGGCCTCCCAGCCGGTGCCGCCTCTCGGCCGGCGGCTGCCCCTGGTCTGTGGTCGGCGGATTCCCGTCCATCCCGATCCTCGGTCCCAACCTAAAGGTCCCTTGAGGACGCCCCCAGGAACGTCGTATAGCTCCTTAGGACGCTGACTGCGCCCTTCTTGCCCTGTTAAATCACAACTCGAAGGAAAGACGCGTGTGCTCTCCGCTCCCTGCTTCCGCCCGCGCACCTTTTCTGCCCGCTCCTCGTCCTGCCGACGGCCCTCGGCATGGCCACCCCTGGGCGACCAGCCTGTGGCCGGTGGGTGTGGCGTCAGGTGCTGCATCTAGGTTGAGGCCCCGCGGGCTGTGTGCCCCTCCCCTCGCCGTCCGCCAGCAGGCCGGTCACCTCCGCGCTGACTAGCACGCGCCCCGACACTCGCCTCTTCGCCTGTGAGCTTCCGCACCTGCCGCCACCTCCCCCTCGCCCCTCGGCCATCGCCTTCTCCGTGCCCCCTTGAGCTTTCGCTCCAAAGAGTGCATCGCCATCGAGCTACTGAAAACGACCTCTGTTCTCCCTAGTCGTCTGTTCCCGGGTCTTTAGCGATCTGAGATTCTGTCAACACATCGTCTTTGCTCCTTCCTCCCTGTGCACACGTCCCTCTTGACGTCTGCCATGGCGTCATTCCTTTGCAAACACCCTCCACAACTGTGCCTCCAAAACTGTCAAATGGCCATTTTCAAGACTCCCAGGTGGGTTTAACCTAGTTATCCACATACACAGCTCACCTCCCCGGAGAGCTCAGTGTCTCTGTCGACAAACAAATAAAACCCACCGGCCGACTGCTCTTTAAATTCAAGATCGTGAACGGTGAACGATCCAGCAATCGTTTCTGGAGACCCCGCCACCGGCGCCTGTGCGCGGGCGGCTGGGAAGAGCTCGTGCTTTCACTGCCGTTGATTATCAGCTGGAAGAACGGGAAAGCGGCAGAGCAGCCCTGTGTTGGAGGCCGCTGGCCCGTGCGCTCGGTGCGGGGCACCTGGCGGACGGAGCTGCTGGGTGCGTGCGGCACCGCGCCTCCCCCCGCACCCCGGCCACCTTGATCTGAAGCCTCAGACGGCCCTGCCAGCTAGTCTCGGGGAACCCTGAAACCACCGGTTTGGGGAACCCTGAAACCACCGGTTCGGCAGCTCACGGAAAGGTCCAGTCAGCGGGAAATGACAGGTGAAAGAGAAAAGCCGTGGAACGTGTTTGGACAAGCGGGGGATTTGGGGACAGCCGCGCCCGCCCTCCGCGGTCCGAGCGGATGGCGCCTCCTAAACGGGCCAGGACCCGCGATCGTCCCTCGGCTTCTGTCCACCGGCTCCGGCCGGTTCAACTTCCTGCATCGTCACAAACTCCTCTAATTGTGTCCTCTACGAACCCGAACCAGAGGCCATGCTTAAAGGCGAGATGCCACGTGGCCTTTGGCGGACCCGTCCCGGGGGGCCCTGCACCGTTATGTTTACACGCTGCCTCAGCCCAGCTGAACGGGGCCTGGCTGCAGACCCAGACGCGCATTCAAACACGCTTCCCACGTGACCGCTGCGTGAGTTCCACGGGGCTGGGAAAGACCGGCAACCGGCGGGCCCGTCTGCAACGGTTACTGCCCCATCGCGGCCCTCACCTGGAATTCTGCCTCCAGAGGCGACGGCTCGCTGGGCGGGTCTCTCTTCTTCATGTTAGACAGGTAGGGTGCAGCTCGGACAGGCTCACCTCCGTTTCTCCAAACTGGTTGTACTCCACCAAGGCCTGATGGATCAAGATGTACTGCGCCTGCCGTTTCCGGGGGGAAGCAGAGATGATTGGCTGACGGCTTAGCCCTGTGCATCGCAGTTCAGTAAATGACACAGCCCCATAATCTTTCTCGTACTGGGACAACGTAAGGAAAAGAAACCTGAATGTCTACATTTAGATGCTCCGTAAGGTGGTTGTCACTCTGGAATATGAGCAAAAGCTCTGCCTCAGACCTTTTCTTTCCAGAAAAAAAATAAAAATAAAAAAGCTTGCTAAGTAGATTAGACATTTACTGCAATGCACAGCTTTTTATCTTATTCCTAAAAATCAAAACCATTATCGATTACTTCTTTCAGTGACTATTACTGAGTCAGGAAGCCAAATTAGTAATATATGACATGATAAGAAATTTTATATTGTATCTGAGAGGGGAAAAAAAAACAAGTTGATAGAACATATTTTTAAAATTATCTAGAACTTTCTAAAACAGAAAATTCTTTAAAAAGCACATTATGCCAAACCTAGATTTAACAACTCCTAACTTTCTGTCATATTCGAATTCAGTATTTTAAAATAAAAGACACGTTTCTGATAAATGTCCAGCCTCTTCCTCCACCATCTCTGTCCCCTGAGTTTGGCCGTACCCTTCAACCCTATGTAGTTTCTCCACGGGAAATAATTTTTTTTTTTCTGGTCGACACTGCTTTTTTACACTTCTACACTCACCTCTATGTATCTATAAATATCGCACATTTTTGTTCTCGCAAAAGCACGTGCGTTGTGCCCCGCGCGTCTCGCTGGTGGCTTTATTCGCGGTCGCTCTCGCCCGCACGTCTAACCGCGCGCACAGGTGCACCTGGATGCGCGCGCCAGCGTCCGCACGCGCGCATTTGGTTTGCCTGGCCCTAACGATGCGCTTTGAGGGCCTTTCGGCCCACACCGGGCGCAGCGAACGCTGCACACGCGTGGGCGCGCGCACGCGGGCCGGGCACCTGTCCCAGCGCGGAACCTGAGCCGCCTTTTTGCCGTTAGGGTGACATTCGCGCGCTCGGCATCTCCGTGTCCCCGAGGCACAGACGACACCGCCACCTCGCACGGGGGTGCACGGCGTTACCGGTTAGAGGCGAGATGTGAACCCCGAAAGTCTAGTTCTGCAAACGGGCCCTGCGCCGCGATGCCGCCCCCGGTCTGAGCGTCAGGAGACGCTGCCCGATCGGTTTTCGTGTGTTCATTCCCCCCCACCCCCACCCCGCAACCCGCACGCGAAATTTCACTGTTTTTAAATAAATTTCGCAGCCCCCGCCTCGCGCAGCGCTTTCCGCCGCGGCGGAGGTGCCTCTGACCGCGCGGGGCGCGGGCCGTCGGGCGTAGGGTCGCGGGGTGCGGGGTGCGGGGCGCCAGCCGTCGGGGCGCGGGGCGCTGGCCGTACCTCCACCTGCACCATGAGGCAGCGCTGCCGCCGCAGCTTGACCACGTAGCCGTACACGTCCGCGCGGCCCTCGGCCTCCAGGCCCTCGAGCATGGCGTCGATCCCGATGTAGGTGCCGGTGCGGCCCACGCCGGCGCTGCGGCACAGAGCGGGTGTGAGCGGGGAAGCCCGGGGGGCGGGACACCCGGGGAGTGGGACCCCCAGGGAGGGGAAGGATTAGGGCCCCCCAGCCTGTCCTGGCGCCTGCCCCCCCCCCCCCCTCCCCCCCGGCCGCCCGGCCCACCTGCAGTGCACCACGATGGGGCCGCTGAAGAAGGTGCTGAAGGCGTTCACGCGCCGCCGCAGCTTGAGCAGCAGGTGCGGGTCCTCGGGCACGCCGTGGTCCGGCCAGCTGGTGAACTGGATGTGTGCCACCTCTCGCCCGCTCACCTTTTCTTTTTTCTAGCCAAGAGATCACATTTGCCTTGAGCCGATTGTGTGGCCGGTGCTGTTCAGAGCCCGCGACCTGACGTGGGGAGCGGGGGCGGGGAGGGGACCAGTGCGGACAGCTCCTCGGGCGCTTTCTGAAGCCGTGGTCCCTCTTTCCTTTCCCGTTAGTAACGGGTCGCTGAGCTGTCACACGGGACCAGCGTGCACTGACCCGTGAGCAGCGAGGTAGGTGACGTAGGTAAGTGTGGGAGGAACTGCTGGGACTTTCAGGCCACCGTGTTAGTTAAGAACAGTGACTTCAGACTGGTCAGTGTAACCACCGACCTCCACGCGTCACCGTGGCTGCGGACGGGGCCTCCGTGGCCTCGCCCGTCATTTAACTGTGACCATTGGTGGGATTGTCCCTCGGCCCTCTGCGCACGTGACAGTGAGTGGTACCATGGAGGCTCACACACACACACACACACACACACACACACACACACACACACACACGACTGGTGATTTTTTTTCACTGCAGAAAATGTCTCTGGATCATAAATACCCTTTAGATTACTGGAAACCTTCCAATGAGTGGAATTTAGAGAAATTTTCACCCTTATCTGTAAAGACTTCCATTTATTAAGACGTTTTTCACATCTTAATATCATAAAATTCGTTCGAAGGGTAACATTTTTAGCACACTCACAGAATTGTAAAATCATCACCACTGTTGAATTACAAAACGTTTTCATTATCCCTGATTAGCTGTCACCCCGGTTCCTGGTCTAACCCCTCAATCCCAACCAAACCACTCACTGACCTCCGGCCTGCAGGCTCGCCCATTCTCATCTTCCCATCTTCCCGTAAGCGGGACCACGCACCCGTGTGAAGGACTCCAGTTTAGCGATTAGTTAAAACCCTGGAGCTTTCTTTTCTGAACCACACATTCTCTCTCTCCCATTGGTCTCATCTGTACACATATTCTTCCATCATGGCAACACTCATGATGGGAATATGGATTAGTTTATCGTTCCTTCAATAACACGATCATTTATTCCACACGTTTCATGCGCTTTACTTTGTACTTGGAGGGTCAGCGTTACGAACACTTTCGGAGTGACGCTGCCCATAGTCGGGAAAATAATGACGATAATAATTTCTCCCAGGGATATTTTTTTTTTCACATTTACCATCTCGCAGGTGCCTTTGTAGAAGCAAGCCGGACAAAACCAGACATCGTGCAAGGAAGCGAACTCACGTGCGTGACCGTGAACTTCTGGACGATGTAATCGGGGCACCGCTTGTACTCGCTGACCTTCACGGCGATGTCTCCATACTCCCGGCTGGTCTCATTCATGGACGGCCAGTATTCTGCACATTTGTTCTAGGTTTTAAAAATCACTAATGATTCCAGGTTTCCATTTAAATGAACGTTTCATTAAACATTCTTTAAACGACAACAAAAAGTCAAACAAAACATAGTCATCTGAAATTCTCAAAACGTTAGTATATTCTTTACGCTCAGAGACACGTTAAGCTGGGTGCTGGCACTACCTTCCATTTCCCATGAAGGCGTCTGAAGGGTCTCCCTCCCACCCCCTGGGGGGGGGCGTCTTCCCAGGCTTAGCGGCACGTTAAACATGGACGTGCTCGGTGGTGGGCAGAAAGGGCGTGGTTGCACAGGTGACACTCAGGCTCTGGGGGATGGGGAGGCTCTCACGCTTCCCAGAGTCATGTTACATTAACTGCCGCCCATCTGCCCAAGGTCACTTTTGTTTCAAGTACTCACGAGTACTTGGGAGTCTGGCAAGTACTAAATGAACAACGCTGTGAAGAAACAGGCATCGAATCGAAGCCCCGCGGTCAGGCGGAAATGTTTACATGTTATTCATCTCTACGCACGTGTACATGTGTACGGATTGTATTTTTCTACACGTGCAACAATTTTACTCAAACGTTATGCTCGTTCATGCAGAGAGCTGCTGTTTTCGGCGTCAAGCACGGGCGCTCGTGCCTTGGAGAGATCGCCTTTCCAGCTCTGCCCTTTCCCACCCACCACCTCCGCCCCGGGGGGTCCTCTGGGCCTCACCCTGTTACCCTCTTCACAGCGAGTGACCATGACGATGACCGTGGCCTTCTGCTCCCAGATCATCCTCCAGAAGTCATCGACACTTTCGTCCCTGGGACCTAGGAGGTAAACAACGGCAAGCTGAGAAACGCCTTCTTAAAACGGCTGGGAAACAACGTTTAGAAGGTGTAGTGGGTGACCCGATAGATACATTACCTTGGGCAGCAATGTACTTCCTGGGCTCTTTGAAACCCTGTTTAAAAGACACAAAGGTGCATCATTTACCAAACACTCAAGTATCCCTTTACGTGGAAAATCGAGAGTTAGAGGATGTTGCTTTAGATCCACACTCTTTGGTTGTCGGTTTCCCTGAGCGTTTTCACATTATAAGGGGGTTTTACTGACTCGTGATCAGGCATGTGACTTTGCCAAAGGTGTTAATCAGCATTTATGAACAATATTCATAACTTCCACATGTCTTCACTATGGACCCCAAAACACCCTAAAAACTCGCCTTCGTCCTCATTTGGGGTGGCAAAACCATTTACAAGAGCGATCCAGGCTTTTCTCTGTTTGCCAAACCTCACAGCACCATCGCAATGTAAACCTCCTCACAGCCCGTAGTCACTGTTGGGATTTTTACTGTTTCTCCCAATAAATCATCCTGCGGTTACCCCACACTTCTACCCCGACTCCGTCCTGGAGGAGAGAGATGATAACTTCCATTTATCTGCGGTGCCTGCTTTCTCCACTCCTGGTACCAAGGTGAAGAACGGGACAGAGGCAGATGAGCTGCGCTGCTGTCTTCCGGATTATCTCATCGTGTCCCTTAAGGTCAGCTCGGCCATCAGGGAGACCCTTCAAAGAGCTGACCTTTTACATGTAGGGGAAGTGTGGCCGCGTGGGCCACACAACCGCTTAGTTTTGCTAACTCCGTGAAACTTCTCAGGACACAGCTTAATTGACATGCGTGGACTCAGCGGCGTGACGGTGTCACTCGAGTGACCACGCTATGTCGAGTCCATCCCTAGAGGCCAGACAAACACACTCCCCGGGGCTCCCGGCCCTGCTGGAAAAACTCGGTGCAACTCGACGGCTCAGTCATATTTCAGCAGACAACAGAAGTTCTTTCCCCCCCCCCAGAGACTAAATTCTTATAAAATTAAAAATTCAGAGGGACCGTGACTCTGCCGACACTTCTAGCCTCCAGAGCTGTGAAAGAGTAATTTCTCTTTCAAGACCCCCCCCCCCCAGTGCATGGTGGCACTTTCTGTCATCGGCCTAGGAAACGAATACGTTGTGTGAATAAATAAATATGTTCTTGTAATTTGATCATTTCACCTACTCCACTAAAAGTCTATACATTCAAGTAGATGTAGACAGACAAAAGACACCTCCATTTCAATTGCTTTTTCTTTAAGGAAATTTGCTCGCCCCTGCTTTTTATCATGATTTTATATATATATATATATAATCTCCAAGATAAATGTTTTAGGTAAATAAAGCACGGTTCAGAAAAGTGTGACTACTGTGTTAACAGTTTTGGATGAGGGAGGGAATAACAAATGTGCATGTTTTCTCGTTTATATTTAAAGAAACACTGGACAAATAAGAAACAACACAGAGTTCGCCTCTTCAAAGCGGTGGGGTCTTAGGCAGATGGTGGGTTGAGAGGGAGGAAGAATTTTTTTCCAGTCTTTCTATAAATTTATACTGCTTAAAAAAATTAAATTTGTGTGGTATATTAGTTAACAATTTATATAGTAAATTCCATTTTTAACTATTTTGGATCAGGTGTCTGTGAGCACCCACGCCGATGCACGATGATGCGTGATTAAAACACGGCGGTTCGGAGTCAGGCGGGCCCGGGTCCGAATCCCGATGCAAACCATTACTAACTGAACACGGCAAGGTGACCCGGCGGGCAGATGTCCCAGCCTCGCCCCTGCTGCGTGGCCACGGCTAGTGTGACGTGCACGGCGGGTCATTGCGTCTGACGCCCGGCTCATACGGGGTGCCAGAGTGTTTTGATTCTTAGTATCACTCTGTTGGTGGGGAAAACCCCTGAATGAAACCTGGTACCCACAGCAAATGAGAACCATGTCTAGACTCGCACATAATGGCGAATTTCTTGGCCGTGGCCGGGACATGATGGGCTTCCTTGAAACTGTTTCTAATAATATTCCTGGAGCTTTGCCCTGACGAGGGAGGAACTGAGCAGAGCGCATGGATACAAAACACCGAAGCTACAAAGTAGCACCGCCACGAAGCGCCGTCACTCACGTCGATGTAGCTGGCGTTGATGTAGTTCGACCCTGCGTCCCCGTTGACTTCGGACAGCTCCACGCGGTTGTAGTCATCTGCTCGGGACAAAGAAGCACGAGGAAGTGAAGTGATGACCAGGCGCGCAGCCCGGGCGCCCGGGGGCCTGCTCCCCGCCAGCACTTACAGGGGAGGATGTCCACGTAACGGTTCTTGTTCTGGTTGAAGGGTTTTCGAGCCTCCTTGATGGAAAACTTGCTGAACACCCTGGGGATGCTCTGGAAGACACCGAACCCTTGTGTCACAGCACAGTCAAGAAAACGGCGTTCCCCTGGCTGGCTAGACGAGGCACCTGTAACCTGCTTCCTTTATACCCACGAACAAGTCGCATAGGGTCGCTGAACTTTACATTGAGGAATTATGCCAAAGGAAAAAAACGCTTTAAAAAAATGAAGGGTAGACCCCTTTGAGAACAAACCCCGCACTTGTAGAATAAATTGTCTGTGAGAGGAAATTTAGAATTAATTGCTTTGCCACTTTAAAACTCATTTAAAAGCGCACACCGAACGGTTACCGAAAAGTACAGGGACAAAATCAGCCAAGGAGGTTTCAGGACACAACTTCATAAACAGATGACTACAATGAGGCATTATTGGAAATAGTGACTGGTTCCCTGACTAGGTGTCTCTCTTCTGATCCGTAAATATCTGCTAATAATATCTGCTTGGAGGATGGCAGTGTTAGGCGGGGTAGATTCTAAAGGCAATGCATTGGCATTGGCTTTGTCCTGATAACTGAGTCAGTTTTCCTCGCATGTCAAGAAGAGCACTCACTTGAAATTCGGCCAGAAAGAGTCTTCCCTCATCAGCGATCTTCCTCTTGTAAGTTTCCAGCAGAACATCTCCATGGATCGGCTCCACGTTCATCAGCTGCTTTTCATCATCTTTTAAACCCAGCAAAGATTCAGGGTCAGCGTTACACCCACCTTCCCGGTGTTCCCCACAAATGTCCTGAGCCTGAGTACATCGTGGATTTAATCCTTGTCGATTAAATAAATACATTTACGCCTCATCATTATATCCACAGAGGAAGTCCAGGTTAGATACAAATGTTAAGTCTTATTTTAAATGAATGGATTCAAGTGTGGGGGGGGGGGGGGAGGGAGGGTAATTTGTCAGTAAAAAAAAAAAAAAAACCACGCGCATACTTACCCCTTTCAACAAGTTCTTGTTGTTCATCTAAGTTGCTGTGAAAAGAAGAAAGGTAAGTTTCTACATTCTCAAGAAACACAGAATTCAGTTGGCATTTGATTTGTATTTAATGAACTTACTGAAGGAAGGAGGGAACGGAGGATAAAACGAGAAGAGGGGAGGAATCAAAAAATTAGAGAGAGAAGAAACCAGCCAAGGGTTGTCCGCTAAACTCAGCGGAGGGACTAAGTTATTTTGAAACGTTTGTTTTTCATAAGATGGCGTTGTTCCTGGCCTCAGGGACACATTATTTCCCCAGACAATTTTTCTCCTTTCCTTGCCTTGTGAACCCAGATCCCTCTGACCCACTTGTACTAAAAGAATAGACACACATTCTTTCTTTGGTTATCATTAAAAGAAATCCACAACGTTATTAGTGGATGTAGAAAATAAGATTTGCTATAAACCAATAAGAACATACTAACAATCCATGCCATCAAGACGTTTTTCATTTAACTGGTTCTAAACTCGCCTCACAGATGAGTGCTTTCATTATTATTACTATATATATATTTTTTCATTTTGAAACTAACTCTTACCTGGATCTTTTCTTATGCAGATCATAGATTTTATAGAGAACAATGAGAAGGGCAATGGTTGTCACAATAATCAGAAACACCAGAAATATAATCAGTGCTTTAGAATTATCTAGAAATGAAAAATAACACATGAAGAGAGATTATTATGTCAAATATAAATATTTTTGCTGGGTTCCTTGAATAATCACCTCTAAAGTACTTACATTTTAATATTTTTATTTATTTTGAGAGTTTCAAAAAAATAACATATTTAGAATGAGACCAAATATAATGAATTTCTGATGTTGTGAATTTTGTTTATATTATTATTCAGAACCAATAAAAGCATTTTATATTTCAAGAGAGTAAATGGCAGACAGAAGAGCAATTTTCTTTCCTTTAAATAATGTCCTTTTATGAGATGTTGTCATGTAGGTTTAATTCTTTCTTTCATGATTATTTTATAAAATCTATTGTTTAATAATGGAACTTCTTACTTTGAATTTAAGATATATTTTAATATGATGTTCACCTGTACATGTTTTTTCAGATAACTTAAAATGCTATGCTTATGAAAAATACATAATGTAAACATGTCATAATTAAATACGATGTGAATATAAAATAATATAAATATAATATATAGCAAAGTAATAACTTACAGGATGTTGAGTGAGAAGCAGTTTTTGGAAATCCATCATATTTCCCATTGTTATAGTAGACCTGAATTTCAGTAATAAAAGAGAAAATCATTTTCTAATGATTCAATTCATATATCATAACGTAACACTATTGCTCATATGATGCTGTTTATTTTCATTAAAAAAGGCTAGTTATTAGGTCAGCATAATATAGATAGGCTAGTTATGTTTCATTTAAAGTTGAAACTTCAAGGTTATTTCAATATTTATTGAATATTTTTTAAAAGAAAATATTAAACAGTGAAAAAGATATAAAGAAATCTTAGTCCATTTAATAATAATAGTAATAATAAACAGCAAGAATAAGTAAAACCAAAGGAATTAAATCCTGCACATCAAAATATTCATAATTTAAAGTTAAATTCCCTAGTAATAGGCTAATATTTTTACATTTTATTTAAAAAGAAAATTATACCATACACTGTTTACTAGAATTATACATAAAATGCCCATAAAATTTTCCACAGGGTAAATGGGAATAATACAATGTAAGAATCACTATATTTGTGTTAAAGTGATGTTAGTTCACAGAGTTACAATGATGAAGACGATACTGTAAGTGATACAGGATAGAACCTACAGTAGAGACATAAGTACCATAAATGCCTGAATTTCACAGTATTGACACAGATAAAGCAAAAATAGTTTAGATATACAGAGAAACTGATAAGAGGAAGAAAGTGATGAGTCTGGCAAAAAACGAACAAGTTAAAAAGAGGTCCGAATGATATCATTAAAAGTGGTCGATAAATAGAATAACTCTAGAAAATATATATCTCAGCTTTTATCCCGTGGAGAACATATAATTTCCCCGGTACTCACTGAATATTTATAAACATGTATCATAACCACACTGTAAAAAATACTCTATAAATTCCAAAGGGCAGAAAATGTAAAAACCAATTATCTTTTATAACCTAATAACTAATAACAATAAAAACATTCAAGCACCAGAAATGTAGAAACACCCTCTGAAAAAAAAAGGTAAATTAAAAAACTTCCAATTTACAATGCAAACTCTTTAGCATTTTCAATAGTAAGAACATTCTACTCTAAAAATCTACTCATTAAATTTTATGTCAGCCATGGAGAAATGAGTGATAAAAAATATGGACATGAAGCACAGTCAAATTTTATTTATTTCTACTATTTTCTGTTGCTATGACTTGTATCACAGTTTTCCCTGGCACGTATCTTTATTTCTGCTATTTTCTAACCATTTTGCAATTTAAAAAGTCACATTAATAAAGACAAAAAATCAAGGTAAATTAAAGATCTGGTAACATCTGCAGTGCATGACACGTGCTACTTGACCAGGAGCAATCATTTAGCTGTGAGAAAAATGAAGTTTACCAAACTGGGTATTCAGAATGTTGATAATATGTTGAAGGTGATATTGAGAACATGCGATATATTTATAATATAAAAGTAATATGTCCATATATTGACAAAAGATTTACTTTGGACTACTGTGTTTTGCACTAAGGGTGAAAAGTTCGGAGTCAAACTTCTAAGACTTTTAAAGTGCGATTCCCTCAGTTTCCAGAGCTTCCCAGTTGCTTTAAGGATGGTAACAATCATTCTCATCCTGCGTGATGACAGAAATGATAACCTTACCTCAAAGTCGTACTGTGTTGAGTAGTAGAGATCTTTCACGAAGAAGTTGCAATTTTTCTGTGATTTCTGTTGGACCTGGGCACCCCCAGTTTTGACATTCAACATGTAGCTGCCGTTCGGGGGACCGTTGAAGTCCTGAGGCGGCTCGCAGGTCACATGCACGCCGTTGTCTGACTGCCGGGAGATCTTGACGTTCTTGACCGCACCTGGCCCTGTCGGGGGCAGAGAGAGGGTCACGGGCACCGTTCGGTGAACGCGTGTTTCGATGCCTGGACCCTGGGTGTCCTGTGGGAGTTCACGTGGGGGGTGCAGGTGGGACCGTGGCGACCACGCACACGTGAAAACCTGGAACCAAACGTCTGAGAAGAAATCACTCGGGACCGTTAGCACGCCAGCGGCGTGTGAAGCCGGGGGCGGCCCTGTCACCCCGGAGGGCAGTGTGTGGAATCAGAGGACAGGAAATGGAGTGAGGGGGTCGGCGGGGTCGGGGACCCCGAAGGCCTGCGTGCCACCCACGGCCTCCTCCCTTGCCGGGCCCGATTGTCCCCATGAGCTCCTGCCCAGCTGCGTCTTCAGGACCGGCAGCGAAACAGTCTTTGCTTTCCCCAACATCTCAGAAAAGTCAGGAAAATAACAAGAACAGGAAGCTCGAAGACCTGGACCTTTTCCACCCAAACCTCACATGTCTGGCCCTGCAGAGGACACGAGCCTGGCACCCGCTGGGGCCCCGGCGGCCCCGGTGCTGGCTCCCACGTGTGGCTCTCGTCTCTGGCCGTGGAGGAGTTAAGGGCCCGCTGGGAGGCAGGTTAGCTGTGGGCCTCGAGACGACGGTGGCACCGTCCCTACAGGTGGCAAGCGCCAAGCCACACGGAGCCCCGCATGGAAGACGGCAGGCCTTCAGCGTGACAGGGAAAAACGCGGACACAGCGGCGTGTTCCGGGGCATTCGGCCAGCTGGGCGTCCGCGTGCCGTCCGCTTCCGGACGCTCTGGCCGCGACACACCGTGCCGTCCCCTCTTGGTCAGTCAGGAGCCTAAGCGCCTGAAAGCTCACAGAGTGTGTGGCTAACACACCCCCGTGCTTCCTTCTTCCAATTCTCATGACTGTTTCTGAGCATGAAACAGATCCAGAGGGCCCAGGGAGATCGCTTTTTAAGTATTGTATTGAAAATTATTATTAAAAAAAAAAAAAAAAAAAACCCTAGATGTAAACAAATGAGCCGAATGGATGTATTTCCCAAACATGCTTCTGTTCACAGGCAGAGGCGTGAAAGCCCGTAACTCACGTGCTTCCAGCGTTCTGAACTGGCATGTCTTAGAGGTCCCGTTACGCTGGACTTGCCCCAGCACGTAGGCATACACGAACACCTGGTAATACGTGTAAGGATTCAAATGGTGCAGAGCATGTTGGGTCTGATTTTTAGGCAGATCAGAGCACGATGGACCTGAAGGGAAAAAGTGGAAATATTAATTAGTCACTAAAAGCCAAGATGACCACGTATTTAACTGGGTGTCTACACGAAAGCATTCTTAGTCAACTCCAAACCGAGCGACTGAGACATGAACACGTCCTCAGAAGCTCAGAAGCACACGTGATTGCCAGCAACCGTCCTGAACGCATTCCCCTGCGTCAGACGCACGCAGATATTTAAAATGGAGCGTTTCATGTGATTCATTTGGAACACAAATGTTCGCTAAGCTCAGGCGCTGTATGCAGATGGTCTCCACCCGTTCTGAGGACACACAAAAGTCTTGAGTCGCGATGTTTCAGAAAGATGAGTTGTGAGCGAGCCTCTTTCTGATACTTAGTTTCCCAACTTTGACCACTGACATCAGGTACTGCGATGGATTTTAGGTGCAGAATCGGTTCGATCACCAATAACCGGGGCCGCTGTGCCACACACATGACCGTAGCGCACGGGGCCTGAGAAAAGGAGGCGACGGTTCACACTGGCAGGGGACGCTGAGCTGCTCTCTCAGAGGTGAGCGAAACTGAGTAAGCAAAATGTCGCAAATGAAAGAAAAAGCATTCTGAGTTTGGGGACCACGGATCCTGGCTGGGGCGGCAGATGGACGGCAGACCCTCGTTTAAGTGTGTTTTAATTTTCAGGCAGCAGAGGCAGCATTTGTGAGGCCGAAAAACCGGTCGCCACTGGCCATTTCCGAGTAGTCAAGTGACATCAGGAAAGAGGGCTTCAGGGAAGACTAGGGTGGCGGGAAGCCCCCAGGCAGCAGTGACTGTGACAATGGCCGAATTCAGTCACCATGGAAACGGCGAGGCCGCGCCTCGGGCCCAGCTCGGCTCTGTGCACGGAGTCAGTGAGCCATCGTCACCACACACGATGTTAACGGCGAGAGAACCGAGCCACCTGTCCCTGACCTCACAGGGGGCAGCTCCGAGGGGCTTTCAACAGCCGGTGCTTCGCCCGGGGTGGGTTTGCCGACCGAGGCACGGTTTGCGGAAAAGGTCGCACACCGCGGCTCGTCCCCAGTGCCCCCCACCCAGCCACCCTGCTTGCGTGTTACACTTGGACATCCACGAATGTGAGCAGCCCTAGGGAAGAAGGAATCGTACTAGCTGTAAAAACAGAACAAAAACCAGAAATCGAAAAAAAGAAGAACACGCTGGTTGCCAAAACAACCACCAACCAACCAAACAAAACCAAAAAACCCTAAGCAAACGACCTATCGACCTGCCGATAACGGACCCGATACGTCCTTCTTAGCCCCATTATGCGAAGGCAGGTGTTTTTACATGTGTTGATTACAAAGGAGCCAAACCAGCCGTCCAGACATTGCCACGTGTCCTGCGGCCTAGAGAGGACGCTGCAGGAAGTGAGGGACAGGGCTAAGGATGGACGCAGAAGACTCGGAGAGGCACCGCGTCCACGCGGGAGCTGAGCGGAGGGCGTGCGGGGGCGTCGTCTCATCGTTCTCTCGTCCCGTAATCCCCGTGTTTCCTTTCTCCCAGGTCTAACGGCTGCGATGACCATGACCTCAAGTGTCTCGCAAACATCTCTGCTACGCCACGGCCTTCGAGCCCGTCTGCCTCGACTCAAAGACCACACGCGTTTCACTTCGCTCGAGGGGTGTGAGCCTTAAGATTCAAACACCCGGCGAAAGGCCGCACGTCGTCCAAGTATACAGTACGACCTGAGAGGCAGACGGTTTTCTGCTCTTCACCTTTTGACATGTGTGTCTGGTTCCTCCCCACCCACGGGAGACGGAATTCCACGAGATGCTGAGGCTGACCCTCCCTGCAGCTGCAGGGGAAGGATTGGTGAGCGGGGAGGCTCGGGGGGCCCGCTGAGCTCAGCCTTCTCAACCAGCGTCTGAGACACTCAGAACTGTCCAGATGCTTCTCTCGCGGGTGGCCTCTCGTCTGGAGGACTCGCCCGTGTTTCAGACACCGTTTGTTTCTGTGGAAGTCGAATTCTAACTTTATGCCAGGACTCCGCCTGCCGTGGCTGAGTGGGCGTCCGGTCCCCTACAGTCAGTCTTTTGCGTGTATTGGCTGGGTCCAGCTTTGGAAGGTGTTTGCTCGTGGGCAGAGTAATGAGTTCACACCTATGTCACTTACTCATATGACATCGGAGGGCTCAAGACCTCAAACCCCATACCTAGTGCTTTCCAACTAAATTTTACACAAATTACCTGAAGAAGGTGAGTAACAAAAACAAAATTATGGTATGGACCGCCAGGAGGCTCCAGGTGACCAATGAGCTGTTTGCAGTTACGTTACTGCATTAAGATTCCGAGGTGCTTCTGGGGCTATTGAAAGAATAAGAATAAAATGTAAAAATTAAGTCGTGGAGAACGTAGTCTTCCTATTATAAGCATGCCCAATTAATAGTGCATTTTATTTATTTATTTTTATTGGTTGACCTCACAGATTGCAAGGACCTCGTCAGCTTACCATCCTATAATTGTTATTTTTTACACCTGCAGCACCTGGCCTTCCAGGTGGTCTCCCATCTAAGCACTCACCAGGCCCGGCCCTGCTTAGCTTCCGAGATCAGACGTCGGGCTTGTTCAGGGTGGCGTGGCCATAGACTAGCGTGTTTTAATTAATTATGAATTAATTATGAAACTACATGAAAGACACTGGTCCTGTGAAACTTGCTTTAGAAGTCATTGAACATCAGGACATGTCACTCCAGAGAGGCACCGTGACCCCTAAGCGTTCCAGTGACTTGAAGCTACCCGAGAACGCCCTCCCTCTCATCGCCTCTGGCTACCGGGGTTTCTAGAAGCTCTGTCCCGAAAGGCGTCACTGGTGGCACTGACAAATTTCACAGGCATTTGAAGTAGCATTTGTCATTGCTCCCAGTAACTAGTCATCGGAATTTCAGGTGAAAAATGTGACAAAGCACTTGCAGCAAATTCACGAGGTGTGGTTTACGTTCAGACACACTCGAGGTACAGTTTGACGCGTTTGGACAACTATGCGCACCTCCGTGATCAACATAGAGAACCGTCGCCTCACCCCGAAAAAGTTCTTGTCTGCCACCTCCTGGGCCCTGATCTCCCTTGCCCAACCCTCAACCCAACACCCCCTGAACTGCTTCTGCCAATAGAGACCAAAGTCGTCTTTCCCTCTGTTTCACCAAAATGAAATCAGAGCCCAGGGGCTGGGCGTGTCTAGCACGCCGCACCCCGAACCCACCCGGTGCGGGGCCCCGGAGGCCCCTCTCGGCATTCACGGGTGAGGGGCACTCGGCCGCGGGCGCGCCACATCCCAGCGATCCGCTCGGCTGCCGCTGGGCGTCTGGGGTGCCCAGGCTTTTGGCCGCCGTGAGCGGGTCTGCTATGAATATTGGCGTGGGAGTCTTTCCTCTCTGATAAACACCTGGCGGGCATTCCTGGGTCATCACTTTACATCCTCATCCGGGGCACTGTCGGCCCTTTTCCTTTTAGCCATTTTGGTGAGTGTGTGAACGGGCAAGTCCATCAGAGCAGAAATGCATTTTTAATTGTTCTATATAGCGAAGGGATAAAATCCCCCCCAAATATCTATCACTCGATCTTCTTTCTATACAGCGACACCATTTCCCCAAATCATGTCCGTACTTGACTCAAATCTGTGCTCCCAGAGGTGACTTTAGCCTCTTTATTGTCACAGCGACCTTCATCCACTGTGACACGTTTCTGCCATCTTACCAATTGTTTTCTACGTAATATTCCTGTCCTCTCCCTTCCTCCCTGACTCCTTCTTCCTCCTTTTCCCGCACCCCCTGTTCCTTCTCTAATGTGGGATGTTTTGAAATCCCATCACTTCCTTCTGCTGCGCAGAGGCGGGCAAGGCCACCTTTCTCTCGTGCTCTCTCTTTTTGTGATGATCACTCGTACATGATCATCCTTTTTTTTTTTTTCCTCAGAGATTCCAGATTCAGTGGGAACGTCTCTGTCTCCACGAAGAGTGGAAGTTCAGCCCTTTTCATTTCTTCCCTCCTCGTCTCCCACACGCTATTCTTTTCCAAGCGCTATTAGTTATTATAGTGATTGGTATCGATGCTGCAGGCACGTCAGCGATAATACTTATTATTTTGCCGTCGATGCTTGGATTTAATCAGCGAAGGTGCTCGCTCTCTTCCTGTCAGAGGCTGGGTGTGAGGGGGGCGGGGCAGAGGGCCCCGCACCGCGGGAGGGACAGCGCCGTGGGTCAGCGAGGGGACAGAGACTTCGCTTCCGACAGCGTTGTGCCTACCAGCGCCTCGCGATGGCCTACGGTGTGGATCTTCTGTCGTTTATTCCTAAGTTCTATTTAAACATTTGATACAAGGCCATTTTCTGAAACCCTTTCTCCACACCTGCAACATCACTTTTGGTGATTCTCAAAGACTCATAAGACCATACCGAGAAAGGAAATTTTATATATAAATGTAAATAATGCACTCACCTCCAAAATCTGTTTTAATAATTTCTTTTTTTTCAATAACACTATAGTTACCATAGACTATTGTTGCAACACAAGTATAATTGCTGTTGGGGTTAAAGTTGTCCCCTTCAAATTTCTCTTTGTTTCCAGTAATATTACCTGTAAAAAATAAGTATTGCACATGACTATATTGATACCATCTATGACATTTCACTTTTATTTAGATTTCACATTTATAATGAACAACTTTTAGATGGAAAACCTACGTCGATAGTCAAAATACTAAGGAAAAGGTCCTTTCTCTCACGACGCATTGCTTTGCCACACTCGATTTTAAAGACAACGTTAGGAAGTATAACTGACTTGGGGAGAGTCCTTGATCTAACGAATAGAGTTCGTTCGCTGTTCTTGGTTCAGGAACTGAGAGTCGGCCTTTACCAGTGGGCCCTCAGGCCACTGCGTTATCATTAGTCCCTCACATGTCTGCTCCTGCCTCCCTCCCCCTGCCGTGAAACAGCCAGACACCACCCCTGTGAGGATGATGGCGGCCGAGTCCCATGCGTCTCGAGGGTGTGTGTTGGCGTCTGTCTCTCTGTCTGTCTTGCCAAAGGTGGCCTCCCTTATGCCAAGGGAGGGACAGGCCACTTCAATAGCTTCACATAAAAAGGAATCAGCATCATAAAATCCTGAATCATTGAAAAGAAACGATGTCTCAGTTCTGGCGCCCCACCAGTGTATGAACCCCAACTCATCCCTAGAGGCTCTTTCTAGTTTTTCCTCCCACTTCCCGTTCATCTAACTGTTCCAGAAGTTCGCTGTTTGTGAATTTTGTCGGCGGAGGGCTGACCAGCTAAGCCGTTGGAGCGTCTGGTCTTCTGTTGGTTTTCCTTTCATTCCCACGGTACACGCGCTGTCATCCTTTATAACACCTTTCTTTGATAACCTCTCCACAATGCCTTGTGTATAACAGTTCCCAAGACAATGCTTATACATTAATTGACTATTACTATTTCAAAAATTATTTTTAGGGGACGTATTTGTCTATTTTGTGAATTCGAGTGGTATAGAGAATACAATGATTTGACTCCAAACATACTATGGAGATAAAGAGAGAGGGGGAAGGAAGGAAGGAAGGAAGGGAGGGAGGGAGGGAGGGAGGAAGGAAGGAAGGAAGGAAGGAAGGAAGGAAGAAGGAAGGAAGGAAGGAAGGAAGGAGGGAGGAGGATTAGACAATATCTAGCACAACTTTCTGCTACAAAAATATTCTCTGATCGATGCTATATTCTTACCACATTGAAACTGGTAATGAATGTCTTCTTTTATACATGTAAATTGTTTAGGTTTTTCCCATTTTAAACAAATAGAAGTATTTGCTCTTTCCTTCTGTACACAGTTCTTTAGCTGAAAACTTTCAGGATCTGTTAAGAAGAGGATATAGAAACAGGAGATTAATATTTCATAATGTGTGCCCTATGCTCAATTATAGTCGCTGAAATTATATTCATGATACAGACTTTGACAAGCATTTAAATTACTTTGAAAAAAGACTAAACTCGGGGTTTTGTGTTTCTTGATCATTTAGTTTCTTTCTTTCTTTTTTTTTACATCGCACATTTTGGAAGCATTTTATTCAGAACTTATGCTACTTAAAAAAAAAAAAAAAGAGCCCAAACATCTAGATAAAACTGCACGTTTTGCACATTTTAAAACACTGCCTCCATTTTGTTTTTATATTTATATCTTTAATTTTGTCCTTTACTCTTTGATTTGCCCGTGAATGATTATTACACAGAGTACGGGGGAGATCATTTCTTTAAAAATTGCTATGTTCTGTTTTCCTTGAAAGTTTATTTCCGTGAGATTTAGAGAAAATGAATAAGTGCAGTGGTGTTTTTCAGGCAAACATCAAACCTAACCTATGTAAGTGTCACGAAGTGGATCACTGGTCTTGAATCACAGACCCTGGGAGACACTGAGCGAGCTCACACTGTCTCACAGCCCCCTCTTCCTGCGGGGGGGGCTACAGCTCCTGGATTTGAGACCTTAGTCCTTTGCCACAGCAGCTGGGCGGGGCGACCTTTGCCTGACCCTTAACGCCCCCTTTTCTGTGTTAAAGTAGTTTTGCCCTTTCCGCAAACATGGGATCCTTGACTCCGTGGTTTTCCCCAATACTCCGCAGACACGCCTGTATTTCAAAGCACAGATACGTGCCTGTGGACATTTAGTGACTTGCATTCAGTGCGGGAGGGGAGGGGAAGGCTGCGTGCCACCAGAAAGCGGGATAAGGCCTGTCGCATGTTGGAGGAGTCGCAGGGAGGCGGTAAGGGACGAAGACAGAAGGCCTCTGTGAGCCGACGGTTACCCCCGGGTTAGAAGCCCGAAATTCAGCCTCGCGTCATGCTACCTTCCTTTCCCTTGGCCCTGTTTTCTCGAGAGATGGGTTTGTGACCCCTACAAGTCACCGTACGCGCAAAAGGACCGTCAATATACAAGTAGCCATCGATCTGTGTTTACCTGGTGGTACATGCAAATCTAACATCTTAGGCGGATCACATGATTCATGAGTTAAGTGGACTTTGACAGTCTTGCATGCTAATAGGTCCGAGAGCTTTTTCTCGGGACATGGGCCAGGCTGACATTCCACTTCGCCGGCGACTCTCAGTTCAGCAATGAATGTTTTTTTCCCGCTGTCAAATTGGTAAGCCACAGAGACATTTCCATACTTGTCATCTGAAAGGAAATAAAACAGGTAGGATTATCTCTTATGTTTCAGAACGGAAAGACTACATTCAACGCAAACACCTCAATGTGTAGCTTCAGAAATGTCGGATCGCTGATGAGATACCCCCCAGGGAGATTTCTGCCTCATCAAGGACCGCAGCTTGAAGGTTTGTACTGGGATGACGATTGGACCGTGACGTCATCCTTCTGTCTGGGCTGCACGTGACATGACAGCGAAGGCCAGGCCACCTCAGCCATCACCGTGAGTCTAGGTCCGCGTAGAAAATCTGCCCCCAGTGGGAGCTCAGGGACTCCTTGCGGAATCGATACGCAAATGAACCCCGTGTCTGACCTGCGCTTCGTCCTGATTTCCAATTTCCTTAGCTTCCGAAAAATGTGGTTCTCGATGATCAGTTTCTCCAAGTAGTTGAAACACCAATTACTTGGAGAGCCCGGGTCTCATCGGCCCTTCACGTGTGTAAAGCTACTGGTTATAAACTGCCTGGGAGAACTTCCTTAGGGTCGGCTCACCTTTCTTTAAACAGCTTCCTTTGACTGGCAAAAGGTATTTTTTTCCCGCAAATATTAATTTGGTCACTCGTTTCTTAAGGCGATGAAACCGTTTAAGCCCTCGTTATGTTTCAGACCCTGTCCCAACCACTAAGGCTACAAACATTCAGCTTTCGGAAGCGTACGCTCTCACACGGGGGCAGGCACAGACGTGGACTGCCGAAGACGTGCGAACGCCTCAGACCCTGCTCTGTGCGATATTATGCGGGAGTCAGGAGCGGGCTCCCTCCAGACCGGAGGGACGGGAGGGGCGGGTCCTCCGCAGGAGGCGACTGATCATAAAACATCTCATTAAGGAAACACACGTCTGAAGGTGGATCTGACCAGCAGACATGGAGAACCCCAGGAAGAGGGTGCGGCAGAGGGATCCCAGGCTCCTGCTTTGAGCTAAACCCACGCAAGGCAGCGAGAGAGACAGACAGACAGACAGGACAGATACACGTTTCTTCCTCCTGCCAGGCCTTTAGGGTTGACCCACATTCCTTGTTTATCCTCACAGGGACTCCTTGCTGCCCCCCACCCCCGCCCCGGAGGGAGCTGGCTTTCCTTCTGTTTTACAAACACCCCACGGAAGCCGGTGGCCTCCCCAAGGCTGTTTCGCTAGTGACCATTGGACTTGGTACTCAGAACTAGGTCTGAATGGGGCACGGAAGCTGCCAGCCCGTGGAGGATGCTGGTCTGGGGGATTTGGAGGTAGCCGCTGCTGAGAATCAGGGCACCGAGCTTAGCCTGTTGGGGACTCCTGGGCGCTTGGCATGAAAAAGGGAGAATTAAAGTTATATTTGTATGGTGCCCCCGGGGTGCGCACTTACCACACGTCGGCTTAGCTGTAGTAGAAGCTGAAATAGAGAGAGAGAAAAAAAAAGAAAGCGAATTATTAAAATGCTATTTCACACCCTCTCTGCTAGAGTCATTTTGGGGGAAGGGGGTTTTATAAACCGAGATCTAGAGAGCCGGGCCTGACGGATCACGCGGGCTTCGCCGCGCCTGGTCTGAAGTTCGGATCTCGAAACTTCAGATGTCGTAAACCAAGGCGCTGGTCTAGAAAGCATTTTTGCTCATGTACCCCAAGACACGAACGTGATCGTCATCACATTAGGATGTTTGGGGTGCTCATAGGACTACCTATGGCGACGGCCGACTGTTCTCGCCACCAGAAACATCACCAATGTCCTCATCCCCCGACTTATCTCGAAATAGATCTGCGTAATTCTAACCCCTAGAGAGTGCAGTTTACACCTTTGGTTTTCTGTTTGTTTGTTTGTTTTTAAGTCAGAAACCAGGCCAGGGGTGTGGCAGGCCCCGTGCTTGGGCTTTTGTAAGCTCTTTGGTCCAGAGGGACAGACACGTCCCTCGACACCCCGAGCTGTGCCTGTGTGAGCACAGGGTCCAGCTGCGGACCCGGGGGGCGCACCCCGCAGGAGCCAAGCACTCTCTGCTCACGCAGCCTCTGGGCTGGGAGAATGCGGGGGAGGACAAGGGGCTGCCACAGGGCTGTGAATGACCCCGTCCTCACGGCCACTTGACGCCCCGAGGCCATCGGCCGTGGCACCGCACGGAGAGATCCCCGTGCGTCTGACCCGCTGCCCTTCCCGGCCCGCGCGGTGAGGCCCCCGCGGAGCAACTTTGCAGAGAAAGGACCGTCCGCGAGCCCGTCCCGGCACGTGGTGGCAGTGTGGCTGCGTGACTGAGGGTGAGGTTGTCACCTATTGTTGTGGCAACGGTGGTGAGGTCAGTGTTTGCCGTGAGGCTCTGAGTGGGTGGTGAAGTGGACATGAGGCTCGGATCTGCAAGGAAAGGGACAGGAGAACAAACGTTAATGAGGTTGCCGAGCGGGAGGGTGAGGGGGCGAGGCAGCCGCCGGCGAGGGCTTCCTAACCGCCCCTTCGCTGGACGGGCCCTTCCTTCCCGCTGGCGCTCGCTTGGCTTCGCAATGACAACACGACTCAGAGAGGTGTCTGTCTACACATGGCCCGTGACGACGACTAACAGCCGTTCAAGTGATTTGAGCCGCACGCCGCGTGGGCGCAAAGCAAAGTCGTCACCGCTCCTCGGCGCGACGCTTACCTGGCCTGTCACCTTCCCCAACCTACCCTCAGGTGCGGCTCTGCTCGTTTTAATCAATCACCACGACGGAGACGCGGCGCCCGTTCGTACCGGGCTCGTCACGTCTTGGGTGCGCGCAGCGATCTTACAAGGGGCGGAGTTCCCTCTGCGTTTACAGACGGGACACGTGACACACAGGAGTGTCGGTCACTTGAGCCGAGGCCAGCGGCAACGCTGGGGCGGCCGGACTGGGCTCTGAGGCCGCGGGATGTGAACTTTGCTAACGTGGCCGAGAAAATGCAACCTGCCCGGGAAGGGCTTCCTGGGACGTTTCTGTTGCCCGATTTCGTACCCGTCTGCAAGGATTCAGGGAAGGGGGGGCGTGCGGACGGCACTCGGGGTGCATCGGAAGCGCTGAGGTCAAGCCTCGCACTTCCGTCTCACGATCTAGGACACTGAGGCCACCGCGGTCCGACCTGAGGAGAGGTTCCTGGCGGAGACGGCGGCGGTGCGTGCGGGTGAGCCTGGGGCGCTGCTGGGTGCGGGGCTGGGGGTGCCCGCGGCGTCTGCAGGAGGGGTGCCGGACGGAGCCGTCCCTGCCGGAGTGCCTGCAAGCAGAAAGGCCGTCGGCTCGGTCGCTCGGCCCTGCCCCACGGCCGAGCAACAGACACCTGGATGTCTCCGCTGTCCCACAACGTTCACTTTCCGCGAAGCTGCGCACAGCAGCCGGGCTTGCGGGAGGGGCAGGCCGAGGCTGACAAGGAGAAAGCTTCGCGGCCTCCAAAAAGGACCTGGGACCTCGGGAGACAGCTCGGGCAGCCTGCGGTGTCAAAAATGCCCCCAAGAGACGGGGCAGGGCCCTGGCTTGCTGGTGCAAGACCCCAGGGTGGCAGTGGAGACCCGAGTGTCACGGGAGGAAGTGCGACCCGCCCCGTGCTGAGCGCTCCCCTGGGCCCACCTCTCTGGGGACGGTCCCCGGGGAAGTGGCCGCTTCTAAGTTCCTTAAAACAGAGCTGGGCGGGCTCCTGCCCGGGCGGCTGGCGAGCTTGGGGTCCCAGCGGAAGGTGACAACTCTCCTTTCGCTGCGTGGACTCCTCCGGCCAGGAAACGCCCGGGGGTTTGGAGCCCCAGAGCGTCTACACTGTGCACACGTCCCTCCCTCACTCCCCCCTCCGCACCTGAGCCCATCGGTGTAGAGTGAAGTGTGGTGGCCGCAGAGACCGCTCACCGGGCCTGGTGAAGACTTGTCAGGGCCGAGCTGCGAAGCCCTGGTCTCCCCGACCCCCCGGGCCTCACCCCCAGAATCCCAGCGAGCGGGGCGCCACGGGAGAGCGAGCACGGGGCTGGCCGCCACGGCAAACGCAGCAGGTGTGCGAGTCCGCCATCGGGAGCACGCTCGGCCAGCACGTGATCGCCGTCACGTGATGGCACGGTCATCGCTTCAGGGAACACGTGGCTTCGTGTGCAGCCAGGTCCTCGGGGTTCGGCGGGGGACACAGGGCGGGCCTGTCCTGAAAGCGACGTGGGTGCCCGCACGCAAGCACCCCCTGGCCACGTCCTCGAGGCCACACCCCCCCCCATCAGACCTGAAAATGCACCTTTGGCAATTTGGAGTCTGGGTTCTCAGCTCTGTCTCCAAAAGGCACTGACGCCCCACATTTACTAAACCGGAAGGAAATGACCACCGTGCACCCCCCTCCTCGGCTCTGAGTCCCGGGGCGGGGGCTCCGCGGGACAGGGGAACGCACCGGAGGCTTTGCGTCCTGTACAAAACGTGCGGACGCAGAACGGGCCTCTGCGAAGCCCCCTCCTCCTCGTCCTCGTCTGCTGCCTTCGCACAGGAGACCCCTCCCCTGGCGCTGCTCTGAGGGCCCCCCTCCCCAAATTCCCTGCCTTCCTGCTTCATTTGAACATGTCTGTCCCTTGTGGAACCCATCTCCGAGGTGGCTTAGAGGGGCATTTGCCATTTTAATCGGGCGAATTCATCCTAACAGGTTTTTGCTGAGTGGAATTAGGGACTGTGAGAGAGAGAATTCCTTGCTTGGGGCAAAGCGACCACGGGCCCCCACAGACCAGTGCGCTCTCTCTCTCTCTACTTCTTTCAGGGTGTCATCTCAGCCATGGTTTCCGAATTTGCCCATTTGCCAGAAGCGCCAAACCTTTTGGATGTGGTTTCCACGGCAACCGGAATGGGCGGGATGAGGCGGGAGGTGATCGAAGTTTGTGGGTCGCCGGGATGATTTTTTTATGCCAAGGCGACAATTTTACTACTTAGAAATAATAACGATCCCACCGGACATGGTTGACGTCCCTGCGGGACTCGGACTTGACACGTGGCCACTCTCACCCGCCACTCTCGGGCGCTCAGGTCACTACGATCACCTACGTGGCTGTGGGGCTTTGTAACCTGACACATGTGCCTGTATTTGGGGATTAGAAAAATAAAATAAAAAGGCACCACGGAGTGATTTAGACACTGATTTTGGCAAGACAAGGGAGGGCCCTCTGACGCTTTTACAAACACAGAGACGCTGGGCACGCCTGGGTGTTTGAATGGGGGATATGGGCATTCCTTTCCTTTTTTCTCGTTCTTTTAAAAAGCAAATTAATTGCGGCCCTAATTTCTCAGTGATAGTAACGATCAGTTACTCTTCACTGCTGGGTTTCTAGGAAGGTCTTTAAGTGAAGGTGCGTGTATATTATTCTTCATTCCTAGCAAAATGGCGTTTTCCCTGCACTATGAGACTCGCCCCGAATAAAAAGAACGCGCAGGGGACCTCGAATAACTGCTTCCGCCTGACCGGAGTTTTCCCTGTTTCCTCCTAATCCCCGTGTTGTTGTTTTATTTTTAGCTCATCTCCCCTGCCATAGGGATTGCTGCTTCGCGGGCTCATCTCGCCATCAACCCTGCCATAGGGATTGCTGCTTCGCGTCGCACGAAAGGCGGTCGGATTCCCTCCGCCCTTCCTGGGCTCAGGCCGCTCCCCGCGACTCCGAGCTCGTGAAAGCCTAGAGCGTTTGCAAACCTGGTGCCTGCTGCCCGCGTGTCGCGGGGGTGTGTGCGGGAGGGGAGGCTGGCTGCTGCGTGGCTGCGTGTCGGGTCCGGCAGTGGGTGTCTGCGAGTCTGTGTGCGTGGGGAGGTGAGGCAAGGAGACCGGAGTGGTACCTACGGTGAGAAAGCGAGATCGTCCGGTCAACGGCGGCCCAGCACAGCTGGCAGGGAGAACGCGAGGAGGCGGTAAGGAATGCAGGCCCGTTTACCGCGCCCCGAAACGACCCGAGCTGTTCAGACGTTCGCGTCTGCCTGGCCGGAGGCGGCTCCCGGGGCTGGACGCAGCCACGGGCGTGCGTGTGCCCAGGCGGCCTCTGGGCTGTGAGTCACTGTGAGTCACCGTGGGCTTTTGGCATTCTCCGTCGACTTCACAAACGGAAAGCGGGGACGTCTTTGAAGGCCGAATAAGAAAAGAACCCCTCGGGACTCGAAAGACTCTCACACACCGCGAAGGAAAGAAGACATCGCAAAAGGGACCCGCGACGGAACAGACCGTTCGAAGCGAGGCGGCGGCCGAAACGTGTGTCCGCAGAGCCACGCATCATCACGGACACCTCCCGCGTGGAGATCAAAATGAAGCGTTTTTAACTCTCAGAAGCTTGATAACATCTAGTGTTAGAAAAGATGTACGGAACCAGCTGCACATTCGTGCACGGGCGCTCACAAAATCACGAGCCTGGAGTGTGGAGAGCGTGCCACCACGCTCACCACGCGCCTTTAGGGCATGGGATTTGGGGAGATAGCATGTCATTGTGTGTGCATGCGTGCGTGTGTGCACGACTGTGCGCATGTGTGCATATGTATGTGCATGTGTGTGTGCATGCGTGTGTGCACGACTGTGTGCATGTGTGCGTGCATGAGTGTGTGCACGACTGTGTGCATGTGTGCATGTGTGCGTCTGCACATGTGTGCGTGTGTGTGTGCATATGGCTGTGTGTGCAGATGCATATGAGTGCATGTGCATGTGTGTGGATGCGTTCATGTATGCATGTTTGTGTGTGTCTGTCCATGCATGTGTGCGTGCATATGTGCATGCATGTGTGTGCATGACTGTGTGCGTGTATGACGGTGTGCATTTGTGTGCGTCTGCATGCATGTGCACATGTGTGCTTGTGCATCTGCATGTGTGCGCGTGTGTATGTGTTTGTGCATGTGGTGTGTGCAGATGCATATGCATGCATGTGTGTTTGTGTGCATGAGTGTGCATGTGTGCACACGTGTGTGCATGTGTGTGTGTGTGCAGGGAGATGCGGACATCTGAAGTGATGCCTGTGTGACGCTGTCAGGCATTGACGCGCTTAGCAGGACGTGAGCCGCTGGCCGCCAGCCCCTTCGGCCTCACGCTGCTGCTGTAAAGTCTCGGGGCTCGGAACCCAAATGCCTAGGGGATCAGGTGGGTCCCAGGGCGACCCTGCCACGGCAGCACCGTGACGGGATAGAGACTCAACGCCCAGGCCTGTCGCTGCTACAGGAACCACTGAGCAGAGCCAAAGCACCAGCCGGGGGGGACGGAGCCTCTGTGGGGACGTCACTCGGGCCTCGTTCTCAAACGCAGTCGGTGGCATCGCTAGACACACAGTGTGGCCGCGCCGATCCCCGCCGACAAACCGGCTGGCCTCGGAGAGCGGCCACCAGCGCGTCATTTCAGAAGAGACACGAAGACCCCCCCACGACGGTGATCCGTGTCCCGAATGCCCCGGCCACCCGCGGGAAACACGGAGCAGCGACGTCCCACCGTCGTTCCCGGGCGAAGCCCCTGCCCCGCTCTCTGCCGTTTCCCGTGAACGCGGCCCCCTGACCTCACTCCCCGCCGCTAGGACTCCCAACCTCCACTCATTGGCTTTAAAAAAAAATAACGCGGATAAAAGTCCCTGGGAAAATTCAAAGAGCAAAGCCGGATTATTCATCCTCGGCGTGGATGTTCAAAACGACCAGAGCCGTCACCAATCACTTCCTGACGCTGAGACTCTGGACGTGAACGGAGGGCTTGTGCTCGGGCTCGGGGGGCGGCAGTGACAGGGTCAGAGATGGTGCTCCGCCCCGTACCCCCCGCGTCCGGCCGCGGAAAACCCAGGCGACCCGGCTCGAGGGCACCAGCAGGTGGGGACCAGAGAAAGCTCCCGCGAGGTGCCGCGGGCATGTGTGTGTGGGGCGGGGGGGGGGGCTCCTCGCCTTCGTCCTGCCCCTAAGAACACGGACTCACGCCGCGAGTCAGCCCACATCCCACAGACGCCTACACGGCCTGCATTTCAGACACGTCCATAAAATCACATACAGAGGAACCGAGCACACAGTCTCACGGCGCCGCGAACGTCAGACACCGGCTTCCCTGACTCACTTCGGTTCGCACCTCGGTGCCGCCCCGTCACCTCAGGGCTACTAGCATTCTCCGGGGGCGCCTCTGCGGAGGGTGCGCCTGGCCTTAGGGGCGGCGTGGGCTCTGAGGAGTTGCTTTCTCGTTCGGAGATGCTTGCGGGTGAGGGTGGAGTGGTGCGAGCAGGTATGAGGGCACTTGGTGACCAAGCATTGGCCATTTCTGCTGCGTTCGGTCCTGTTAGGTTCGTGAGAGACGGAAGAAGGAGAAGGTAAGCATGTGAATCACACACGGACACGCGTTCCCGTCTGCGCTTCATGACCTCCCGTCGTTCCGGGGGGGGGGTGTGTCGCACACATGGACACACGCAGCATTCAGATGTATGTGGTGTGTGTATGGAGTTGTAAATGCATCTATACATCTCCACGCATTCGTACACACAAATAGAGCTGCACACGGATGTGTAGATATAACACCTGGACCTGCAAACAACCGACAGCAGCTGCCGTGCACCTGCTGGAGAAAAACCCAGGAAACGGGGCCGGGAGCAGCTGTCCCTGCCTCTCCTCCCTCAACAGCTGGGTCCCGGCCCGTCCTCAGCCAGAGGGTCGGGAAGGAGGAAGCACAATGCATGAAGGCGATCAAAGACACCGTGAAAGAGGTCCGTGCAGAAAAAGGTAGAGACAGATAACGCGGGAAGGGGAGTAGATGGAGGACCAAGGTTTCCAGGAGGAAAAGCGACAGGCAGGGGCTCCAGCTGCACATTGATTTCTTCAATAAATCAAATTCGAACGAAGCAAAGGCTGGCGAGAGCCTGGGAGACGGAGCCCGCAGACAGACACACGAACGGCCCGCGTCCGCAAGAGTGGTTCCGACTTGAGGGTAACAAGGGAGCCCAGCCAACACTCGCCACAGCTTCAGTTCTTTGGAAGGAAGAGCAACGCGATGGGGTGGTGTCGAAATGCGACCACGCACAGCCGACGGTGGGCGAACGAGCGGCAGGGGCTTCCCGCGGGCGAGTGAGCGCCGTGCCTGAGGGGCCTTGCACTTCGCTGCGCTGTCCCGGAAAGCGTCTTTCCCCGTAGAAGAAACGGACAGCACACCAAAGCTGTTCTCTAAGAGGCCAAAAGCCTATCGTGATCTGTGGGGATTGGGATGATGGGGGTATATATTTTCCCGGACTTTTCTATGTGTATCACGTATGTCTAGGAAGCGCCAACGTCCCATTGTGCCAGAGTTAAACAATAAAAATCGAGTTCTAGCACCACGCAAGTACTTTTACAAATTCAGGTCAACAGATTGGATAAGGGAGGATGGCACACACACGGGAAGAAGGAGAAAATGCGAGAAACAAACAAACAAGCAGACGTGAGAAGGCGGGAAAGAAGTTAGAATAAAAAGGGAGAGATTACTGAATAGGGAAATTGGAAGGTAGACTAGAAATGATGCGAAGAAGACCCAGCTTCCTCACTGGTGTCAGAAACAAAGTGAAATCCCTTTGCGCCAAGTCCATTTAAAAACCTCCCGACCTAAACGCACCGTGGCAGTGTCCGCGGACACGAACCGTTGCAGACCTGCCCCGTGGTTACAGAAATCCGCCGTGATCGCACGGTCGTTATACGTTATTTCCTGAAGGAAAATTTCGGCTCCTAAAATTTCACAACCTAATAACTCACAAATAAATATTTTTTTTTCTAACAAACGTTCACGCATAATTACTTGCCCACCGATCCAACTAAACGGGCAAGCAGCGACTTCCTGTCTTCGGTGAAGTCTTCGGTCTAACTTTAGCATTCTCTCACCTGCTCCGTGTTGCATTAGAAAAAGGTGGGGTGAGGCGGGGTAGAGGGCGGGGAAAGACGGGAGGAAGAAAGGAGAGAGAGAAGGTGCGAGGGAGGGAGGGAGGGAGGGAGGGCCTTACGATTCTACCCAATGCCAATAACTGGCTGTCCTCGTTACAGACTCGGCCACTAGCTCGCTTGTTTTAGGTTAAACTAACTCTGGTGTCCTCAGGGCTCCACTGACCCCTTTTGCTTTGCCCATTCCCCCTTTCTCACCCACTCCCAGCCTTTTGCCCGATTTGAATTACAGAGATGAGAAGGAAGATCGCTCCCAATGCCGCACGCTATCCTACTTCCACGACCAACGTTCTTAAAGGTGGCTTCTCGCCAAGCACATTCAGACCAGGGCGGAGATCACGGAAACTCAGGAAGGCAGTGAGTCATCTAAGGGTTTAAATACTCCCCTCTCCCTCCCTCTCCCAGCCCCTCCCCATGGAAACAGCCCGTGCCTTGGGCTGAGACGCCCTCACTCTTTCATGAAAGATGGAGGTGCTGAGTTGCATGTGTGCCAATGGCATAAGCCGGTCACAATCTCCTCCGTAGTAATGACTTTCACAGCTTTACAAAACCTCTCTGCGTACTATAAAACTATAAAATTCTGATATTAGATCTTCTTTAAAAAAAAAATTGAGAGAATATGCTTCTTATGCAAATTCAGGAGTGGTTCGTTACTATTTGCATAGTAATGCATTTTCATTTACTTAACAAAAATGGTTCCTTTAATAATCCAGTTCTCAGAGCGTTTTGAATGCGCCTCATTAGGACTGTGCATTATAATTATTAAATCAGCATTGTCATAATGGCTTTACTTACCTTCTTAATGTGTGCTGTCAACCCTATGATTAACCAGGAAATTAGTAATACGCTTTCAATAACAATAACATTTAAGTGATGTAATTTATTTTAACCAAACACAGCCTAATTTTTCTCTCTTATTTTTTGGCATATATTATGTATGAATTTATTGTCTAAAATTTTATTCTCAGGACTAGGATATTTGTTAAGACAGAGTACAATTGTGACGTAGAATTTGGAAATAATTATTACAAAATATCTTAGTCTCAAAGCTTTTCTCTCAAAGGAAGATATGTGGAAGTATATGCATGTATGTATGTATGCGTACATATAAATATGTTTAAAATTTTCTGTACTTCCTCACGTAATTCCTTAACTCATTTTTAACTCTAAAGTTTCTTGATCTAACTTAAATTGATTTATTTGTAGTGTTAAAATTTTAAAAAGGATTGGCATCCTGCCATGTGGCTTTCTGTCATTTAAGAAAAGCTATAACTTATATACAATAATACATAGTTAAATAATAATATGTTCAGGTAGCTATCAAACTTTATATCTTATAAGCAGAAATGTTAAGAACAAGCAACTGTCAAGAACAATTCATAGTTACAAAGTTTGTCCTTACAAAATGATTTCACTAGATAATAGAAGATTTATTGACATTAAATATATAAACTTAGCGATAAAATGTATAAAATGCAAATATTAATTCTTACCAGGAGTGGAAAGGACTGTGACATCATCTCCTGCAAAAAAAGAAAAACAAACACCCCTTAGAAGCTTTCGAATTTCCTACACACATGTGAACAGGGGTCAGATTTATACACACACAGCATCTCTGTCGGTTGGCACTAGCAGAGTAACAATGTTCAATTTTTAGTACCTTTCACCGCACTGAAACTCTATCTTCCTTCTCTCGACGTCAAGTTCACAAAGCCCACGTGTGTCCAACCTATGCTACTAGTTTTCTAATACTCAGGTTAAATAAGAAAAACAATAGAATAAAAGAGAGCTATGGGAGTTCATCTCAAACCCGCAGAAGACTCTGGAAAGACTTTTGGAAAGTCTTCCCCGAAGGCGTCGTTTATGGAGATGATGATTATCTGTTGAACACCTCCCTACGAGGTGCTGGGTATGCAAGAATCGTTTTTTAAAAGCTGTAGACTGTGATGGCAGATGAGACCGAGTAGGCTAGAGACGCCCACAGGAGGGTCCCCTAATTTAGACTTCCAGGGTTGGTGGCAGGCTGGTGGGGGTGGTGTGAGAGAGAGTCTCTTGGGTACATTTAAGCTGTGACTTCAAAGATTGAAAACAGGTGGCTAGAGGAACAGTAAGTTGGGAACAGTAAGGTGGTCACTGAAACGCTCTAAATCTTTGCAAGTGAAGGAGGCAGAGAATGGGTAATAAGGGAGCGTCTGCGTTGACATTTCAACACCCTGGTGAGTCGCAGTGCGGGGCGGTGGCGGGGGGGGGGGGAGCTATGGCGCGTCCGCCGAGCCAGAGAAGAAAGAAAGGTGGCGGAGGAGATCGTGATTCGCTTGGGACTCCCGCGTAGAAACGTTCGCAGCGTTTGGACGCAGAGGATGGCGGCCCGGCCTGTGCCTCTGGGCTGAGGCCGTAGACCGCCACCCAGACGGGGTCTGCAGCTCTAACGCTGGAGGGGACCCCCACGTTACACAGAAGAGGGGCGCCCAGGACAGAACCCTGGAGTCGAGCGACGCGGAAGGGGAAGACCCGCCAAGGTGGCCTAACTTTCTAGGGAGGAGGAAAGCTGAAGCCCGCGAGAGGAAGCGGCGAGGCCAAGACGAAAAGGCTGAAGTCAAAGCAGTGAGAGGGACCTGGCTGACCGGACGCGTCGTCTGCGTCTGTGGGCACGTGGGGACGGCCAGTCCCAGGGGAGCCAGGTTCCGTCTGCAGCGGACGGAGACGCGTTGGTATGCCCTGTGGTGCCACATGACTGTTCAACAGGTCACGAGGCTCTTTCCCAAATAGCAGTCGCCCGACACTGTGAGGAGAATTACTTCGGTTTCAGATGGAAGAACAGATTGACTAGTATTTGTGATACCTTTCCATCTCCATCGAAATGGCTTGAGATTTTATTTTCTGAGGATACACTGAGCTGAAAATTTTTTTCCCCCATCAGAGGGTTGTAGCCCAGTATTCGTCATAGACATTTCCTGGTTTAGTTCTTTCTGTATTTTATATGTGATATGTATTTATATGTGTTATATGTAAGGTGTAATAAAATATATATTATTAAAATATATAAAATATCTCATTTTGTCATGATTTTTCTCTACTTTTCTTATTCATATTTAAGTACTTTTTAAAATTTATATTATTTACATTTTTGTCCCACCTCTTATTTAGTGAGCTTTTATCTTTCTATTTTATAAAATAATAACATTTTTATTTTTCTGTTAAGAGTTTTCCTCCCCCCCCCTTATTTATTCTTATTTCCTTCTAAATTAAGTTCTTAGAATTGGGTTGATTTGCAAGAGAAGTAATAAGAAAAAATATCAGTGTAACAGTAATAACTCACAGCTCTTGTATTTTAAGTGAAAGGAAGAATAACCCTCATAACAGTGGCACTTTTAGAATATTACCACAATGTGAAGATCTTCGCTTACTACCACATTTGAAATATTTCGGGTTGGTTTGCGAATATGAACACTTCTTACGTAATACCTCTTTCCTCTTTGTCCAAGGAATATGTGAGCTTTTAAATATTTAAAACTATATTGCTATGCCCCTTCTCAGAAAAAACACCTAATTCCTTAGAACTGCAAATAAGTGATTTGATTCCGTTAGGTTCGAGAAACGCTCCTTGTTTGGCGGCCGTGCTGTTCAGTGCTAGGCTCGGTTACGATAAGACGAGGTCCTTTCCCCGTGGAAAGCTGATCATCCGCGAGACCTACCTATGTCTCCAGCGGTCTGCGAAGACATTTAGGTCACAGACGTACTTGATTCCAACTGATAACCCAAATTCCTTCCCCCTGAGACCAGCGAGCATCACGTGAGGGAAACAGCAGGACACAGTGGCTGGAGCCCTGTGGCCCAGAACCACGCCTACGACAGGTGGTCGGTGAGTAACGCTGTGTGATTTTGAGGCAAAGAGTAAACGCGGGCGAGAAACCCGACAGATCCGATGACGACGGACGGCTTGGGCAGGAGAGGCCGGAACGAGCCCTCCAGGCCACGAGGAGGACATCGGATTTTTTTCTCAAAGCGATGGGAGCCATCGGATCCACGAATATCGCGGAGAAAATGACTGGCCACTTGGATGCAAGGACACAGGAGAAGACGGGGCACCGGAGTGAGCCGGGTCCGGGGAGAGGACGGTACTGGCAGCTTCGGACACTTCGGGGAGGGGATCCGGGAGGACGTTTGGCGTGAGTCTGGGGCTCAGGGAGGACTTCGGGGGCACGGAAACGTGGAAACTGCTGGACCGTACGTAACCATCCAAACCTCGACTGCGGCTGAAATCACACGAGGAAGGACGTCGATGTAGAGAATAAGGAGAGGGCGACACCCCGATGCTGATCGGGTTGAAGGTCTGAGGAACGAGGGAGAGAATCACATGCAGAGCGGCCGGAAGAAACACAGTAAAAAAAAAAAAAAAAAAAAAAGCAAAGTGAAAAATTCAAGGGATCAGGTGGTTCCAGAAAAAGGGAGCCCGGCTGGCAGTTCCTGACTCTCCGGAAAGGGCACGTGAAATGGTTTCCAGCCAATGCGGAGGCGAACGCAGCGACAGGCCCTTCGGCGTCTGCCGGGGCTCGATGACGTCCCGGCGGAAGGAGGAACGAATGAAGCGGGAACTTGCGAACGTCAAGGAGGGTCACGTAAGATGTGGGGTTTTGGTTTTTGGGTTTTTTTTTTTTTGCATGAAAATCACAGGCGAAGTTACACAACTGAAATGACGTCTGCAGAAAGCCGTCCCTCGGCTCCTGTAACTAAAATATCCGGGAGCGTTTCCGGCGCCAGTCGCTGCTGGCCTCGGCCGCACAGATGTCACCGGGTTCCTGTTCCTCTCTGTGTCCCTGCTTGTCCTCCCTCCTCATGTCACCTTCTTGAGAGAGCATCCCTGTCCCTCACGTACACAGCCTTTATTTTTTTCTGAAAGAAAATTCCAAGCCTTCGGCGTCACTGTACAACTCAAATTGCCTGTCCTCGTAGTCGCCGGGACCCCTCTCCACAGACTTTCAGTCTCTGGAAAAGCTTTTAGCCGACACGACAAGTCACACGGAAACTATGTAGCTACTCCTCAATTTAAGGGAATGTCCTTAAGAATATATTTAGGTATTACAGCAGTGCCACCTGAAATGACACTTTGTTGCCATAAGCCACACCCACTAGATTACATAATCTAAAAAAATTTTAATGGCTTGTTCAAATACCAAAACATTTAATACAAATCTCAAAGTAGGAGCACAGATCAAGGCAACGTCCAGGCAATAGCCTAGTTAAAAATCCAGCTACTAACTGAAGGATATTCACCACCCCCCCATAAATGACCTAATGGCTTTCACATCAAGGTAAGCAGCACACCGACACATGGCACCCGTCACACGTGAGATCAGCTGGAGGACAGGTGAGGTTTCCTAACCACTTGGCAGAGGCCCCGCCCGCAGATGTCTGCAGTAGCTGGTCCCATCACTCCTGCGCTCCGTGACTCTCCCTCGACCACGACTCCGGGTGCCGGCCACCCCCAGTTCACGGATGCAGACTGCATCGCATCCTCGCCGGAATCCCAGCTAGGAGAGGCCACGCCGAATCTTCCCCTCCTCGAGAAGACCCGACCCCATCGGCGTGTGGCTGTGTGACGACGTCACAACCCACCCGTCTGGATGCGGGGTTTGGTCACGGAGTGACCTGCGTGGCCAGTGCAGGGAGCACCCATGTGTGATGTAGGCGGACAGCCCTGTACCCCTCACCTCTGACTCCGCGTATCACTTAAAAGCAACTGTATCCTGTTGGTGGGGTCATGGAGAATAGCAGGACAGTGTGTCAATAACTACAGCACCATGATATGTGTAAACATTATATACGCACGATGCCGGCCAGCGAAAACATGCGGATCGCAGAGGGGATTGGGGGGCCGGGGGCGCGCGCTTAGGCGGCTGACAGTAAAGACCAGGCTTTGGCGTTTCTGAGAGTCGGAGCTGCAGTGAGCCTTTTCTTACATCCCATAAACACGTCAGAGGAACATAAGGAAACAAGACGCAGCCATATACACTTAGTGCTTTTACGTGTTATCCGTTCACTTTACAGGGGACTAGGTCGTCTATTTTTTTTTATTTTAAAGATGGGTTTTTATTTAGACAAAGGCATATTCGGCACCATCCCAGTAGGGGGCACCATAGCACCAGAAATCGTTCCATCCGCCCGGCATCCTCTCCCAGCACAGCGCAGCCGCCCGTGGAGGTGTAGACCAAGAACACTGGCTCTTCGTCCGTCTGCCGCCAGCGCCCGTTGTTCCCGAGCCCACCTTGCTCCGTGTGTGTCTTGTACGACGCGGATCACAACGCAAGGCCTCTGAAGTCGCCCCCCGCATCCCCCATCAGCGTTTTCAGAAACAAACGAGGAATCAGTGCAGCGCAGGCGACATCCGAAAGAAAGGCGCGCTCGAGCTGTAAGGGCCGCCCGGTCCCCCCTCGTCCCCGGGGAAGGGACGGAGCGCGGCCTCTTGCATGCGTCTGGCGCGATACACCTGGCGCAGGCGCCAGGTCAGAGGGCGCGACGCGGCAGGTGGCGGCGAGGCTCCCGCGCAGCATCCGCGCGCCCGGGGCGGGGCGTGTCTCCAGGGCGCAGGGCGCGCGGCTGACCCCCCGCGAGGACGCAGCCCGCCCGAGGCCGCAAGCAGCCAACGCGGACAGAACAGGGCCAGCGGCGACGGGCGCGCACCGGTGTCCTCGGCTTTGTAAGGCGCGATAACGATGCAGCACTTCGATAAAACCAAAGCTGTGCTTTTACTTACTCTGCAGACCGGCGAGACGGTCCCCAGCCAGCAAACGGAACAAATCACATCAAGTTCGAGCATTTGTATGGCCTGAGCACTCTTGCGAGTGACAAGATAGGATGGGGATTAGAGAGAGGCACAGAAAATAGTCTTTTCTTCCCTCCCTTACGCAATGCGTATTGCCTAATAGAATCATGATAATGTGATATTAGTATATCATTATAATGGCATAAGGATTATAATAATGATAACACTGATATTACATCATACGTTTAATAATGATACTATAATAATGTAGCGAGAGTTTCATTATGTATCAGACACTATGTCTACCTCTTTGCATATGTTTTTGTATTTAAGCATCCCCACAGGCCAATGAGAGAGCAATTATTTTTCCTAGTTTGTAGGGAATGAAACTGAGACTTGGAGGAATTTAGTCAATGGCCCACAATCACACGCCTAGGAAGCATTACCGTGAAGGAAAGTCTCCTTTTGGTTAAAATGTTGGTTATCCTGTGATGATGCCCAGAATTCCATGAATAACACAGTTCCCGCTTACCACCAGGAGATGATGTCCGAGGTTTGACGCATGCAGAAACATAGGATTTTAATCCATTGACACGTAGACAGATAAGGGACGAAGAGGCACTGGGCTTACACGCCTTTCCGACTCCACGCAGAGGAGTTGGGCCCATGACCTACAAGCCCCACCAGCTCCCACAGAATTTCGGGGTACCTTTCAGCATCTCCGTTTAAGACACCACACCTTAAACACTAAGGGACACCCAAGAACCACCAGACCAAAGCCCCTGACAAGAAAGAGCCCGAGACAGAACCACACAACGAGGAGCAGAAGAAACCCCCAGACCAACTGCAGCTCACGTCTTCAGAGATGACACAACATGGCGCCCGCTGACAAAGAGCGGGCGTTACAAAGAGCGACACGGCAAGACCAAGAGGGGAAGTCAGCAGACACTGGCTAAGATCTCGGAGAAAGAGAAACAATGGTACGGCAGCGAATGCCTTTGGAAGGTGGAGAAATGTCTTCAAGTTGTGCGTTTGCTTCTGGAAGGGGGGACTGAGACTGGCAGTCGGATGGGGCAAAGGGTGGCTCTTTTCCCCTGTAGACGTTCTAGTGCTTCTTAAACTTTCCACGCACACATTTGAAGAGAGATAGAAGGAAGAAAGCGATCAGAATGCCAAAGCGAGGATAAAAGAGGCACAGGCCCAGGGCCTCGGGGCGGAGTAACGGGAAGGACTTTATTTTTAAATACGGCAGCTCTATCTGGCCGTCTGTCGCTGCAGACCTGTCCTGTGCGGCATCACAAACATTCTTATTCACACCACACGGGTGTGCGCGCACACGCGCGCCTCTGAAACTAGCCATGCATTTCGAGGCCTTTTCTGTTTGGTTTAAAACATCACGTTGTCGATTTCAGCCGTGTCGATTACGCGAACAAATATCAAAAAAATAAATAAATAAACCCATAGAGGCAAGATAACCATCTATAAAAGATTGGTGACTCTGCCTTGTTGTCTATCCTAAAATATTTATCTGCAAGTCACGGGGAAAAAGAAAAAAAGAAGCGGACGATCACTTCCTGCGTGATGACGGCTGCTCTGCGGCCTTTGGTTTAGATTCGCACGTCTTCAAAGGTCCCACGGTCAAATTTGTGTCAGAAGTATTTCACGCCACGTGTCCCTGGGGGAGATCTTACGAAGTGTGTTCATGTATGAAAGGCGAAGAGACATCTATGTCGCTTTCTTTAACCCCAAATCTCCCGGAAGGTTTTGCCGCGAACCCGTTTTTCCACGGGCGGGCTGTGCGCACCGCCGTGATGCACGGGGACAGTGGACTGCGTCCCTGAGACGGTGTGGTTCGTTTCAGTTGTGTGATGTCTTTACAGATACAGAGAGAGAAAGCAAGAGGAGAGAGAGAGAGATCAAGAGCATCGTAACACCAACCCATACAAAGTCGAGGCTTACGTTCATCTTGGCGGTGCATGGGTTAAAAATAAAAATAACCAGATTCGCACAGAGCAGAGGTGCCAGGCCCCGCCCTGCACCTCTGGCTTCGTGGGTGCGAGGCGTGTGGGTGACACTCTGGGCACTGGCCCTTGTCACAGCTCTAAGGCTGTGAGCATGGCCGGGAAAGGGGTCCAGATACTTTCGAAACACTTCTCGGAATGGGTTTAAGCTCCTATTAAATGTCCGAGTGTTTCTTACGAACACGCCTGTCTTCATTTACCCAAACCCAGGGGTAAACACCGGACTCTCACGATGGACTCACGGCAGCACCAGCTTTTCCACCAGGTGAAGCCCGGAGTAAGCGCAGGCGTCTGCAGCCCTTCAGCGGGACAGGGCGAGGGCGCAGCCTGAAGGAACACAGAGTCACCAGCGACGCCCGCCAGCTACCGCGTGGATGACGCCAGGCTACATGATCGTACACGCGGCTTTGTCTGAGCATTGCAGAATCCCTACGAAGTGGACAGTATCACCCTCTTTTTACAGACGACGGCTTAAAAAACTAAATGCATCTAGGCAAGGCCAGAGAGGTCGCAGCGGAAGGAGTTGGCTGTTACATGCCGATCTGTCTGCACTCGAAGAGCCCATTCGAGGAGCCGCTGCTGTCAGAGAAGAACCCTTAACGGCACATCCAGTCCGTGTGCCAAACACCCCACTGAGACCCAGCCATGAGCACACTGCCAGGCACGGACCCGTCAGGGTGGCTTTCCGAGGAAGTCGCACGCTGAAGCTTATTTTTAAAAAAGTGCGAATTGCTCTCACGATGTCTGTGAAAGAGGTCGGCTCTTAAAGTGTAGAAAAAAAGGTGTGTGCGGGGGGTGGTGGGGGTGGAGGGGTGATGTGAGTGGCCCTCTGGTAACCTCAGCGTAAACTTGTCCTTTGGAAATGTTACCCGGATGCTCAGAGAAGGGAACAAACCTGCTTCGAAGGTCACTCTCTTTACAGCCACACTCCGGAACAGGACAGGACGCGACGCCGGAGCTGGTCAACCCGGCGGAAGTGGCCGGGCAAGTGGCCGCCCCACGGGGAGGGGCAGGGCTGCGCCTTTACTCCCTTCCCTCGTCCCGTACAACATTTTTAAACAAACCGGGAGTGAAACCTCAGATACACCGTTGCTGTGCCTGAGCCCTAACTCCAATAAGAAATAAACAGGCACGAAACGCCGGGTCACGGGGGTCCCCGGGCCCACCGGTGTCCCCTCGCACAGACACCACCCACGGTCCGCGGAAGCCAGCGACGGGCGCGGAGGCCGACGCACGCCCTGGGCAGAAGCACGCGGACGCGCTGGGCTTCGGGAGGGCCTGGCCCCCCCGGGCCTCAGGGCAGCAGCGGTGCCCCAACCAGACGGGCCTCTGGCGAGTGGAGCTGAGCCCCCGGCGGCCGCCGCTCTGCCCTTGCGGTTTCTGCTCTGCTGTCCTGCTTTTCGCATCCCGAGACTCGGGGGGGGGGGGGGGGAGGGGGGTGCAGCGCGCGCGGTTTACGCGCACAGAGCTTCTGAATGGTGCAACGGGTCCCCACGGCACCGGGCACCCCCCCCGCCTGGGCGAGGCCACCCCAGGCGCCGCCCCGAACCCGGACTTCAGGCTCCTCTGTTTTGTTGGCTTTTTTTTCCTCCTTTTCTCTTTTTTCGCCGAGGAGGTCGATTATGAGGAACAGGGGTGTTTTCACTTCGGCTGGAAGGGCGCTGGCCTGGGTGACTTTCGTGGGGAGGGAAAGGGTAAACTCGGCCTTGCGCGTGTGACACATGGGGCCTCCTCCCGGGCCGGGATGGAAATGGGATTCGCTCGTACCGCACGGTGAAACTCGGAGAAAAACCGGTCACAGAGAAACACAAGCAGGACGAGTGTGCTTCCTCGTGAACAGGGCTCACACTCCTCTGACCCCCCCTTGTGAACAGGGCTCACACTCCTCTGACCCCCCCTCGTGAACAGGGCTCACACTCCTCTGACCCCCCCTTGTGAACAGGGCTCACACTCCTCTGACCCCCCCTTGTGAACAGGGCTCACACTCCTCTGACCCCCCCTTGTGAACAGGGCTCACACTCCTCTGACCCCCCCTTGTGAACAGGGCTCACACTCCTCTGACCCCCCCTTGTGAACAGGGCTCACACTCCTCTGACCCCCCCCACTCGTGAACAGGGCTCACACTCCTCTGACCCCCCCACTCGTGAACAGGGCTCACACTCCTCTGACCCCCCCACTCATGAACAGGGCTCACACTCCTCTGACCCCCCCTCGTGAACAGGGCTCACACTCCTCTGACCCCCCTCGTGAACAGGGCTCACACTCCTCTGACCCCCCCCACTCGTGAACAGGGCTCACACTCCTCTGACCCCCCCCACTCGTGAACAGGGCTCACACTCCTCTGACCCCCCCCTCGTGAACAGGGCTCACACTCCTCTGACCCCCCCTCGTGAACAGGGCTCACACTCCTCTGACCCCCGCCCCCGATGACAAGGTGGCCTAAGAGTGGAGGCGGGCGTTTCACACCTGCGCAGATGTGAACGTGGTGGTCACCGCGCCGCACCGTGTGCAAGCCCATGTCCAGTGACTTCCTTAATGTCGCAGTGGAGGCCCCACAGAAGATCGTGCTGGAAATCGGGAACGTGTAGGAGCATTTCGCTGCCCGGGGTATGTTGCTTGACCCGCTTCTGCCCCAGTGAGTAGAAGTTTTCCATGCTGAGTGTTTCTGCCGATTGTCTTATGTTTTCACTAAAAATAACAGCTTTGTGATATATATATATATATATATATATTTTAAATGTATTAAAATAATCCTAGGAAAGGTTTGGAAATAAGTTTGTTTTTTTTTTTCAGTTGCTTTGGGGAAAAAAAAAACATATTGGGTCAGCGTTTCGTGCCTTTTTATGTCAAAACAGTTTTCCTCCATCTTGAGTTAAAAAGGAGCATTTTTGGACCCCTCTATCTCAACGTGACAAGTGTTACTGCTCTTGTTTCATGAACAAGGACACAAACAGAATGGCAGCGGAAATAAATGGCCCCACACAGAATGAGTGAGGAACAGGGAGAAAATCACAGCCCCAGGTCACCTGGCTGCCCGAGCCTCCGTTTTCCGCCCCAGGACCAGGGGGAGAGGGTTCCCGGCGCCCTCCTGGGCTTCGGCACCCAGCCCTGGGCCAGCACGGCATCCGGGGTGCGCTTCCCCTTCCCGCTGCCCTCACCGTCCTTCAAGCTCGGTCATGTCCTGTTTCACCAGACCTCGCGCTGGGTTTCCAAACCGTGGCCTCCCCCGCCCTCCCGCCAGGCCCTGCCCCTGAGTCTCCCTGGCAGATCTGCTGCTTCTTCCTTGTCCGGAGGTGCCACTAGGCATGTCCCAAACCTTCATGGTCCTTGTTGGAAGCCGCGCACCATCCACCTCCCACCCGCCCGTCCAGTACCGTTCTCCACATGCTCGAGCGAAACCACGCATTTCGTTTCAAATTCGGTTCAAACGCCTCTGCTCTCACCAGCAAGGTTGGGGTGCCTGTCCCCCTCCTTCCCTGTCTCTTTGGCATCGCCCTCTGTCATTGCTCCTTGACGTGACCCTGAACCACAGCCGTCCTCGAGACTCGGTTCAGACCCCACATCGTGACAGCCTCCCTCACGTTCAGCACGAGCGTCACGCGTCCCCGCATGGGGGTGCACATCAGGGACTGAGTCAACAGGGCCATTTTTCTTTCTGCATGGAGCAGGCCGGTGATGGTCACAGGAGGAGCTGGAAACCGCGCACAAAGGTTTGACTCACAGCACTGCCACTCTCCAGCTGTGTGACCTGGGGGAAGCGGCACGCCCTCTCTGAACGCCCATTCCTTCTCCCTTAATCTGCCACAACCACTCACAGGGGGCAGTGCTTGCAGGACACGTAGCAAGTTACCACGGAGCATCCCGCGCTTAGCGGCCCAGTCACTACGGTCGTCATCGCCGGCGGGATTGCCACCGTGGGCCCTCCGGCTTCTGGATTCTATTTGTGTTTCCTAAAGGCCCTGGCGAAACCGGGGACCCTTGCCTCCCACACAACGCTTAGTTCCCAGAGAGCGAATAACGCGTGGGCTCGTTTGCGCCTCTGGTCTCACGGGGGCGAAGCGTAGAGCCGCATAATTCTGAAACTCGTCGGGAGCTATGCCATGCGTGAGAATTCTCATTTCGCCAGAAAGCCTTGGGCTTCCTCTGGGCACTTTCACATTCTCTAGAATTTTCAACACGTATCGGTATTTCTGTCACCCAGCAAAGAGCGAAATGCAAAGCGGTGACCAGAAGCAGCGAGGCCTTTGCCCTCTCCCCCTGCGGGCCTGGATCCGAACCCGCGCTCAGCCCGCTGGGCCCCCGTGCGCGTGGGATGTCCCTGAGCTTGTCCACGAGGTGACGGAGTTGTCACGCCCGTGCGTGGGGGCTCCGGGGGACTCGGTGGAGCAGCTCGGCCAAGGGCTGCACGAGACGCTGGCACAGCACAGGGCTGTCGAGTGGGTGTTGGTTACAGTCAGCGGTGGCCTCCCCCCCGACCTCTCCCCACCCCATGCCTCAGCCTCCCCACCTCCTCGGCCTCTTCCCCAGCCTCCTTGGCCTCTCTGCCTTCCTTTGCACGTCCCCTTGTCCCGAGAGGACTTCGAAGGCCCCTTATCAGAGGCCAGGCTCGCGAGTGGCCACGAGGCCACAGCCCTCGCCAACATGTGACTTCCCGTGACCCGGCGCCTGTGACTCTGCGCGGGCACCGTCCCCGCTGCCCCCTGGGCTCCGAGGCCCAGGCCCCACTCACGAACCTGCCCTGACGACACCAGGGCCACATGGCCTCGGGGACCCTGCTTCTGGGCAAGCACCCCGAAAACGGCCTCAGAAGCCCCTCGCCAGCTGATAAAATCGACCATCTGTTTCGGAAAGGGGGTTCGCACAGCTGGACGGAGACAGCGCCTCTCTCCTGCGTCCTAGTGGGTTTGTTCTCTTTCACTGGCCGCCTGAGGGATTCCCAAAGCCCGAAGAGCACCCGGGGCTCGTGTGGACCTAGGCTGGCATCGCCGTGGCTTCCTGAGGCTCCACGCGGTGCCCGGTGCCGGCCCGTGGCCCCGCGGCCAACGCTCCAGGGGACATGTTAAAAACGGTCGGCGCACGCGAGCTTCAAACGAGAATCGCAGTGACAGTCCCGAGTCCCCCAGCAGCAGGTGGGGTAGGAGTCACCAACTTGCAGCAGAGACATTAAGCAACAGGAGTGAGTGATGTCACCCAGGAACGCAGCCACAGCGGCACGGGAGGGGCCGGAGGGGAAGCGGGGCCCGGAAGGCTGAGGGAGGTCGGAGGGCCGGGCAACGAGAGGCGAAGGAGCGTCAAGAAGAAGGAAGTTGTCAGCAGAGACAAATGTCCCTACGAGATGAAGCACAGCGAACGGGCAGGTGCATTCCATTGAACTGTTTCGACCCTGGGGGCCCGGGGCGGGGTGGCGCCCGGCATCTGTGTGAGCGGTTTCGGGGGCCGCTGGCAGAAGCAGCCAGAAAACGGGGGGGGGGGGGGCAGATAAGGGACCCGGAAGTGAGAGTGCAGGGCTGGCAAAAAAAATTTAAAAATCTGTAAAAAGTCTGTGGAGGAGAAAAAGGTATAGAACAGGAACTAGACAGAGACGAGGAGAGGAGAGGCCCTCATTTACCTAACTGCACTGTCACGAAAATCGCTTCTCTCAAATCGTGTTTTGATGATCATATCTATACATTGTTTGGAGTCTATGAAACAACCTCTAGATTTAAGAAAAAAAAATCATGTAAATATTTCTGGGGCTTATTATCTACCAAATCCACTAGGGAATTTTTTTTTTAAGTCTTTGTTTTCATTTTAAATACTGCATGTGTCCAAAGCTCTCACATATTCCTTTTCTGCGTTTTTCTTCAATGATGTTTCTTTGTCTTACCAATCTTTCATCCCCAAACCGATCAGATTTAATACCTAGGAAGTTGAATAGGATTTTTAGACCTTAACAAGGTCATAGAACAATAGTCAATGATAAAAATGTTGTCACGGAGACTTCGGCTTCCAGGGCCTTTTCTTAAAAATGCTAAATTGACAATGGAAACATTCACATTTAAGATTCAAGGCTAAGTCTGTCACGTGGGCCCCAGCCAAACTGTGCCAGGGGCGTGTTTCACCAGTGACCTAATCTTCATATGCTAAATGGGGCCAGAAGGTATTATGCCGCTATCACTATCACAACTCCTGAGGTAGGTACAACAACGAATTTCAAGCAGGAGCTAATAACGCTTTTTCGGGGGCATAAAAAAATTAGCGCTTATTCTTATAGTTCTGGATTCAGATGCTCGCAATGGGAAAACGGCAAGGGGGGTGCTCTCTGTTCGTCTTGGACTGAGGTCCCTTTGCGTGATGCCGGAGGAATAAGCGATTGAAATTCATTCCCTTTGCAAATGCGACTGACTGTCAGGATGACGGAAGTGTGAGGAAAAATGGCAAGGATGCGGTTCGGGAAAACGACTCCACCCTTCACTGGACTTGACCCCTCAAAAACCGGGTTATCGGTTGAGTCAAAATCCAAGCCAATGTGGAAGAATTTCCTGACGGTATCTCTCATACAATAAAGAGGGTTTTTTGCTTGCTCGGGGGGAGAGGTGGCATCCCGGAGAGACAAGGCAGGAGTCCCACCAAACTCAGCAGCGGGGTGCTGAGCGACAGTTAAGCATGGCGTGAAAATAAGGGGGGCACTTTATAACGAAGGGACGTAGTTTAACAGGAGCAGCGAACGCCTAGATCTACCCACACCATTTCCTTCAAAAGGAGCAAGCCGACCTATGTCTCAGGCTTCGTAATTTGAAGACGTATTGATCGAACCATTGGGTCCTCTCCCAACCCACCACGTCAAGGGCGCCGTGTAGGGCGCCTTGCGAAGGCATCGAATGATTCCCCGGGGACTCCAAGGCGCTCACCCCTTTTTGAAGCACGGTCGTCGCCTCTAGCGAGTGTCAGAGACGAAGGTGCTGTCCTCCCCAGACGCACACACCCATCCACGCGCAAACATAGTCTTCAGCTGCGAAACAGCACTTCATTAACTACTGGCCGAACTTCACAGGAAAGACCTACGATGGTTAACGAATGAAGGTTCTCCACGTGTAAAAAAAATCTCGTTCTAGGAGCACACAGGGGAGCAGGGAGGCCCAGGCGGTGCCAGTGAGGAGGGGGGTGTAAGAGGACCCTGGGCTCGGGCACCGGGAGAGCTGGCAGGTGACCAAGGTGCACGGGGAGCGACACAGAACCTCGCAGGGGCGTCTGGTGACAGAGGAAGCAACATGCAGAATTAGCCATTTCCCAAGCCGCGCGAAAAGCCACCATGATGTGAATTCTGCACACAGCTGTGATCATGTGTGTGTGCGGTGACTAGGCAGCCACCGAGTCATGTCTTTGTAGTGTTCGCCCCGTGCGGTGGTTGTGGGTCCCACGTCCTGTGCACAGAAGCCACTCCAGGGACACGAGGCCGAAGCATGCAAATGGCGTCTCCCGAACGTCACCGATTTCACACCGCTCAGCCACCATGCCACGTGCCGCCGACCCTGCGCCTAGAACGTGCCCCCTGCGCACGGCCACGTGGCTCACTGGCCTCCTCTGCTGTCCTCCTGGGAGCCGCCCTCACCCCGCGGACGGCAGCACCCCGCTGCGACGCGAGCACGTTCAGGCTCCGCCCTCGGCACTCGGGACGAGGGACCGGCTGGATGCCGGGGTCCTCGCTCCGCGGAGGCCGGGAGTCCCCTTCCCCCGCTCCCTCCTGCTTCATCCTCATCGCCACGTTTTCACACCCCGCGTTCCTGCCTAAGCGGCTTCGGTGCAGAGACGGCGGCTGCGAATCGGATTTAAATTCGTCGGCCACCTGAATATTTCTCTGGGGGCGCCAGCTTTCATGGATGCCTCTTTCCTGTCTTTCCGTGAGGTGCTGTGAATTGCTGGCTTCCTACGTGTCTACATGTCTTATCCCGTGAATACGGGAAGCACGTCCTCAGGACAGAGCGCATGACCTTTTCTTTACTGAGCTCTCCCCGGTGTGGGTCCAGCAACAGCTGGAGTGAATGAATGAATGAGTGAATGAATGAATGCATGAAGGCGGCGCCCCTCGCTGTCCATCAGCAATGCACCCCGAAAGCCCGGATCTTGGCTTCCCAGGCTCGTTTGGCCCGAGAGGCCGAAACCTTGTACCCGCATCCCTGCGAGGCGGGGCCGCTCCCACCGGACGCGAGCCGGCCCTGCTTCTTTGATCCCTGCACGTTGGGAAGCTCGTCACATAAAACGGCCTCACACACAGATCGATCGAGTCGCACGACCCGGCGACCAGCCGTGGCCACTGGCGGACCCGATCGATGCTCAGTAGCTGCTCGTAAAGTCATTATTCCCCGTTTAACTTTACCAGAGAGGCTGGAAAGCTGGACTTTGCCCTTCTCAGTGTCCCCTGCCTCCCCCCACACGCGTCCCCCCGAAGCGAGCCATGGCCCCGTGAGGCCTTTCTGGTCAGTCAGCGCAGACAAGGCCCCTAGGGAACGAACACACGCCCGAAAGTCAAAGATCACTAGGAAGAGCCTCTCGCCGCTCTGCCGCTCCCTTCTCCCTCGCTGGTTCCGCGTCAGAGGGGTGGACCACGGCGGCCATCGAGGCGCGTGAGGACAGGAGCCGCCGGACGCGACGGCAGGAGAGGCCGGGCCGCCCGCGAAGCGCCCCCCAGGCGGCTCCTCTTCATCTGCGCCTCCGGCCATCGTGTCTGATCTCGCTCGGGAGCCGACCGCAAAGCTGCCGGACCCGGGAACCTCGCGGGGCCGTTCCGGAAGCTCCTCAGCGTCGCTGTGTTCTAGCGAGGCTGCGTTTCGCGTGTGAAGACGCGTGAGGACGGATCTACTGTCCTCGAAAGCGCAGCCTCGGTGAGGGTGTTCGCAGCCCGAGCGCGTTCCTGCCGGCTGCTCGTGGTCTGCTTCCTGCCCTCCGCTTCGGCGCCGGGTGCCCCTCGCGCAGACGGACCGCTCCGCCCGCTCTGGGCCGGCCGCCCGCGCCTGCGAAGGCCGCGCCGACGCCTCGAACTCGGTCAACCTACGACCGGACCCTGTGGTTCTCCGTTTACCTCGCATCTAGGCAAGTTCCGCAACTGGTCTAAGTTATGTCCATGCCTTTGTGAGGCAGAGCAGCCTTACAAATAGTGTCTACAAAGGTTTGGCCCAGAGAAGATCTGCTAAATCCAGAGACTCTGTTTTGGGGGCACCGCGATCCCCAACAGAGTCCCTCCCTTGCTCCTGCCCCTCCTCCCTACAGAGGCCACACACACACATGCACGCACACATGCACACCCGCACATGCACACATGCACGCACACACACATGCACACACGCGCACACACATGCATACACACATGCACATGTTTGTCTGCTTCCATTGCCCAAACCTCTATGAGCACAAGCCCACCGCTCTCCTTTTCTCTTCCGACGTGACCATTGGAGCAGATGGAAAGGTGACGAGCCGCCCTGGGCAGGTGGCGATGCACCGGTGACGTGAGGGACGGTGTGTGTGTGCTGGACGGTGTGTGCGTGCTGGGCGGTGTGTGCGTGCTGGACGGTGTGTGCGTGCTGGGCGGTATGTGTGTGCTGGACGGTGTGTGTGTGCTGGAGCAGGACTAGGGAAGATTCGCTGACGTTTCTCCGCATTCTCGTTTAGTCCCTCACGTGCGAAACCCAACGCGTTCGCCAACACTTGGGCCCTTTGCCAACCGGGGCCCCTCGTCCGTGCCGTGTCCTTCACGGCCGCGCTCTGTCCTGAGTGCCCCGGGGTGTGGGGCGGTAAGGAGCCGCGGCAGAGGGACAGGAAGGAGGCTCTGAGCTTGCCTGTTCCTCGGGACACACGGTGCGTGGCGGGGTGGGGATGAGATGTCACCGCAGTCCCCCCCACCTCAGACAGCCACGAGGGTCCACGTCCGAGACCTGTGTCCGTGTACCCTGGGGTGACATCCCCCGCCTGACTTGACGTCTTTGGCCCATTCGGATGCCAGCACACGCCCATCGACATCACGATGAAGAATAAATGCACGGCCCTAGGAAATACGACCGTCCGGCGATGCGCGGACCTGCCATCGAAGGCTGCGGAATGTTCCAGAATCGTCCCCCTCACACTGCCTCCAGCGCCATTAGGGTTCGAAAGACACCCTCCAAATTGGGAGACCTGAAGTTTTCATGGGCGGTCCCTCAACCCCTTTTACCTACGTGGGTTTAGGTCATCAGCCCGGAGAGGATCGAGGAGGCGTGTCCCTGTCTTTTCTCGTCCTGAACCCCCACTGATGGGCGAGCAGAGGAAGCCGGAGGAGAAGGGGCTGAGGCGGGACTCCCTGGGGGCAGGTGCGCACGGAGCCCACGAGGCCAGCGGGGGGCGACCCCGTCCCCGGCCGCAGCTGGGTGGCTCTCAGGGGCCCGGGGCCCCGAGGGGACACCACGCTCTCTTTCCCAAACAGCCTGCACCCAAAGCCAGTGTGCCGGGCGGGATGGAGCAGCCACGTCGGAGCTGGAATTTTCTAGACTTGCCCAGAGCGTCCCCTGAGTAGCATTCAAGGCCACTCTGCGAAGTGAGACTCCGTCATCAAGTGCCATGACGCCTCTGAGACCGTCAGCTGACGAAAACGAAAACAAAAATACAAGCTAACAAACATGAAAACGTCACGTCCGAGGAAGCCTGGTCCCCGAAACACAGCTCGGGGCTTGGCGCGTCTACACAGGCGGCAGCTCTCAGCGCCTGCCTTTCAGCCAACGAAGTCATTCCTTCGGCCGCCGGATACCTCACGGTTCCCGCAGACTTCGCCTCAAACAGCCATTTTGAGCAAATATTTCCCCGTCGGTGCAGTTCCCTTTCAAATATGGGAAGATCGCCTGTTCCTTTTTTCTCACAGCTGGCCACAGACACTGTTGCTTTAGGGAGCCGCAGGCCGACATTCTTAGAACATACAAACTTCCGCGGACGGGCAGAACTGCCTGCAGACGCTGCCTTAAATAGTATCGTTTCCCTTCCTTCGCACCCCCGCCTCTGGCCACTGGATACACTTCTCCTGAGGTGACTTGAACCCACGTGGATCGAAGGGGTCGCGCCCAAGCACTGAAAATGGTTGTCGCTATCATCTGGGCAGAAAACGCTTTGGCTTGTCCTCTGCTGGGAGGCAGGCAGCGCGGTGCACAGAGGAATAACAGCGGAGAGAGTCGTAGCGCAGCGATGGCCACGATCATACCTGACGCGTACTGAACGCTGTCTCCACGGGCGAGTCATTTCCTCCTCATCGCCTGAGAGGTGGATGCTCAAATCAGCCCCATTTAGAGGTACGGAGACTCAGGCGCCTGGAGGTCAGGCAACTTTCCCAAAGAAACACGGGCCGCGACGGGCCTGGAAGCGACATCCGGGAAGGCTGGTTGCCGAGGTCTGCGACCTTGACCACGCGCAACGCCACCTTGCAACTTGTTCCACCCATTAGCGCCGCCAGATCGGTCCCGCATTCAGCGGGAGGTTACAGGTCTCCCGTGTCCAGGTGGGGACCGAGCCTCCGCTGGACCGAGCTGCTGACGAATGTCTCCTTCTGCTGTTTCCGGAAGCGTGCCAGGACCTCAGATGGCTCAGACGCGGACTGGTCCCTCCGTCCGCCACAGACCCCCCTGTGCCCTCTTACGCTTCGCGAGAATCTGAGCGCTCTTAATTAGATAAAGGGACCTTGTCCCTAAAGAACTCTATTCTTCAAAAGAGAGACAAGAAGTTAAAGACCATTATTACTCGAACGGCGCCCACCGCCAGCCTGGTGCGGCTCCATTAAGGGACTGAAGAGAATGGACCTGAGCCAGGCACGGAGGGAGCAGGTGCGCTCAGCGGGGCTCAGGCCTGGGGCCTCAGACTCCACAGAGAAGTCGTGCGGGTTCGGCCCGGCCCGCCGTGCGATTGTGTCGGGAGACGCCTCTATCCCAGTGTGACCGTCGCACGCTCAGGGGCCTGTCGCATTGTCGAAGCACACAGTCCTGGGAAGTAGGGCCCTGGGGCTCCCACGTCAGGTGACTGCCGCTCCGGAGGGGAGGGGACCACGGTGGCTCGGCCCTTCCCTCCTGCGTCCAGTCGGCGCGAGTCACAGCCATGGCACGAAGCGGGTGCTCAGTCCAGGACCAGGGCTCAGAGGAGACGCTATGGTTTCCGTAATTCCCATGGAAACCTCCCGACGGGACCGTTACAGAGGCGGGCACGCCGAAAGGGCAGAAACGCGCTACCAAAGGTCGAAGGCCTGCTGGCCTCTGTCCTGAAAAGGGAGACCGTGGACCTGGTCACCCAGGACTCTGACGCCTGGAAAAGGCCGGGGCGCCCCCAACCAGGAGTGGGGGACACCGAGGTTTCCCCGTCTTCGTGACTCAGTTTCCCTTTCTTTTCTCTCTCCTTCCATTCTCCTTCATTCCTCTCCTTGCGACCAAATGAACCACTCCTTAGGCCATTCCAGCTTAAAATACATATGGCTATGCACGTTTATGCTAATGCAGGCTTGTTTCTATTTTTATATGTTCCTCTCAACACACAACGCTCAGGAAAGTCTTAATCCAGGTGACCCTGGAAACATGATCCAGCCATATTTCAGTTATTTTAATAATATTTTTATCAACATTATTATCAAAATACCCAACATGGCATGGAGCAAATGCACTCCTGGAATGTGATCGGGTCGACTCTGACATTGCTGGTGTGACCGGGCCACCCAGATGGACTCGGTAACGTCTCATCAGCCATCCTTCAGAAGACAAACATCAGTCGAGTCAAGACACCGGGTCCCTGAATGACTCCGTTCAGTCCAGGACACCACACAGTGAGAATGGAACTGAAATCTGGGAGCATTCGGAAGAGGCCAACCAGAGGGTAGGGGGTGGCCAGGGGTCCAGCATGGCACGCCAAATATAGAAAATTTAAGAAGATGTAGGTCATTTGTTTCCTAAGAAGAAATAGTGTAAGAATACAAGATACACACACATTCGAATACTTGAAATACTGTTACATGGAAGAAGACACAGTCCTAGTCTATGTTGCTTATGTGAGGGAAAGAATTTTATCCAGTTGGCTTACACCAGTGGTTCTCCAAGTGTGAGGTCCCCAAGAGGGTCCCCAAGAACCTTCAAGGTTCTATTTGCATAATAATACTGAGATGTTATCTGCCCTTTTTCTATCTCACTAGTGGAAACTGGATGCTTCCAGAAGCTCTGTGACATGGTATGGCACCAGACAGGATGTAAAAGCAGACATGAGAATCCAGCTGACTTCTCCTAGGACAGACTTTAAAGAGAGCTGTGTAAATATGGGAAGGTGCCGCTTTCTTACTAAATCTTCGTTTTGTAATATGTGGCTATTTTTTTTAATAAAAGTGCTGTTTATATTAACATGTATTGGATTGATTATTATGGAATTAATAGTAAATAAGTATTTTTAAATTCTCAGTTTTGATTATCATTAGGGTAAGTATAAATATAACTCACGTAAAGAAAAACTCTTCGGGGTTCATAATTATGCTTAAGAACGAAGTTTATTTTATTTTTAAAGACTTTTTTAAAGAATGAGGCCTAAGACTAAAATGTCTGAGAACCACCAGTTTCAGCCATGCGGTAGGAGATTTTGAAACCACACGTTTCAGATCATTTAAGCTGTGTACCCCTAAACCAGGCTTTTCTTTGTAAAAAAGTGGTCTTTGGAGAGTATTCGAGCAGTTGGCATATACGGTAACGCCAGGTAAATGCCTTGATCGCTATGGCCGCTGAGATTTCTGTCAGCTCAGGACCTACGTGAGAACGTTGGTCTTACAAGGTGCCGAGAAAATCAGCAGGTAGGCACGCGGTTAGGGGTGAAAGTTTTGGGGTGAAACAAAAAGAGAAGAATCTTAGCGCCGGAGATGGTGACTTCGAGGTGCTGGGCTGGTGGGAGATTCTCTGATGAAAGAGAAAGAATCATGAGGCCCGAGGACTCACCGCCAAAGTCACCTAGGTTTCACGGGGGACCTGCCTGTGAGGGTGGGATCCGGCTTCCCTGGTGGCCTTGCAAGTCTCCCCGAACATTCCAGAGACCAATAGTTAAGAGTTTGATGGCCAAGAAGAAGATCAGCAGAAGCACACACGGTTTCTCCTCTAGACTGCGTCACAGCCGACAGACACCCCGGTCACCTCTACTCATTGTCTCAGTTCTTCATTTGTATCCACTCTGAATAAACACCCGCCCTTCCTCTTCCCCACGGCTCTGTACCAAAACCTAAACGCAGCTGGGAAAAGAGAAACGTGCAAAGCACGTGAGCACAGTCCACAGAAGAAAAGATGCAAACGATGGTGCGAAAATGCAAATGGCGGCCAAGAAAGGAAAACCCACAATCCAAGGCAAATGAAATGCAAAACAGAAGTGTTGGGAGCCGCTCGTGGCCCCTGTGGAATCAGCCTTGTTTGGAAACGATGAGCTTGGACTCTGGCCGAGGGCCATGGAAGGACATTCGCGAGAAGCGCGGCCAGGATGTTTTCCCGAAAAGCCATTTGCTGACGTGCACGTGAGGACTGGCCATGTTCCTGGCTCTAGACAGAAATTTCAGTCGACGACCCTATCTCAAGGAAACGGCCGTCCATCTGCAGACAAGGGCTTTCGCATAAAGAGACACATTTTAAGAAAACCTGACAGAACATTCTTCTTTCACTGAAAACTTGGGAACGAGGGCCACAGAGAAATTAACCAAAATATCCCTCAGGGCCAGGCGGGACTGGTCACCAAGCGTCTAGACCTGCCGCGCAGACACTCCCGCCCAGCTGCGCTCAGACTCACCGTTGTTCCCTGCGCACCCCCGGGTGGGGCGCGGTCATGTGTCTCCCATCGTGGCTTTGCCCGACTCACCGAGCGATACTTACAGGTGCTGAGTGTCGTAGTCACGATGCATATAATTGCTGTGCACGTCTATTCACTAAGCGAGTCTCTGCTGTGACATACGTGCGTGTCTGGTGATGACAGGCAACAGAACGCGGCAGAGGGCCAGGTCCAAAGAAGCCGGGATGTCCTTCTGAGAGGCTTAGTTAGACGTGCGCGGGCCCTGCCTTAGGCAGTCTCTAGCGGTCCACCCTGACCACCTCTCGTTTCTAACCCGAGGGAAATAGAACCGCACATCTCTAACTTGGTCCTTAACTGTCAGTTCATCCTTAAGACTTAAAAAAAAAAAAAAAGTTCTTTTGAAAAATCCTGTCTGAGAAGAAAATTATCTTTTCTTTCACCACCACCAAGGCAGAAGCCTGCCTCTCACTGCTGATTATAACCTTCCAGAAACTAGCATAAGAGGAACAGGGGACCCCTTCCACCAAGTCTGGTCGTGTGTGTGTGTGTGTGTGTGTGTGTGAGAGAGAGAGAGAGAGAGAGAGAGAGAGAGAGAGTTTCCACTTAGTATCCCAAGTCACAAATACCAAAGGGTTAACCTCCATTTGGGGAGCCGGGAGGGACAGGAAAGGGTAGGAGTGGCATTAAAAAACTCGTGACCCGCATCTGTAAGAGGCTAAGAAAGGCTGCCTAGTGTGCATCACTTCTCACAGGAGAAACATTTTCTCCTCTGCTAGAGGCGATAAGTCACGGCGGATGTTCTAGTAACCCACAGCACCCCGTCTCGAGATGTCCAGCACTTCCGGGCTCTGTGTCCTTCAGGGGTTCAGTTCCTCGCAGTGCACGTGGCCTTATTCTGTCCCTCTCCTTAGGTAAGAAAAAACTTAATAAAATGACGCTCAAGCGCAGAAGCGGGCCACTTTTCTCTCAGAATCAGTCCTCAGCATCAGTCTACACACGCGCAGCAGCCTGACACAGTCCCATGATGCCACGTTATCTCAGAGAGTTACGGGGGTCCATTCGTTCGTTCACCCATTGCATTAATTCCACAGATGTATGTTGAAAAGTGACTCTCTCATGTCAGGCACTGAGGAGGCCAAAGGGAGTAAGTAAAACTTCCTCCCTTAGGAGGGCTCGTCGGGAGAAACTAAGAAGTACACAAGGGATGTGAGGAATGTCCCTACATTCCAGGGAGACAGGGACCAGAAGGATGTCCCCAGGGGCACGTGCGCTGGCCGCCAGCTGCAGGTACTTTGCAGAGTGAAAATAAACACTGTGCGATCCCCCACATCTGGGTCCCGAGCACGGCGTAGTTTGCCAGGGTTGCTGAGCCTCCGGCCGTGATCAGGCCCCTCCTGTGTGGACACGCACATCGGCGTCACAGGGAGCGAGCCAGCGGGGACGGGAGAGCTGAGGGCGGGGACGTGAACCCGGGGGCAGCCGCTCCGCTCCGGGCAGAGGCAGGCACCTGCAAGAAGGTAACGGGTCACCTGCGGGGGAGACGTGGCAGGGAAGTGGACATTAAGCAAGACTGGACTTTCCTCTCACACTTCTGGGATTTCCATGTGGGTGGACATTGAAAAGAAAAAAAGCAAGAGTTTCTCACAATATGTTGCAACTTCTGCTTCTGTATTGTCAGAACACAGAAGTGGCAAGAGAGTTAAAAATGAAAATACTATTTTTTTTTAAAGCGACGATTGATTTTTTTTTTTTTTTTTTTTTTTTTTTTTTACCCACGAAAGTGGTATATTCATTCGGGTACACTTGGGATTTTAGGTGAATATCTATAATGAATCTAATTCTATTTGTAGTTTATTCATGACATCCTTTATCTTAGTTTAGGGAGAAATAAAACCACCACTGTTTGACTCCATTAAAAACAGAATATAGCATGGCTTACAAAGTTGGATTTCTTTAAAAAAAAAAAAAAAAAAAAAACATCTAAAGCCCCAGGAATCTGGTGACAGTATTCAGTATCAGAAAAAGTTCTTTTCTCTATGAACATCCTATCAATGAGTAAATAGGAAAACCTTAATTTTCTGAAAGATTAATTATCAACACCGTGATTAGGAAAAAGAAGCCCATTCATTTTTCTCTTTCTACTAACCAAATGTTGTAAGAGATCAGCCTTCACTTTACTTTACCAGGAAGATACATCAAATATTTATTCTGGATATTAATATACATACACGCAACAGGTATAAAAATGATCTTAACCACCTTACGATGATATTAAAACGCTCTGTAATCATGAGAAAGAGATCTCCCAGTTTAAATAAAATGGCTTTTCCTCCCTAAGCTGGTCCCCTTGTCTAGAGAACAGCCCTCTCACTGTCTGATTGAACTTGCCCCGTTTAACAAGTTCTAGTCACAGGATGTGGCTGCCTCACCATTTCATCCCCATCTGGCAGAACATAACCCACCTACTGGAGCTCTGCGCTCTGAGTGGATAGCAGCAACGAAACTTTGCTCGAGCGCCCTTCGCAATGTGCATTTCTCGGAAGACCACACGTGGGTGAACTTCCTCAGGGAGCCTGGAGCAGGGCCTGGCAACAGAGTGACCCCAGGGCGTGTGGCAAGGTTCACCTGACTGGCTCTCTGGTCTGGCGTCAAGGGCTAGACACAGCTTCTGATGTCCCTTTGTAGCTTCCGCAATACACCGTTTACAATAAGGTCACGTCCTGGCAGGTTGTCTGGATGCGACGGGGGGAAAAACGTGGGTGGAGGAGGGAAGGGAGGAAAGAGAAGCAACCGCATGGCTGAATCGAACACTGAGGTGAAGAGGCGTCTCTTCCATGTGCGAAGGATGAAAATACAGCTGTGGCTCGTCCCACTGCGAGGCATTTGCTTGTCTTGCAAGTCTCATCAGGAACCACGGCCCCGCCCCGTCGAAAGCATCTTAGGAAGGAGCATGGTCAATCTGCAGTGAGTCCCCACTCACCTACGAAACAGTGACCGAACTGTTGGGGCTGTTGGTACAACAGGTGGAAAAAACTATGCCCCTTATGGAGGACGAATTGTTATAGTGTTTTGTTGGGCCTTCTTGAACCTGCCTCATGGCTTCTGGAAAATTCTCCCCTGTGAATATTTCTGATCCTTAAGTTTCTAAAAATTAGACGATGCCCCTTGGGTCACTGAAAACGGTACCTGCCAAACTTCCTGGTGGATCATGGCCTGCGACTGCCGTCAGTGATAAACACATCAGGTCGCTGCTGGGTATTGTGCAGAAATGATTCCAGCTGTATCGGCAGCTCTCAAAGAAGGTCGCGGGGCCTGATGCCTTTGCCCTCAAGGGACATGGCGCAATGCCCAGAGACATCTCTGGTTGTCATGACTGCGGGGGGGGGGGGGGTTGGAGGGGGATGAGGGGGATGCTATCGCATTGTCAAGGCCCGGGATGTAGCTAAACACCCTCCGAGGCACAGGACAGCCCAGGTATCCAGCCCCAAATGTCGGGCAGGCCCAGGCTAAGAAGCTGTCACGGAGGCTTGAAGACATCAGATAACTTACTCAATGCCACCTGTCAGAACGTGAGTCCAGTGAAGATGAGGTCGTGACAGAGGCAGCATTCCACACTTGCCCCCGGATGTCGGATCTGGTAATCATCTCACCAGGCCAGGCACGCGGGTAAGGACTTGGTGACATACGAGGCCTGACTCCCTCATTTCCGGTGTCTCAAAGGACAAGTCGTTCAGTGGCTTTTACTTTCGTTTCCCCGTTTGCGAAGTAGATGAGATGAGACGGGTGATCGCCATGGTGTCTTGTTTCTCGAAAATTGGGTTATTCTGCAAATACTCTGTTACAGCAGTCTCCAAATCACCTAATTCCCTTTCTCTCTTCTTAACTTCTTCTCTAGGAAATCTAACCCCAAGAAGAGCAGGAAATGTTGCTGATGATTCAGAAAAAAATACCGAAACAAAACAGTGTCTTGAGCAATGCTAGAGACTCAGTAAATAGCGAAGAAGAGAATAAAATTCAAATGCATCATCTAAAAATAGAGCGACAGAAGTAAAGATATCCTCGTCATCTATCATTTTAAGGAACACAAGTTCTTTGGGCCCTTTTATATCCTGTGTGCATATTAACTTACTTTGACTATATACGAGCAATGTAAGGATGGTGAAAATAAAAGCAAATCGCCATATACACAGCAAAGTGCTGCTACTGCATTAGTTGAATTGGTTTGACAGATACTGCCCTGTGGCATATTTTCTGGGATAGAAGTTCCCCAAAGTACCCATGGATCTGTAATTCAGTCTTAGAAGTGCTAAAATTGTAGACACAAAACATGGATCAGTGTTTCAATGTTCCATTTTCATCCTTAAGCATTTGGAGTAAGAGAGAGACCAATGTTTCTTGGTGTGCGCTGTAATTTTTAGACTGAAGAGTTCAGTAGATCAATTACTATAGCTGTGGAATGGGAGAGCAGACACAGAGCAAATGTGACGTGTTTTCACCTGGTGCCATCTAACTGCTACGCCCTGAAGCCTCCTTTCGTTATACAATGAGAAAATAGAATTTTGGATGTCAGATCACTTCATTCCACCACCTAAAGTTTTTTAATCAGAAGAAATTCAACTATCATTTTGTTATTATTATTTTTTTTTCACACAAAAAGAATTTTAATCTGACCCAGGTGCCATCATTACTGTCAACCTCTGGACGTTTTCGCAACATTTTGATGGATCTGAAATCCATTAACACTGTGAAGGAAAACGTCTGTGGTTCTAATCCTTTTTAGAGGGGCTCTTAATATATATATTTTTAAAGGAGTTTGAAATGGATTTAATTAAAAAGGCCACTGAAAATCCCATAACTCATTGTGTGTTAAATGAGTAGATCTTAAAGCCATGTCAACATTATTAGCAGAAGCGTGTGTATCTGAGAGAGAATTATTAGAAGAGTCAGAGGAAGGAAATGCTTTCTCCTGCATCGACTCCAGATGCTCACCCGCCGAACAGAGGCCAGAGTGACAGGCAGGCCGTGGATTCCGATGTCCTTCAGCACTGTCACTTCAGAGAAAGTGTGCGGACGAGGAAAGCCAAAATAGATTTTTAAAAATCAACGACGCTTCACTTTTGTTTTAAAGAGATTATGGTAATTATTTTCTAAATTGAATATGGAATGTCATAACGGGTCCATTAAGATAAAAGGCACCTACATTTCTTTGCCAAAACACCATTATGTACATATTTTGATTTAAAATATAAAGGTTACCCTTTAGCAAAAAATAGATCTATGATAAGCACTTTTTAATAAACTGACAATATACAGAGAGCAAAGCCAAATCATGGCTTCATGGATTCTACTGAGACATTCTTTTCCTTAGTTATTAGCTCTTTAGCCAATATGATTTTGCTAAAGAGCTAATAGACTAAGGAAAAGTTTAATTACAAAGTAGGAGCCACACTGGCAGAGTTGGGCATCCCATATGTCTGTACTTGGCTTTCTAGATTAACAGGTGAACCGTTTCTTACTTTTTTAAATCACAGTTTCAACTTGTACCCCAACTCTTCCAGTGAAAGACCAAAGGAAAAAGCTAATCATAATGGCGGTAACAGGGCCCCTGCTCTCCGCTAAGTTTCCCGGACGCTGCAGGACGGAACGGCCCCAGACGGTTCACTTCACGACACTCTGAAAGCACTTCTACATCCGCTGCCTTTAGCCACCTGATACTCAGACATGTCATCGTGACTGTTTGCTTTAAGACAAGACGTTCTATGACGAATAACTGAAAGTCATCGTGGGGTCTTTGAACACCATGCATTTTTTTTTCTTTTTGCAAGTTGACCGATTACGATAGATGAGCAAGGGGAAACATAGTTAAATGGACGTCAACAGACAATATCCTCAGTCTGACAGCGCTTTGAAAACATAGAACCTGGCAAAACTGGCACAGGTTTCACAGTTGACAGCGGAAGGCGTTTTTAGGATTCGCGCTTCCCGTCTTTGAAGCGTGCCTCCGGACCTCGCTCGTCTGGCTCCCAGAATTTCGGGGTCCTCCTGGCTTTGATCTTGCCCGCCCTGCCCAGCCCTCCCTCACCCACACCTTCTAGCCGTTCTCTGTTCTTACGACACAGATGGTCTTTGATCTCAAAGGCCTTGGCGCTGTTCTGTGGTAGGTCACCCTGAAAATATCCTTACCCCTTCTCCGCGTGAGAAGCTCTCTTTCTTGAACCTGGACTTGGGCCCGTGGGCTCCACTAGTTCTAAAGTGACCACGTGTCCGGGACGCATCACAGCCCTTCACGTTTCAGTGATGTGGCTCCTCTTTCATTGCGAGGAAAACTTACTTTCGTCACTTGAACTTTATCCTTGAAACCATGGGCCAAAAAAATAAATGAAGAGTGATGTTTGCTTACATAAGGGAGCCAACCCAACTCAAGATGGATTAGCTAGGCTTCTGAGGCTTTTATCTCCTGATTACTTACATAGAGCAAGATTTTTCTGCATGACAGCGAACCATGCTTCCCAGCTCGCTGGTGGCAGCTTCTGCACGTGCGATGGTCTAGCTCCCAAACTACTAGAGCTGTGGGCAAGAAGTGGGTCGCCTTCTCTCGCCCCTTCCTTCCCAGCCCCCACCCCTCCCTTTTCTCTCTCTCTCGCCGAAGCAGATGTGCTTAAACTGCTGCTTTATAGTCTTATGAAAAGGAAGCAAGGCAGGAAGAGAAAGCTGCAGAACTTTCTCCTGTGTCCAACCCCTTCAGTATGATCTCACCGTCGAGATCACAGCAAACGGCCCCGACGTGTGATGGGCCCGTTCTCCAATATAAGCAAAATACCATCATTCCAAACTAAATATAAGCATTGGATGACTTACTATTTTGGTTTAACCACAATTCTCTTTTCTTTTCTTAAGACCAGTGACCAGGGATTGTCTGAGTTTTTATGCAACGCTCTAAAGAATTAGAGTGATGTGTCCATCGTGACGGACACCGGAATCTAAGGCCGAGGAGCGTCAGGCGCGTGAGGCAGGCTCGTGGTCACTGCCCGTCCCCCTCCGGGCTCAGATTCGGCACTTAACATGAGAACAAGGAAAATGACGTCGAACTATTCCTTTTTGGGATATGATTATCAGTACATTTTATGGTAAATACCGGGAAACAAATGAACGAATTTACTTACGTTAAAGACAAGTATGAGCTAGACTTCGTAATGACTCGTATACTGAAGTTAAATATGATCACATTTCTATAAAATGTTTTGCTTATTAGCTATTTTCCTTATTAACTACCAGTTACTATAAAAACAAGTCGCCCTAAATATATGTCTCCTTTAAGAAAACCTCGCAGGCCTGACATTAAAATTTTATTTACATATGCTCCCACGAGAACAAATCTCTGTTTGTATGCGCAGAATTATGAAACCCATTAGGGACGACCTAACATAGGTCCATGTGATCGCTGGTTATTTCTCAAATTTCTCAAAGAAATGAAAGGTTTAAATGTTGACTCGGAAATAAGCCTTTTATGTAACTAATCAACTCTCAACAAGCCTCCCAACCTGTCTAAGATTTGGCCTCAACAGTATTTTAAAATATTTTTATCAATATGCCTCAGAACAAAATACATACCCGAAGGGACTCTACAGAACATTTCCTTCTGCCGACATTTTTAGTTACATTTCTAATCAGTCTCTCCGTATATTTTACATAGCTTTTATTCAATTGTCTTGTGCCTCTGTAATAGCTAAACTCACAAGATAGACATATATATACATGAAAGATATTTAATTTTTCCAAATTCTGTTATAAAGTCCTTCTGATTTACTTCAGCGATGCTATGCAAGCTCAAGGGGGCATGTGGCAGTAGCTTGTACCCGCACGATCACCGTCCCAGCCACCCTTCAAGAGGAGACGTGAGTCTGGGCTCTGTGTGGAAGTGACCGGACCCTCGCACACCGGCAGCCAAGCCACACCCTTCGGCTTCCACTGCCGAGTGTTCTTCTCCCTCGCCTGGCTTCTCCTGCCAGCCCTGCCCCTGGGAAGGGTGCGGGGTCAGGCCCAGGCTCTCTGCACGTCACCTGTCTGCCCCCTCCCAGCATGGCACTCAGGTCCTTGGCGAATGACCCCCGCCCGTGGTCCCAGTCGAGGCTACTTTTAACCCCAGCCGAGGTCTAGGCCTCTCCGGCCGGGAGTCTAGTGAGAATTCAAACGTTAATACGGACGAAACTGGACTCTCGATGGCCTGGCCCTGACTGGGGTGTTGCTCATTTTAGTTCCTTGTTAAGGGCAAAAAAAAAAAAAAAAAAAAAAAAAAAAAAAAAAAAAATGAGTCATTCTGTGCAACTTCCTGTTTCTCCTCCACACAGCAACTTCTCGGTCCCACGTAAATCTGTCCTCTCCTTCCACCTGCTCTGCCGACACTCTGTCCAGGCCGCCCCCGCCCCCACGCGCCCCCGGCCACGGCCCCTCGCCGGTCTCCAAGCTTTGGACTCCCTTCCAACCTGTTTCCTCACAGTGGCCCGGGGAGTCGCCTCAGTGCAGCAAGAAAACCAGGCCACTCTCTGCCTCACAGCCCCGGGGTGGCTTCTTCCCACGACACTCAAGGCCAGAGTCACTTCCAGCAAGGCCCGTCGGCCCCCTTCCTCCGCTGGCCTCTCCAGCGCCCCGCCACCACGCACGACTCAGCCTCTGCCCCCCGTCCCGCGGGCACCCGCCCCCATTCTCTGCCCCAAACCCGCCAGGTTTTTGGTTTTATTGGCTATATTTGGGTTTTCGTTCCTGCCAGTTCCTGCGCATACGGATCTACGCTCTTGTCCACCAACAAGTGGCTCGACGAGCCTTCTGAAAGGGGCCTTCTGTGACCACCCCGTGTGGAGGGTTGTCGACCCCCAGGCCTGCCCGCCTCTGCCCTGGCCGGCGGCTTCGTATCACAGCACCCGTCAGCATCTGAAAGTGGCTTAACCACGGACAAGGTTTCCCGCTCCTTGTTCTCGCCTGCTAAGCCGCGAGCTTCGGGGAGGTCGGTGCCTTGTCTACATTTCACTGCCCACCACGTCTCTCTGCGACGGCTCCTGGCTCGCGGTGGAAGCTCCAGAAGCAGCAAGGGGTGCGGGTGGGGTGAGGAAATCACCTCATTTGATGGGTGATGTTATTCCCACGACGCTGAGCGCATCGTAACTGGGAAGCTGACAGTGGGGTCCAGGCCCGATGCCGAAGGCCCAGCCCAACGGACTTTGCAGGGAGAGCGCGTGGGCGCCCACATTTCGAGAACCCTCTCTTGGCGTCACCCTCCTCGGCTCCCCGGCCCTCTCCTTCTGCTCATCTACTTCCCTCATTCGTCACTTCCGCCCCCGGCCAAAACTCGGAACTGCTACCTTCTGCTTTGTTTATCGTTTCTGAGCCCTGATGGACCTCGATCATATCAAAGTCCCAATAAGTACATTCCGAGAACGAAAGCACAGGCCACTGAAAAGTGGAAAGACTTCGCGTTTGCGGGGAACAGGTGAGCGCCTTTGTTTAGAAGTCGAGAGGGGATTTGAAAACCTAAGTCTAAGAAGCGAAAGTCGGGTACCCGCCCTCACGTAGCTGGCCACCCATCCTCATCATAACAACCAAACAGCACACGCACCCGTGACTTCCCTTTCCTCAGGCTAGGGCCGGCTTATTTCGCAGTCGAAATCGGGAGACAGCTCCCGCCTGACTCACTTCCGATGCCTCTTGGAGGCCTGCGGAAAGATGGTCTGGCGTCTCCACTTCCTTGTACACGATGAGAACCTCAGGTGTTTTCCGAGATCAAAGAGTCTAACAAAGGTCAAATTACTTCCCTTGCACTTCGAAAATGAAAAAAAAAAAAATTCTAGAAATGTTGGTAAGTCATGCCATGGCTTTCACTTTATGCAATAGCAAAAGACAACGAGGCGGGCGAATCCGTCCCCTCTGTGACTGAGCTCGGCCGGGGACGGACTCGGCGCTGGGCTTTGCTGACCCCTTCCGCCTGCATTGCCCCTGTGCCATCAGCGTTCACAGTAAAGGCACGTCAATGGAGGGTGTCCTTCTGCTTGCCATAAGGGACACACGGCCTTAGCTGACAGGTCTCGCTGCAGACAGGGAAGTGGCTCTGTGCTGAGGTCCACCTGTTCGCGAGATCAGGTGGATGGGGCTGCAGTGTGCGCGTCACACAAATGACCTCCCTTCGGTCTGGCAGGGACTCACCCACCATCGCGGGGCCATGTCTTCGATCGCCTGATTATCAAGATGACCACTGAGAAGGACGAGGAACCCGTGGGAAAAGAATACAAGTGGGCAGACAGACCCGGGGCCAAATCTCGGCCCTCACCCCCCCAGTGCGCGCTCCTTCTTAGCTGGTGACCCTAAAACATCGCAGTGAGAGATCACTCAAAAGAGCGAAGGATTTGTGTGCGCGGTGTGTATGCGCGCCCGTTTTAACACTGCTCTCCAAATAAATCTTTTATTTTCAGTTTAACGCACAAAACAAGCTGACCAAAATGAATTGGACTGCTGGCCAGTCCCTCTTCCTGCCGACCACCTTTTCAAATCGAATACTCTACCCGACTCAGGGAAAGTTCCAGAACTATCACGAAGCCTGCGGAAGAGACCTGTTCGGACGCAGAGGAAGCGCTCATGAAGCATTTGTTCATGAAATGAATCGAGGACCAGGTACGTGGATTGAGCTGACCCAGTGGCAGGAAATACAAAGCTGTTAGATGATGGCTAATGGACATCTGTGCGATTTTCTAGTTGCCTGTATTTATTCATTTCTGCATTTCTCACATCGCCTAGAGGAATCATAGTTTACTTCGGAAGGAACTTGAGACATGGCCTGCGACAGCAGGAGAGAGAGAGAGAGAGAGAGAGAGAGAGAGAGAGAGAGAGAGAGAGAGAGAGGAGACGAGAGAAAGAGAGAGAGAGAGAGAGAGAGAAAACCACAATGGCGAGCATTTTTTTTCTTTCTCGTATTTCCTGAAATTGTCTAGCGCGTAGAAATTTCACTGTAAGTCATTTGCTTAAATAACAACGACGACGGTGACAACCAAAGGACAGATCTGAACTGCTGTTACGGCTGTGAAGTGCTTTCCGCACACAGGGGTGGGCGAGACGGGAAGCCCATTCGTTCGTTCTGTGGGACCCCAGAACCCGCGGGGAATAAGCGGGACCCAGGGCCGGAGCCGCCAGCGACCGCGAGAGGCGGCTGAGCAGAGAGACTCGGAGCGCCTTCGTCACGGATCCTCGCAGCAGAGGGACACCTGCCCAGGTGTGACAGGGGCGTGAAGGCAGGGGAGTGCCGGAGGGCCGCCCGGAGCAATTGCCATCTTCCCGGTCAAAGGCGGAAGAGGAGGGAAGAGGAGGGAAGAGGAGATGAGGCGGCCGACAGCCTGCGGACAGGAGGACGGACGGTGTTAGGAAAAGGCAAGCTACAACAGGAGGGCGTGATGGACGTCCCCGTGGGCCTCGTCGCGGCTCGCGCCTTCCCTAAGCGCAGAGGCCGAAGGAGGACGATCCGACGCCTCGGCCCAGAACCTTTTTAACGTCTACCGATTCTTCCCTTCACTCGTTGCTCCACCATGCAGCAAGAAGTTGGCGCCGGGGTGGAAACCCATCAGAAGAATGGTGTACACACGAAAGAACGAAAGTCCAGCGATTCCAGACGGGACAGGAGTCCCGCACGCGTTCTGCGGTCCCCATCACCTGACCAACAACCGGAGAGCGCAAAGTCTCAAAATGAAGTCTGCTCAAAGGGCGCGCGATTGCAAAATGAATGCCACGGCCTGATAGAAACGGCAACATAATATTAAGACTAATAATATTGATAATATGAATCACGACCAACCTGAAACTTGACAAACGTGAAACAGTCTATGTTACATTTTATGTAACATTAAAACGAAAAGAAAAGACAAGACAAGAAAAGAAAAGAAACTAGCAATGGCTGAAACAGCACTTAAGAAATGTTGTTTCTGATTAAATAGAAGAATTGAAACCTTTTCGGAAATTTAAGATCTGTATTGTTTGCCAAGTAAAGTTACATTGATAAAAATCATAACCATAATGGAAAATTCCCAGAGGCATAAGCTATAATCGGTAAAATAATGTGGATCAAAATTTATTCATAAACTTAATAGTAATTATAAAAATTAAAGGAAAATTGATTTTGTTGAATATCAGTTGAGTAAAATAAAAATACAAGTAGAAAAATTAAGAATGATTTAATCAGGCTGTATATTCAAAATATGCAGGAAATTAAATTGGCTCAATAGAATTTTTTCTGTGTAATCTACCCTCAAGGAAAACTCATAAATGTTGGTATATTCTCATTAAATATTTTTTTTCATCAGAGTTGAGTCCAAACAGACTTGGGATCAAAATCAGGGGGTCTGCGTGTTGTCCATCCAGGAAGCCATGGAGGGAGGGGTGCAGGAGAGTCTTACCCCGGACGGGGATCATGGTGGGGGGTAGGCATCGCACAGTGAGGACTGAGCTGAGGCAGGCTTTCCGGCCATTGCTCCCGTCAGCAATGATAAGAGTCCCAGCAAAGAGTCCCGAAAGGCGATGGATTGACAAACTGTTTAAAAGACAGAATCTGGATGATCCGGGAAATCCCTAAACCTGGGGATGCGGAGTGAAAAGGATTGAAACATCCCGGGGGGCGGGGGGGGGGGCGCGTCTCTCTGCCCGTAGCCTCAAGCCGCCTCCTCAGAACCCCTCGCAGGATGTGCGGTGACACACTACGATGTCCCCGTGGCCAAGAGATGGATGCCGTGAGGTCACGGGGTCGCGAACGTGAAATGGACGCCAGTGCAAAGGACCTCACAGTTCTCAACACGTTTTCACACCAGTGTCCCCTTGGACGCCTACAGGGCTTTCTCAGGGAGGAAAGTGTGTCTCCGATGGAACGTGGTCTGGATCGAGATTACACAAGTCACAGCATTCGATTTCCAGAACAGTCCTCTCTCTAAATGCCATGGGGTTTTCTTTTTTTTTCCCCAACTTGGAATGGCTCCTGACTCATTCCTTATGATGCTGAAGGCTGCTTTCATCAGTCAACAAATGATCGTTGTTACACTTTAAAGGGACATGTTTAAAATCTAGTGACCATCCTGTGTCTTCCCTTTGATATTGTTTAACATCAGCGTCATCTATACGGGGTGCTTTCGTCAGTTTCCACGACCGTCAGGGTCGTGTGCGTTCTGGTTGGGTCTGTGGGCGGGGGGGTCTCTCAGCGGTGGGAGTTCTGGTCACTTCCTCCGCTTTTATTTCCTGAGTCATGAGCCTGATCTCGGCAGCACCCGCTCTGCTGTTCCAGAGGCAGAGATCGCTTTCTTGGAGGGCGGATGAGTTTCCTCCAGATGCTCACTGTTTGGTTGAAAGTAATTTAAAAAAATATATACACGTGGTGATCACTTCCATTTGAATATCATCAAATATGAGTTAACCATTCTATCACACGGGAGAAATGGGGCAAGTAACTTTTTCACTTCAGAGACGTGGGCCTCATTTCTAGCCAGAAATAAATGCTTACCCTTTACACACTGTGGAGCTGAGCGCTGGGGGAGATGCTAAAGTTTGTTTCAGTTCTTTAGTTGAGAATCGAATAAAAATATCGATGACCTTGGGGATCATCTTTTCAGAAGCGAATCAGTGGAAGCTGCTGTAAACGCACCTAGAAGATGCTCATCTGTTTCACTACCATCGACTCTATGTAGATTTATGCTGGTCCTGGCCAAAAGCACAGGGCAGTTTTTATATCTTTCTCTATTTTTTTTTTCTGGCTTTTGTCGTGATTACTGAACACACAGTCCTCTGCTCAAATCAGCTGTTCCCCAGCCTCTCGACAGACAGACTGAAATGGCACACTGACTTCCAAGAGGGAATGCAGAGTAAAGGCTTTAAGCCATAACTGGATATTTCCTATTCTGAATATTGGGTAGGGCCATGTGCACCAGATCTAACAGTTACCATTTTTAAATTACTGTCTATTTCAGTGTTGTGTAGAAACAGATAGCAGCCACATCATAGCGCCAGATGAGTAGCCTGCGATATTTCACTTTTTCCTTTGTCATTCCCTTCTGCACACCTCAATGTATGCGAGAGCTGCAGCAGGAACCCTTGCTAATAGGCAACTAGTACAGTGACTATTCCTGATAAAGCCATTTAAACCGGATGGAAATCACGATTAAACTGAGATTAAGTTAGATTTCCATTCCAATTTTCTCCTGTGCGATTACTCCCATACACGTAGAAGACGACTGATAAGGATCAAAGGTTTGCGTGAGGACGGATCTCTTTCCCTGCACCAAGGTGCGACACGCACGAGGTCCCAGCTCGAAACCTTGTCTACAGCAATGCTGCACCTTCCACTGAAGACGCTGATCGGCCTGACTCCAAACCTCTGCCCTCGTTACTCAGACTGAAATTCACTGTCACTCCGTCTGGTAAAGACGATGCCCAGACCCTCTACGAACGCCCTTGTGCTCACGAAGCAAGGTGTAGTGGGGGCCGCCTGCCCTCTGTCCTCGGAGACGGCCCCACGGCGCGAGCATCAGGGCCCAGGCTGGCCCTGCAAGGCTGCACCTGGCTCCATTTCAACATCTCGTCCTCCCCGCCAGCGGGCCCCTCCCGCCATTCCTTGCTGTTCTTCCTGTTAGCATCTATATCTGAAGAACCACCATGAGCAAGAACAGCCAAAGAGCAGGTCCCGGGAAACCCACAGACAAGTTTGCTGAACTATGGATTTTTAAGAAGTCAAGAATCTTTCCAGAGAAGAAGTAAATTAAGGCGATGAAAGAAGGAAATAGCCAAAAAAAAAAAACACCAAAACAAAACCAAAACAAAACAAAACCAAAAAAAAAAACATAAAGAAAAAAAAAAAAAAGGCAAATCCTATCACAAATCACAATCCAGAGGCAAAATTACTCTGATAAAATTTCTTGACTGCCTCCATCACTCCACTTTGCCTCCGACTGCTTTCTTTTTTGTCTCTTGTTTCTCCCTCCCATTGTCCTCACTTTCTGAAATTTTCTTGTCCTCTTCCTCACTCTCCTCCATTATTATAATCCGAAGGCTTGTTTTTTTTTTTTTTTTTAAAAAAAAGATCATTACTTTTTCAGTGTCCAGTAAAAAAATGATTAAGTACAGATGGTAACAGAAAAGGCAGAAGACATAGCTTCTGCTTATGCACGGGTTGGAATGGCAGTGAACAAACACACTGATTGGTCAATAAAATAATAGTAATAAAATCAGCAACAACCACCAACCGAAACTGCATGTGAAAAGCGCCAAGGACAGGTGGTAAAGAGTGTGTGCTTTCAGAGGCGAGGAAACAGGACTTGCCCAGAGCCCCGTGGCTGTGAGGGGGTGCAGGGAGTGGGTGTCGAGAAGGCGCCCGGCTCCTTCCATTTGAATCAGCCATCGAAGAGAAAGAGAAAAAGGTCCCGCTCAGCCCCAGGCCCGGCCCCCTGCGCACTGGTGCTTCCCATTGCTCTGGCGAAAACTCCAGAATGTGCAGATGGCAGAGTGTCCCCTCCTCAACACCCCCCCCCCATTTTATACCTTTAGGCCGTGAGTGTGGGAAGGAATGGATGAGACAGACTTCAGACGGATTGAAAACCGATGGCAACTCTCCAGCCGAAAAACGACAAGGCCGCGAATTTGGGGGATGGTGGTGGAGATGGGGGAGGAGGAAACGATTTCAGAGAGTCTTAGAAGTAAAATCCTGGGACTTGGGAGCGTGGAAATCTATATTCCAGACTGTATTATTATGGCAAAGGTAAAGCGAGATTCAGTTTAGAAAAGGCGGCTCCACACCTCGGAGAGGTGAGTCTGCAGATGGAAAAATGGGGCTTTAATAAGTGGCAGGTGGTGACGAGGAGCTCCGAGTGTCGGATTAAGGAAGAAGACTGGCCAAGAACTGAAGCCCCGGGAACCCCAATATTTACAAGTAGACAAATATGGAGAACCAGTAGATAGATGATTGGTAGGCCGATAGATATATGTGTGTATTCTATAACTACATCTAAAATAGACATATATTTACTTATGTATAAATATAAATATGTGTGTTATGTGACTAGTAGACATAACACACACATATAACTAGTGTGTACATGTGCGTGTGCTGAGTGAACAGTATAGAAATCTCTATGTCCCTACCTTACTTAGTTAAGTGTCACTGGCGACAGAATAGCAACTAGCCCAGGACAGAGAAGAGACCCAGCTCACACCAACTCCCTCGACCCCTAAGAAAGACCCCTAAGCCCACCTCGCCTGTCCTCTCACAAACTGCATTTTAAATAAATTCTAGTCATGATAAGGTTTTTATTATGAAAATACTTTAAAAATCGATCATCGCACGCCCGTCCCCCACGCCTCTATGTGGGAGAACATTTGGAACTTGGTCAGAGGGCTGATGGCACTGATCTCACCATCGGTACGGAACCCCCGTGCTGTGTGAGACACAGGCCGCGTTTATAACCCAAGCTGCTTCCTTTCCATGCAGATGGGAAAATGAAGAGTGACAGCCAGGAAGTGGATCTCAGCTGCCGTGACGCATGACTCATTCGGCGAGGCCCACGCGGGTTCGCGGCTGCCCAGCAAGAAGGCTGTGACAGCCAGCGGGCAGTCCTCGGTGCCTGCTGCTCACGGTCACCACCGTCCCCTAGAGCTCCTTCGACCTCTGAAACCGAGTCCTGGCTTCCCCGGCACAGAGGCGCAGGGCGCAGAGCCTGCAAACGCGTGTGTGAGGCCCGGCCCAGCGTCGCTGGCGCCCGGCTGAGGTTTACTCGCTTCCGTGTTACAGGTGAAACGACGCAGCTGAGCCGTGAGCATGTGTCCACGGAGGCCCCCCCCCCACGTTCACCCTGACTTCTTTATGTCTTTAGAGTAGACAGTCGAAGTTTGATACGCCCAAAGTTACTATCTGCCAGAAACGCGAGACTCAAATCTAACACACGAAAATAAAACGTAATCTAACTCACTGGTTGCTAACACAGAAAATACAAGTTAAGGCATTAGTAGCTTCCCAGATGAGATGTGGAATCACAAAATGTCTCTCTGAACTCAAAAGCACGTAAACAAGATTTGTAGATACATATTATATCTCCCTCTCTATATATATATCTTCCAAAACTAAGTCCATATTTCAGGAAGACTAACACCTTTGAGAAAAATGTTTGCTCTCAATATTTATGTGAGCAACTGAAGTTAAACTCGATCTTTTAAGATAAATCTATGTACATCTGTTCGTTTCTTTATAGGATAAATGATCAGGCAAAATTGATTTTGGATCATTTTACACTCTTATTTTGATTATAATTCAAAATGTTTACTGTGGGAAGCTGAACTGGAAATTCTGTTGCTCAGTGGCCAATAAAAAATTTTGTATTCCTTGACGCTCTTATATAAATGCTTTGCAACTGTTCCTGGGTGGGCTTTTAAATGGAAATTTACTCTGATTTATGATAACACACGTTATCACCCTATTAAAATGATCATGCTTTATCATTTGTTTCTGATGATGATAAGCAACTTTATAGGGATGGTAACTTGATAAACAGTTCTGTGCTAAGACAACATGCTGTGTGTCCCTATGTAAAAATGGAATCTTTTCAGTTAAAAACACACACACACACAACACTCTCCTTGGTTACATAAAGTATAAATCAACAACAGGACGTGCTCAGGGGCAGCTGCCGCCCTGCTTTTTAGAGGAAAGGAAACTGATGGCAAGTTAAAAAAAAGATTTCAAAGTGAATTCCAAGAAGCAAGATTTTAAAAAATAATTTTCTCCTTATTTTTCACTTATTTGGAACTCCTACCAAAAAAAAAAAAAAACAACAATTTTGTTGTCCTTTCAAAAGTTAAAAATACAGCTTTAGATACTACGTTATAAAGAGTAACATTAAACATCAATTTATTAGCAACGTTTACTAATCGACAAAACATACTCATGAGCCGAAATGAAACTGCTTAAAAATGTCCATTAAGTTGACCAGAAGTGTACAAAGACTAAATAGCTACCTAAAGTCCAATTAGTCACATTTTCCTACAGAATATGGCATTTGCATGATTGTTGAGTTTGTGTATTTTTATCTCGTCGAGGTTCTAACATCTCCTGTCACCCAGGAAGGGTGGTGGCCTCATGAGAATTTTCAAAGCAAATAAGAATTAAAACTACAAGTAAGGAACCAAAAACTTGAGTTAGACCACATTCTGTGATAAGAATATACAAAAAGCTAACATTTCTCTAAAAGCCAACTGCATTACTTTGAACTATCATGTAACTAAGGTTCAAAAAAATATTTCACCAGTAATCAAAATTTGAGGAAGCAACCTCCCGGCCGAGGAGAGGGAGTGGCTTACATGCCACCAAAGCCATAATGTGACTTTTAAAATTATATTTTTTTGTTAAAAGGATAAGAATTCACTTATTTTGTCATTAAAATTCTCTCAGACTTTCAGAAACGCCCGTTCACGCCAGTTTTAAGGTCGAAGTAGCAATGTCGCTTTTTGACACCCTTGTACAGCGTGATAAACAAAGATACAAAGTTTTCCTCATAAATCCTGATTTTTCCCCCCAAATATTTATGCCTTTCTAAACAGAAACAGCGTGTCCTGTCACCTCGCGAGCCACGTTTGTTTCCCCTGCCACCGCCTTGCCCGTGTCTCGGTGGGCTTCTTCACTTTCGGTTACCAACCCTTCACTTATTTTTGTCTGTTTCAGCCCCAAATCTCTCCACAAGCCACGCGCGGCCGAGGAAGGGATGGCATGCTCGCACGTACCTGCACCCATGTCCAGGAAGGCACAGCCGAAGGCCAGCAGTCTAAGCCACAGGTACACGGTCATCTCTGGCAAGCGGCCGCGTCCCTGGGAAACTGCATGCGTCCGTCTGCAAAGGCAAAATAAGGATGTATCTTCGCGAGAGCTTGTCTCTGCGAAGCCGAGCCGGGGATAAAAGAGACGAAGGCGTACCCCCCACTGCTGTCTTGTTGGGCGGGGAGCGATTTCCTCCTCTGTCACCCCAAGACCAAACCACTCTCCAGCTCCACGGGCTGCTGGGTGGTGATGTCAGATTCGGTTTTACTAACTTCTGCAAAAACCATGTAAAAGGTCCTCTTTGCAGGAAGTCAAGAAAGTTGTTCAAAGTCCGTGCAAAGCCATCTCAACTTCCTTAATTCAAGTCATTAGGCTAAGTGGGAGTTTTTAAAGACTTTTTCCCTTCAAAATATATATATTTTTTTATATCTCGATCATGCTCCCTTATAATACTCATTACGACTTTTAGAAACTATCATCTCTCTTTCCCCCAAATATCGATAATTTTCTTTCCTAAGAGATAAAAAAAAATAATAATAAAACAAAACAAAACAAGATTCAGCATGGGCATAAGGAAATGGGGTTGGCGAGGGGATCCACTCATGGAATCAGTAGGAAATAACTTGCACATGATCGAAAATGATCACGTGAAGGCATGAACGGCGAGCTGCTGGCTGTGTTTGGCAAACGTTCTCATTCAGCACTAGAGCATTCAAACCCCAGCAATATGGCAGTTTTACAGCCTTACCCATTTCCTATGCAAAAGCATTCAGAGAGTCAGTGGCTTGGCCCCAAACTCTCACTGATGTCCTTCCTTCTGGGGCCAGGAATGAGATCAAGATGTCGCCTCCACCACAGCCAATTCGCTTCCAAGAAAGCGATCATTCTGTGACTTGACATGATCCTGGTGCTGTTGACGGGGGGGGGGGGGGGGGACCCTGCAATAAAAAATTAGGAGCTGTGTTTTATACAAGTTAACCTTCCCCCCCCCCCGCCCTTTAGCGATGCTTCCTAACCTTATCGATTAAAAGATAACAAATTACCATACAATGTCCTCTGTGGTTCTGACGGTCCTTAGTAAGTCCATAAATTGGGGAAATGGATACTGGCCAAAAGCCACTGTGACTTCAGCAATGCAGTGACATGAACTGGCATCATTATCACAACATTCGGCTGGTTTAGAAGCAACAGTGTGCACACACGCACGAGGGATGGTATTTGAACTGCGGATAATGCTCACGGGGGCGTCTGGGTAGACAATGTTCTTGCCACAGCCCCTCAGCCCCCACGTAGGAAGTGCCTGCCAGTGTAGGGTTCCTATGCTTTACCAAATAAATCTTTTGATATTTATAAACTTATTCATTTTACTCTTCCTTTGGCTGCTGGGAACCACAGGGCCAAATTTGCACACACCCCGCCTCTGTGCAGACAGAGATAACCCCGCATCTTAAATTCTAGATAATAACACGATAATGAGGTCTTTGTTATAATTATGATTTTATCTTGATGATGATGATAGGAGCTCACTTACTGGGCTTTACCGCAGAACTATGCTGAGCACTTCAATTGCATAATGAAACTTTTACAACCTTTGAGATAGATAACGCTATTAATGCCTCTCCTCTACGCCGTTGGAGAGGTGAGGCGGTGCGCCCAGCTCTCACAGCCGGGAAGGGGCAGGTTATGTTCTGAACCCATCTCAAGATTCACCTGACTCTCCTTACCTGCCTCACCAACCCTCACGCTTCTCCACTCTTTTTTACTATGTATTTTTATCATTTTCAAGCTCTCAAAGACAGGACAGAGACCCCATAAGAGTGATGCCGTTCTTCTTTGTGCAAAGTAGGTGTCAACAGAATACTTTTTTACACGATTTTCTTTAAGCGACAGCTTAACTGTCGCTTTCCCGGTGAAGTTTCCCTGAGCGCCCCACACCTAAAAGAGGCCGCTCTATGCTCTTTTCCCTATCAGCGTCTTGTTTGTTCTCTCTGGGTCTGGGGAGGTGTTTGTTCCTTCACATCCGCCTCCCCGACTAGGACGTCAACCTGACTTCTGATGGTACACCGTGAAGACTAAGGAGTGGTTGCCAGACATGACCTGTGGTGAATGAATGAATGAATGAATGAATGAGACCTGCACTTGCGGCTGCGGTGGCCAGCAAATTCGGGGTTGGCAAGGGCAGGAGATGGGAAGATGCTCAGGGAGCTTGTGCTGTAGGACAGGCAAGGGACAGAGACGGAAACATCTACCAGGTAAACAAACTACACCGGCTGTCACAAACCCCGACACGCGGGCTTGTCAGAGAAGAAAATATTACAAAGGAGGGAACGTGCCACCTCTTCATCGTGCGCTCTGAAGATCCATCCCGGCAATCTGCCGTTTTGTCTTTTGAAAATCTAGGTACGAAGCGAGGAAGTGTGCGTCGCGCGGTAAAACCGCTCCTCCGTCTTTGTGCGACTGCAGATCCAGACAAAAATCGGCCTCAGCGACGTGGAGCTGCGCCAGGGGCAGGGGCCGCCGCTCGGCAGGTTTACCAGCATCGTCACGCTCCCAGGGACCTCAGGACCCCTGGTCCACGGCCCCCGGCTGTCACTGCCGGCGGAGGTCAGAACACAACGTTGACGTAAACAAGAAAAAGGGATTTTGCCTCGTGGCCAAGAACAACGGCTAACTGCTGGTTCTAGCCAGGACTTGACCTGTGTAGCGCGGCCCTAACCGTCCAGCCGTAGCGTGAGGACTAAATGACATAAGCAAGAATTCAACGAATGGCGTAAACACGCGAGGTTACGGTGAAAAGCGGGGACCATAGGACACACAGCCTGCCCCTTCTCCCAGCTCCCAAGAGCAGAGAAGCTACCGCAGGGCGGAGGCAGAGAAGGACGTGAACGTGACGGCCCCTTTCTGCCAAGTGCGTGGGCACAGGCGTGACGGCGGCCAGAAAGAGAAGGCGAACCAAGCTGCCCCGACCGTGGGAGACGCGGGTGAACGTCGCTGGGCGGATCCTTCTGTTTCGACCCCAAGTAACCACGAGGCCGCGAGCCGCCCTGCGTCCTGTTGGGAGACGGAGAACGAAACTGGATAAAGTGCCGTGTCCTTATTTGAATCGGCTTAGACGTGCTGCAGTTGCAAGATGCCCTCTCATTTCAGCGATGTTCAGACACGTTTCGCAAAGCGCGTGCCTTAGCATCAGACACGGCGGACACGGCGGCCGGAGGCTTCGTGTTCGGATCTCAGCGCATCAGTCTGTGCAACACGCCAGCAACACGGATAACAGACTACAGCAGAGGCGACGAGTTCTGACGCCGTTTGTCAAACGGGCCCCACTGGGTCAGTCGGGCGGCTTTGAACAGGCTGGAGGGCACCCCGCGCTGCCCCGGGCTGGAGGGCACCCCGTGTACCAGGCCAGAGGGCACCCCGCACTGCCCCGGGCCGGAGAGGGCACCCCGTGTAACAGGCCGGAGGCCCCGCACTGCCCCGGGCCGGAGGGCACCCCGTGTACCAGGCCGGAGGGCACCCCGTGTAACAGGCCAGAGAGCACCCCGTGTACCAGGCCGGAGGGCACCCCGCTGGCCGGTGTCCCGTGGAGCCCGCGGTGTGGGCCGCAATGACGTCCCAGCTGAGAGGTGTGCACGGAGCTGCGGGCCTCGCATGACTGGCTGCAAAGTGGGGTCGCTGCCCGCCGGTTCCCTGGAAGTCTGCAGGATGTTGACGCGTGCTCCCTCTCCCCCTTCCCCCGCCCCCACCCCACCGCTCTCGCTCTCTTTCTCTCTCTCTCTCTCTCTCTCTCTCTCTCTCTCGTCTTTTGCTTAACTATACGGGATCGAATGGGTTATATTTGGAAGGGAGGAGAAATTTTGTGTCATTTTTAAAGATCTGGAGAACAGAATTTCCCAAACAGCATGGGCCTGCCTCGGGGAGCCCCACGGGGAGGCCTGGTGGCACCTCCTTCGAGGCGTCATTGTCACCCGGCCCCCATCCCCACGTCTCTCTTTGCTCGTCAGGAGGAGTGTTTCCTGCTAAGCACCGCGTTGCCCATGGGGACCCACGGTGGCACCCCCACTTGCTGCCTTACAGACCGATGGCTAGAGAGTGGTCATGGCTGTTAAGGCCCTGCCCGACTCCAAGCGGCACGGCTGCTTTCCTGGGAGATTTTCCGAGGCTGCAGGCGGCTTGGGCCACCGCACCGGGCGACAGCTCTTCGTGAGGACGTGGTTTCTGAGGAGCAGGATTCCTCCCTCCACGGAGCCGGGGGGGGGGGGTCGCGGCCTAAGGCTTTCGTGGGTCCCGTGCGTACGGGAAGCACTCTCCGCTCTGCCTGTGGGCTTCCTCCTCCGACTCTACATGCTTTCGTCTGTCCCGTGTAGTTATAATGGGACGTGTCCCACGATGCCACCAGGGCATCTAGCAAAGTCATTAGAACTCTAGCAACATGGCGAGAAGTCCAGGGACTGGGCAGGCTGAGCAAGAGAACCCAGGGGACACCGTGGGGTCACCGGTGGGGAACAGAGATGGACAGTAAACTCATGACCTTTCTCCCCAAACTGTCGTTCTGTTCCAGCGAGCATTTGTCTCTGCCTCGGTGGGGGGCGTCACCGGCCACCCCGCTGTGCAAACAGAAACCTCGGTATCATCCCCGAAGTCACGTCCTCCAGCCCGTCACTGACGTCGCTCCCCGTGGCCCTGTCGGGACGTCCTAGTCGGGCCAACGTCCCTCCCTCTACGTCGCCACCAGCCCAGTCCACAGGCAGCCTGCGTCTGGTCCAATGCCACCTCTGGCTCCCAGCCACATCCCCCTCCCCGCAGAGAAGTCTCTTCCAAATAAACAGCACCCAGCGCACCCGATCCCCCTCCGACGACACTTTCCCGCTGAGTTTAGAATGGAAAGAAGACGCTCCAGAAGAGCTCCGTGGCCCCACACGGCCGTCGCCGTCCCCTGCCCCACACGGCCGACGTCGCCGTCCCCTGCCCACGTCTGCTCCCCGCCCCCCGCCTCGGTCCCGCGGGCGTGCCGAGGACTTCCTGTTTACCATCACCTCCCCAAGGCGAGAGGTTTAACACACAATGTCTTCTCTCTTCGCAAAACTCCCCCCATCTGGAATGTTCTTCCAAGCCTCCCTGCCTCTGGGAGCTTCCTTTACCTCCCACGGTTCTCCCGGGGGGCTCCCCACCCCCTCTTTTTCACGGCACCCCTCACGCTGCCCGCATGACCACTGGATTAATTTCTGCCTCCCCCGCCAGCCGGGTGCTCCGTGGAGACCGACTGCAGCCCGCGGGCCGGTCTGCACCGTCATTAACTGTTAATGAATGAGAAACCGCAGCGCCCTTCCTGACGCTCTGGCCCGCCTGAGACCCAGGCTCTTGGCAACCCCGAGATAAGGATTCGGGGTCCTGCCCTTCCTGCTATAAATCGGGCAGAAGCTTAGATTTGAGTTACAGAAAAGAAACGAGTGCGGCCATTTCTGCACGCCTGACTTGAGGTTGAAAAGTCACCCCTGCTCTGCTTGCAGGGGTGCGCCTTCCCTCCGCCTGTTCACGTGGACCTACGTCCGTTCTCCGCCCTGAACGCGGGACGTGAGCCTCGGAAACCAAAGTCGCCCGGCGACGCGGCTGCTTCTGCGGAGGCTCCTTCGGCTCGAAGCGCCCCGCCCCCGGGGGGCGACGCACCTGCTGGAGCACGCGGACCCCACACCTGTCGGGCTCAGGCACAGCGCACGCTCGCTTCTCCCGCGCAAAGCGGCCCGGCGTGCGGCCGGGGCGGCCGGGGCTGTGCCCGCAGAGGGCCCAGGGGCCGGGTCCCTCCCGTCCGGAGGCCCCACGACGCCCTGGCCTCCTGTTGTCCGCGTTTGGAGGCGGAGGGGGGTCAAACGCGTGGACAGGAACACACGGTTCTTGAGGGCGACACACGTCGGTTCACGCGGATTTTCTCTTCAATCACAGCGGCCGCAGAGGCTGGCGTCGCTGTGCCCGGTTTTCTGGTTTTGGGTTTTGGGGTGCATGAGCCCAGGTCGGTGTGGGACCTTCCTTCAGTTCGTGTCCCCTGTCAGCGACAGGGCTTCAGCTCGAACCCAGTTCAACCCCCAGCGTCTCGACGTGGCGTTTTCACCCACAGACACGTGGAGTTCTGTGTCGCGCACAGGGGAACAGAAACGGACCAAGGACCGTTTCCAACCAGATCCACCGTCCCGTCTCTCAGAAGGAGCACGCGGTGCGGCCGTTCCCCGGGGGGTCGTGCCCGCCTCTGCCGGCCGAGCCCCCCGCCCCGCCGCGTCCCCCAGGAGGCCTCGCTGACCCCCGAGGGGGACGGTTCACACGTCCACCGTCTCTCCTGCCCTCGCCCCGACCCCTGCCTCTGCGCCCGGCGCCGCTTGCCCGGAGTCACAGGCGCTCGGCGGGCCACAGACAGCGTCGAACTTGAACTCCTGCTGTCTGCCGCCTCCGCCTGCCGGCCCCAGTGTGTGTCCCGCAGAGGCGCCCGCTTGCCCGCCTGCCCGGGCCCCTGGGCGCCCTCCCGGCCCTTCCCCCCACCCCGCCCCCACCTCCAGCCGCCAGGCCCCACGCCTCTCGGTCGCTGAGCTTCCTGTTGTCTCCTTCGTCCAACCTCCCCGGCCGCCACCCTGCGCGACGCCCTTGCCCTGCGTCCTGACCTTCCTCGGGGCTCTGGCCCGGCCTCTCCTCGAAGCGAAGCGGTCTCCAGGATGCGGTGGACAGTTCCTAAGAATGTAAATAAGTGCATGTTTTGTCCTGACATAAAGGTCCATGTAAAGGTCCCATTTGCAAGTCAAATCAAGTCCCGGCTCCTTATCAGCGGCCCAGCCGCTGAGTGCCAGCCCCAGCCCGGTCATCCCGCCCAGAGCCTGGACTCGCGCCCGTTGGTCCCTGTCCTGCTCCGGCCACGGCGGCTGCCGTGGGCGTGACTGACCCCCTGTCACGACTGAGCAAGTCCTTCCCGTTTTCACGCCACGGCTTGGTTATCGGGAAGGGCTCCCACGACACGGCCCCAACCCTCATTCCGTCCTCCCCTCCCCTCCGAACCTCTTCCCCGCGGCATCTTCAATCATTGCGCTGTTTCATTCGTTCCCTCGTGTCACCGGCCGCTCGTTTACTCGCCAGCCTTCCCTCTGCCTCCCGGCCGGGACGTGAGTCCCAGGATGCGCCAGGGGCCTGCTTGTCCTGCCCCCCGTGGAGCCGCGGGCACCGGGAACTGGGCAGGTGTTCTGGAAGCGTCCCAGTACGTATCTGAGAGTGAAAGACAGGATATCGATGTAGACGAACAAGTACGTGAATAAATTCGTAAACAAACGAAAGCCGTCAGTTCCTTTCTCCCCCGTGAGGAAAGTTTAACCCATCAGCAGTTTTCTGAGCGCGAGATCGAGCATCGCGTGCAGATGGCTGACATTTCCCATCAGCTTGCCTCCCTAACGACGTGACTGTTGCCGCCGAGCTCGGAGACCTGGCTCGAGAAAGCGATTTTCTTGTTCTCTACATGGCGTGTCCTGGCGTGGCGTCGCCTCCGTGAACCGGCGGGTGCGACGTGACCGAGCGCGGTGATGTCTCCAGCACCTGGCGCGACGCCGCGTGGCCGGGAAGGGCCGGAGCCGCGTTGCCGCCTGGCGGAACGCGGCCTGGGACCTAGACCTTGACCCGGGAACCAGCAGCTCTTCCCCTTACTCTTGACCGGACCTCTGAACCACCGAGCCACTTCTTCCCATTTCCCTATTTGAGGGGACTTCTCCGTCGCGCCGAACCTGTGAAACCGTCTCTCGCACACTCGCTCCCTCGGCTACCGAGATCACACGCATCCGTCGCCGACTCGCTAGGAAGAGCTGGACGACACTTTCTCAGTGACCCTCGAGAGTGCTGAGTGGGACAAACGGGAAATCACTAACTCTTCCCAGAGAAGGCTCTAGTCCAGTCCCCCAAATGCTCCAGCCTGGAACGCGTAACCGTCTTGAACCGTGAGATTCAAAGCTCCGCCAGCCCATCTCCCCATCTCCTTCAGCCTCGGAGCGGGGATTTAAGAACCGGATGCGGGTCCTCAAATATGTAAAGTACGTAGATACGCACCCATGGTAAGATCAGATCCAAAGGGCTTAAAGTCCATTAGCCTGAGGTCAGAGTTATTAGACTCTAGAGTCTCCAGGTCTAGGCTTCCGCCTCATTTCCCAACGAAAGGGCGGAGTGAGACGAGACGGGACTGGCTTTGTCTTTCGCACGTCTGAAATCGGGGCAGAGAGAGGTTGCCGCTTTAATGACCAAACAGCGCTTGGGGGAACGTTCGCTGATGCAGGGGGAAATTCTTCCACGAAGACCCTCTGCCCCCCAAAGTTCCCCGTTTTGGAAAGAGGCCAGAGGCCAAGTGTGAGGGGTGGAAGGTGGCCACGCCTTCTTTGACAGGGCTTGGAAACATGGAAAGGTCTTGAAAAAATGGCAGCTTCAGTTTCCTGTCTCTTGGAAGCTCGCGCGTGACGCCTTGAGCCCGAGGTCGAAGTCACTCAAGCAGAGGCCAGCATTTTTTCCTGTTGGGGGGGAAGAGAGCGTGTGCGTTAGGCTTTGCAGGATGTACCGTCGAGGAGAGTAGATATTTTAAAGAAATGTGGGTGGCCGTGTGCCAGGAAGCTCTGCTTGGGAACACGTAGGGGAACTTCATTTACGTTCCAGACCTCGTGAAGCATCGTTCTTCCTGAGAGTGTTTTTTTAAACATTCGCGAATTTAAAAACATTTCTTAGCTCATGGACTATACAACAGGCTGGAGACTGGATTGGGGGGGCGGGGGCGGAGAGAGAGAGGGAGGAAGGGAGGGAGAGATATCGGAACAGGGTGAGTCACCTGGCTGTCCCCTATCAAAAGCCTTGCCCCTCAGAAGCATGAGATAGGATAATAATGTATTGTTTGAGGCCCTGATTTTTTGGATAGTCCGTTAGGCAGGAACAGACAGCCAGGGTAGCTCTTACAACAGACAGAACGATAAACCCTGCACTGAATTGTTTTGAAAGCCCTGGGCCTGTGACCCTCGTCTAACCCCTCACGATGCCCTTCCTCATCAGGCCATGTGAATCCACAGTCTGGACCGTATTGATCAAAATAATTAGTTCTCTTGGTTTCGTTATCACAACGAGCAAAGTTTCCATCAAAACAGCACATCGGAAGGTGCGAGCTATCCTACAATCAAACAGGAGACGGGTTTTCTGGTTTTGGCCTTACGGGGGTGGGGGGGGCGGCAGAGGGAGCCCCCACGTCCCAGAACCAGCTTCGAAGGACGAAAGCGCTTCCTTCAGCACCCCGCACCTCCCCACGCCTTGCGTCACCCCCGTGTGGATGTGTGGACCCCCACTCCACTCTCAGCCCCTGTGGCTCTGCCCGGGGGGAGCAGGGGACCCCCAAACCCACGTCCGCCTGAGCAGCGCGACCTCCTGCCCAGAACCTCATCGGGGGAGGCGGCGTTTCTGAGACAGAACTCTCGCTTCTTTTTCTTTCCTCTGCTGAACTGAAAATTGAAAAAAAAGAAAAAGAAAGAAAGAAAAAAGCCTGGCGTTTGGACCTTGTCTTGCTGCCTCCCTCATCCTCACTCATCACCTCGGGCCGGGAGCTCAGGGGCTCAGGGTCGGGGCCTGGCCGTGGTCGCACACCGCCCCACCCCGCGGCAGCCAGCCCAGTGACGCCTCCCCGCGCCCTGGCTCCCACGAGCCCACACGCCGCCTCTCTGCCTGAGTTAGATTCAGTCGAACGGTGTGACGGCTGCAAACGGGCAGTGCCCTGTGGCACCGTGGGCGAGGAGGACTCTCCGGCCGTGCAGTGCTCATGTCTTTACTCTCTACCAAAGAGCTCTGGACTTCTGTCTAGCACGTGCCCGGCCTGGACGAGGGGGTGCAGGGCAGCGAAACCGCGCGGGAGCCGGGCGCCTCCCTGCCTGCAGCTCCCTGTCCCGTAGGGAAAAGAGACTTATCAACAAGTCATCAAAATGCAGTGTGATAAACGCATGATATTACTGTGGCCTCAAGGAGGAAGTCATCAACTATGCTTGAGGGGACTGTGATGCAGGGCCGCTCGCCCAGCGGGGGGGGGGGCGGCGGCCCAGCGGCCCTCCCCCCCCCACTCCACCCAGCGCCCACGGGAGGCAGCGAACCCCGCCGTGCGTGCAGGAGGGACTCAGAGAGGCCACGGGGTGCTGCCGGGGGGCAGAGCTCGGCCTGTGGGCAACGCGGGGTCGTCAGAGCGCCGTGTGCGGGGGAGGGCGAGGGTGGTGCCCACGCTTGGCCCACCGCTCCGTCCCGGGCACAGGTGCCTTCGACTGAACAGAGGGACGATGATCCCGACGCCATAGGGCGGACGTAGGGACCAGCGGCGAAAGCACCGGAGGCGTCTGGGTCGATGGCAGGGGCCGCCAGGGGTCCCCCACACCCCCGATGGGTGCCGGGCGGGCTGTGAGGTGAGAGCGACGTGAGCAAAAGCGAACACCGCCCCCCGCGCTGTGCTGCACAAACACGTCCTCGTTCCTCCTCGCGGCCACCGACGCGTGTCCCCGGCCTTTGGGTTTTTTGTTCAAAGAAGGGTGCGCAGTGCGGGGGCAGCCCGTGTTTCTGATTCCTCTCCTTCGTGCCGCGGCCTTTCTGACACGCCTTCTCGCCCCGTCCCCGCCCTGCGCCCAGAAAGCCCAGAGTGGCACGAAGTCGCAGGAAGAGGGGACGAGGGCGGACTGGCTCTGCCGTGCCCGGCGCCGCTGGAAGCGAGGGGCGTCAGGCAGGGCCCCTGAAGCCGCAGCGCCGTGGGGACCAGGCCGCTCTGCAGCACCACGTCCACGTGGCCACCCCACCCCCACCCCCAGCACTCGGCGGAGGAAGTGGCACCTCGGGCTGTCGGATGCAAAGCAGCGAGCCGGGGAGCAGCACCTCGCGCGCCGCGCTGGGCTCTGATGTGGGCGGAAGTGAGCTCGGCCCGGGGCCCCTCGCGCTGGCGGTGCAGGTGCAAAGCGTGGGCTGCGACCTTGCGCGCTGGCGCCCGTGCACCCCAGGGCCGCGCCGGTGGCCGTGAGCGAGCAGCACACAGGCCCGAGTGAGCCGGGCCACAGGCACCGGCCTCTGTCTCCCTCGGGGCCTGGCTTCTTGGCCCAGCACCAAGCTCCTCCGAGCGGCGCCTTTGTGATGGACTGGCTGCCCCCCTCCCCCCTGTGCCACAGGGCGAGGGGACACTGGGCGGGCATGCTCACAGGAAGTCGTGCTTCCTCTCGAACAATACTCACAGCCAAGCCTCCTAACTACCCCCCACCCCGCCACACACACACGCACACACACACACAGTCCCGGACAGGGAAGCTGGGCTGTCCCCTGTGGATGGTGGCCAGGAGCAGGGAGTGGCAGGGCAGGAAGCCACTGGCTGAGCCCCAGCTTGCCCCTAGGGCTGAGTTCACCATGAGGTTAGAGCCCCCGGGGGTTGAGGTGGAGGCTCCGGGCTCTAACTGTCACATGTCAGCAGACTGGCCTGGCCTTCTCCTGGTGTGACAGAGGCTTCTCTAGGAGGGAGAGGCCCCCGCCACCTCCCTGCCACACCCCTGGCAGAGCTCACACACTCCTGGGCCATCTCAGCATGGGACACTTCTTCATTTAAATAAGAGTCCGGGGTTAGACCACCCAGGGTGGGCTGAAGATGTCTGCTCCGCCCACAAACACAGGGGAGAGAAGGGGACTGTCCTTGTCACCGTGACTTCCATGGCGACCCAGAGACTGAACAAAAAGAGTGGGGTTGAATGGAACCCTATCAAGGACAAGACTGGCTTTGTCTTCTCAAGGGCATCGCAGAGAAAGGAGCATTGCAATCTCAGTCGCCCGGTTCGAGGCTGTGGACGGAACTCAGCTCATTCTATTAGACGTGCCCTTCTGGTCCCGCGTGATCGCGTGGACGAGATGCTTGGATCCTTGGACACCAGCTTCTTCTGTCGTGTTTTGTGTTCATCGTTGTTTCTTTGAAATTCAAGAGTCGGGTCCATGTTTTGCTGCGTTGGAAAACCCTTGGCCGACGGCCCGTGGTGATGGTTTTGAGGGACATGAACGAGTCTGGGCTCTCCCAACAGGTGAGGGCTAATCGTAAAAGCACGGAGGCCTTTCGTGAGCCTAGATACGAACTGCTCTCTCTGGCAGCCGGACGCTTACGAATGTTGCACACTGCAAATACCACATGCGCACACGAAAAAACAGCGCGAAGTCAACCAAAATCACGTAACACTCAGACTGCAAATATAAAAATGTTATCTAACATTCTCCATGCGTGCACACTGTTGGTTGTATTTGTACTGGTATGCATGTCTCTGTGGAAATGACACAGCGTACTTGCAAGATGAATCACAATAGTTGAAAGTCAACTTTTAAACAACGGTTTGTATTAAGAGAATCTAACTGCCCGACTAAAGTTTTGTTCTAGCTTTACACGTTGGCTTGCGGGAAAAGTGAGTCCTCAACAGCAAACGCCAATAGGGAATGTACGGTAATTTCGCCAGGTGTGTGGTCCTGCTGCTATGATATTTACGCGAATACTGGAGATTGTGCACCATTTTTGTCTACTCCGGCCGACACGGCTTTTTACAGTGTTTCAAACAAAAAACTATCGGAGAGATTCTAAGGTCCCCACTAATAATCTAGTAAGATACACACGGAAACTAACACGGAAACGTTGTTGTTACATTTTTATGTCACTTGTAGCCAGTGGGTACGTGCGCACGCGCGGGTTCGACCATGTAATACATGAGACGTATTATTTTATTTCGTGATTCCTCCTGTGCTTTCCACCTGTGCCCTCTGGCCTGTGAGCCACGGGCCACCGCCTGGCTTAACCGTGCGGCTTGGCTGCCCCTACCCTGTCACCCTGCCTTGGCCCTTGCCTGGATCGGTACGGTGTGAGCAGAAGTGCGGCCACACGTCTGGGCAGCAGCATCGAGGGGTCCTGCGGACGCACCAAAGATCAGCCCGGGACCGTCATGCGTTAACGCTGAAATCGCCCACTCTCGACTTCTTGTTAACAAGGCAGTCAAGGCCGCCAGGCTTGAGACTCTGCCTGAGAGGCTCTTCTGTTATGAGTTGATTTTTGCTGGCAGAATACCCAAGTCGCCGTTAGGCCAGACGGTACGTGGTAAGTAGGTGCGTCGTGGGGAGAGTTGCAGGAGTCCAACTTAACGGAACCTTAGTTGGTAACATGTGATGGGATAAACTGCACATATATCTAGTTGTTCTTAGGTTAGCATTTCTTCTCAATAACCAAGGCAGCTTGGTCTCATGGAACAGGGTTTGCCAGACAAACTTAATCCGAAAATTCACTCCTCCATATTTTAACTCTGTGACTCTTGGCCAAGTTACCTGTTTTGTGCCTCTGTTTCCTCACCGGTGAATAATAACCTGGTGATCTCAGGCGATTGTCAGAATTCGATGACATGATCCGTGTAAAGGACCGGGATGCAGTGAGCGGCTGGCGACGTGTCCCTGAGCATCAGATTCCTCGACGGAGTCCCAGGCTTGACGTGAGGCCCACACGACCGGAACGTCGATCAGAGAGAAAGTTCTCAGCGAATAGTTGTCCCTCCGCCTTGAGAGCAGTAACCACGGCGTGTGATGACGGGACCGTTCATAGATACTCAGCCCCAACGGTTTCTACACACAACTTCTGGCGGAAATAAAATGTGCATTTTTACAATCCGGTGGAATAATATGAAACATGTCAGCATCTGCTTAGCAAGAAAGTTCTTGGAAGTCAGGAACCAAAATAGGAGGGGGCGATGAAGGCCCAGACGTTCTGTGTCCACTGGAATTAACGCCGAGGCGCACGTCGGGTGACAGGGGTGGTGAGCAGAGCCGTCTGCTGAAGGCCCTCTCTGGACTGCCCGGCGAGGCCCCACTATCTGCCTCCATCATCTGCTTTGTGACAGGGCAGAAGCCTGAACTCAGCCCAGCGAAGTCTCCCACTGGGTTCTCCCCGTGTAGAACGCTTTCCAGACCCGCGTCCTTGGCCTTGAAGCATTAAACCTGTAGCCGTTAGAGCCCAGATATTGGCAGCTGTGTCTCTAACCGTGGCCGGCAACCTGGCCATGAACCCTGAGACCCGCCATCTGGTCTAACGATGTGGTTTTGTTTTCTGCTGGAGCCCGGATAGTTCCCCCATGGTACGCGCTCGGCCCGATCAAACGGCAGTGATGTGTGACTTCTGGGTGGCGGCTCAACCAGACAGTACACAGCTCACCGAGTCACCTTTTCCTGCTACGTGATCCTGGAGGCAGGTCCATCGCTGGTGTCCGAGTGATTATCAAGGGCAGAGAGAGAAGCGTCCCCGCCAACCGCGTGGTGAGCAAGAAACAGAACTTTCTCCTGTTAAGCCTCTGTGACGCTGAGGCCACCGGCTCCCATGGCTGAACCTCCCCGATCGAGACGACGCCCCATCAGAGGAAGCTCTGATACCCACACCAGCATGAACCGAGCCGTTCCAGGAGTGCTAAGTGAAGACCCCTCCCTGAACCCCTCCCTGAGCCCCAGGGAGCCAAATATGCTTGCAAAAGCCCAAGGCAGGGACCATGTCTTAACCTCAAGGTTACTAAGCTCAAGGACAAAACAAAGGGCTCAAAGTCAGGGTTCTGCAGAGAAACAGAGCCACGAGGGTACACACACCAACAGGATATGGAGAGAGAGAGAGAGGGAGAAAGGGAGGAAGGGAGGGAGGGAGGGAGAGAGAGACTGTGAGGGACTGACTCACGCCATCATGGCGGCCGAGAAGTCCCTCGATGCCTGGGCTGGAGGCTGGGGTGGTCGACGGTGTGATTCAGCCGGAGTGAAGACCTGAGAACCAGGGGAGAGGATGACACAGACCCCAGTGAGGACAGGAGAGGAGAAGCCCATCCCCCTCCCCTATTGTTCCACTCAGGCCCTCAGCGGGTCAGATGTTGCGCCCCACATTGAGGCGCGGGGGGCGGGGGGGATCTTCCTGGTGGAGCCCACCCACTCCAGGGCTGATCTCAGCCACCAACGCCCTCACCGACTCACCCAGAAATGACATCCTATCTGGGCATCAAGTTGACAAGTGCATTTGGGGAGCCGCTTCGAAAATGGATGCTCGCTCCAAAACCCCGGACAGCGAGGCGTGTGCTGCGGCCTGTTTCCTCGGAGCCCACGGACGTCTCAGAAAGCTCAACCCTGGGGGAAGCTCGGAGAAAACTCTGCAGTTGGCGGAGAAGCCTCTGTGACCGGCCACGTGCTGTCTGCCCAGCTTGGCCACCATCGTCTCGCGCCTTGAGTCAGCTCGCCGATCGCTGGCCCGGCACGCTCTCCTCGGGACGAGGCGTGAGGCCTGGGTCTCCCAACGCGAAACCCGCTGTGTTACCTTCGCTACGAAGTGCCCTACGACAGATGATCGGATAAAGATGCTGAGGTACATATACACAATGGAATATCACTCAGCCCTCGGAAGATGTGAAATCCTGCCATTTGTGACAACACGGATAGACTGTGAGATAATCATGCTGAGCGAAATAAGCCAGACAGAAAAAAGTTGAAAATCACGTGATATCACTTATATGTGGGATATTAACCTAAAAGCAACAAATGACCAGGACAAACAAACAGAGACTCATGGACTAGTGGTTACCAGGAGGGAGGGGGGAGAGAGATGGGGGGAAAACATTTAAATCATTTCTTCAATTAAAAAAATAAATAAGAAAAAAAAAAAACAAAATAAATTAATTAAAATGATTTAATTTGAAAAAAAATAGAAAATAAAATTTGGGACTGCGTCTACCACAGGAGGCACTTGAGGTGGTCCACTGAGGTGCCGGGAGAAGAAGTTTAAACACACTGTTTTTAAATAAGAAAGAAGCATCGTGCTCTAATTTCATGGAAGAACCGAGCCTAGTCCTCTGTCTCTGTCAGGAGGTGTGACAGGGTCGCAGCAAAGGGGGTCGGGAGAGAAACGCACATACCCTTTTGGGGCCACTATTAAATTGGATGGAGCAAAACGTTTCCAGCTGTGGTTCTCTGATTAGCCACAGAGGACACGGCATCTTTCATGACGTACAGGTGCCACTTGCCACACTTAGATGTCCCCGTACAATTAATTTCTGCAGAGTTGAAATTCATTTTCGACAAGATAAAACTGCAAAGCTTCCAATTATTGTGGGAAAAAAAAATAGCCCACGGACTTGAGGGATGACAGGAATTTCCCGGAGAGATTTCAACAAAATCCTTTGTGTCATCGGTAGATGACACTTAGAACCATAATTTAATAAGCACGGTTAGCAACACATCCTCCTTCTTCGGGTCTGTGTGTCACCGTGGCAGGCATTTTCCACGCATGACAATCGCCGTAACCGAGTCTCAGAAGCATTTTCGTATTTTCCGTGTGCGAACATGATTCTCTGCATCTTTGTGAAAACAAAGTTCCGCCATTTAACCTGGCTTTTGCTTCAAAATTTAGTGGAAAATGGAGAATTCTTTATCTAGTCTCATAATACATAGCTCGGCAGTGCTATAATAGCTAATTTGATCATTTCTACTGTAGATTAAAACCTATTTCCTTTTAGAACTGCTCAGAAAAATCACCTACAGCTCTGACTTTGAAGATGATTGCTAGATTTTTTTTTCTTTCAAAAACAGTTTTGTCATTTTTAAGTTGGTGAAAGAGAGTGCTATCTACCTATTATTTTTCCTCTTTTTTTTTGTTAATTTGACTACATTTTTTTTAAATGCATGTATAAAGTAATTGGATTTTTTAAATGAATCATTTCATTTTGCATTTGGGAATAGAGAGTTAACCCACAAATTCAGAAAATAGCAGGTGGAGGAAAAAATGGATAACTTAGAGTTCCTTAAAGGTGCTACGAATGCTTAAAGAGCTGAGTAGAAACATCTGGACTAGAAACGAGATAAACTCAGAGGTCAGTAATATACACAAATGTGACTTTTTTTTTTTTTTTGTAGTGAACGCTCGGTCTCAATGACATAAAGTTAAAAGCCTTCCTAAACTTGACACATATATAGGGTAACAATTTTATGATAAATGAAAAACGTCCTCAGTATCTTGACAAAGCCATACTTTGTAGGCAAACTAAGTATAATTAAGGAAAATATTTTAGGGGTCTAATTTATTGTCGGTTGTCATTTTTCTAGGTAAGAAGTGTGCAGTAGAAATGATATATACATACAAAAAATATCAGGTATACTGACTTTTTCCAACCTGGCTAAAGTAATTGAGTTTTCTAAATGGTTACTCTCATGAATGTTCTTGTAACTTTGTTAAGAAAAGTCCCTAATATTGACACATAACCACGACTACACAGTGACAGCAGGTTATTAGAATCAAGTGGACCCTGAGCCTGAGTGCCCTCAGGGCTTGTGGGGACCTTGTGGGTTCTTAGGGTTTCACTTGGCTACGTACCTCTGCAACACACTGTGTTTGAAACGCGAGTTACTGATAAATTGCCACCAGCGTTGTGGTTACCAAAACCACTCTGAGAAATATGAAAAGAAAGGAGGAAATAAGTTAAGAAAGGAAAGGCCCAGATGAAGCAATTCAACACAATAAACATCCCATTTCTGAGCTCTTTTTGAGGTTGCGAACCCCTCTCCCAGGATCACCCAAGTCCTTCCCCTGCTCTCGATTCTCCTCGGCTGGAAGGGAACGTCTAGAGACCCCGCGTTCGGATTTAAGCCCTCCTTCCCAGCGCCCCGCCCACCTGACCAACTTGCCTTGAAGGCTCAGCTTATCTGTTGCCTCCTCCTCTCTGAAAACATCCATGATGAATTCAGACCATTTTACGCAATGCTTTCTCAACGATTATCATCGAGATGTTGAAAATGCTGTCTTCTCAGTTGGAATATGAGCTCCACAAGGCCAGGCACACACCCTGTTCATCTTCATAGGCCCAACACTTAGAACGGACCAGCTCAGCACTGACAAATGTCAAATTCAAGAATGAGAGAGAGAGAGAGAGAGAGAGAGAGAGAGATTAAATGAACGGAGAAATGAACGGATACATGGTATTTCGAGGAGGTATTGGATGTGTCACAAGCTGTTTTCAGAATTTCAGGACTTACATAGCACATTTCTCATTTACTATCCCGTTAGGCAAGCAATCGACTCAGCCCCGAGCCCTGGACGGGACGAAAGCCCAAGAGCGTGGAGCTGCGGCTGGGCGGAGCAGGCGGTGGTGAAAACTCTGCACGAAATCAAAGCTGGGCAGGTCATTAAAATAGAGCTGTCGACTTGGCCTGAGCGAGAACTCAGCGTCCACGTCCGAAGCGGAGGAGGAGAAACGAGGCGAGCTGGGTGAAGGAAGAGACGCAGAAGCAAGAGCAGCCCCGGAGGCGAGGAGCGCAGTTACGGCAGCTCCTCGTGGGCCGGGAGCGGCCCTGGCGCCCCGTAGCCACCGAGCGTCAGACTCGGGAACCTGCCCTGCTTTCAGGCACGGCCTCTGCGGCTTCCCCGACGCCTTCCTTCAAACGTTTTCTCGTCTGTAAGCCAGGGACGACAACACTACCTACCTCACGGGCTCGGCGTGAGAATTAAACCAAATGTGTCCGTAAAGCATTTGGCACCGTTCCTAACACGTAACCAGCATTACATGTTAGCTGTTGTGCTTAGGAGGTACTGACTCAGTTTGGACAGACGAGATAAAGTCAAAGTTTTTTTTTTTTAAAGGGTGATGGGATTTATCTGTTGGCTCAGCCCAGTCCTGGTTTATGTATGTTGTCTTCGTATCTTATTTGGTTAGTATGTTCTTTTGCCATTATAGAAACCTGAAAAAATGAAATGTGTCAGAATGTTTTCAGGACGTCAAGATAGGGAATAATTTTCTGAAAATGAGATAAAAGATACAAATTATAAAGAAAAGCTAATGCGAAGTCAGACTGTGCGACATTTAAAATTTCTGAACAGAAGACAGATATTTCCTAGAATGGAAAATTGGACGGGTAATCAAAAAAAAACAGATAAAACACAATGATGGTTTTGCTTCTGTAGGAGCACAGAGGTGACTGCAGATCAAACGTCCCTTGGGGACCAAGTAGAAAAGCTGGACAAATAGCAAAAGATTTAAATAGACAAAATATGCTGTTTGATTACAGTATGAAACTAGAAATCAACGGCAAAAAACATAACAAGGACATATCTCAATATTTAGGAGTTAGACGATGTATTTTTAAATAACCCATGGGCCAGATAATTAAGTAACATGTAGACAATATCAGTCAGAAGTAAAATATGGCATATCAAAACATTGGGAAGTAGCTAAAGCCATGCTTAGAGGAAAATTTATAGCACCGATGAGTATATTAGAAGAAAGGCCGAAAAGCAGTGAATGGCTTTCATTGCTCTAAGTGTTCATTTAAAGACACTTGAAAAAAAGAGGAAATGAAACCCCCAAAAAGTAAAAGAAAGGCAGTAATAAATATAAAAGCAGAAAGCAATGAAGGAAAAGTGCACTACAGAACAAATTAACAAATCCGAACATCGTTTCTTCACAAAGACTTATAAAAGCGATAAACCCATGTCAACTGACACATTTTTTTAAAGGTAAAAATAGCTAATACTGAGAATAATTTAAAAAAAGATTATTGCTACACATATTTATTCCAGACGGGCATGTATACTCAGAGACTCATCATTTTAATTTTCTCTGATTTTTGTTTTTACTGTGGTCCCCAGTTTTGGAATTCAGTACACCCTGGTAATTTCGCAGCAGGTGCAGTGTCTCTGGGAGAGAGGGGTCAGTTTTGAGCTACCAAAATCGAAAGCAACGAAAGATGATTAAAACTGACATATGTATATGTCAATCAACAGGAACTCACGTGAGTCATTTCTGAACTCAGCCCTGAAAGTCACGTTCTTCCCACACGTCCATATTCTATGTCCTCGTGAGAATACGGCACTCTTACTATTTTACAGCAATGTTTTGGCAAATAAATCAAAACAGGTTATTTAGATATTTTTGGTAATATAAGAAACTATTTATCACAAAGGCCATTATGAAAAGCAATAGAAAGTTTATGTGCGACTATTGCATTCGGAGATAATTTTATGGAGCAGAAAGCCGGATTTGGGGGACCTCTATTCGCCCATAGATCACTTGCCATAAATAATAGAAGATTTCCTGTCTTTTTGTCCTATATAACATGGAAAGCCTCAGTAATGCGATCAAAATACGCATCGACAGTCCTCACAGTGCATTTCTTACCCTTTTATTACGACCCGGGCCCCCGAAAGGTTGAGCAGGTGTGTCGAGGAGTCAGGTAACATGCCCTTTTGTCGTCTCTGGTTACGCGGTTTCATTTTGGACCTGCGAGCATCGATTATCTTGCCCTCTCTAGAGAACATTATGTCCCCCAAACACGGGTAATAAATGTCACAGTGTTCCACAGGACACATGTTGGTTATTCCCGGGGGCATTGTGGTTACACGCTGGGAGAGTAAGGAAGAATTTCGTTCCATCTAGGCTGTAAGATGACTTCACAGACGCTCCGAGCCTCCACTGACCTTGCACAGGACACCGCCCGGCAGAGCCGACTCTTGTCACTTTGTCGAGTTTGTGCTTCTTGTTTCATTCGCTGATTCGCAGAGAGCAAGACAGCTGAGTCCTGCTCCCGCCGACGACCAGGGAAGGTTCGGCCCCTCACCCGTCAGACTGGCTTTGCACGAGCCTCGAGAGGGGTGTGGGGGACGCGGGGGGTCGGGCGTCTGGGCGGGAAATAGTTTAGAGGAAACCGAGGGTTAAGTTATTCTACCAGATACCATTGCGCCAGACGGGTGACGGGGCAACACACTACATTTGCGCAAAGTCTGAGAGAACTTTAAGATGAACAGATTTGGGACACTGAATAGAAATGTCGTGCTTCCACCGGACGTGAGCCGTCCGGGTGACAGTGTCTCTGCTTCTAGAGCGGCTGTGGCAGGCAGTGGGCGGGGGGGGGGACGTGGTAGACCAGGGAGAGCACCGAGCTGCTGGTCGCCCCCCTCCTGGTGGGAATGTGTCCGGGCGCTGCTCAAAACAGATGTAAAATGGCCAAAAGGCTGTCACCGGACTGATATCGCAGAGACTGAAAGAATTAAACATGGCAATGCAGGTGAAAGGAGAAGGAAGAACATCTTTGTTTTCGTTCTGTGTTCTTTTACGCAGCAGCCGGGTACGGAGCACTGACTCGGTGACGAGACCCCTCTGGGGCTGGGTGCTCCTCTGCGAGGGGCCGGCAGGCTGGGAGACGGGCAGGCGACGCGGCCACCCCCAGGCAGCGCACGGGGTCCCGCGGTGATGTCGTCTTGGAGTTTGGTGACACTGGGAGCCCTGACGATGGGGGAAAAGCCACCGCAGGTCTCCAAGGAGACCGTGGGAAGGGGCGCCGTTCGGGGAACAGGCAGGCTGGCGCCTTTGGGCGTCCGAGGCTTCCTCAGGTGACAAAATAAGGGATTCGAAGGGATCATCAAAGAAGTGATTTGACGGGGCATCGGGGAGGGTCGGGGAGGCCGCCGAGAGAGAGCATGTGACGAGCAGAGCCCGTGGCAGGACGGGGGGCCCTGCACGAGGCTGGGGGCCTCCCCGCGCGACACACAGAAGACACAAGGATGGAAAACGGATCCAGAAGTCGAGGGAAAAGCGGTTACGACGTGATGCGCAAGGCGGGTCACCCCAGCTCCGTGGCGCTGAACGCTGGGGAGGGCGCCCTAGAAAGTGCTGCTCGTGGCCCTCGCAGGGCGACAGAATTACGGGCCGGCTGTGCTTCCTTTCCCGTCCTCTGTATTCTCCCAGTTTTCTTCAGGGGCTGTGTGTGGCTTCTGTAATCGAGAGAAAATTCAAAGCAGATGGAGGATGCCCAGAACCAGGGGAGAAAAAACCCACCAGGTAATAAAGGACAATCACTCCCAGGCACAGAGGAACGGAGAGAGACGGAGGCCAGGACGCGGCGGGGGCCCCGCGGGCCACGCGGAGGGGCACAGATGTGACGCGTTTGCTGAGCCTCGGCTCACCTCCGCCCCCCACCCAGCCCCCCTCCCTCGGCCGGAAACACCCCTCGCAGCTCAGGGGACACGGCGCGAGCCTCGCTCGCACGCTCACTTCCCTTTTCCTGAGGTGACTGGCCGCCCCGCACGTCAAGGGCACAGGCGGCCGCGCCCAGCCTGCCCGACCGTCGCCGCGTGGCCGCCGACACCGCTGACGTCGGAGACGCTAACTTAAGCCGAGAAGATTCGCTCCTGGCCATGTCCTGCCGCCCTCTCTTGCCTCCCTCTCTCTGCTCTCACCTTCACTTCCAGAAAACCACAGAGACGGAGATAAATATGTCCTTAGTCCAGTCCCGGGGCTGCGCGGTGGCACATGACCCCGCATGACCCCGCGTGACCCCGCGGCTCAGTTCCGGTGACGTCCCTCTGAGCGGAGCGGCGACGCCCCCGTCCGGGGAACCGGAAGCCCCTCCCGAGAGCCCATCCTCGGGGGTCCAGACCTGTCCCTGACGCCGCCGGTGGCTCCTGCTACCTGCAAGTCGGGTCCTGCGTCCACCCGGACGCGACCCCCGAGGTTGGCGACGTCCAAGGAAAACAGACTTTCCATTCGGGCAGCGGAAGCAGCAATAGGCACCACGTAGGCTCCGCCCGCTCCGTCTTCGTTATAAACGCCGCGTCCCTCCGCCGGTCCCAGCCGAGTCCCCGGCCCTTCCGGCGGCTCCGTTCCGCCTCGTCCAGGGCGAAGCTGGCACCATCGCGCCGTGCGGGGCCCAGGCAGGCAGCATCGCCCCGTGTCGCCCGTGGGTCCCGGCGCCACCTCAGGGGTGTCTCAGGCCCGGCTGGACAGGGGCGCCTCGACGCGTGCCACAAACGTTCTCCCACAAAACGTCGCACGGGCTTTGCGAAACGCTGCAGCTCTTGACTCTGGGGCGACTCGGTATTCGTGACACATTATCCGTTCTGGAAAACGCAGTCCACGGGGTTCGGGAGTACGTGAGACCGTACGGAGGGCCACGGCCGCGCACGCAGGGCGTCCTGCAGCGGGGGCCGTGGGCGTGAATGGGGTGGACCTGACCTTGAGACAGACGGACCTGTGTTCAGATTCCCTGAGCTGCACGGCCTTTAGGAGCTTCCTTGGCCTGTTGGAACCCCAATTTCCTTAACTAATAAGGGGGTTGTTATCACCGAATACAGAAACGGTTGCCGGTTTTAAGGATGCGCTGTCCACAGAGTCCCCGGCACAGGGACCGGCAAGAACGCGCAGCCGGCTACGATCTCCCGCCCATGCCCTCCACTGGCGCCCGGCTGCCTCGTCAACCCAACATCACACCTCTTCAACCTAGGTGAGGAGGAGCAACCGCCAAGACCAAAAAGCCTTGAGAGGTGTGTCGTCCGGCCTAAGAGTGCAGGGGTGAGTGGCCCCGGGGTGGCCCCGCGTTCCCGTCACACCACAGCATTTTGGGGATAATCCAAGGCCAACCTGAGGGCAGAGCCATGCTCCCACTGCTCTTAGAATCGACCTGGCGATTTTCTTGAATAAGGAAAAACCTCGGCTCAGCTGAGACTCCAAGAATCACTCCCGGCCTAGAACTGAACCCCAGGAGGGAAAAAACACACACACACATTTTATTTACGTGGCGGAGAGAAAAGAGAAAGAGAGAAAAACAGAAAAAGAAAGAAAGAAAGAGAGAGAGACAGAGAGACAGGTAGGAGGAAAGGAGGAAGGAAGGGAAAGAAAAGAAAGGAACTAGTTGACTTTCTTGAAGGAGAAACCAAACAAACAAAAAAAAATCACCTGTTAATCGTTGACCTTCCGGCCCCCTGGAACCTTGGATTATACGCCCAGTAAAACCATGAACTCTTTCAAAGTGCTAAACTTAAGATGTCCTCATCGAGCTGCAACATCAAGCTCTGCCTTGATGTTTCTTCAACACACACTTATCCCTCCTGTGACCGTCTCTCTACAATTCTTCTTCTCCCTGAAGTAAGAAAGTAAAACCTCTGCCAGAGAAAATGCTCTCGGAAACAGCCCTTTGGGTAGACTCCAGGGATAAGAAAGCAAGGAATCAAGGAGAGGCAGAAACAGAGTGTGACAGCCCCGCCTGGCCGGCCACTTTCGCTTGGAGGGCGCCCTGGTTACCGTTCTCGAAAGAGGACACACTGGTTTTTCCAGATCCAGTGCCCAGGGGCCCCGTGTGCTGCAGCTTATCTCCTCCCCTACAGAGGAGAAACACCCAGAAGGTACAGGGGCAAAGGCACTGGGTCTGAGAGCTGCCTCCCGGGGAGACGTCTGCCTCCTTCCCTGAAAGCCTCGGCGACCCCCGGACACGTCTCTAGTCTGACACGCGGCCGCAGGTTGAAGGAAAAGCTGGCGTGAGTTTTCCCTGACACACGCTGTCGCCTCACGCAGAAGTTCGGGACAGGTGGGCCTCTCCGGAAGCTGGGAATGACGCAGGCACAGCTTACGCAAGGAGCCGAATGGCCAAGGCGACCTCGAGGCCACTCTGCTCCCAGGAGTCCTTGGACGTCAGACTGGCCGACAGGGTCACCTGCGTCCCCGACATTCTCGCTACACAGGAAGGTGCTGGCTCACGGCAGCAGCCCCAGGACCCGGCCTCGTAGTTTTGGGAGACGGAGCGTCACGGGCAGGTGATTTACCTACAGCCTTCACATCTCATAACATGACAATGCCCCTGCCCCCTGGCATGTCCTCAACACCTGGAATGGGACCAACCGCGTACTGATAGCTACTTGTTGGATGGATGGATGGATGGATGGGTGCACAGGTGCGTGGGTGGGTGCACGGGTGGGTGGGTATACTGCTTACACTGATAGACAGTTAGCTTAACTGCTTTTTGTGCATCGTTGTGTTGAATTTACAAGCTTACAATCACCCTACAGGGCACGAGGCATCGCTCTCCTCCTCATTTTTAAGACGAGAAGATGAACTTCAGAAAGGCCCATCGACCAGTCTGTCCGACGTCTAGGACTCCTTCAGCCACGCACTGTCATCCCATCTCACCCCTGGTCTTAAAATCAAGGGTTATCAAGAAACTATTTGATAATGGCCCTAATGGCAGCAAAATAATGACCTCAGATTATTCTAAAACATCCCTGTAAGAAAATTAAATGTCCCTATGTTTAGTCATGCCTTCGGGCATGCATATCTATGAAGTGACTTCTGCTGCGTGCCAGGACACTGCCCGGTTCTGGGGTGGGGCCGACAGAGAAGCCTTGGGCCCATCCTCGGTGGTCTGGGGAGACCCACCCTAAGTGGAAACCCTCACGCAGAGGGCTGAGCGTCATTCTGGGGGAGCCCAAGGCGCTGTGGGCATGCGGAAGAAGGGGGCTATATCCCCCCCACTAAAAACATCAGACCCACGGCACGAACTCAGGCGGCACGGGCTGACAGCACTCAGCTGGGAGGATCGCACGCCGAGGTCCGTCCGGCGGTCCGGCGTCACACTGCCCTAGGCTCATCATCGGTCATTTCCAGCTGTGGGAGACTTCAATGCAGCTCTTTTCCAGATTTTTTTAAAAAAAACAACCAAAACCCAAAAACAAACCAAAAACCTCTGTGTGTTCAGAATTAAAAACTCTGCAGAAATTCTCTGTCCTCAGGTGTTTCATTTCCTAATCTTTTGAGCACCTTTGCAGTTCTCTGTCCATGCATCGCGTTCATTCTAAGTTGTGGAGCCCAACGTTAGAGTCAGTCCCCTTAGAGGCACTGGGACAATGATGGGATCGCGTGAGAGCCCAGTTTATCCAGCCAGGGTCACAGGGGTGGCTTTCCCTTTGTGCAAGCAATTCTCGAACAACGAGCACGCGGACCTTCCAGGTCCCCCCAAGTCCCCTCAATCACACCAAGCGCGATGCTTTCCCCGTTTCTCTCTTAAATCACACTCCTCCGTCTTCTGAACTCTCGTTTTTAGACGTGTCCACATGGTACAGGGTCTAGGTTCACTTCTGAGCAGATTAAAAGTAGCTCAGGAGAAGTAACTAGCAAAAGCAAACACACACAAAAAATGCCCCAGGTTCTAATGAAATGACTCACTAATTCCAGTGTAAATACTTCTTATTTACAGTAAACAACCCCAAAAAATGTGTCTGTTTATACTAAAAATGCCTGCCCTACCTGATGGACATTGCATTGTGTGCTGTCAAAAAGCAAGGATGCTTTATAGGAGTTCATGGTTTTTAAAGGTCGGGAAACTATTTTGAAAAACAATTGAAAAATTATTCTGACTCTCAGCGAAATATTTCAGATGCTGTCACATCACAGGAAATACAGAAACACATCTCTTTTCTTAAGATTCCTCTCTGATTCGTAACTACCTCACTGAGACGCCTACTAAAAATTCAAAAAAGAGGAAAAACTATGATAAAAGTCATTGTAATGGTTAACGTTTTTTGTTTGGCACTTTGGCACTGCCCATAGAAAAACACACTGGGTTCCTCACAGCCGACAAATGCGTAGATACTAGACCAGATAGATGGATAGACAGAAACATAGATAAACTTTCTGTAGCCCAGATCTTCTTCTAAGTGCTTTCCATACATCAAATTATTTTACCCTCACAGCTCGATTACTCACTAGTCGAGGAATCAGAGGAACAGCGAAGTTCAGTAACTCCCCCAAGGACGCATAACAGGCAATGACGGAATCAGGCTCTAAGCAGCACCGACCAGCTCCAAGATAACGTGAGCCACATAGGTACCTTTGAACTTTCTAGTAGCCACGTTAAGACAAGCAAAGAGAAGGAAGAAAGGGATCCTCACACATTTATTTCAGCCAGTACGTCCAAAACGTTAGTTCAACGTGCAATTAATAAAAATAATTAATACGATATGTTTAGCGTTCTTTTCTGCACACCGCGTGTTCGAAACGCAGTGTGTAATTGCACTCACGGCACGTCCCATTTTGGACTAGTCAGCACGCAGGTGTGGCCGGTAGCCAGTGGGCACCATTCGGCACAAGCAGCTCCAGAATCCAGACGCTTTGGATTATTTTTATTTGGGGGGGATGCTCGGCGTAGATCGGTGGCGGCTTCCACCGAGCCACGTTTCGGATTGGGCGAACGGATTTAACCTACGTAAATACAGGTGGGTTCCACATAACGATGCGAGAATCTCGTGTCTGCTCGGACTTCGGGAGGAGCACGCGGACGGCGTCAACCGCCTTGGAGGAGACCTGGACCCGGCTTACGCAGACGAGCCCGGCCGTCCCCTCCGGCGACTCACGGCCCGCCATGTGCCCAGGTTCCGCCCTGTGACATCAGGCCCCCCCCGTGCCCCGCTCGCCCGCCAACCAGCCCTTCCTTCTCGGCATGAGCCCAGCCCCTGTGGCCTCGAGCACCTCTGATGCCCTCGCACACCCTTCTGTGCCGCTGGCCACATCCGCTGTGGCCAAAGGGAGGAGACATCCTCGGAGCCACAGACCTGAGTGTCCCGGAGCCCGGACAGCATGCCTGGGGACAGGACCCGCCCTGGGGACGAGGCTGCCGGGGCCGCCCTTTCCCTAGGTCTGGCTTTGGCATGTGCTCATTGACACTTTACCTCCCTTTTATGGATGCTTCCGGAACATTCTCCAGGGTCACCAATGGGTAGCTCCAAGGGCGTCCCTTCTTCCCCTCCCCGACATGCCCACGAAGGAAGAAGTGGGTGAAAGGAACATTTGTGGCAGTCCTAGAAGATTTAAAAAAAAAACTAAAAACCTCATAAGAGGGTGGCCGGGGCGGGGGCGGGGAGAAGAGGAACACCCGGTCCCCCCGGCCCCTGGGTGGGGGCGGTCACGGGCGGGCGGCATGCAAAGCCGTCTCGGTCCGGTTCGCTATGATGGGGCTGGGAAACACCATCTTCCCCGCAATCTTGTGATGTGCTCACTCCCCAGGAGCCACTTGCGCCCCAACCGCGGAACCGGGGGTCCCAGCGCCGCTGGGCCCCACTTATTCCAGCCCCAGGAACCCGCTCAGAGGCGGTTCAGATCCCGTCTCAAGCTCGCTTGCTGCGTTCTCTCGTGGGGCGGCAAACGGGCCGGAGCAGAGAGCTCCGGTGGCGGTCGGTGACGGACGTCTACAAAACAGTCCGGACACACTGACCGCCTCCAGCCGTCCCCTCTCCTGCCACACGTAAAGAATCCGACTTCCCTGCAGATGCTCATCCTCGTCCACGCGAACCCCGTAGTGATTTTGTTTCTCAGCATCTTAACGGCGGGACGGAGCTCCAGGCGGGACGGAGCTCCAGGTGGGACGGAGCTCCAGGCGGGACACGCACGAAGGGCAGTGTGAGCTCCTCGTCCCGATTCGGCTTTTCAGGAGCCAGACGACCCGGACACGTGACCTGTGTTCTCTGCGCCTCAGCTTCTTCACCTACGGCACGGGCGGATGGGCGCCCGTCACACCTACTCCACGGTGTCGTCGTGATGAGACTCGGCTCGGGCGACACGTGAGCAGGTGCCCGGCAAGGCGCCGTGCGCTTCATCTGACAGAAGGCGTCGGCGTAACTTTTGCTGACCTGTCTGAACGCCCACGTGCACAAAGCACCGCTCCAAGCACGACGGCAGGTGTGGGGGCAGGTGACACTCAGGCGGGTGACGCTCGGGCAGGTGGCTCTCGGCCGAGGCCCTACGGCGGGCACACATGAAGTCCTGGCAGGGTATCGATGGGAGGAGGTCAGTCAGGTCGGGGAGGATCTGGAAAGTTCCCTCCTTTAAAGTGCCCATGCGAGGGAGGTTTTTGAATGATTTATTTTCTAGGCAAAAAGAGAGAACTTTTCCGGCAGAGGGATGAGCCTGGATACAGGCGCGGAGGAAGGTTTCTGGTGCCGGAGAGAAGTGAACGGTGTGGTGAACCAGCAGGGGGGAGAGGGGAAAACTCACCCAGGATGAGAAAAACGGGGGGGACCCCTGCCCCATCCAGTGACAGCGGTGGGGAAATAGCAGGTGTGGGGATTTGCCTTTTGTTTTGCACATTTACTGCTCATCAGAGAACCCGTGTGGGCGTAACGGTATCACTCCCTGTTAGGCACGTCTGGCTTTTTGTTTTCCTTTAAGATCGGAGTTTACGGTTTTAAGGTGACCTAGAAGCTCCAGGACCCCAGGAATTAACCTGCTTGTCACAGCTGCTTGGATTCCAGGGCTAAACCAACATGGGTGAAGAGGAAGGATCATATGATTAGCCGAGCTGTGCAGAGGGGATGATGGACCGTACAAGAAGAGGAAGTCTGAGCAGAAACGAAACTGCAAAAAAGAGAAACTAAAAAATATATACACTGAACGCTGGCTGAATTTATAATTATAGCTATTCAAAACATCCAACGTTAAGTTTTTTTTTCAAGTTAAGTACAGACATAAATCAGAGACGTTTTACTGTATTCTTTTAATATCCAGCCACTGGAGCTTTCCCAGACTTTGGTTTTAAGGGTTTTTTTTTTTTCATTTTTCAGTAACTTTCAGTTTGCACTTTGCACTACTAGAAAAGAAATAAGAAAGTATTTCTAAAAGAGAGTCAAAGAGCAGAGGCCTAAATCGACTGTCTCTGATTCCCACACTTCCTTTTTTTACAAAGTTACTATGAGTAATATGCCCATTTCTCTTCCTCAACTGACAAAGCAAATCCCTTCTACTCTTTGGAATTCTGATAAAAATGCATAACCGTATACTCAGTGTATCAATGAAAATAATAATGGTAAGAATGACATCGCATAATATGATAATAAGTAATAGCATTGTTAAATTATGTTTCCTGACCAGGGACGCATAGAAATCACCAACGTTAGCATTCCATTAAAATGGACACCAAAAATGACTTATACCACTCACATCAAAGAAAAGTGTATCAGCCGGCTTAATTCCCAGGTGGCAGGAAGCACTTTCGTTAAACAATGTCTGGTGCGCAGTTAGCAGTGGTCTGTGCGACCTTACACATGACGAAGTGTGATGAGACTCTCCTGCCCCTGGAGCATTCGCTGACCACGAGGCCACCAACCCCACTGAACCCCGACGTCACGTAAAAGCCGCCGCTGCTGCCCGGGCCGCGTGCGGGATTCTGCCCGGGGTTTGTGGGCCCCGTCGGGACCGGGATGCGCCCTCGCGGCGGTCAGTCCCAGCGTGACGCACGGCGCCCGTGGCCGCGGCCGGAGAAGGTGCTGAGCCGTGTGTGGGTTTTGCAGACCGCGCCTTCCCTGTTCTGAGCGAATGTCTGAACGTGCCACGTCCCTTAAGAGGCCTTGAACGACATGCACGTTCGCATCACAGTGTTTGTGAAACTGATCAGAATGGGGGGAAAACGTGCCTCGCGCAGCGACGGGTCCGCTTCGGCCAGGACCACCGCACGTTGGGGGACACGGAAGCTTCTGCCGATGAGCGCCTGACGAAGGACTTTGTTCAAATCATGGCGACGCCGTGTCTCTCCGAGCTTTTCGGAGCTTGCCATCTTTCTACACCAGGAGGAAGAGCCATCAGCCCCAAGCCCCCCGCCTGACCCCTCCCGGCCACCTCCCTCCGGCTGACTCCTCTTCTAGGACTCAAGACTGTGTTGACTTGACCTGTTTTGCTGGATTCCACCCTTGGACTCTCCTTGGGCCCAGCTCTCTGGCCCATCGATCGGGCCATTTTGGGACAAACAGCTGTGTTTGGAGCTCCCTGTTGACACCACAACCTGAGTCATGTGGTGCTTTCTCTAAGGATAAACAGACCTGTCCCTGCCCTGATTTCACAGGAGCTGCCGGGCTTGCGGTGAGTGCCGTCATGGCTAGCCAGTCCCAGGGGATCCACCAGCTCCTTCAGGCGGAGAAGAGGGCCAAGGACAAGCTGGAGGACGCCAAGAAAAGTAAGTCTCCATTCTCTCTGGCCTGCGAGGGGTTTGTCACAGAGTGAACGGGAGGACGGGGGGACGGGAGAGGGGTCCTGGAGCTGAGCACGGGGCTCGGGGGCTGGCCAGCTCCGCTTCCAAGCCCCGTCTGCTCTCTCTCTCTGTGACCTCGGCCGGTTCATTGAAACCACCCAGGCATAGGTTCCCCCACCATTACAGGGAGGGGGCGAAGTTCCTTAACTCAGACCCATCCCTTAGAGAGGCTCTATGTGACACAAAGTGATAAGAAGAAGCATTAAGCTATGGGGACATGGGCTTAAGCCTTGCCTGCCACTTCCCCAATGTCACCACACCCCAGTGTCTCAACACTGCGAACCGGCGAAGAGATAAACAACTTCCAGAACGATCTGCTCACTGGTGAGTGAGCACGAGCGGGTCCCTCGTCCGTCGTTCCTGTTTCTGTTAAATCGCGAGAGCAGCAGTTGACAGCTCCTTGTCATCCCGCTCTTGGTGGCTTTTAACCGCCAGAGCGTCAAACTGTTTCCACTCTACCCTCGTCTCCTAGCTTTCTGTTTGGCGACGCCTGCGTCCATCCGGGCTCTCACACGCAGAACGGTCTCGATAAACGTCCACCGCCTTCTCGCTCTCTCCGGCATGCACAACCACCGCGTGCATTACGCGCACCCAGCAGCCCCCGGGCGGCCGGAATTTGCCGACGGTCATAATCGTGACACATAGAAAAGCTCACCCCAGGCGCCCTGCTCGGGGTCATCTTAGCTAACCCTCGCGTGAACCCTCTTTGCACCGGGGCAAAGGACACCCAGAGCAAGTGTGCGACTTGCCCACGTCCGCACGGGGCGCGAGTGGTGGCCTCAGGGCTCGCGTGGGGTCTGACGCCCACGCCGAGGCCTTACCCACCGCGCCGCCTGACGCGTGCGTGATCTCGGTGACGTCGGGTCCGCGGCTCCTACGCGGTGGCTGGCCAGCACCTGTGTCCTCCCTTCGTCCTGTGCCGGGTCACGACTTAACCTATAACGACGTGTCGTCTGCGTCTTCCTCGTCAGATTCTGAGCCGAGCGAGGCAGGCGCCGCGTCGTGGCTCTCGGTCCTGTTTGCATGAGCGGGGACCGGGCCGGCGTGGGGACGGGTGCGAGCTTGTTCGGATGTGCCGGGCGGCTGTGGGGACAGCACGTCACAGTGCCAGGTGGGGGTGGGGAGGGAGGCCGTCTCGTCTCCCAGGGCCGAGGGATTTTACAGAAAACAGAGCAGTCTGTGACCCGCCGGTCGGGACAGGGCACAAAGCTCCCTTGCCTTTCATTCGAATTTCTTAAACCACCTTAGCAACGTCCAGCACAGAAGAACAGCTTGTTTTCAAATGTGATCATTATGGCACCTTCGCTTCCTCGTTATGGAAGAAACGAAGATGACACTATGTCGAGCCCATACATAATCCATAGACTGGCGTGATCTTTACTGGCCGGGGCGCCTTTGTCTGAGCCCCCTCCCCCGCCCCCCACCCTCCGGTGAGCGTGCTCCGCGTGGACGGTGGCTCCTCCCTGCTGGGAAATGCACGCCGAGCTGTCTGGACGCAAAATGTTCACCGTGTCTGCCAGTCAGGTCAGTATGCGTGTCCTTTTTCCTTGGGCTTTGTTCATGAATATTCGAGCAAATAGGCAGCCAATAATAGAAATGCCCAGGCCTTGCAAACGTTTTGGAAAATAGTTTGACTTTCAACAAGTCACCTCTGCACTCAGTTCTCCAGAGAATGTCGGTCTGTCCCCTTTGCCTCGGCCAGGGCGGCCTTCGAGGCCGGTCGTCTGTCACTGGCAGAGCTGTTTCGTATAAAAGTACTTACTTTGGGGATCTGGCGCTGGGTAATGTCTCTCATGTTTCACGAGTTTTCATTTCGTGCAGTTTATTTATTTCATAAGTATTTACGGGGTGTCGATTGATTTCTAAGCCACTTTGATGTGTTCGCTGACGAGAAGACCCAGACTCTTCCTTGAAGGATACCCCAGTGAGAAAAACACAGAGATGAGCGTGAAAGAGAGAGACAGAGAGACACAGAGAGGAAGAACGACATGAGAGGTGCAGGTCGCCATCGTTGGTCTAATCCCCAATAGTTCACTTTGTTTTTCTTCTTCATGAATTGATTCACTCTAAAATCTGCCACGTGCGAAGGCCAAATAGAGACTCAGGATGAGAACCGATAAAGTCACCGTCTGCTCACTTTCTCTTTCTTAAATCCGTGTATTTGAAAGCCTCTCAGGAACTCGCCCCCAGACCCAGCCGGGGCAGGGAGCTGTGTCAGAGGGGGGGCCGGGGACAGGGAGGGAGAGGAAAAGCAGAGCGCTCACGTGGCCATCGCCCCGGGAAAGTGCAGGATTAATAAGGTGGGAGAATTTATACACCACGCTGCTAAGGAGGGCCGCCTCGGAGCCCCGGGGCTGGCACGGAGCACTGTGTATGCTCAGGCCTTGGGCCGTGAGGGACGCAGAGACGGGCTGCGGATCTGGGGACCCAGGAAATCTCCGGAAGGCTGTTTGTTAGGTGTGGAAATGGAATACGCGGCCCCTCCTCCCCGACAGTCGAAGTCGCTGCCCGCAGGGAGGGACCGTGTGAGGGACCTGTGAGGGGTGGGGGCAGGTTCCGGACAGGCTTGGAGACAGGGTGGGGCACAGCCGAGCAGGAAAAGCTTTGGCATTCTGTTTGCCTGTTCGCATTAACCTGAGTTTCTTTGTCTAAGCCATGGAGCATCTCTGAGTTTCCATCTTCTCTTTCAGCGAAATAAAGATACAGCCAAGACGTTGCAAAGATTGGAAACTGTACTTAAGCTAGTAGAGTGCACACTAAGGAGTTACTTTTATTTTTAATATACGTAATGTGTGTACTTGCATGTTACTAAATGACAATGGAAAATGGGCTAGAATGGGCTGGTTTCATTCTGTTTGCAATTTCTGTGAGCTCCAGGGCCAACTTGCCCTGGAGCTAGGGAGACCTGGACGGCTCCTGGCAAGGTGACCAGAAAAGATCAGCTATTTGCCTCTATTTGCTGATTACGGATTTAACTCTACTTATCAGCAAGACACACACCCAGATCCTTATGGGCCAAACAGCCTCACCGGTCGGTCCAGCTCAGAGGGAGTCACAGCAGGTTGGCATCAGTTTCAATGACCTTGCAGTGCCCAGCTTTTGCCTGCAGAACTGTTTATTAATCCACGCACAGAGGTGGGTGTGCTGGTCCAGGACAAGTCGCATTCTCAGGACGGGACATCGGACCCGCCTCTCATCTCCAGGGTTGGGGCAATGACCCGTATCCTCGACTGGGGTTAGATTAGAAATTCAAGGTCCCGCCAGCGGCAGCAGGGACGAAGGTTTGCGTTTCTCTGAAACAGGTGATGGTTCTGCTTCCCGTGAGGACCCGTCAGGGGGACCGAGCTCTTTTACAGACGCGGAGAACACGTGCCCCTCCAACGCTCAGGGGCACGCGGGCCGGCATCGCGTGAAGAACCCGCGTTTCATCGTCTTCAAACATGCACCATCGTCCCTCCCACCAATACACCATCCGTCTACTCCGGACGCTGCTGAGAATAGCATTTGTGTCCCGCACAATGACAACGTGCATTCTGGGATATAGATCGAGAGGCACGGCAAGTCACGCACATATTCGAAGACGAGAAAAACTGACCGCGCAGTACCTTGGACACGTTCTAAAAAGCAGCACCACCCCCAACGGTCTCTTAAGCACAGTCTCCTGCGAGGTCCTCACTCAATTACGCTCTAGGGCAAAATTAACACCTAAGAAAGTGTTTCTACTTTCCGCGTAGAGAATGCAGCAGCGAGTCCGCCAATGCAGGTTAGTTGTTGTGGGTCTATGAAATCGGCTCATTGCCTGTTTGTTCTCAAATGTGCAGATGTTCTGAGCTATTTAATCAAGCCCCTTGATTTAGTAAACTCTCGACGATGCAAGTGGATGTCTTGGTTCAGGAAGACATGACTTTTAATAAACTAATAAAACAGGAGTTGTGGCATGGAACTTCACGGCCCTGTCTTGTGCGTTTTGTAGGCTTGTAAATCCTTTCTCTTCCTTTCCAGCCCATGGACTAATGGGCTATTGGTAAGTATATTGGACTTTCATGTCTTCGAGTGGGTCATATTAAAATAATAACCACGGCCCATTTTCATCCATTAATTCCATTTGATTATACTCATTCCAGGGTCTACACAAGACTCCCTGTGACATTTTTTAAATAAGGAACGTACAAGTAAAGGGAAAGCAAAGACAAGACCCGGGAAGCAGATGGATGAATAAATTAGACGAGGGACGATCTCGGGCACCGAATGAGGCTGTTTGTTCTGTTTTCCTTTCCTGGTGACTCGCTCCTTTGTCTGATGTTTGCGGGAGGAGAGCGACATAGGGCTCTTGTGGACCCAGGCTGATTTTGTCGTAACAGGAACAACCCCAAAAAGCCGAGAAAGGTTTTTGCTGGGTGGAGGGATTTTTTTTTTTTTTGGTGTCGTGTGTTTTTTTCTGGGTGGCGGACAGAGCAAAGCCGGTGCGCGGCAAGGGGGCGGAGTCTCCGCAGGTGCCCGCGGTGCGCCCGGTCTGCGCAGCCCTCGCGGGGACACCTGCCCGCGGCCAGCGCCCTCGCCGTGTCTCCCTGCGCCGAGCGTCACTGTGCTGGGGCCGCTGTGACAAAGGGCCACAAAGCGCGTGGCTCCCAGGAGCTGTGCTCTTCGGAAGAAAGAGGTTGGTCGCTAACATCTGGAAGCCCGGCTCACAGCCCGCAAGGCCAGCGAGGCCAGCGAGGCCAGGGGGGCCGACTCACGCACCGGGCTCCCGCTCTGGCGAAACGGGGCCCTGGGGGCTCCGCGCTCTGCCCCGGATGAAGTCACGGTGGCGTACGCGGCCTAACACAGGCAGCGGCTGGGTTCACCAGGGCGCAGCCGGCCGGCCTCCGCCCGGGCTCTCCTGCCTAATTGAACGAGAACCAGCAGGTGACCCGTGCCCCGGCGGGGAGTCACAGACACACCGCGGTGGAGCTGGCTCAGGGCCCCCCACGTGGGAGTGGGGTTGGTTCAGGGCCAGGCCAGGCTCAGAGAGACAGGGCTGTGCCTGTTGTGTTGTTGTTGTTTACAAGAGCCCTGACTTCGAAAGCGAAGTGTTTACATATTACGGAATTAAGATGAGGTCGTACGTGATTTCTATAATAAAAACGGTTTTGTGCGCTGTGACCTAGGAT